>CM066031.1:1810759131-1811359131 GCA_033557465.1 Ichthyophis bannanicus | reverse complement strand
GACAACCAGGTGGCGATGTTGTACATCAGCAGGAAGGTACCGGGAGGTACTGTGCCAGAAAGCAGTGAGCCTTTGCTCTTTCGCCAGTGACAACAGCATGCTCCTGCAGGCAGTCTATCTCCCAGCCAGGACAATGTCTTGGCAGAACGGCTTAGCCTTGTCCTCCAACTGTACAAGTGGTGGATGGACCCCTGGGTGGCCTGACGGCTCTTCTGTCTATGGGGGCTCCTGCAGATAGACTTCGTCAGCCAAACAGGCAGCCACATGCCTTGCAGGTGGCAGTGGATGCGCTCCTCTTTCCATGGACGGGGGACCTCTTCTATGCAATCCCACCCACATCGCTGATTGTCAAGACCCTGTTCAAGGCTTGACAGAGCCACCTTGAAACTGGTGGCTCTTCGGTGGGCCAGGCAGCTATGGCTCCCTCCTGATCCACCTGTCAGATGCGCCCCCGGTTCCACTGGGGTGTGCTGCAGGCCTGTTCTCACAGGAGGATGGCTCGCTCCTGCACCCCAGTCTGGAGTCCGACTGACAACCTGGCTGCTGAGAGTAGCCTTGCCCACTTCAGTCTCTCAAGGGAGGTGAAGGAAGTCCTCCTGGCCTCCTGCAAAACCTCTACCTGCCAGGACTATGACTTTAAGTGGCAAAGATTTGTGGTGTGTAGAGAAGCAGATCAACCCCTTCTCCTGTTCAGCCCAGCCTGGGATAGGTGGAGCAGGTACTGCAACTCCAGCTGGACCAAAAGCCAACTGTCAGAGTGCACCTCAGCACGCACTCAGTGCACCACTATCTTGTTGAAGGCAAGCACCTCTCCACTCAGCTCCCTCAGGAAGTGAGTCATGAGGTGTCTGTCTCCCGGCCCTGGAGTGGGATCTCAACATGGTTCTCAAACTCATGGTGTCACCATTCGGGCCTCTTGGCTCTTGCACCTCAAGTACCTCTTCTGGAAGGTGGTATTCCTCATGCTCACCTCTGCTCAGAGTTAGCAAGCTCCAGACTCTGGTGGCCCATCAACCTTGAGGTTCCACAAGAACAGGGTTGTGCTCCGCATGCACCCCAAGCTTTTGCCTAAGGTGGTGTCTCCATTCTGCCTCAACCAAGAGGTGGTGCTCCCCACCTTCTTACTGCAGCCTCATGCTAACAGGGTGGAGGCCACTCTCCACACTGGACTGTAAGCGGGCCTTATCTGGAGCATACCCAGGCCTGTCGTTGCTCCTCACAGCTCATCTATGACACAAATCAGTTGGGGACAGCAGTCTGTAAGCATATTCTGTCAATTTGGGTGGTGGACTGCATCGCCTTTGCTTACAAGCAGGCCGGTTTCTCGCTAGAGTGCTGTGTCATAGAGCAGTGTCCAGGCCATGGTGGCCTCTGGCAAACCTGTGCTCTGTTCCCTTGTGTGATAAGGAAGCTTATCAAAGCTCAGGGAATAATGACAAAAGAGGAGAATTTACTCTGATTAAGGGACCTGTGCTGGCAGGTTATAGAAATAAGACAGCTTGTTTCCCTAAAAGACTACATGTTCCAGAATGCACTAGTATGCAGAAAGTCCCTAGGGGAGCTAGAGTGGAAAAGCCTGTGTCTAATCAGAGAAAGCATTATGTCATCCCTAATCAAATAGCCCCTGGAAGAATGCTTAATCCACAACACCTGAAGAATGGAAGGGTGGAGTGGCAATCTAAGCCCTTTAAAACTAAAGGGGAATCTTCACAGAGAACTAGAAGGAGAAGGGGAATCAGAAGGAGACGGAGATGAAGTCCGAGAACAGAAGGAAGAACAACCGGAACCTGAAGGAACAAAGACAAGGAAGCAGACGGTCCAAGAGAGGAGCTTAGAGAAGTACCTATGCCTGGAGAGATACCCGGGGGAAAGAAGAATCTTCAGAGGACTGGAAAAAGCCAGAGGTCTGTAGATTCACAGCCAGGGACCCTCAAGCAACGCCCCAAATACCTCTTGGAGGACGTCTGGAGAAAAGATCCTGAGGTCCAGAGATACCAACTGGAGGACAGGACACAGAAGCTCTATTGCATACTGGCCAGAATACCAGAAGAAGCAGCCTGACGCTTGCCTGGATTCAGGTAGGAGCTGTGAACGTTTCTCTAGCTTTGAGCAGTGCAAACAGCAGGGAAGCAGTTTCTCTCCGTGTAGAGGTCAGTTCCTAAAGCCCTCTGAGTCAGACGGAGAAACAGAATATATGCAATTTCAAGAGCAAGGTTTAATATTTGATACAGAGGATAATTATATGGACTGTTCTTTGAGTAAGTTGTTGTTTTAGGAAAATCCTAAATATCAGAGCAAACATCAAAAGGAAACATTCTAAATATTGGCTTCCCATAAAGTTTTGTTGAATGAAAAAGCTTTTGGGAAAGTTTTGCACGTGTGCTTGAAACCAAGCTACTGATTGCAGTTAATTGTCACCTGCTGGTAGAGGAGAGCCCAGCACAAGCCGTGCACACGTAGGATTAAAAAGTTCTTTTCTGTATGGAGAAAGTGAGCATTGCTTTTGTATAAAGAAGTTTCCCTCTTTGATTTGTTTTTCCCCAGCACTGCTAAGGAGTTTATTAGCAGTGGCTGAAAGAAGCCTTTCTGTTCTATAAAGGACTTTGATTCTTATTTGCATAAGATATTTCAGTTGCCTTATTTTGTGTTGAATAAAACCCTGGAGAAGTTATCTGGAAAGTGTTACCAAGCATATCTGTGTGTGGGATAATCACCCCATAAATAAACTCTAATTTTGTCTACACTCGACCAACTACAAGAGTTTTCATTATTTTAAAAAGGCAAGCTTTGTGTGAATGGACTTCAATAACCACAATCCTTTGCAAGACAGTTAATTTGCATACTTGCCAAGATGGTGGTACCTTCATAACAAGCACCCCCTTTTACACATGTCTGAGATCTGCTGGGCTGCCACCTGGTCCTCAGTCCATACCTTCACAACTTACTACTGCCTGGAGAGGGAGTCCCGCCAGGACAGTACCTTTGGTGAAGCAGTAGTCAGTCGTTTGTTTGAGGGTGGAAGGCAACTCCTGCCTTTCAGTGTGTTCAGACTACTGGAAAACTGGTTCCTCGCTTGACACTTGTGGCTGCTTGTGTGTCTGCTGTTCCTTGACTCCACTGCTGCTTCTCACGGTTCACCTTTTCCTGGTCACCCGTGGCTTTTACAAGGTGTTTTTTTGGTAGTCTGTAGCTAGGGAGTCCCATATGTGAGGACAGCCTTCCTGCTTGTTCCCAGAGAAAGCGTAGGTAGTTACCTGTAACAGGTGGTCTCTGGGAACAGCAGGAGTTGGTCCTCTCAACCCTCCCTCCTCCCCATGGAGTTGCTTTTTTATTTTATTTATTTAACAGGTTTTTTATACCACTTTATTTCAATCAAAGCGGTTTACATTGTAACTTAAACTTGGTAAACATACATTAAACGGGGACATTGATAACTTGGCTTTTTCTGAGAAATGGAGGGTTAAGTGACTTGCCCAAGGCTGTCTTGAGCTGTCGTCATGCTGAGGCAAGATGGCACTCTTAGCTGAGAAGGGGACCACACATGCATGGTGCATCTCCCAAAGGCTTTCTTTGAATGCTGGGGAGATGTTAAGGCATGGGCTTTGTTGGCGCTGACATCACCGATATGTGAGGACTGAGTTCTGCTGTCCCCAGAGAACACCTGTTGCAGATGAGTAACTACACTGTGTCAAGCGGGGTTTGATGCCTACTGGTGGTATTTATGGCCTTGGGCAAGTCATTTTACCCTCCATTGCCTCAGAAGAAAGGCCTAGCAATCTACTTCAAAATCTAGGGGCTACTCTGTCACCAGGAGTCAGCATTGACTCAACAGCAGCCCTTGCTTTTTTGACCAGAACTGCATGCCATCTTTAAGGTGCAGTCGCTCCATGGAGTGATACATAAGCTATACGATATTTGTTTTATACTCTATTCTTTTCCTAATTTTCTAATCTTTCTTTTCAGTCCCTCAGGCTGCTTGTAGTAATCCTTTCTAATGCAGCCTTTGGAATTATATATCCCATGATGTTATAACAATGTTAATCCATCTTGGCTAAATTCCAACTTAGGTTGTATAACCTCATTGCAATAAAATTACACTGTAGACAGAGCATAATTATACTAAAAAAAATAATTCATCCTTCCACTTTAATGTTTTCATGTATGTATGAATGAATGATCCAAGCAGCTTTATGCACTGAACTGAGAGGTGAACCTGCAGGTTTTATACTCCTGACCATGTACATATACGGTATCGTTATGTGTTGGACTCTGGATCTGTCAGACCTGGGAATGGCATACATACTTCTAGTTGGAGGGAGACAGAGATCCCAAGCTAGTGTTGACACCAGAACGTTGCAGCAGAGCATCTCAAATAGTCCTTGTGACCCTACAATCAATCTCCACCATGAGAATGAATGAGAAATGTGTATACACTGGCTGGCCAATATATGCAGTTATGACTCATGCACATTGATTTTGGATATCTTGAGAACCCATCTGCCTTTGTGCCCAGGATAGGTTGGAACCAGTGCCTGAAACTGAAGAGAGCTGCAAACTCAGAAAATATAAAGGAAAGCTGTGCCTCTTCTGCTTAGGCCATGCTACTGTAAAAATGGCAGACTTGAACTTAACAGTGAGGTTCAGTTTATGCTCTAGAATGAAACAGATTTCAAGAGCATCATGAGGTAGCCATAGGTACACTGGCAGTGGAAATGCATCAAGTACCCAAAAAGACTGAAGTGACTATATATAGAGCATCCCTGACTACAGACCTAAGACCAATGAGCACAAGATAGTCAAATGTTTTTGTGAAAAGCCTCACAGGTTTTGGGTTATTATAAAACTTAGTGGTAAGGTAGGAGAGCAGCCTGAGTGGTGGATGTACCACGGGAGTGGCAAGAGCCAAGGAAGATGACCAGTCCCGGAACAGCCTAGCAGCAGCAGTGAAAGAGGCCAGCATTTTAAAAGAATTGAAACGTGCTTCAGAGAGAGAGCAGTGCTTGGTTGGAACAGGGCTCATCTACCTAGAATGGTTACATAGCCAGACTAGGTGGGCTGATAGAAGAGGTCCCCCGTCCATGGAAAGAGGAGCGCATCCACTGCCACCTGCAAGGCATGTGGCTGCCTGTTTGGCTGACGAAGTCTATCTGCAGGAGCCCCCATAGACAGAAGAGCCGTCAGGCCACCCAGGGGTCCATCCTCCACTTGTACAGTGGGAGGACAAGGCTAAGCCGTTCTGCCAAGACATTGTCCTGGCTGGGAGATAGACTGCCTGCAGGAGCATGCTGTTGTCACTGGCGAAAGAGCAAAGGCTCACTGCTTTCTGGCACAGTACCTCCCGGTACCTTCCTGCTGATGTACAACATCGCCACCTGGTTGTCAGTCTGTATCAGTACTGCTTGATGTCATAGGTGGTGGTGAAAGGCATGGAGGGCTAATGCTGTGGTTCAGAGCTCCAGGAGGTTGATCTGCTGGAGGCTCTCTGCCTGTGATCAACTGCTCTGAGTATGTAAGTTTTTGCAATGGGATCCCCAGCCCAGTTTGGAGACATACATGGTGAGGATTCTCTGGGAGTTGGAGGCCCAGAAGGGCATCCTGGCCTATAGGTACTGGAGTTGTTGCCACCAGTTGAGGGAGTCGAACAGAGGACAGGTCACGACCATTCTGTCCCACAGGCACCCTGTCACTTAATACCACAGAGTGTAGGGCCCACTGTGCCAGCCACATATGCAGATGGGCAGCAGGTGAAACAGAAGGTGGGTAGAGGCCAAGAGGTGACCCTGGACGTTCCCTGCAAGTGGGTGGGCTGATTTGGTCTTTATCCGTCATCCTTTACTGTGTTTATCAGCAGTGTTTAAATCAGAGGTACCAGTCATAGAGGGAAAGATAAGACCGTTTTATCAAACCATAAGATCCATCTTTTAACAAAGCCCCAGTGTCCTGAGGAGGGCCAAAGACTGGAGATAGCTTGGTGTGTGGCTAGAGGAGCCCATATCTCAAACTCCTAAGCTTGGTTTTTCCTCGTTTGTTTTAGTTATCAGACTAAGAGCTCAAAGAACCATAGTGTTGAATGGTTCCGTGTTAATGTTCAGAGGGGAGATGCTCACAGTGAGTGTTGAGGATTGGCTTCTTGCCTCCCATATGGGTGATGTCTGTGCCGATGGAGCCTGCGTGGGGCATTTCCCCAGCTTTCAAAGAAAGCCTTTGGGACATGCTACCACACATGCGTGGTCCCCTTCCCACCCAAGGGTGTTATCTTGCTCAGTCTCCTTTTTTCCGTGGAGCCCAACGGACATCTGTTCTGTTTCCCCGGAAAAATCCTTGCTAATTATCTTCAAAATTTGTTTCCTGGTTTGCGTACAGGTTCCTCTTCCCACCTTGAACTGGTGCTGTTTTCGGCTCCTTTTGTCTTTTTTGATCAAGGCCATGACCCCTAAAACCAATAAGGAGGTCAGAGTTGCAAGAAAAACTGTTCCCCAGGTCAGACTCAGCACTGGCCTCCCCAGTTCCGAGCCCCAAGCCCAGAACCTCCTATGAGGCCCAAGCATCCTCAGAGTCCCACGGCAGCAGCTCCTTAGAGGATTTTTTTCTTCTCTCTCTCTCGGGGTCAGATGTCTTCTCGATGTCTGCCAAGGTTGCACCGGAGAAACCTGGTAAAACAGCCCGGGGGGACTCAGAGAAGCACCCTACCAAGGTCCTCAAGAAGGATTCCTCGGCCGGCAGAGGCCATGCAAAGTTCCTCAAACAGTCCTTGTCCAGGACACACGAGTGCTGGTACTAAGCCTGAGGCCCTCTGTGCCCACACCGAAAACTGCGGAGCCTTCTGGCTTGGAAACCAGAATGGTGGCCTTGGAGCAGAACATCACTGCTATCCTGGCCCTGTAGCAGGCAATGATGGCTGGTTCGTCCGCATTTGCCCTGACAACTGGGTCCCTGACTGTGGGGGAGTCCCCAGTTGTTGAGCCAAGCTCCGAACACCATCAGCCTCGGGTAAGCCCTTGGTGCCAGTTGAGGTCTCTGTCCCATTCCTCGGGCATCCTATTCTCCCCGGGCCAGTTTCCACAACTTGGACCCCAAGTCCTCCAGAGGCTGCCAGCCTTGACGTTATGAGTTGCAGGGCCACGGACTTGTCACTGCTCGGCTTAGAGTGGGAGACCAACAAGGTATTCCCGGAAACCAAGTGGCACATAGATATCCCCTCTGACCAGTCACCCCCAGCACCCCAACGCCATTTTCCCCCAGAAGATGTAACCTTCCATGACTTTGTCAAGGATATCGTCAGAGTCCTCTCAGTGCAAACAGAGGCAGAGGAAGATCCATGCACCAAAGAACTGGAGATTCTCCAGTATGAGTCTCCACACAAGGAGACGCTTACTGTGCCCATGCAGCCAGTCCTCAAGTGGCTGCTGCTCAAAGTATGGGAGATGCTGGCCTCTGTACCGGTGGTGAGCCAGTGCCTCGACACATCTACTGTGTTCAGAAGAGCTCAGGGTTCCACAAGCCCCAATTCCCGCATAACTCCATGATCGTTAAGTTGACCATGCAGAAACTTAAGAGATACAAGATCCACTCTTCAGTCCCTCCTGGAAGGGGACGCTAGAGCAATGTCCTCTGACACCAGTGTTACCAGGGCTCCATGCTGGGTTGGAGGATTCAAGCCTATGAATTGAACATAGGCATGTACCTGAAAACCCTAACCCAGGAGTTGTCTGGGTCTTCAACAGGGCTTACCGGGGAACCCCTCCAGTGCCTCCAATCCCTGACCTCCAAGATCAAGGACTGTTCTAAGTTCCTTTCCTATGACTGCTTTGAGTTAGCAGCTCAGGTAGCAGTGGCTGGCATCAGCACCAGATGCCAAGCCTGGCTGCGGTCCTTGGACCTCAAGCAATGGGTTCAGGACAAGCTGCTTGATGTCCCCTGCACTGTGGAGAACCTGTTTGGCATACTGATGGCTGACTAGGCAACCGAGATCAAGGCCAACGTGACGACTCAACAGAGGCTCTCCAAGACGACCTCATCCATTTTTTTTTTATGGGAAAATCGGGGACTCTCCCCCCCCCCCCCCCAGTTCCTGAGGAAAAAGGGGCCCTTTCAGCAGAATCACCACTACCAGCCCTTCTTGGTTCAGCAGCAGGATTCTTGCCCTAAAAGACCAAAACCATAGTGCTCAGATGCCGAAGCCCCAGGTCCCCAGCTCCTGCCCAGCCCAGGGGGAGCTTTTGACTCCCGGGGCAGGGCCTCCCCTCTCCCCTGGGAGATCTTCACCAGCCCACAGGGGACTGCTTGTCACTCTTCATCCACAAGTGGGCCAGTGTCACCTCGGACCAGTGGGTACTGCAGGTGATAAGGGAAGACCTCCTCCACCTACAGCAGGTACCACCCAGGTTCTTTCCAGGAGAGCCAGTGTGACCTCTCCTTCACCAGACCCTTCTGCTCTGAGCTTGCAGGTCTGCTGAGGGACAAAGCAGTGGAGCCTGCACCCAAACATCTGTGTGGAGAAAGCTTCTACTCTAGATACTTCCTTTTCCCAAAGAGAACTGGGGGCCTCTGGCCCATACTAGATCTGAGAATCTTAAACACATTTTTGGTGAGGGAGAAGTTCAAGATGCTCTCTCTTGGAACACTGCTGTGCTACCTCTGCCAGGGAGGTTGGCTGTGCTCCTTGGACCTAAAGGATGCATATAGTCACATCCTGATCCACCCCTCCCACAGGCAGTACTTATGGTTTTTAGTGGGAGGAGGGCACTACCAGTACAGGGTGGATACCCTTCAGCCTGGCCTCTTCGCCAAGGGTCTTTACCAAATGCCTGGCAGTGGTAACTACCTACCTGCACCTACAAGGAGCTTTCATCTTCCCCCTACCTGGATGACTGGCTCATCAGGGGCAGTACGGCCTCAGAGGTCAGTCCGACTGCAGAGCATGCAACCCTCCTTCTGCAGCACCTAGGGTTTATCAACTACCCCAAATCCCATGTCTCTCCAGCCCAGAGCCTGGAGTTCATAGATGCTCAATTGGACATGTTACAGGTCAAGGCTGTCCTCCCAAGAGAGAGGGCAGAATGCCTCAGGTAACTGGCAGGACAGGTACAACATGGCCGGTCAGTACCGGCTCATCTCTTCCTGTGACTACTGGGCCATATGGCCTCGACAGTCATCATATCCTCAGCCCGCTTACACGTGGACAGCACAACGGTGCTTTCACTCGTAGTGAACTTAGGCAACAGGCAGACTATGTGACAGATCAGGGTTACCTGCCAGCTGGTGGAGTCCCTCAACTGGTGGCAAAACTTGTGCCACCTTCAGGTGGGAATGCCCTTCCAGGCACCTGTGCCGCAGAGGACCCTGACATCAGACACCTCCCTCCTGAGTTGGGGGGCTCATTGCAGACACTGCTACACACAGGACAGCTGGTCTTAGGAGTCACTTCTACAGATTATTCTCCTGGAACTCAGGGCAATAGTCTTGGCCCTGTGAGTGTTCTGCCACTGCCTGCGACACCAGCCTTTACTGATCCAGATGGACAACCAGGTCACCATGTTTTATATCAACAAGCAGGGGGGCACGGGTTTGTACTCCCTTTGCCAGGAGGTGGTGTACTGGAGGCTCTCCTTTGCAGCATGCAACAGGATGCTTCTGCGAGCGGTGTACCTCCCAGGCCAGGACAACTGCCTAGTAGACAAGCTGAGCAAAGTCCTTTGTTTGCATGAGTGGTGGTTAAACCTCAGAGTAACGAAGCAGCTCTTCCACCTCTGGGACATGCCTGTGATAGACCTATTTGCCTCTCTGGACAACACACAGCTACCCCGCTTCTGCTCCTGTCAGCTGCACCTGGAGAGAGTGATGTCAGATGCCTTCCTGATCTCATGGTCTCAGGGCCTACTCTGCATTCACACCGACACCCCCCCCCCCCCCAATCCTGGTCACCAGGATAATTTTCAAAGCCCAAAGGGTATCAGTTATACTGATTGCCCCAGGTGGCCCTGGCAACCTTGATTCCCTCTGCTGCTTTCCCTGTCGGTGGCATTTCCAGCCTCCTGCACCCCAGTTTGGGGTCGCTAACACACATAATGTGGCTGTTGATAGGGTAGCATTGGCCCCTTTCAATCTTTCAGGGGCAGTCAAGAAGATCCTACTGGCCTTCTGAAAACCCTCCAACCTTATGCTTTTAAGTGGAGAAGGTTTTCCACCTGGTGTGCAGAAAGGGAGGAAAATCCTTTCTCCTGCCATGTGCATCTAGTACTTCATTACCTAATGCACCTGTCGCACACAGCTGAAATCTAACTCTGAAGGTACATACTGAGCACCATAGCCGCTCACCACCACCCCTATTGAGGGAAAACCCCTCTCAAGCCAGCCCCTGGTCTCCAGATTCCTCTAGGGCCTCTTGTTATCCATGCCCCCTCTCTGCCCTCCAGCAGCAGAGTGGGACCTCAACATGGTGCTGTCCCAGCTCACCAAACTCCCGTTTGAGCCCCTAGCCACTTGTCACCTGCGGTACCTGTCTTGGAAAGTGGCCTTTCTGGTGGACCTCAAATCCGCTCAGAGTGCGTGACCCCAGCCCCTGGTGGCAGATCCACCATATAGAAGGTTCTACAAGAACAGGGTAGTGCTGTACACACACCCCAAATTCCTCCCGAAGTTGGTATCTCCTTTCCACCTCAACCAAGAGGTGGTCCTCCCCACATTCTTTTTGCAGCCTCAGCAGGAAGGAACTAATACTTCATGCATTGGCTTGCAAATGGGCTCCTTCTGTTTACCACGGACCCAAGCTCACTGCAGAGCTCCTCAGCCTTTCATGTGTCTCGACCCCAGCAGACTGGGGCTCCCAGTGACCAGGCAAACTGTGCACTTGGGTGGTGGACTGTATTACCCTCACCTATGAGCTGTTACAGGTGAGTAACTGTGCTTACTGGCTCTTGCTGATACTTTTTTATTCCACTGCTTTCTCCAGGTTGGTGAAACACAATGTCAGAAGCCTCCTTTGGTGGTAGCTGCTTCCCTTGGCCTACAAAACTTTTTTGTGCGATCCTTTCTCCTCTCAAGCTAATGGAGAAAACATGTTGAAATGGTTAATATTCACCAGTCTATTACAGGACAGTTCTCCTGATGCCTCATATCAGTCTCTGGAAAGGTTGCAGAGGATCTTTCTTTTGGGTCTCTGCTCCAGCCCTCACTGTGGGCATCTCCCCTCTTTCTCATGTTGTCCGAAAGAGAATAGCCCCTTCCCTTCCTAACATTACACCTTTTTATGTTCACAATCCTGCTATCTACTGGCAGAGATAGGAAACTTCTCCTTTCCCTAGGTGTCTCCTTGTCTGTAACCCTATGGCAGGGGCACTATAGACTACAGTTCTTTCATCTTATACCAGGGAGTGGTAAAAAAAAAATAGAAAACTACAAATCTTAATGCACTTAATTTTGGCACTAGCAAATGATAAAAATAATCATGCAGTAACTAGATCCTCTGCATTAAGAGTCAGGCATTCCAGCATCTACTCAGAACATTCCTAGCTTGTATTAACTGTACTGCAGGTAATGCAGTTGTACTTAATGCTGCCTATTGAGATGTCATTTACTGCTTTAGCTGTTAGTGCAAGGCACTGGCCCTGTCCAGTCTCTGCTCCATTCCACAGTATGCAGTTAAATTGGGAATTTAATATGCACTGTCGTACTGCTGCATTAACCCTACCAAGCCATAATTGCACCCTGTGCTATTTCCACATCTGGCGACCCCCCCCCCCTCCCCCGTTGACCTGCCACTGGCACAACTTTTTCTCAGAGGTGGCGACAGCAGCAGTAATGAGGCAGACCCACGTTTGAATGGCTGGCCTGGTCCCTCCCTCCTCTGATGTGACCTACATCAGAGAAAGGAAGGAGGGACCCAACCTGCCTACAAACACGGGTCTGCCTCTCTGCTGCTCCCGCCGCCGCCTCCAAGAAAACAAAGTGGCAGCGGCAGACCAATGCAGTTGGGTAGCCTAGAGGCAGCAGCCCGACATGTGTCGCTAATTCTTTTGTGCCCTATGCGATTGCACCACTCACATATGGCTGGGTATGGTGCAGTGTTAACACATGTACAAGTAATTCCCACATTAACTGCATAATGCAGTTTAGTAAAAAGCCCCCAGAAAGTCCGAAAATGAGCAGGTTCGACTGGGGCTTCCAAAGAGATAGTCTCCTCCCCTTCAAAAAAAAAAAAAGTGTCTCCATGTGTTTCTGTGGGAGATGGCGTTCAACATCGGCAACAAATAAACACTGATATGTTGAAACATAGCTATTAGGACAGTTTTGAAAGAAGCTGTTCCCAGACCCTTCTCTCCTTTCCCAGTTAGGCAGATACAGAGCCAACAAACACACACGTGTGCACGCACATGTCGGGTGATATCCTGCTAGCCACATCCTTATCCCTGCTGGGCTGGCTCTTAGCAATTCTGCTTGGCAAACTGAAATGTGAAACCTAACTGAACCTTATAACTTTCTTCATGGTTGCTGTGCACAGTTATACCTTGTGACTGAACCATTTAGTTGCTGGTTGCCGCATATGTTTTCCTAGTGGAGGGGGGAAGGATGACAATACCTGTATGTTTAAAATTTAAAACGTATCCTTTGAAATCTGATTGTGACCTCTGATATGTTGCATTGGTTTCATTTTGTTTTATTCTATCTCCAGGAACAAGCAGGAATGAGTCTTCACATATGGGTACGTCGGTACCGACGGAGTCTGCGCGGGAACGCTTCCCAGCGTCCAATCAAAGAGCTTTTGGAAGCATCCCACCACGCCTGTGTGCTGCCTTCCCGCCTTTCCCAACTGCCTCTCCTCAGTTTTCGTTTTTCCGCGGAGCCGGCAGGACGTCCTCCTGTCACCACAGAAAATTCTTGTTTTATTTCTTTAGTTTTCTTGTGGTCGCGGCTGTCTTCCCGATGCCTCCGGTACCGCCGGTGTTTTCTTTTTTCTTTTCTTGTAAAATCTCCTTTTTCATGGGATATTTTTTCTCCATAGTGTCCCACGGTTTCTTAGGCCTTTTAGGCCTCTTCTTTTTCCTTCATGGAACCGTCAGCCACTTTCTCCAAGAAATGTTCAGACTGTGGCGGTACAACTTTATTTTTAGACCCTCAAAGTCGGTGTCTAACCTGCTTGGGTCCTGACAACAGTTTGGTGAGAAGAGGTCTTCAATATCGAGGTTCCCTCGATACACGGTTTCCCTCCAGCTTCGGGGCACCGTCCCCTTCTTTTTCCACACAGGATCAGGTAACCCACAAACAGTCTGTTAAGACTAGCCAGCCCTCGAGTGGTAGGTCTCATGCACAGCATGTAGACGGCTCTGGCCTTGCCCTCGAGGGCCTACTGGCTTTAAAACCCCGGCGGGAGTCTTCGGGCTCAAAAGCCTTACAGGGGTTTCAGGTTGTTCCTGGGGTTCACCCCTCACAGAACATACCTGAGCTGTGTCCGGTGGTGGCATCTGCTTCGAGCGGTACCGATACCCCGACATCGGCACTGATGTTGGATGAAACACTCCTCACCAGGGATGGTCATCTGGCGTCCTCGGTGCCTTCAGGACCGGTGGATACACTCCAGACTGACCTTCCATTATCGGTACCAGCACCGATACTACCACCGATGTCGGTACCCTCCAGATGTGCATCGATAGCCTCGCTTCCTTCGATGCCGAGTCTGGAATCCATCTCCAGTCTGGAGGACTGGGTACCGACTCGCCTTGGTACCGGCTCTCGGCGGTACCGAAGGCTCGGTTCCGATGATTCGGATCCACAACTCTCGGTTCCCTCGAGGCCCATTGAGTTGCCACTGCTTGACCTTCATTCACCGGTATCAGACACGGTACCGAAGTCGATACCGATGTCCTTATTACCCTTACGGTCGGTGCCTTCCATGCTTCGCTTATCGATGCCGAGTTTAGAATCGCTCTCTAGTCTGGAAGACTCGGTACCAATACACTTTGGTACCGACACCGATTGATACCGGTGGCTCGGTACCGAGTATAGCACCCGGAGGTTTTCGGCTACCTCGGTACCAATTGAACTGTCACCTTCGGCTACCTCGGTACCAATTGAACTGTCACCGATGACTGCTCCGATGTCTTTATCGGAATCGGTACCGGTATCCACAGTAGCATCGTGGCCAACTCCTACCATGTTTTTTTCAACAGGATCGCTCCCTTCTATGCCAAGCTTGGAGTCGATACCTGGTATGGACAATGTGGAAATGACGGTCGCTGCTCCTGACAACCAGTACCGGCGACCATCCTTTAAACATTCCACACTGCACTGTGCAGGATCTTCTATTCCTATATATCTGGATAGCTCTGTCGCTGCTCAGGCTAGTTCTTCAGATCTAACCTGTCCAAGGGGAATTCCTGTTGGGGAACCCTCTTTTCAGAGTTTCCTCCGGGATCTAGCAAGATCTCTTGCCATTCCTATCCCAGGACATGATCCTGCACAGGACTCTTTCTACCAAAGCAAAGGAGAACATAATGCTTCCTTTGCATCATTCCTTGCAGGATCTCCTTCTAGGAATGTGGGAAACACCTTTAAGGGTATCCCCACCTTCCACAGCAACTGATCTCTTATATCAGGTGCCCCCCCTCTCCAGGGTTTCAAAAGACTCAACTTCCTCATCATTCCATAGTTGTGGAATCAGCAATGAGGCGGGTAAAGAGCAAGAAAAAGCACTCTTCTCATCCGCCAGGTCGTGAGTCTAAGACACTTGATGCCTTTGGACGTCAAACCTTCCAGTCATCTATGCTTTCTGCAAGAATTCTCTCATATATTTTCTATATGAGTCTATCTCTTGAGGAGGTCACAAAGCAATTACATCTTTTGACTCCTTCCCTTCCAGAGTCCAAGAGTGCAGACTATTCTTCACTGCTCAAGCATCTCCAGAATATCTCTTGGTTTCTGATTCGTGCTTCCCTAGACTCTTTTGAGTCTGTTAGCAGGACATCTGCTATAACTATAGGGGCACGATGTAGGGCCTGGCTCCAGGCTTCAGACTTGGACAAATGGGCACAGCACAGACTGGGACATACTCCTTGCACTGGAGACAATCTTTTCAACAAGGAGTCTTTACGTCAGGTTACTCAGTTCTCCACTGACTTACCTGTTCCTAGGGGCTGTTCTGCACCACCTTCTGTCCCAGTAGGTAGGAAATGTCCTGCCAAACTTTCTTCCCAAAGGAGAAGAAGGTTTTATGCATCATCTGCCCATCATACAGATGTTCCCAAACAGGGGAAGCATCGTCCTGGTCTGTAGAGTTCAACCTCTCACCAGGCTCAGCAAACCCAGCAACCACAGGGTTTCTGATCAAGCCATCAGATGCTTGTGACTCTTGGGATTACAATCTGCAGTTGCTTCTTCTCAATAGAGACAAGCCACTGCTGTCATTCTAAATCCTAAACATGGATCTCTTCTCGAAAGGCATCCATTCTTTCTATGTTCTTTGAGCTGTCAGGATGTTCATGCTTCCAGGTCACAGGGTTCTCCTCTTTTTCCTGCTAGGGAAAGAGGTCTATCCACTATCAAACGATAGTTTCCTGTGCCAGCATGTCTTTTTTTTTCTTTCTATAAACTTACTACTTCGTAAGTTTTCTTCAGCTCCATTCTCTCTACCCTCTTACCAGGTTTTTCCTCTGTAAGAGCGGTATTGCTTCACTGGAGGGCTTTTCTTCAGCCTCTCTAGTTTTCTTACTTTTCAAGTGCAGAGTTCTCTTCTCTGAGTTAACTCCTCTTTTTCAATCTTGCTTTGAAGCAGTTCATCAGACACGTCCAGAGTTTTCTACACTTGTCTTGTCTGTTCTCTCTGTTTTTAAACAGTACCATTCTTCTGCTGTCTGGAAAGCAGCTGCCAATGCAGGAGCCTTAATATTTGGACCACTGGTTCTTGTCCACCAGCAACCAGATTTGTCCTACACTAATATTCTGTCTGGTCTTAGTAGTGGCTCCAAGTCAGTGCTGTCATCTGTCTTGGAAATTTTTTCACTACAAGCTTGTTGAATTGTCTTCTTTCTGCCATCTCCATTCCCCTGGGTTGGGCAGCATAGTTGACATAGGTACTGGCTCTCCTGCAGCCAGTTCTATCTACTCAATCTCCAGGAACAAGCAGGAATGAGTCTTCACATGTGGGTACGTCGGCGCCGACGGAGCCCGCACGGGAATGCTCCACAGCATCCAATCAGAAGGCTTTTGGGAGCATCCCTCACACCTGCGCGATGGCTTCCCGCCCTTCCTACTGCCTCTCCCCAGTTTTCGTTTTTCCGCGGAGCTGGCAGGACGTACCTCCTGTCACCGCAGAAACCTTTTTCTTAATTTTCTCTTTTTTCATGTTTCTTGTGGTCGCGGCCTTTTTCCCGCCGACACCGGCACCACCGGTGCCTTATTCTTTCTTTTAATCTCTTCGAGGGAAATTCTTTTCCTCGAGTCCCTTCTGAGGCCTACCGGGCCTTTCCAGCATGGAGCCTTCTTCCCCTAAGAAGTGCCCTCACTGTGGAGACTTAGTTTTTTACTTAGACTCCAATGCCTGGTGTCTCTCCTGTTTGGGCCCTGATCCTTTTTCCCCCGGTCCGCCGGGCTTCAGTATCGGGAGAAGACCTTCCCTGTTTCGGGTGTCCCTCGATGACGTTTTTCCTCCTAAGGTGCGGTCATCTGTTTACTCTTCTCTCCAGGATCAGGTAACCCAAAAACAGTCTGATAAGACTAGCCGAGTCTTGAGGGGTGAGTCTCATGCTCGGCATGCTGACGGCTCCGGCCTCCCCCTCAAGTCCCCCTTGGCTAATAAACCCCGGCGGGAGTCTTCGGGCTCCAAAGCATCCACGGGGTTTCGGGTTGTTCCTGGGGTTCGCTCCTCACAGAACATTCCCGAGCCATGCTCGGGGGTGGTATCCGCTTCGAGTGGTGCCGATTCCCCGGCATCGGCGCCGGCATCGAGTGCTCCACTCTTTGCCAGGGATCGTCAGCTGGTGTCCTCGGTACCTTCGGGGCCGATCGATCTGACCCGGACTGGCGTTCCTGCACCCCAGCCATGCGCGGGGCTGGTGCCGGCCTCAGACGGCGCCGATCTCCCGGCGTCAACGCGTGCGTCAAGTGCTCCGCTCGTCACTAGGGTTCGTCCTCGGGAGGCCTCGGTGCCTTCGATCGATACGACCCAGGCTGGCTTCCCTTCGTCCCGGCCAACCACGGATTTGGTTCCGGCGTCAAGTGGCGCCGATGCCCCGGCATCGGCGCCGGGGTTGAGCGTTTCGCTCCCCACCGGGGCCCGTCGTCTGGTAACCTGGGTACCCTCGGGGCCGATCGGTACGCCCCGGAAGGGTTTTCCTCTTGGTAAGCCAGGCTCGGGAGGGGTACCGGCATCTAGCGGTGCCTATCTCCCGACATCGGCACCGGTGTCGGGTGTTCCCCTCTTCACCGAGCGTCGTCCTCGGAGGTCCTCGATGCCTGCGGCACCGATCGATGCGATTCCGATTCGCTTTCCGGGTCCGGCATTGCCGCCACCGCCGCCGGGGCCCTCTCGGAGGGCGTCGATAACCTCGCTCGGTTCGATGCCCAGGCTCGAATCGATATCCAGTCTCGAAGACTTGGTTCCGACACGCTTCGGAACCGATCTCTGTCCCTTCCGGCGACGCAGTACCGAGGATAATCGCCACTGCTCTCCGGTGGCCTCGGAACCGCTTCAGCCACCTCCGCTGTCTGCTCTGAGGCCGGAGTCGGGGCCGATGCCGATTCCTGCGGTTCCATCGGTGCCATCGATCCTTCGATGCCTAGCTTGGAATCAATACCAGGAACCGACGATGCAGTACTAACTGCCTTGATTCGGGACTGTCGGTATCCTTCTCGATCTAGCAGGATTCCTTTTGTGCACCAGTCCGGTAGGTCTTCTGGTGTCCAAGCGGCCCCTTCAACCTCAGCCTCCCCAGGAATAGCTCCTCTGGGAGTGCCTTCTTTTCAGGATTTTCTCCTTGACATGGCAGACTTGCTTGCCATTCCTATCCCTGGTCCTTCTCTAAGTCAGGGCCCTGCAGAACAGGCAGCCTTAACGCTTCCTTTACATCCTTCCCTGCAGGATCTTCTCCTGGAGGTTTGGCGGTCACCTTTGAAGGTTCCTGCGCCGTCTACAGCCATGCATGTGCTGTATCAGGTGCCCCCCTCTCCGGGGTTTCAGAAGCACCAGCTTCCGCATCATTCCATTGTGGTGGAATCGGCCCTGAGAAAGGTCGGAAGCAAGAAGAAGCATTCTTCTTGCCCTCCAGGTCGTGCATCTAAAGCGCTTGATACCTTTGGGCGTCAAATCTTCCAAACGTCCATGTTGGCTTCTAGAATTATTTCATATATTTTTATATGAGCCTGACGCTTCGGGAGGTCACAGAGAAATTATCTCTTTTGTCTCCTTTTTTGTCCGAAACTAAGGCCTCTGAATATTCCTTGCTTCTTTATCATTGCAGGAATATCTCTTGGTTCCTTTCTCGTGCTTCTCTAGACTCTTTTGAGTCTGTTGGCAGGTCCTCTGCTATTGCCATTGGAGCGCGTCATACAGCCTGGTTGCAGGCTTCAGACTTGTGCAGATGGGCACAACATAATCTGGGTAATTCTCCGTGTACTGGAGAAAACCTTTTCAATAGCGAGGCTTTACGTCAGGTGGCTCAGTGCTCCGCTGACCTTCCTAGCGCTGGAAGCCATCCTAAGCCCTCTCTTTCCCCCGGGGGTAGGAAATGTCCTACCAGACCTTCTTTCCCGAGGAAGAGAAAGTTTCATCCGCCTGCCCATCCTCCAGGTAGGCCCAAGCAAGGGGCATCTCACCCCGGTCTGAAGTTCCCGGACTCGTGCCAGGATACTCATACCAAGCAGCCATAGGCTCCTGTATGTGGCAATCTGCAATTAACTTCTTCTTACCAGAAGTTTATTCTTCCAGCTCTACACTGGGGTTTCGTTTTCAGTATGACAAGTGGTTCGGATGCTTTTGTCCAGGGGTTAAGGTATTCTCCCTTTCTTTGTTTGTAAAGGGAGACCACCACTATCCCATGATAGTTTCTGGCCCCACATGGACATTCTATCCTTCAACGGACTTACCCTAGGGTACGTCCTCCGAACCCCTCTCTTCCAGGGTTCCCCTGCTTGAGTGGGTACCATACCGAAACATCTCTCTCTCTCTCTTCCAGTGTAGACTTTTTCTGTTATCCTTCAACGCATGTTCTGAACAACTCCTCCAGCAGGGCCGGAAGATCTCCGCTCCCTTGTCGGTTCTCCCTGTTTCATACAGGAGAATCCCCTTGTTCTTTGTTCAGTTGCTGTGCGTGCAGGAGTTCCATTGAGTGCTTATTGCTTCTGCAAGTTGCTTCAACTATCTTGCGTACTAACACTCACTGCAGGCCATCTTCTTCTAGCCATATCCTTATCTAGGATGTGGCGACGTGTCTGACTCCTGTCAGTTTTATCTCATCCTCCTCCTGCACACTGCTCTCTGCAATCTTCAGAGAAGCTTCCCATAGGGCATTGGACCTTGTCTCTGAGGGTCTTCCATATAATGAAAGAGGCTTATATAGTCCCTCCATGGCTATATAGATAATTATACCCTCTTGTCTCCCATTGTGGTACGGCAGACAAGTTTTTTCTGCGTGAATGTCCTGGGGACACATCAGAAGCCTAACGTACTCCTGACGTGCTCTTACCAGACTGATATTATCCTCTGTTCTTCACGCAACCATACTGCTAATCCCACTGATCTGCATCCCTGCACCACAGAAATAGATTCTCTATACTCCTCGGGTGGTTTCACCCCTATTTTGGATGGATCTTTTCACGTCACCTTCCCCAGGTGGACGTTCTTCTGTGGCTCAGTTGCAGGCCCGGATTCTCAGTATTATACTCATGTATGTATGTGTCCTCTGCATACATGTTTTAGTACCTGGGTGGGCATTTGCCATGCCCATCTGTATCTAGATATCTATCTATCTACGTTCTATATAGATATATATATCACATCTGTATAGCTATGTATGTAGCTCCCTATATATATATATATATATATATATATATATATATATCTGTATAGGTAGGCGCATATTGGGAGATGTTCATAGCACCCTGTGTATTACCGACTATCTCCCCAATTGTCGGTACTTATGTTTTTACTTTCTTAAGGGGTCCAGACAGTCTACTTGCCTATTATCATACGGCTCGGTATCTGGGACTGGTTATGCTCAAAATTACTGCTGTGAAGTCAACAGCTTCTTTTTTTTTTTTTTTTGTTATACACCTCCCTATCTATGAGGTTTCAAACTCAATGTCTTCCTATCTCTTACCAGCTAGGAAAGACAGTGTACTACTTCGGTATTCCGGAGTACACTCCTGTTCTCCCTGGGGAAAAGGGTTTTTTTCCATGCCCTCTCTTCCCTTCCAGACTGTGCTCTTCCAGATCGGCCAGTCTTCTACTTTTAGTCCTCAAGGTTAATGACTCTGCACCTAAAGAGTTCTCAGCTTTTCACATAAAGCTTCCATTGAAGACCTGCCGTTCTTCTCCTGCACCAGTTGACACCTGGGTCTCCTGCCCTTCCGGACTTGGAACTTCCTCCTCCCTGCTGTGAAGTTCCCTTGAAGACTTCGCTATTGCGTCTACAGTACCTCCGTCGCAGTTCTACTTCCTACAATCCAGTAGGTAAGCTCTATATTGTACTGGTTCATTAAATACTTAATGATACTTGGCATGCATTCTAAAGACTCATCTCCCCTGTAGTCTTTAGGTTTTTGCTGTTCCTCTACAACTCTTCTCAACTCCTACCTCCCATCCCTCAGGGGATGCCGGTGATCCAGGTTGGGGAAATGCCCTCCTGCCCAGGGATACGCATTTTATGGGATCTCCCCTGGCACCCTCAGCTAGGGAGTCCCCACATGTGAAGACTCATTCCTGCTTGTTCCTGGAGATAGCACAGTTACTTACCTTTAACAGGTGATCTCAGGGAACAGCAGGAATTAGTCTTCACAACCCTCCCACCTCCCCTAGGAGTTGTATCTCTCTATTTCCTTTCCTCTTCCTCTCCTCCTGTCTCAGCTATGAAACTCAACTGGGGAGAGGCAGTAGGAAGGGCGGGAAGCCACCGCGTAGGCGCGAGGGATGCTCCCAAAAGCCTTCTGATTGGATGCTGGGGAGCATTCCCGTGCGGGCTCCGTCGGCGCCGACGTACCCACATGTGAAAACTAATTCCTGCTGTTCCCTGAGATCACCTGTTACAGGTAAGTAACTGTGCTTTCTCCTGCATCATGCTCTCTGCAATTCTACAGAGAAGCTCTTCACTATGGGCCCTTGCTAGAGAGCATGGGGGGCATTTTCTCCAACAGCTATACTAGATGGTTGAAAAAGGCTTTTTCAGTCATGTCTCCCATGACTAGAAAAGTTCTCCTTTTTAATATAAAGGACATAGGCCTCCTCTTATGTGAAAGCTTAAGGAGTTGCTAATTCCCTGCTTTGGTCCATAGTATTTCCAATAGGGAATATGTTTCCTCCTTCCAGCTCATCCTCATGGTAAGAACGCATGATAACTTTTTGCCCTTAAGCAGGTCAGCATGGTATATCATTCCTATGCGTCTTCTGTTCACTTACCATGCTAGAGTTCTAGAATACTCGGGACTTGCTGGCTGCAAACTGATATCATCCTCTGCTTTTCACCTAACCATCCTGGTTATTCTGCTACCTAGCATTCCTGTAGCCATAACCAGTGGGAATTGATTCTCTATATATCTTCTCAAGTAGGTTCTACCTTCTTGTTGTTAGATGAATCTTTCCTCTCCACATTTTCCTATGTGAATACCTTTTTGTAGGCATATCTCTGTCTGCTTCTTGCAGACTTCCATATAGAGGCCTATATATTCATACCTATAGCACACATCTTACAGTGTGTATTTTATGCCCTTCATATCTCACTATAGATATATATAACATATAGATATATGAGAATATATCTATATGTTTTATATGTATGTATGTGTATATGTATGTATGTGTATCTGTCGAGATATTTTACTATCGGTAGATATGTATTCTGCTTTATCTACCTAACTGTCGAGGCTCATATAGCTATATGATTCTGATAGATGGGCTTTACCCATACTTATGCTATCCAGCATGTTTTGGGGTCCTACACTCACAACCACTTTGGTGGTAGTTAACACCTACCATAACCTTAAGGTTAGGTACCTCTGAAGCTCTCCATGTTCCAATATCTCTCCCAGCTGACTTCAGTTAGGAGAGACATTGCGGATCTTCAGCTAATCACAGGCTCTAACGCCTCCGGTGTTTGTCTTTTCTTTGGGATACAAGGGGTTCCCATACCCTTTCTCCCCACAAGGACTGGGCCTGTTTGTCCAAATCGGTTAGCCTTTCTCTTTTGTTCCTAAGAGTGAGCCACTCTGCCGCCAAAAGAGTTCGGTTTTTGTCATAAAGCCTTTCGCTGAAGGCCCACCGTTTTTGTACTACCCCAGTTTTTCCTACTGGGGTTACCTGTTACCTTTCAGGATTCTGACCTCCACTGTTTTTCCTACAGGTTTATTACCTCCACTTTACAGTGAGGTCCTCTTCGAGGTTCCTCTACTGGGTTTCCCAGTAGATCTCATGAACCTCCTTACTTCTGTGGAATCCTGTTAGGGGAGGTCCATATTGCAATATCATTGATGACAATTATTATCCACACATGGACTCCTTGTCTGCAGTCCTATGCTAGGTTAGCTGTTCCACAGCATCTTTCTTTCCTCAACTCCTACCCTCCATCCTCAGGATGCCTGGTGTTGTGGGGGATAGCATGTTCCACCCTATGACATGCTGGGACTCCAGGCATCTCAGCTTGGGAGTCCCCATATGTGAAGACTCATTCCTGCTTGTTCCTGGAGATAGCACAGTTACTTACCTGTAACAGGTGATCTCTGGGAACAGCAGGAATAAGTCTTCACAACCCACCTACCTCCCCAGGAGTTGTATCTCTATCTATCTTTCCTTTCCTCTCTCTCTCTCTCTTTGTCTCAGCTTTAAAGCTTAACTGAGGAGAGGCAGTTGGGAAAGGCAGGAAGGCAGCACGCAGGCATGGTGGGATGCTTCCAAAAGCTCTTTGATTGGACGCTGGGAAGCGTTCCCACGCAGACTCCGTCGGTACCGACGTACCCATATGTGAAAACTTATTCCTGCTGTTCCCAGAGATAACCTGTTACAGGTAAGTAACTGTGCTTTCCAAACAATGTTGGGCGACTTCATTCAAAATGCCCCTCCCCTCTTGCTTCCAGGTTAGAACCGCCCTCCCCCCTCCCCACACACACATATATGGATATAGATATACACAGGTTGGAAAGAATTCCGAGACATGCTCTGTATGCTTTCCCCGCTTGTTTAGAAAATAAGTAACATTTCCATGCTCATTATGAGATGATCAGAACAGTTAGATGAGCCCTGTTAGACCTGATTAAGAAGTTGATGGCATTCTTGCTTTCAATGATGCAATGTCAGACAGCACCATGTAATATTGTGGAATCGTGCAGCCAGTACCTACAAAACTCCCAAACGGTTTTTAACGATCTTCTATGTTGCATTTCTCATGCAGGCATAAAAGTAAGTTGATGTGATAAGTGGTCATTTAGATTGATGACTCCTGGGTCATATAATGCTTTCTGAGGGGGTTATTTACTAAAGGTTAACATGCATTAATGAACATTAACGAACATTAGGTGTCGCCGTGGCCCAGTTATTTCTATAGGCATAGCAGCACTTGATGTGTGTGAACGTTTGTTAATGGACATTAACCTTTAGTAAACGTGCCCCTAAATTCATCATCTTAAACTCTAGTCCATATGACTGCAAAGCAGCATTTCTTTGACTTCATGAAAAATGTGCTTCGTTCTGTTTCTGCATCAGTAATACCCAGTATAAAAGTAAAATCAGCTCAGAAGAAGAGGAGTACAGATAATGTACAAAATTTGTAACTTCGCTAGGTACCAAAAAACCTGCTGGTCAGTTTGTGTAAAATTCCAAAACAGTGTATCTAGTGCTCAAAATATTGCCTTCTGCAAGTTTTTTGATTGAGACCATTTAAAGAGGATAATTCAAGCAAAAAATAAAGAAAAAATTTTGGGACTTCTGCTCATTCTTAAATGTAGCGGGTTGGGGAAAAATTTCTGGTTTTGATTTTTTTCCTTCCAAAAACTTCAGGATATGTTAAAGCCTTGATCTGGTTTCCAGATATTACTCTACCGGCTGCAGCATAGCTGCTTGGCTGACGTGCTGGCTGCCATCTGGGGCAGCCCATGGGGAATGCAGAGGGATTCATGGACATAGGAAAATGAGGCCCCAAAGTGAGTCTCTGCTCATGTTAGTAGGGTCTAAAGCAGGGCTATATGCAAGTGTCACTCTGTTTTCTGGGAACAAGCAGGAAGTCAGCCTTTACATATGGGTGACATCAGCACAGACAGACACTGCGCAGTAGCCAAGAAAGTATTTGGGAAATATATATGTACCACACATGCGTGGTCCCCTTCCTGCCTAAGAGTGCCATCTTGCCTCAGTCTCCTTTTTTCCATGGAGCCAATTCAATGTCTGTTCCCCCCCCCCCACCTCCCAAAAAAAGTTAGTGATTTTTGCCTTAGTCTCCCCCCCCCCCCCCCTGTTACTTGCCTCAGCGTCGCATCCTCGTTCGTTTGTTTTTTTCTTTTTGCTTCCAATTGCAGTAGGCATGGTTTGTGCCTTTCTCCTGACCGGGCCAAGTGGGTTTGACCTCGGGGGGTCAGTCTTCTCTGCCCTGACTTCAGCCAGTGGCTTCCAGGCATGTGACCGCTGTGCACAGTTTCTCACATGGACCTAACTACTGCTGCCTCCGATGCCTTCGGCTGGACCACGATCCTTGGTCTGCAAGCAGATGACTCCCAAGGCCCTTAAGAACTGTCAGCAGCAGCACAAGGCAGTTTTTCAGAAGACCAGTTCAGCCCCAGTCTCGTCCATGAGACCTCCCTCTGAGGCCACTTCCAGGACCTCAGACACTTGCAGGGACCATGCTGCCTTGGAGTCCTGAGGCCATGGAACCTCTGGCCAGAGCTCCCTCGACAAGGACCGAGCCAAGAAGAGCCGGAAGACCTTGAACCTTGTCAAGATGGGAAAAATCCCATGGGCCCTGGTCCCGCAGCCCTTAATGAGAGGCTGAGGGTGATGGCAGGGAAAGTTGCCCCGACAGGAGCAGTTGATGCCCCAGCATAGGCCATCCTGATCGAGGACTCCACCTTGACTAAGCTGGCCTGGGCCTGAAGTCCTTGGTGCCTACGCCAAAGGCTGCAGAGCCATCTGGTCTTGAGGCCAGGATGGTAGCCTTGGAGCACGGCTTGTCTGCCTTCATGGCTCAGCAGCAGGCTCTGCCCAGTTCCTCTGGGTCATCACTTCCAACCACTGGGCCCTCTATTTCAAGGGATTTCCTGGAGGTTCAGCCAATCCTAGAGTGCCATCGGCCTTGAGAGACACCTCTGCCTTTGTTCCATCCTGCTCCTGATCTTTGGGCCCACGGTCCTCCCCTGCTCAACACCCTGGGCTCTGAGCACTGGGCTGCCAGGGCCCAAAAGCCCTCAGGGTCAGGGCAGGACCCAGTCATGGAGAACCCTCAAGTCTCCTCCAAGGAGTCAGATTGGGAGACTGACAAGTCCCCTGCTACCTAGTGCCACCAGGACATGCCCTGTGACCCATTACCCCCCCCCCTCCCTCCTGGAGTCAAGGTGCCGATCCATATCTGAGGACGTGGCCTTCCTCTACTTTGTAATGGACATGGTGAAGTCTCTCATTTTCACCAAAGTCAGAGGAAGACCCTCGCACAGAAGATCTCGATCCTCCAGTGCGAAATTCCCCTGAAAGGTGCTCATGGTGCCCATTCCCCCCATCTTGGAACAACTGCTTCTCCGAATGTGAGGGACCCTCCCATGTTGATGCCATAGTAAGCAGATGGCTGGACTCGATGCATTGGGTTTGCTGGAGCCCTGGCTTCCAAAAAGCCCAACTACCTCAACTCCATGGTGGTGGTGACTGCCATTCAGACGTTCAAGAGCCAGAAGACACACTCCTCTGTGCCCCTGGGCAGGGAGGCCCGCACTATGGATGTTATAGGTAGGAAGTGCTTTCAGGGCTCAATACTTGTCAGCCAGATTCAGGCCTACCAGCTGTACATGGGCATGTACAGCCGCACAAATGGAGGCTGGACCTCTGCATGGCTGGATTGTCTCTGTGAAGGGGAGTCAGGAGTTCCACTGGAAAGAACAGGGGTGGTGTGACCTCTTTGCCAGCCCGGCCAGTGCGCAGCTGCTCCACTTCTGTTCTCATCAGCTGCACTCCTCTCATGTGGGGGCAGATGCATTCCTGCTCTCATGGGCTGAGGGCCTTCTTTATGCCTTCCTGCTCATACTGCTGATTTGCCAAGATCCTGTTCAAGGTCCAGCATGATGGAGCCACAGTGATTCTGGTGGCCCCACAGTGGGCCAAGCAGCCGTGGTTTCCTCTGCTCCTCCACCTTACCAGTGCCCCCAGTTTCTCTGGACATGACCTGAGCCTTCTCACACAGGAGAAGGGCTCTGTTGCACCCCAACCTGGGATTCCTGACACACGGCCTGGCTGCTGAAAGGGTAGCCTTGGCTCTCTTCAATCTCTTCTGATGTGAAGGTCCTCCTGGCCTCCTATAAAACCTCCACCCACTGGGCATATGCCTTCAAGTGGCAGAGGTTCTCAGTCTGGTGTGCGGAGAGGTGGATTGATTCATTCTCCTGCTCTGTCCAGCTGGTGTTGCAATATCTACTCCACCTGTCTCACACAGGGCTGAAATCTAACTCCATTAGAGTACACACTGGCATTCTCATGGCGCACCATCTCATAGAAGGCAAGCCTCTCTCTGCTCAATCCATTGTATTGTGCTTCCTAAGGGTCTCCTCCTGTCACAGCTGCACTCTGGCAGCAGAGTGGGACTTTAATGTTGTGCTCTCCAAGCTCACCATGACACCTTTGAGCCTCTCTGCTCCTGCCACCTCGTATCTCTCCTGGAAGGTGGTGGTCCACATGGCACTCATCTCTGCTTGCAAGGTCTGCGAGCTTCAAGCATTGGTGGCAGAGCCACCATACACTAGGTTCTACAAGAACAGGGTCATGCTCCTCCTGCACCCAAAGTTTCTGCCAAAGGTGGTGTCTCCGTTCCACCTCAGCCAGCAGATGGTGCTTCCCACCTTTCCATGGCCCAATGCTAGCAGGGCAGAAGATGTTCTTCACATGTTGGACTATAAGCGGGCACTTGCTTTCTATCTAAAGCACACCCAGGAGCACCGCTGAGCTTCCGAGCTCTGTTTCCTGTGACCCGAGTTGGTCGGAGGCTGCAGTCTCTAAGCATACCCTGCCCTCCTGGGTAGCAGACTGCATTGCATTTGCCTATGAGCAGGCTGGTCTCTCGCTGGAATGCCATGTCACAGCACACAATATCGGGGTCATGGCAGCCTCTGGCAATCCTGTGTTCCATTACCTTGTCAAAAATCTGCTGGGCTACCACCCAGTCCTCAGTCCATACCTTCGCAGCTCATTACTGCCTGGAAAGTGAGTCCTGTCGGGACAGTGCCTTCGGCCAGGCAGTACTCATTTGTTTAGGGTGGAGGGTCCTCCTGCCCTCCAGCCCTTTGGTATGTTCAAGCTCTATATAATGGGGCAGAGAGGTGGCTACCTTAGGCTGAGACTTTTGGGGGCAGCAAAAAATGCCCCCAAAACAGCTGCCTGCCTCTGCCTTCAAAGTTTAAAAAAAAAAAAAAGGTGGACAAGCTGCTGCCACTGCTTCTCGGCAGCAGCAGAATCAACCCCTCTTCCCCCCCCTCCCACCCACCCCCATGTCGAGCCAGAGTTCAATCTGCCCATGGGACTTCCCCCTCCCCATGTCTGCTCCCTTCCTTCCCCTGGCAGCTGTGGCTCCTGTGTCCTAGAGAGCTGCAGCTGCGATAGTGGTGGCAATTTGCTTATTGGGGCACATTTTATTAATCAAACAGCTTTTTTTATACCATTTAATCCTTCGGTCAGAGCGGTTTTAAATAAACAAAACATTTACAGTAAACAGAGTAATCAACTTGGAGAACTTTGATACATGTGAGTGGGGGTAACTATTTACATTCATCTATTGTGGGGGCTGGAGTAGGGGGATTAATGGGATTTTCAAGAGGGGGTTGGGGGGAACTGCTGGGGGGGGTGGGGCTGTGTTAATGAGTAGCATTCTTTTGTATATGTGAGTCTTGAGAGCTTTCCTGAAGGAATCTGTGTCAGTTGTAGTCCTTAGCTTTTCTGGGATAGAGTTCCATAGGAGCGGTGCAAAGAGAGAAGGCCCTCTTAGCTGTAGTGGTGTTGGTCTTTGTGATCAACTGTGTTTGCAGTGTGTGTTGTGTTTGTCGTCCTCTGTCAGGTGTGATCTGGATCAGAATTTGAAGGTGTTGGAGCAGAATCATTTAGGATTTTGAAAGTTGAGTATGGATTTGAACTTTATATGCTCAGCTATGGGGAACCAATGTAGCTGCATGAGGAGAGGTGTGATATGAATTGATTGTTTTGAATTGAAAGGAATTTGTGCAGTTGTATTAAGTGCAAGTTGGAGGGGGAGGATGGTTGAGTTTGGTAAGCCTTGGAAGATGTCACAGTAATTGAAGTGGGGGAATATTGTTGCTTGAAGGAAGAACAGAAATTGTGGTCTTTTAGGAGTGGCTTATGGTTCTTGATTGTTTTTAACTTGAAATATATGCTCTGTTATGTTCTGTATGTGTGTTTTGAAGGTGAGGTGTTAATCTATGGTGACTCCAAGGTATTGTATGCATTGTTTCACTTGGATAAGTGGCAGGTGATGTGAAGTTAGTGTCACTGGTGATGAACATGACTTCCGTCTTTTTTTAGGTTTATGTTCAGGTTTGACGTTTTAGCCAGTTGCAGAGTGTAGAGAAGTAGCTTGTTATGGGTGTGATATTGAGACTGGTGTTGATAGGTGTGAATATCATCACATTATACGCATAGATGTGTTACAGAATGTTACAAGACTTGATTATGGTACATAGTGGTTGTTGAACAGTAAGGCTGAGAGGGTTGAGCATTGAGGGACTCCTTGGGTTTGGGTGTATGGGGTTGAGTTCTTCTGATTTATTCTGACTTGCAGTTCGTGGTCTGTTAGATTAAGATTTGAACCAGGAGGTGGTGGTGGTGGGGGGGGGTATTTTGATAAAGCAGTTGATTGTAATCGTATTATGAGGTTATGAGGAATAGTCGAATGCTGCTTTGATGTCCAGGAAAATGAGGATGAACCTAGATTTGGGCTTATCGGTACTTTTGATAAGATTGTCAAGTAAGGGTGCTCATGAGTGTCTCTACTCTGTGGCGTGGTCTGAAACCATATTGTTGGTGATCTAGTGGGTAATTCATGTCTATGTAATCCTGGAGCTGTCTGCATATGATTTTTTTCCAATATCATGGTCAAGAATGGGAGGCTGGTTATGGGTCTATAGGAGGATGGTTGACATTTGATGTTTCTTTCCTGACGGGACAGACAGGCTGACTTGAGTTCAGATGTTACATATTCATGAGATAGCAATGGTTGGATGATTTTTTAACTTTGATGTAATGAGCTTTCTTGGCTGCTTTGATCCAGCTGACTGGACAGGGGTTGAGTGAAGAGGTAGTTATCAGAAATGACCACCACCTAGATATTCTGGTGTGATTTTCGGGAATGAGGTCCATTTGCTTAGGTGTGTGGTTTCGTTGCTGTGGTTGTGTGTTTGTATTGTTGGGATGTGTTGAAGTTTGGGCTTGAAGTCAGCCATTGCTTGTGGTGTGAGGTTGGATTTATTTGTTCGATTTGTGTGGTCTTTGTGTAGTGTTTTGACTATGTCAGAGTTCTCTGGAGCATTTTAAGGAGTTCTTAAGTATCTTGGTATAATAGTCTTTTTTTAGCTTGAGAGGTGGCAACTTGGTAAGATTGAAGCTTGTTTGTACATGTCGAGGGTTTCCACTGATTTAGTTCTCCATTTTCTTTGTTTCATAGATCTCTCTTCAGGTCCTTTAGTAGGGGTGTGTACTAGTGTTTTCTCTGGAGCGCTGGTTCTGAGTGGGTGGTTTCATTGCCGTCTTGGCTATTGCTTTGTTCCAGTTGCTTGTTAGGGCGTCTGTCTTCTGTGTCATCAGGGCAGTTTAGTAGCTTAGGGAGTATCTGCTAGGATTTTTTTTGTCCCAATTGTGGAACCTGCACGTTCAGTGTTCTGGGTTATGTTGCTTGTATTCCTTTATTTCTGGAAGTATGTTTATAGTTGTTTTGTGGTCTGACCAGGGGACATCCATGATGGTGGGTGTTGTAGTCTTGTGGTGATTGAAAATATTGCGTGGTAGAAAGATCTTATCAAGGGTATTGCTTTTGAATGTAGTTTAGTGATTCCATTGCTTCTAGAAAACTGTTTGCTTTGGTGCAGAGGTGAGGTTGAGGCTGAGGCCACCTAGAATCATGAGGTAATTTGAGTAGTTACAGATGACCTCTAGGATAGTCTCAAAGTTGTCTATATTGGCACTCGGTAATCTGCAAGCAAGGAGTATGGTAATTTTGTTTGTTAATGTTTCTAGACCATTGGCAGAAGTTTGTGAGAGGGTGCGGAAGTTTAGGAATTTTCTTGTTAGGATGGAAACGCCGCTGCCTCTTTGATTTGTCCTTGGATTGCTGAATAGATGGTAGTCTTGTGGTGTAAGCAGGTTTAGTAGGACTGCGTCAGTTTCGGTGTACCATGTTTGTTATGTTTAGGATGTCAAGTTGATAGTCGTCCAGTAAGTCAGATACGATTTGTGTTTTGTTCCTTGCAAATTGTACATTTAAGAGGGAACATTTTATTTGGTGGATCTGTACTATAGAGTTAGGGGAGGGGAGTTTAGTTTGTGCTTTGATGTTGATTTGGATGAGGTATTGTCTGTGTCTGGGTGTGTGCCTGTAGAGGGGGAAAGAGTTAATATGTAGTGGGTATCTATGGATAAGTATGAGTGATGACATGTCTTTGGAGAATAGTGGGCTAGTAGGGGAGATTGTAAGCATGATTAGAATGCTGAGGCATAAGGTGGTTGCCACAATGAACAACCGGTTAGCTATGTTGGAGGTAATTAGGAGGTTACCTTGAGCATTGGATGTGGCGTTGAGCTTGGCTGGCTGATTCTGCCGAGTTGTAGCTCTCTTGGTTTTATGATTTGTAGTGTCCAGTCTTTTGCCCTTTGTTCTATTTAGGGGGTCGATTTTATAGCTTATAATTTTTTGCTTGGTTAGCAGTCCATGCCAAAGGGCCCTCTGGCAAGGCCCACACTTGAAGCATGCTCTGCTTTAATCCTGTTGTGCAGGCAGAAGCTGTTCTGATTCTCCTTGGCGGGGGAGCAGGAGGGGTTTATTGCTCCTGCTTCCACCCTCGATGCTGAATCGGGTGCTGGTAATGGAGTCATTAATACATGGTAATACAGTTATGGTTATAAGGCAATATGACCAGTTGCCACTGATACATCAATAAAATGTTCACCATACCTCTTACGAGTACCAATCATCCAGGTGTCCCAGTTTTCTCCTTTTCTTTCCCATTTCTTCCTTCCCCCCACTCCCCCCCCCCCCCCCGTTAGTATTTGAACAGCTAAATTCCACCAAAGTATTCCATATGATATATTGAAAAGAAGGGGCAGCATCTGAGGGTCCAATCTCTGCTATTTTGCATGGTCTATCTGCCTTTACTCCTAGCTTCTCCACCTTCCCTATATGATCCTCACTCTCCTTCCAGCTTTAGTCTCCTCCCTCCCCCCCCCCCCCACCCCGCACACAGTAGAATAGTCAGTTTGTCTCAGAACTTTGATATCTTATTGTCCCTCACTTTTGTGGCTCAGGGCTAGGTTGTGAGCTCAGTTTATGGGCCTTCTCCTATTGATCCAGTGGGGCAGTGATTCAGCACTCAACTTAGTCGAGCAGGCAGTGTTTGACTATATGGCTCCCAGACTTTTAAAAAGTGCTCCCATGGCTTGATACTTCCCCTCGATTTGTTCTCGTTCATATAGCATGAGTTGATGTACAGTCAGTTTCCAAGGCTTTGATGGGCCTTCAGGGAGCAGCAATGTACTTAAAATACTTCTGTGGGCTAACAGCAACGAGAGGTGTATCCACCTAACTCCAGTCCCCACTGTTCTGTGCCTCCATTTTCTTTTTGTTTTAGATCCAAAATCACTCTGTGTGGGCTCAGGAGTACTGGGGTCCTCATAACTCTGCTCATATATTTGCCTAACCTTTTCCAAAATTTCTCTATTACTGGGCACATCCAAAACATATGGCCTAATGTTGCTTTGGATGCATTGCATCGAGGGCAGTCTGGAGATTTCAAAATTCCTGCTCTATATGCCCTAAGAGGAGGGGCGAAGTGAAGTGCTGACACATACATGCCAAGTTATAGCTCATCAGGTCCGGAAGACCCAGTCCTCCTTGTACCCATTTTTTTTTTTAGCACCCCTATATGCAGATGTGCTCGTCTGCCCTTCCAAAGGAAAGAAGTCAGTGTCCGGTCGTGTCGTTTTGCTCCTTAAGTTGCAGAAGCATCGGCAGAACCTGCAGAACATATGGCCACCGAAGGAGTATTGTCATTTTGTATAGACTGGTCGGATCAATCAATGATAATGGTAAATCCCTCCATCTGAGTCTCGTTTGTGTCCTTGAGTATTATCTTGATATTAAATGTGCAAAGTTGGTCTAGATCTGCAATAATCTATACTTCCATGTATTTGAATTGTCCTTCCTCCTACCTCAGCGGGAATTGTCCAGGCCACTTCTGTTGTATATCCAGTAAAACCAACAGAGCTTGTGATTTAAGATTCAATTTTAGCTCTGCAAAGACTCCATATGTATGGAATTCTTCCAGCAGCGTCCCCAATCTGTCCATCAGGGTTCCCAAACAGACCAATATATAATCAGCAAAGGCAGATATACGGAAATCTTCTTTCCCTAGCCACACGCCTTCCAAAGAGGGATATGTGCAGAATCATTCTAAGAGGTTCTTGTTCCAGAACAAACAGGAGCGGGGAGAGAAATCCCTGTTGGGTGCCTCTTTCTAGTGGGAAGGTTTCTGTGATGTGTCCATTCACTGCTAATGCTCCACAAGGCCCGGTATATAAAAGGCAGATAATGTCTACGACCCCCCCCCCCCCCCCCACACACACACACACAATCCCAAACATTTCAAGCACCATATACAATATTCCCATTGGACCCTATCAAACACTTTTTCTGCATCAAAGCTGATAGATAGCCGGCTGGTGTTTCTGATGAGTTCGTACTGAGCTGCTGTTATCTTTCTGACATTGTGCGCTATATTGCGACCTTGCACAAACTCCACCTGTGATTCTCCTATCAATTGGGGCGGGGGAGTAGAGGAGCTAAGCTTTCTGCCATTATCTTAGCGAGGATTTTGATGGCTACGTTGAGCAAGGATATAGGTCTATAAGACTCTGGCAATGAAGGGTCCTTTTCTGGCTTGGGAAGTAGTGTTATGAGAGCTTGGTTGTGTTCAAATGGGAAGTCTTGCCGCCTGATCATAACCGCAAAGTATTCCACCAGTGGTATTGCCACTTTGTCTGCCATTATTTTAAAAAACTCTGCACGATAACCATCTGGACTTGGAGCACGTCCTTCCGTAGTTTAGAGACATTGCTGAACCTCTTAGGTTGTTATAGAGTGGTTTAACCTTACCACATCCTCTCTTTATACTCTCTAACTCCAGGTTTCCTAGGAACCTTGCAGAGCCATGTGACAGGGAGGCAGCAGCTTTGTACAGTCCTATGTAGTATTCTCTGAATATCTTCCAGGTCCCGTTGGGCAGTCTGTAGATGCCCCACCTTTGTCCCAAAGAGTTTTGATTGTTCATGGTCCCCCATCTGCTTTTACCAAAGCTGCCATAAGTTTCCCAGTTTTGTTCCTGTTTCAGTATAGTGAAACATTGAGTGACATGCTCTCTGGTGCAACAAGGCATTCCGTTCCGCCTGAGTAGCTAACACATTTGTTTTATTTCTCCATTGGTTAAGACCCATATCTTTACTGAGCTTCTCGTAGATCTTTCTCCAACTGGATTAGCATCTGATTTTGTGCTGCCTTTTTAGTATGACAGTAACACATACGAGGTGTGACAAAAAAAGAAACGAGACTGTCCCATAAATGTTTTATTACAAAATCTACAGAGAAATTTATGAATGGTCTCCTTCAAAGTAATCCTCCCAGAGTTAATGCACTTCTGTATTCACTTCTGCCCCGTACGGAAGCTCTTGGTAAAGTCCTCCTCCTTCTGGTCCCTCACCTCCCTTGTCACAGTGGCCTTGATCTCTTCTACAGAGGCGAAATGAGTTCCTTTGAGCACAGTCTTCAGCCTGGGGAAGAGCCAGACGTTGCACGGTGCAAGATCTGGGGAATAAGGAGGGTGATCGAGAGCTGTGATCTGTTTGTTGGCCACGAACTGCCTCACACTGAGCGTGGTGTGTGTGGACGTGTTGTCATGGTGGAGCAGCCACAACGTCTCGCCACAGAGCCCGCTTGCTGTGCCAAACACGGTCATGGAGGTGATTGAGGTCCTGCTGGTAGAAGTGCTGATTGACTGTCTGACCCTCAGGAACAAACTCATGATGGACCACTCCCCTTCTGGTCGAAGAATGCGATCAGCATGACCTTGATCCTTGATTTGGACATGCGTGCTTTCTTGGGTCTGGGTGATAGTCGAGTCTTCCACTGCAGGCTCTGTCTCTTGTTTTAGGGTTGTACTGAAATACCCAAGACTCATCTCCTGAGATGACTCGGCCAACGAACTCTGGATCTTTTCCGATCTTCTCTATCAAGTCTCGACAAACATTGACACGGTGCTCCTTCTGGTCGTCCGATAAAATCTTGGGCACCATCTTGGCGCACACCTTCCGCATCCCCAGCTCCTGTACCAAGATGGTCCGCACTGCCTCCCTGTTCAGGCTGAGCTCCTCAGCTATCATCAGTACCATCAATCTGCAATCACTTCGCACCAGTTGGTTCACTCTGTCAATGTTCTCAGCTGTTTTTGTTGTGGAAGGCCATCCTGACTTGGGGTCATCCTCCACCTCCTCACGGCCAGTCTTGAAGCGTTTGTGCTACTCGAAGACTCGCGGTCTTGACATTGCATCTTCTCCATAATCCTTTTGGAGAAGTTGGAGACACTCAGTTGGGCCCTTCTCCAACTTAACCAGAAATTTCAAGTTGATTCTTTGCTCCATATTTCTGCCACCTCCAGTTGTGTGACAAAGCGATGGGGTAGTGTGCTACAAAAAAACCTGAAAAACAGATGAAAAATATTATAGCAGAATAGTGGCAAGATGTTGCACATCACAGTGACATAAGCGGTTAGCCAATTGGCATTGAGGCATGGGCATGGCTGCCACAGTCTCGTTTCTTTTTTGTCACACCTTGTATGTCCTCGTATTACTGCCTTGGCTGTTTCCCAAAAGAGGGCTGGGTTGTTTTTATGCGACACATTATGTTCTTCATATTCCGCCCATTGTGTCCATAAGGATTTCTGAAAGTCTATCTTCTGTCAAATGGAGAGGAAACTGCCACAAACCCATGATGGGGCCTCCTCCCCATTCCAAGTCTAGACTGATTAAGGCATGATCAGATATGGCTATAGAGCTGATTTCTACCTTGTGTATTCAGCCCAATAATGTTGCTGCCACTAAGAAGTAATCCAGTTGCAATCCTGTTCCATGAACCCTGAAGATATGAGTGTAATCTCACTCTAGGGGGTGTGTAACTCTCCAGGCATCTATGAGATCATATCCCTCAGAGTCCCCGTAACCTCAGTGTGTCTGTGGTCGCCCCTACTTCCCTGAGCCATCCAGTCCGTAGTCTCATCAAGCACACAATTGTAGTCACCTTCCAATATTGTTTGAGAAGGATCTCCCCCTGCCAGTTGCTGTCAGCTGTTAGTAAAAGTGGGCATTGTACTTATTCGGTCCATAGATATTTCTTAAAGTTAAGTGATTGATTTCCTCTGGGGCACTTTGCAGGGGCACAGGTAATGGCCTAGAGGGTCCACATGTATGGTCTCTGCCTTCAGCCCGACCTGTTTATGCATCAATATAGCTACTCCCACTTTCCTGTCTCCAGAGAAGGCTCCATACACTTCTCCCACCCACCATCATTTCAGCTTATTATGCTCAACTTCCATGAATCTCTTGTAAAATATCTATTTCCACTCCTTTGTCGTTTGAGATGCCAGATACCACAGACATTCCAGGAGATATGCAGTGCCTTACCCGATGTGGTCATCGCCGCTTGGATCAACGGTGTACGGACATTTAATCACGCGACATTTAATCACGTGACAGTTAATCACGCGACAGTTAATCACCGACATTTAATCACCCGACATTTAATCACCTAGCCTTTTAATCACGCGACAGTTAATCAAGCGCCTTTTAATCACGTGCACAGAATCACAGGCAAAGAATCACCTAGCCTTTTAATCACGCGACAGTTAATCACGCGCCTTTTAATCACGTGCACAGAATCACAGGCAAAGAATCACGTACATCTATTTAAGTTAAATTGTTTTTATAGAAGAATCACTATATTATATGACAAGTGTGCAATAGCACGCAAATAAACTAATATTTCACTTGAGGAGTATCGATCCACTGCATTTGCCACTCGCTGTTTCAGTGTCGTGTATCTCTTGGGTGCGGCTGGTTGCATACCCAATATACCTTGTAGAAATGCCGTTCTTTGCATCTGCATATCCTTTGCAATTCCCTTCATGAAAGTCCATAATGTAGGATGATGGCATTGAAAAAGTGCTTGTAGTCCAAAATGCCATTCTTCAACTGAGTTGGTAGTTCTTGCCAATCCTTCAGACGCAGTTTGATAATGGTTCCAAACTTCTATTGGAAAGATTGCTGGACCGTAATGTTCACCGCATCCTGGTCGTCGTCTTCCTCGTACATAAGTGTGTTCAAAATACGACAGAAGCTCTGGCATCTTATCATGGTCTGGCATGTTGTCAGCTAATGTCAGAAATGCATCATTTACATCTGCTGAAGGAACCATAGCCAAAGCCGGTAAGCAACGAACAGCTGATCGTAAGGTATCATTACTTTCATAGTCGACCTTCATACCAATTTCGTTTACCTTACGAATAAGACTCTGGGTAAGATGAAAATAGCAACCCATGACAGTAGCACTTGGGAATGCTGTGCTAAAAGCACTTATTGCTGCACTTTCAAAGTCGATCAGTATTCTTTCGGGTGCAGCCAGTGGAATCATCTCCTTGACTGCTGCCATGATGCGATCATATTGAGCTTGCGTTTTGCTTTGTACCAGGCAGTAAATGGCTACAGGGTTGATACCAGGCACGAGTTCGAAATGTATTGTGTACAACTGGAAGAATATTGATGGCACTATCTTGAATGTTCCGTCTGCTAACCACAGTTTCGCTCTGGCCAGTCCATCCAGAAGCTCGTTACTGCCCATCATAACCAGCCGATCATTGCCAGATCCAGAATCATATAAAATCATATGCTGGAATTCAGCTGGAATGTCAAATGACGTATCTGTTGGCGGTGGTGGTAAGGATGATGAGTTCAATTCAGACTCTAACTTACGACGTTTTCACTGCAAGGTCCTTTTCAGAGAAATTTTCTTGGGCAATGCCATCAGTACTCTTGATTGAAGCTGCACGCTAATAGAGCCTATGACGGCAGTTGTTGTAGCAGATACTTCACCCATTTTTTCTTTCATTTCAGCAACAGCTTGTCGCGCCAAAATATTCTCCTTGTTACCGTCATGATTGTGTTGAGGGTCGCAGTCGCCCACTACTTCTTCGTTTTTCGTTGTTAGACGTGCCTGACATTTGCTGTTCTGGTAACGTTTGCAACGCCATTGAATATTTCCGTTCCCATATTCACGATGTTTGACAAATTCGTATTGCTTGTGCAAGACAGACGCCTTGCCTTTTGATGTAACACCAAACGTTATTTTATTGTCAGCCATACGCCTAAAATCACTATATTAAACAATACTGTTCGATACACACACGTACAGTATAAACCTATCACTTCTGTTTCTTTGACTGTAGCCTTGAAATGCCTGGTGTGTGATTAACGGTCTGGTGATAGTGTCCGTGTGTTTATGTATCGCGTGATTAAGTGTCTGCGTGATTAAATGTCGGTGATTAACTATCGCGTGATTAACTGTCACGTGATTAAATGTTACCAAACCGGATCAACTGCCCAGCTCAGATGTAGCTTCCAACCATTATCTGGGGACCTTCCCAGCCTAAGGTCCCCCAGGCCATTTTTTGCTTTCTAAATTTAGCGTCCCAGTTTCCAGAGTTCCTCTAGTCCCTTACCCTGGGCCATTCCATGTTCATTGCCATCACTCTTTCTTGCATTAACTCTCCCTTTTCCATTCCCCTTATTATTCCTTTAGTCTTCATCCTCATCTACTATTGTCTCCTTTACCTTCTAGTACAACAGCATAGGGCTCCCCTTCCCACCCCACCCCTGGCTGCTTGATCTACTTCTACATTAGTCCTTTGCTTCTGTGGATTAATCATGCCCTGAACATGGTAGGGTGCTGCAGGCTTCTGGGGATTTAGTAAAGTTCTGCTTGTGCAATTATGTAAGTCTGTTATCCAGCCCATCTCTCCTAATGTTCACATACACCTCCTCCTCTTCCCGCTGTGTTGCTCCTATATCTTCCTCCTTTCCCTTGCTCTCCCCACCCCTAATCTCATCCATCTCCACCCCTTCCCATTCCACTTCTCCCCTTGATGGTGAGGTTATTTGAGGGAGGGGAGGGGAAGCCAGGTACACAGCTAATTAGATGTTATCACCACTTATCCCCCCCTCTCCTCCTTCCCAGCCTGCTATATTAAACTAGGTACATTTAAAGCCTCCTATATGTGACACTTTCCAGCTCATTCAGGTCTCTTTTACCATTTTGCTGTTTATCTATTGGCATGATTATGAGCAAGGAAAGGACATACAGTATGTCTAGCCCTGCGGGATCAGAATTGCAAACAGTCCTGCACATGCAGACCAGGACATCGATTCTGTCTGGCCTTCATGTGCAGGATTGCACCCGGCTAAGTCAGAGCATTTAAATGGAGCTATGGTGCCATGGTGTCATGTTGCCATGGCACCACTGCTCCATTTAAAAGCTGTGATGCGGGCTGCCAACCAAAACTGCAAATTCCCTGCAGTTCAACCCCTGGTCCAGCCTCCGAAGGCCAGGGTCGGGCTGCGGGGAATGTCCCCTGGCCCCCCCAGACCCTTCCATGTCACGAATTTTTAAAAAAAAAAGTCTAGGGGAGTTATTCACCGGCTCTGGACATATAGGGCCGACACATTGCCAACTCTCTGCCCCCGGGCTGCCCATTTCCCACCCCTGACTAATTTCCCCACACTACCGGCAGGGAAGTTAGTCAGGGGCTGAAGCAAGCATAAATATTCGTGGTTCAGAATGACCCCCTATATGTCCACCCCTTATGAGTTACTGCTTATCTACTCTGTGCTGACCCTTCGGCTAACTCTCAGGGGTTAGCTTCTGTTTTGCCCTGGCTACCCTTCAGGGTTACTTTTCCTTAGCCGGTTATTGTTGGTTTACAACAAAGTAAATTATCACCACTTGGGCACATACATAACCTTACCGTGTTGCAGTATGGGCTTTAAACTTTGTTTAAATTAATGATTGATGTTGCCTAGTTTTTACACAATCATATTGCTTCTTTCCTCCTCATCCCTGTTCCCCTCCAGCATAGTTTATTATCTCACAGCTGGAAGGGGGAGGTCTCGCCGTATTAGTTCTCTTCATGGGCTTAATTGGATATCTTAATCTCTTAGGCTTCAAGTTATCCACCTCTCCATATTCCCATCCACCCTCTGACCTCCCTCCCCTCCCAACAGTAGCCCCGAACAGTAATGCATTGACAGGTTAAGAGTTTTAAACCTGGTTAACAGCATATCCTCCGTTCAATGTTATGTGAGGTAACCACCTCAACTGCATGTTCCCATTCACTGTCCAAGATAGTCTCCTTCCTTCAACTTGTTTCTTCTCTGGCTTCTAGGATCCAGCTGTGTCTTTAAGTTGTGTGTTTCAAAAAGTCTGTGCTTCCTCTGTATCCTCAAACATGCTGGTGGCCATTCAGAGATTCGAAGTCTCGCTAGGTAGAGAAGTGCAAATCAGGCAGCTTTGCTGAAAAGGGAGCTGCAAACTGTAGAGAACGCTCTCCTTTTCTAAGTTACCATGGCGGAAAAATCTTGAAAAAGTGAGTACCTTAGCTCCTTCATGCTTGATGTCTGATTCTTGGCTGCTCGGAGAACAGTCTTTCTCCAGGAACAAGCAGGAATGCAGTTTTCACATATGGGGTATCGTCGGTACCGACGGAGCCTGCACGGGAACGCTCCCCAGCGTCCAATTAGAAAGCTTTTGGGAGCATCCCACAGCGCCTGTGTGCTGCCTTCCCGCCTTTCCCAACTGCCTCTCTTCAGTTCTTCGTTTTCCGCGGAGCCAACAGGTCATTGTTCCTGTCACCGCAGAAATGTTTTTCCTTATTCTTTCTTTTTTGTGGTTGTCTGCCTTCCTCGACGCTATACCGGTACTGCCATTTCTCTTTACTTTCTTTCGTTTAAAAAAAATAAATAAATAAAAAATTCTATATTTTTCCAAACTTTTCTTCCCAGGTACACGCGCCATTTTGGGCCTTAGGCCCAAAATTTCCTCCACTATGGAAAAACCCGCTTTGAGTTTCAAAAAGTGCACCAAGTGTGGTGGTACCATCTCCGTCACCGACACCCATGAGTGGTGTCTTAAATGTTTAGGTCCTGACCACTCCATCGCCGAGTGTATGGCTTGTGCCATGATGTCCAAGAGGGGTCGACAAATCCGAGCTGCTAAGCTCAGCGCCCTTTTTCCCTCCGATGCAGCTTCTGTGGCATCGACGTCTTCCAGGGCTTCGTCTTCCTCCCATGGATCTCAGGTAACTAAACATAAGTCTAGCCGGTCCTCAAAGGGTAGATCTCCTTCCAAGCATCGAGATGCCTCTGGCATTGCCCTTGAGGGTTCTGAACCGGCAAAATTGCCCCGGCGGCAGGCTTCGGCTTCCAAAGCATTATCGGGGCTCCAGGATGTTCTCGAGGCCTCAACCTCAGCAGAACTACTGGTGCCATGCTCTGGGGTACCAGCTGCTTCCGGTACTGATACCCAGGCATCGGCAGCGTCGATAGACCAGAGGTTCCTGGCTATTGAATGCAGTCTGGCGGCTCTCCTTGCGGCATCGACACCCTCGGAACCACGTCAGACAGTTCAACTGGTACCGGTACCGATAACATCGTCATCAGTGTCTGCTTTTCTGGCACCCAGTCATGCGATGCCTTCCGGTGCCGATACACCGGTATCGATTCCCCCCAGTACTGAATTCGGTCGGCACGGGTATCGGGCTCTTCAAGAACATCCGGACAGATGGTACTTCAAATCCTCGGAGGACTCCGAGGATTCTGACAGCTCTGCCGGTACCGGTATACTTCTCCCAGAGGAGCATTCCTCTCCTAAATGTAGGATGTCTCCTCCAGAAGATATCTCCTTTCAGGATTTCATCAGGGAGGTGGCTCGAGATCTGTCCATTACTGTGGCTCCTGAAACAGAGCCCAGGACTAAGTAGTTGGAGATTTTACAATATCCCAAAGCTCCTAAGGAGGCAGCTACTCTGCCTATCCATGAGATTTTACATGATCTCATGTTGAGAATGTGGGAGACACCTCTTACCACCTCTCCTCACTCTCGCAGACTGGATACCATGTATCGAGTCCCTCCTTATCCTGGTTTCCAGAAAACTCAGCTTCCTCACCACTCTATTGTAGTGGAATCAGCTATGAGAAGGATCAGGAGTGCAAAGAGGCATGCCTCTAATCCTCCAGGACGTGAGTGTAGAACCTTGGATGCCTTTGGACGTCGTACTTTCCAGGCTTCCATGCTTGCTGCCAGGATCAGTTCCTATATTTTATATATGGGGATGTTCCTTACAGAAGTCACAGGAGACTTGGAGGTTTTAAGCCCTCTCCTTCCTGAGGACAAGAGGCAGGATTTTCTCACACTAGCTAAACATGCCCAGGGTGTTTCTAAGTTTGTCATTCGTGCAGCTTTTGACTGTTTTGAGTGCATAAGCAGAATCTCTGCCATTGCCATAGGTGCACGTAGAATTGCCTGGCTCCAGGCATCCGATTTGGAGCTCTGGGTGCAGGACAAACTGGGAAATATCCCTTGTACAGGTGAGAACCTATTCGGCAAAAATTGGCAAGAAAAAGCCAATGAGTTGGATGCTGACAACTCCACTTTGGATAGGTTATCCAAAGCCACAGCTGATCCTGCAAGAAAAATCTTTCAAGAAACCTTTCTTCTCAAAAAAAGAGGTTTTATCCCTCTTATTCCCAGAAGGGACGTTCTGCAGGTCAGCCCTGTCTGGAAAGGTCAGCAACCACCTAAACAAAGGAAAGCAAAGACTTCCAAGCCTCAACCGTCTCAGCAGTCTCAGCCTCCACAAGGCCTTTGACTTTCATCTAGAGAACTTAGCCTTCCTGGCCCTCAATGGTCCAGAGCCTTCCACCATTCCAGGAAGGTTGTGTCACTTTGCCCCCAGATGGGGGCAGATAACAGCAGAACATTGGACACTCTCCATTATTAAAGAGGGGTACAAGCTTCACTTACTGTGCATGCCCCCTCCCACAATGGTAAGACAGTTCAATTCTCAGACCTCTCTCATCAACCTGTTAGATCAAGAGGTCACTATGCTTCTTGCCCAAGGGGCAATAGAAGAAGTACCCATTCATCAACAGGGTACAGGGTTTTACTCCCCCTATTTCCTTATCCCAAAGAAAACAGGGGGACACAGACCTATTTTAGGCCTCAGAGAATTGAACAAATTCCTGTTCAAAGAGAAATTCAAGATGATTTCTCTGGGAACTCTGCTGCCATAACTTCAAAGTCAGGATTGGCTTTGTTCTCTAGATCTCAAGGATGCAAACACTCATGTTCTCATCCATCCAACTCACAGAACGTTCCTTCGGTTCCCTTTTCAAGGAAAGCACTACCAATAAAGGGTGCTTCCTTTTGGCCTGGCCTCAGCACCAAGAGTGTTCACGAAATGCATGACTGTGGTAGCAGCATTTCTCCGTACTCTAGGGATATTGGTCTTCCCCTACTTAGACGACTGGCTCATTCGAGCCCCATCAGAGTCGGAGGCCAGGACTTCTCTATCTTGCACAATGCGTATCCTTCAGTATTTGGGTCTGGTCATAAACATCCCAAAATCCAGTCTAACTCCTACTCAGTCTCTAAAGTTCATAGGAGCTTTGCTGGATACCAGAAAAGTGAGGGCCTATCTTCCCCAGGCCTGTTGTCTTCCCATGGTGCAGTTAGCTCCTCAAGCAGTGTTAAAACCTCATCTCACTGACTGGCGTCCACGTGACGCATGAACGGGTGAAGACGTGTCTTCGCTCGCTCCGGGGCCGCCTTAAGATTCCTGCCTGAAATACTTTGTTTTTGCCCCCGCGACCAGCCCTGCTAGCGGTGAACACTTCCTCTCCCCGGCGGCTGACTTAACTGTGGGGAATTGACACGATGCCTCCCCCGGCACGCAAAGAGAGGGAAAGGGAGAAGGGGCCTAAGTCTACCTCGGCGGCCATGCCTGTCCCGCAGCCATCCTCCCCGGGAAAAGACAGCATGGAGTCAGCCACTGAAGATCTGGCGAGGGAGGTGGTGCGACAACTGGACCCTAAGTTCGACCAGATCCTGTCCAAACTAGAGCTTATGGGCACATCGCTGAATGAGGTGAATCAGCGGATAGAGGAGCTCGAAGGCCGAGTGGCGGCTGTGGAGGAGGATGAGGGCCGGCAGTCTCGGGGGCTGGAGAGCGCGAGGTCCCAGTTGGAAGCCCTGCAAGCTAAACTCGATGATCTCGAGAATCGCTCCCGCCGCAACAACATTCGCTTGGTTGGGATACCGGAGACTACTACCGACCTGCAACTGGTGCCGTTGATAGAGCAGTGGCTCCCCAAAGCTCTGGGTCTCGATGCGCTGGTGGGGGACCTTAAAGTTGAAAGGGTGCACCGCGTTGGCGGGAAGATGGCGACCAGATCTCGGCCCCGAGTAGTGATCGCCCGGATACTGAATTTTGCCCACAAAGAACGTTTACTCCAGGCTTTCCGCCAGCACCGGCAGCTTACGTTGGACAACAACCAACTGCTCCTGTTTCAGGACTACTCCTCGCTAGTTACTGTGAAAAGGAGAGAATTCACCCCGATTTGTACGGCGCTGTTCCAGAAAAATGTGAAGTTTGCGCTGGCGTTCCCGGCTGTCCTGCGTGTCTATCACATGGGGAAGACACAGGTCCTTGAGACGGTGACGAAGGCCCAAGCCTTCTTGAAAGAGCTGGAGAAGCGCGACCCGCCACCGGCAGGGGAGCAGAGCCCGACCTCTGGACAGTGCGCATGAGGCCTCCGCCCTTGGCGGATAGGCTTCTTGGGAGGATAGACGCCCCGGGCTTGGCCGGGGGTCAAAGATGATGTATGCAGACTGATTAAGCTGACATCCCAGTTACTTCTAGCATAAGGGGGACTATGGCGCCTGAAGCTACTACGGCTTGCCTCGGGACTTCCCGGTGTTACCGGCTGTGGATCTGCAATCCTCCTTGTGGCAGCCTATGACTTTGAATCACTGATGGTGGCCTGCTGGCCGCACCTCTTCCCTTCCCTCTTTATATTTCTTATATGTTTACCTTACTCCGCTTTTTAACTTATATCTTTCTTCCTTTTATGTTTCTCTTTTAGCCTTAATTTACTTTAGTTCTACCTTGCTCTTTACTCCGCTCAATCTGTTCCGTTTTTCCTTTTCCTCCTCCGTTAGCTAATGTTGCTATTCTCATGTTAACGCCTTCACCATGTGTTTGGCTACAGCTCCATCTTTTATTACATGTAACTATGCTGTGGAGAGCCATGTGGGGGGTGAGGCCTGCTTGGAGGAGCTGGGTTTGGGTGTTTCTTTCCCTCTTGGTTTATGTGTTCATGCTGGTTGCCTATCTTCTATAGCTACTGTGCGGGAGCCTAAAGTTGCATGCGGCGGAACACGTAGCCTTGCCCTTTGCTGGGGTCTTGGGCGGCCCCGCCGCGTGCGGAAGGGACTCCTCGATCAGCCATGCGGGCTGAAGATGGGATAGAGTATTTTAATATGGGGGGGGGGTTGGGGGTTGAGGGGGGTGAAGCATAGGGGAAGAGGGGTAGTGGGGGGTATGGGGGAAAGAGGGGCGGGGAACATTGGGGTTGGGGTGGAGTGGGTTGGAGGGTGGACAGGTGGGAGGGGGAGGGGGGAGTACAGGCAAGAGGGTTCTTTTCTAGGTGGAGGGGGTTTGGGGAGAAGGTGGCTGAGGTTTCTAATCACATCCCTAGTAGTTTAGGGCCGGGGGTTGAGGCTGGGCGACCCTGGGCTGTTCTGGAGCTGAGCCCTACACTGTGGACTGTGGGAGCTGTGGGTCAATGAAGAACCAATTAAGATTTATTTCCTGGAACGTGGGTGGGATTAACTCGCCCGTGAAGCGAACTAAGGTACTTCAAGCCTTGCGGAAGGCCAGGGCGCAAATTGCATTCCTTCAGGAAACGCACCTCTCTGAGAAGGAGCATGCTAAACTACAGCGAGGCTGGGTGGGCCAGGTGTTGGCGGCACCCTCGGGAGGGAGGAAACGGGGAGTAGCTATCTTGTTTAGTAAGGATCTGAAGGTTGATTTGTTGAGCGAGGATCGTGACCCATCTGGTAGATTCTTGTTTGTACACTTAAAGCTAAATGGCGAGGAATTCTTTCTGGGTAGTGTATACGCCCCCAACGTCTATGATCATTCCTTCTTTCAGAGGGTGAGTAGGAAAGTTACTGCGGCCCCGCGGGTCCCTTTAATTGTGGCGGGGGATTTTAATTGTCCTCATGACCCGGCAGTGGATAAATCAGGGGGCCAGTTGCAAGGTGCTTGGAGCAGAAAGGGGGTGGGGTACCTGTGCCTAGTAGGTGGCTTGGTGGATACTTGGAGGGCCCTTCATGGGGGGGGAAAAGATTTCACGCACCTGTCTAGGGTACACCGCACCTGGTCCCAGCTAGATTATATTTTGGTCGCTGAGCGAGAATTTAATTTGCCAGAGTGCTCAGTTCGGAGATTGAGCCGATGGTGGTCTCGGATCATGCCATGGTGCGGATAGACTGGCAGGGGCGTGAGAGAGGGGAAGCCCGTTGGGCCTTCCCTAGGCAGATGTGGAAGAATCCCACCTTTCAAAATTACCTGGTGCAGAAATGGGAAGAATACTTACAATTTAACGAATCCAGTGTGGGTTCGGCTAATGTATGTTGGGAGGCCGGGAAGGCCGTCTTGCGAGGGCATATCATCGCATATGTGGCACAGGAGAAACGCCGCATCAATGGACAGGTGCTGGAGTTGACCCGGGAGCTGCGGAGGCTCCAGACGTTGGTGGCCACGAGCCGGAGATCCGAGCAGCTGCCGCTGTATTTGGAGACCCAACGGCAGTTAAATGATATTCTGGACGAGCGCGCTGTCTATAACATGCAGTACTACCGGCACCGGTTATTCCGATTTGGGAATAAGGCCGGGACGCTGCTAGCCCGTTTAGTGTGAGACGGGGGGGGGGGGGGTCTAAGGTTGTGGCCGAGATTAAAGATAGTGCGGGGGTCCGTTGTTCTCACCCCCGTGGTATTGTCGAGGTGTTCCGGGAGTTTTACGAAAGGCTATACTCTCCAGAACCGGCAGATGGGGGAGCGGCACAGGCCTTTTTGGATGCGATCCCCCTACCGCAACTCTCAGAGGTAGAGCGGGCGGCATTAAACAGGCCGATTGAGGGAGTGGAGATCCAAACTGTGATCCGGCAGGGGAAGTTACATAAGGCCCCGGGACCGGATGGATATAGCTCCGAATTTTATAAGTTGTTGGAGCTGCAGGTTACCCCGACCTTGGCTGCTGTTTACAATGACGTCTTGGAGGGGAAAGGGTTCCCCCGTGACATGCGCACGGCTGCGATCACGGTGATTCATAAGCCTGGGAAAGCGGTGGAGGACCCGGCCTCGTATAGACCGATCTCACTCATTAACTACGATATGAAAGTCTTCGCGGGCGTACTGGCGCGGAGACTTCAGGGGATTCTGCCACGGCTTATCAGCCCATGCCAGACTGGCTTTGTGCAGGGGCGGGAGGCCTTCTCGAATATCAGTAAAGTGCTCCTGGGGGCGGAGTGGAGTGAAGCGCGGGGAGATCCACTTCTGTTGGTTAGTCTAGATGCCGAGAAGGCCTTTGATAAGGTGGCATGGGAATATATGTTTGAAGTTCTAAGGCGATTTGGCTTCGATGGAGCCTTTCTGACTTGGCTGCGGGCGTTGTACGCGGCGCCTCTGGCCTTTGTAGTGGTGGGGGGCCTTCATTCGGCGCCCTTTGAATTACGCCGAGGGACACGGCAGGGCTGCCCGCTCTCCCCTCTGTTATTCATTCTGCAAATGGAGCCCTTGTTGCATACGTTAGAACAGATGCAGGAGGTCCGTGGGATTGTCTGGCCAGGTGGTGGAGTTAAATTAAGCGCCTTTGCTGATGATCTATTACTGTGTTTGACAGATCCGCAAAGCTCGCTGGACATGGCTCTTTCAGTCATTGAACAGTTTGGTACTTTCTCGGGTATGCGGATAAATAGGTCTAAGTCGATGGGCCTCGACATTGGTAGGAGAGTTCGTGGTGATTGGCAGGGACCCTTCCCGTTGGTCTGGGCGGTGGACTCGATCCGCTACCTGGGGATACAGATCCCTTGTGATCCTAGTCGGCTCTATGCAGTCAATGTACAGCCGCTCCTGCATCAATCGACGCAGCGATTGCGGAGGTGGCGCGAGCTCCCGCTCTCTCTGAAAGGCCGTATCGCTCTCTTTAAGATGGTCGAATTACCTCGCTGGATCTATCTCCTGCGGCATGTTCCGCTTTGGCTCTTGCGTAGAGACCTCAAGGTTCTGGAGAGTCATCTATCTGCCTTCTTGTGGAGGGGGAAGCGTGCACGTATTGCCTTTGCGACATTGTTGAGACCTGTTAATGAAGGGGGTGCTGGCCTTTGTTCGTTCCGGGACTACAATGTGGTCAGTTTGTTCCGTCCGCTTCGCGATATGGTCACGGGGACCGTAGAGACGTTTCCTTTGGCACTGGTGGTTGCTGTTTTGGCGCCGTACCACAGAATGTACTGGCTACACCGTCCGAATAAGGAGTTGCCCCTATTTTGGCGGCACTCCGCGTGCCTTGGTGCTCTCCGCCAGGCCTGGAGACATCTATGTCGACTTCGTGGTAGTACGTGGACTTGTTCGGATTGTCTCCCCTTGGCCGGTAATGGGGATTTCCTTCCCGGTTGTCAAGGTGGGGTCGCTAAACGCTGGGCGCGCTGCGGCGTGGACTATGTGGGCCATCTGCGGATGGACAAGGAAGAGCAGATGGACGCTTATGCCTCCCTACAGAGCCGATACCAGTTGCCAGTTCAGGATTTTTATTTTTATCTGCAAGTCCGACATTTTGTACGGACTTTGGACCGCTGTGAGGGGGTGAGTCTGTGGCAGGGTGACCGTGGAATGCTGGATCTCTTTCGTGTCTTGGAAGGCAACATCAGGGTGCGGACTCTGCGGGAAGAGTTGGTGAGGGGGGCTGATATGTCGGGGATTGCACGTCTCGCTCAGAGTTGGCAGGCGGATGGCATTGTGGAGGGGACAGTGGAGTGTCTATCTCTAGCTTTCAGTAGGATACCTCATCTTTCGGAATCGGTGCAAATGCAGGAGGTTCAATATAAATTTTTGTGGCGCGCCTATGTGCATGATGTGTGGGCTAAGCGGATGGGCATTGCTGAAACGGAGAGTTGCTGCCGCTGCAAAGTAGAGCGGGGTACCCTTGCGCACAAATTCTGGCTGTGCTCGGCTGTCCAGCCTTTTTGGGAGGGAGTGGGGGTGCAGTTAGGTGGCTGGATTGGTCAGGAGGTGGGCATTGGACCAGCTCGGTGCCTATTTGGTGTTTTTGACGACGCTGCTCCTCTTAGTATGCCCCATAGACAGCTGTGTGAGAAGGGTTTCTTGGTGGCCAAGCAGACTATTCTGCGGCATTGGGTAGAGCCCACGATACCGAGTGTACAGGAATGGGAGGGGAGGATGAGAGCCTTGCTGAGTATGGAACGATATACAGCGCGGCAGATGGGCCAGAGGAGGCTGGAACATTTCCTGAAGCTCTGGGCCCCGCTAGTAGCCACTGACAGCGCCTAGTACCCATGTGGACATATGGCTCGCTGCAGTGCCTCCTGGCGGGTCATTGATGTTTGCTAAGGTTGTGGATGTGAGTGTTGCTGCATTGACCTCTCCGAATGTGGGTTTGTAGTAAATGCTGCCTGTGTATGGGGGGGGGGGAGGGGAGGGATTGGGGTGTTGGGCAGTAGTGGGGGGCAGGGGAGGGGGGAGCTATCCGGTGGGATGGGGGCTATTCGCTAGAATATACACCACCCGGTGGACACTCATGCCTTTTTGTATATAGGCTATCTTGGCGGTGCTCTGCTATCACTTCTTTCCTTTTGGATTTCTCCCTGTCATTGCCGGCTCCGGTGTAGCTTAACGGAGTGGCTAGGTCACTTACTGTTTTGTTAAATGTTATTCAGGGTGGGATGTGTTAGTTAGTTAGTGGTACCCTATACTGTGCCACTGTTTTTCCCTCTGTGTTGTACAGTGTTATGAACAGTTCAATAATAATAATAAAAATGATTTTCACTAAAACCTCATCTCACTGCCCGAGAAATGTTACAACTACTAGGCCACATGGCATCTACAGAGCATGTGGTCCATTATGCTCGCCTCCATATGAGAGCAGCCCAGTGGACCTTATCCACTCAATTGACCCAGGCATCAGGGTGCCTGTCAGACAAAATAGCAAACACAAATCGTCTTATTTTGTCTCTCCAATGGTGGCAGTCCACTCAGAACCTGTTGCTGGGGTCTCCATTTCAACAGCCTTTACCCCAGGCAACTCTCACAACAGATGCTTCACCAATGGGTTGGGGAGCTCATCTGCAAGACCTCTCCACCCAAGGCACTTGGACTCCACAGGAGACTCATCTACATATCAATCTCTTAGAGCTCAGAGCAATCTTCCTTGCTCTTCGAGTGTTCCACACCCTGCTCAGCTACAAGACAGTCCTCATTCATACGAACAATCAAGTAGCCATGTTCTACGTGAACAAGCAGGGAGGAACAGGCTCTCTGTTGCTTTGCAACGAAGCTTTGCGACTATGGGCCCTCGCCAGAGAGCATCAGATTCATCTCCTGGCAGTGTATCTTCCAGGCATCCAAACCTCTTGGGCAGACAGACTCAGTCGAGTTCTGCTTCCACATGAATGGTCTCTACATCCTTCCTAGAGAACTTAGTCTTTCTGCCCCTACATGTCCAGAACCCCCCACCATCCCCAGCAGGTTATGCCATTTTGCCAAAAGATGGCAACAAATAACATCAGAAAATTGGACTCTGTTCATTGTACGAGAGGGGGTACAGACTTCATTTTCACAGCATGCCCCCTCCTACAGTCATAAGACAGTTCAATTCCCAAGTCCCTGTCACCGATCTCTTGGGCCAAGAGGTCGCATCACTTCTTGCTCGGAGCAATAGAGGAAGTGCACATACCCCAACAGGGTACGGGGTTCTACTCCCCCTATTTTCTCATTCCAAAGAAAACAGGAGGATACAGACCTATACTGGACTTCAGAGAATTGAATAAATATCTGTTCCGAGAAAAATTCAAGATCTCCCTCGGAACACTTCTGCCATACCTTCAATCAGGATTGGCTATGTTCTCTAGATCTAAAGGATGCATATATACATATTCTCATCAGATCTAAAGGATGCATATACACATATTCTTATCCATTCGGATCACAGAAATTCCTTTGATTCCTTTTCCAGGGAAGACACTTCCTATACAAGGTTCTTCCCTTCAGTCTGGTTTCTGCCCCAAGAGTCTTCACAAAATGCATGGCAGTAGTAGCAGCATTTCTGAGAACTCTAGGAATATTCGTCTTCCCCTACTTAGACAACTGGCTCATTCAAGCATCGACAGCTCCAGAAACCAGCATCGCTCTTTCTCGCACGATGCAAATTCTTAGATACTTGGGAATGGTCATAAACCTCCCAAAATCTCATCTCACCCCTTCTCAGTCCCTGGAATTCATAGGGGCTCGTCTAGATACCAGACAGTCAAGGGCTTTTCTATCACAGCCCCGCTGTTTTTGTATAGTGCAGCTGGCATCCCAAGCAGCTATGAAAGTCTTCCTGACTGCTCAGGAAATGCTTCAGCTTCTGGGGCATATGGCATCCACTGTCAAAGTGGTTCCCTATGCTCACCTTCACATGCGAGCAGCCCAGTGGACCCTCTCCTCTCAGTGGACACAGGCCTCGGGTCGCCTATCGGACAAAATCAAACTCCACACGTCTCATTTCGTCCCTTCAATTGTGGCAATCACTGGAAAACCTTCTAGTAGGCTCTCCTTTTCGGCAGCCTCTATTCCAGGCCACCGTAACAATGGATGCGTCCAAGTTTGGGTTGGGGAGCTCACTTGCACAAGATCTCAACTCAGGGTCTCTGGACCCCACAGGAGGCTTGTCTTCACATAAACCTCCTAGAACTCAGAGCCATTTTCCATGCTTTTCGAGTATTCCAGGCCCAGCTCAGCTACAAGACAGTTCGGGTCCAGACTGACAATCAGGTAGCCATGTTCTATGTGAACAAGCAGGGCGGAACGGGCTCCCTGTTATTATGCAACAAAGCTTTGCCACTGTGGGCCCTCGCCAGAGAGCTTCAAATCCACCTCCTAGTGGTATATCTTCGGGGCATTCAAAATCTTTGGGCAGACAAACTCAGTCGAATACTGCTGCCACACAAATTGTCTCTTCACTCAGACCAGCTTGCTCGAGTGTTTCGAATCTGGGGAAGCCCAGATATAGACCTCTTTGCAAGTCCACAGAATGCCAAACTTCCCCGATTCTGTTCCAGAATTCCGGCTGAAAACTGTCAGGCAAGAGATGCTTTCCTCCTCCACTGGGGTCAGGACTTCCTCTATGCCTTCCCACCCATTCCCCTCATTCCCAAAACACATTGCTCAAGCTTCAGAGAGACAGAGGTCGTATGATACTTATAGCTCCACATTGGCCTCGGCAAACGTGGTATCCTCTGCTTCTACGTCTCTCCCAAGTTGAGATATGCTCCAGATCTTCTTTCCCAGGAGAACAGTACGCTATTACACCGAATCCCCAGTCCCTGCATCTCAGGTCCTGGTTGCCGAAAGCCTAGAACTTCCGGATATCAACCTTTCTCAACAGGTAAAGGAAATCCTCGTGGCCTCCAGAAAACCCTCCACAAGGCGATCCTATGCCTTCAAGTGGAGAAGGTTCCTTGTATGGTGTTCTCAAAGGAGGCTTAACTCCCTTCCGGTGCCTCTGGAATCGCTACTGGAGTATCTCCTCCATTTAACAAATTCGGGTCTTAAAGCCAATTCAGTAAGGGTCCATCTTAGTGCCATTGCAGCTTCTTGCAAGCCTCTGGATGGACAACCTATTTCCTCTCATCCACTCATAGCAAGATTTATGAGAGGTCTACTCTTAACAAAACCTCCCATTAAGCCACCGCTGGTGGCATGGGATCTAAATCTTGTTCTCGGGCAGCTCATGAAACCGACCTTTGAGCCTTTAGCCACTACAGCTCTAACGTTTCTTTCCTGGAAGGTCATCTTCCTAGTTCTCACTTCTGCAAGACGTATCAGCGAGTTACAACTCCACTGACGTTCTAGCAACTCCACTGATTGACCTTTTCAATGCCTTGTTGGAGTCGGGAGTGGTGCCAAAGAACTGGAGAGAGGCTCATGTGGTGCCTTTACACAGAAGCAGAAGTAAGGATGTGGTTGAAAACTACAGGCCGGTTAGTTTAACTTCAGTGGTGAGTAAATTATTGGAAACGCTGCTGAAAGAGAAAATAGTGAGGTTTCTGGAGTCCAGCGGATTACAGGATCCGAGGCATCATGGATTCACCAGAGGCAGGTCTTGTCAGACAAATCTGATTGATTTCTTTGACTGGGTGACCAGGGAGTTGGACCGAGGGAGAGCTCTAGATGTGGTGTATTTAGATTTCAGTAAAGCCTTTGACACTGTTCCTCACAGGCGACTTATAAACAAACTGAGCACCCTAGGGATGGACCCTAAAGTTACTGCTTGGGTTAGAAATTGGTTGGGTGGGAGGTGACAGAGTACAAGTAAATGGAGCTCACTCTGAGGAGAAGGATGTTACCAGTGGTGTGCCCCAGGGATCTGTCCTTGGTCCGATTCTTTAACATCTTTGTTAGTGATATAGCGGAAGGGCTGTCGGGTAAGGTTTGCCTCTTTGCAGATGATACCAAAATCTGCAATAGAGTAGACACCCAGGAAGGTGTAGATAACATGAGGAGGGATCTAGCTAAGCTTGAAAAATGGTCTAGAATTTGGCAGCTGGGATTTAATGTTAAAAAATGTAAGGTCATGCATTTGGCTGCAGCAATCCAAGGGAGCAATACAGTATAGGAGGTAAAGTACTTTTGTCCACTAAAGAAGAGCGGGACCTAGGCGTGGTTGTGTCTGATGATCTTAAAGTAGCTAAACAGGTAGAAAAGGCGACGGCAAAAGCTAGAAGGATGCTTGGGTGCATACGGAGAGGAATTGCTAGCAGAAAAAAGGAGGTGATAATGCCTCTGTATAAGTCTTTGGTGCGACCTCATTTGGAGTATGGTGTGCAATTCTGGAGACCGCACCTTCAAAAGGATGTGAACAGGATGGAGTCGGTGCAGAGGGTTGCTACTAAAATGATTAATGGGCTTCATTATAAAGCATATGAGGACAGACTTAAGGATCTTAATATGTACACCTTAGAGGAAAGGCGGGATAGAGGTGATATGATTGAGATGTTTAAATACCTCCGTGGCATAAATGTTCAGGGAGAGAGCCTCTTTCAATTGAAAGCAAGTTCTGCTATGAGGGGACATGGGATAAGGGTGAAGGGAGATAGATTCAGGAGTGATATGCGGAAATATTTCTTTACAGAAAGAGTAGTAGATCCATGGAATAGTCTCCCAGTGGAGGTGGTAGAGATGAGGACAGTAACTGAATTCAAAAAAGCATGGGACCAACACAGAGGATCTCTAAAGGTAAAAAGTGGACTGTTGTAGTTGTTGTTATGGAAGGACAGACTAGATAGGCCATGTGGTCTTTTTCTGTCATCATGTTTCTATGTTACAAGCCTTAGTGGCGGATCTCCTTATACAAGATTTCACCATAAGGTAGTTCCTAGCCTCATCCTCACTTTATGCCAAAGGTGGTTTCGCCTTTTCATTTAAACCAAGCGGCTTACCTTCCTGTATTCTTTCCTAGGCCTCATGCCTCTAATGCAGAAAGGAACCTTCATACATTAGACTATAAAAGAGCTTTGGCGTTTTACCTTCAAAGAACTAAGCAACACAGAAAATCTTCTCAGCTTTTTGTTGCTTTTGATTCTAGTCATTTGGGACTTCCAGTTTCCAGAAGAACTCTCTTTAGGTGGATTGCAAATTGCATATCCTTTGCTTATGAGAGTAAGGGACTTTGTCTTGAAGGCCATGTCACAGCTCACAATGTGAGAGCAATAGCAGCCTCTATGGCTAATCTTCGTTCTGTGTCCATTGATGACATCTGTAGAGCAGCCACTTGGGCTTCGGTACACACCTTTACAGCCCACTATTGCTTAGACAAGGACTCCTGTCAGGATGCCTCTTTTGGCCAGGCTGTTCTCCAGCATCTCTTTCAGACTTAGTACAACTCCTACCCACTGTCCCGGGTTTGGATACCAGAGATCCATGGGAGGAAGCATGACCCATCTCACCATGGGTTTGCAGTTTCCTGGGGTCATCCCCCTGGCATCTCTGATCTGGGGAGTCCCCATATGTGAAGACTACATTCCTGCTTGTTCCTGGAGATAGCGTAGTTACTCACCTGTAACAGGTGATCTCCAGGAACAGCAGGAATTAAGTCTTAACAACCCACCCACCTCCCCTAGGAGTTGTCGCTCTCTCTATCTCTCTTTCTCTCCTTCTCGCCTTTTATCTCAGCTATAAACTCAACTGAAGAGGGAGAGTTGGAAAGGCGGGAAGGCAGCACACAGGCACTGTGGGATGCTCCCAAAAGCTTTCCTATTGGATGCTGGGGAGCGTTCCCACGCAGGCTCCATCGGTACCGATGATGCCCCATATGTGAAAACTTAATTCCTGCTGTTCCTGGAAATCACCTGTTACAAGTGAGTAACTACGCTTTCCATGTGTTGACGGCTTTGTCTAAATCGGTGAAATCTTAGGGTAGGGATTGCACGGTGTCTTTTAGAAGGTGATCTTTGTTATAAGTTTTGAAGCGTCTGGTTGGCTGTTCAGTTTTCCGAGCTGTCTGTTGGGTGTTGTGGTGGAGTTCGAATAATATAGCATGGTGATCTGACCATGGTATTGGTGTAGTTCTAGGTGGTGTCATGAGACGACAATCTAGGGTGTTGGCACAAATATGCGGTCTGGTGTAGAGCCAGAGCGATGGGATGGACCCGATGATATTACTTGCTTGAGTTGAATGGATTCCATTGCTTTGTGAAAAGCCGATTCAAGTGTTGTCGAAGCAGATGTGAGGTTTAGGTCTCCTAGAGCAATGAGTCTTGTGTGGGGAGTTAGCTGCATATATCATCTTCAGGATGTTGGATGTGTCCTCTGGGGCATTGGGGGGGGGGGGGTCGGTAGATCAGGCAGATGGATAGATGCTTGTTGTCAGTGCTGCTGAAGTTGCAGTGTTCAGATCTTTTAGAGGTTGACATCTTGAGCCTTAGGTCTGATCAGGCGAGAATTAATACTCCTCCTCGTTTGTGGGTTCTGGGACAGTTGTATGCTGTGAATGTCGGTGGTGTTATTTGAGACAGTGTCACCTGGTCTGTATTCTTGAACCATGATTCAGTGATGCATAGGATGTCAATGCTGTTTTTATGGATGTGATCGGTAATAGTGTTTTTGTTATATTGATCTTGCTTTTATCAGGCCTATAGTTATTCAGTTGGTATGTGGGAGTGTGATTGAGATATAGGTCTATGTGGAGATGGCTCTGGTTGAATGAATCTGGTAGGTTTCTTGCTGGGCTGTTTGTAGGAAGCATACTTGTGAATAGATTGGTATATAGTAGGGAGGTATGATACACTTACTATACTCTACCTTACCCTACAGACAAAGACCTGTACATAGTTTGAAAAGTGTTATTCTAGTTAATGTTCATAATGTGTTCAATGTAACAAAACGTGTATATAGTTAACACAGGTTCCATGTAAAATATACAGATGTATATTGATTTTTGTTCAATGTGAACCGCCCCTGATCTCTGGAAGGGGCGGTATATAAAAAACTGTTAAATAAATAAATAAAAATAAACATATATGGGGGAAGCTTGTAAGGCTGTAAAGTAGGTAGTGTAGTAAGCATTGGTTTGGTGAGAGCATAGGATAGAATTAATATAAAAGCATACATCTGTTGGAAGAATGTCCTTTTGTTCATTTGATATTGCACAGGAGTTTGTGGGTCTTGTGCGCAGGGAGAGCATGATGTGATTGATGTCCCATGTTAGTGTCTTCTTTGTGATGTGATCTACTCACCGCTTGTGACATCTTGTTTTATGATCGGAGCGGTAGTACTGGAATCTTGTTTGTTGGTCAATTCATCATGGCGGTGTTAGTTTGAGAGTTGGGATCTTTATGCGGTGTGTATCTGTTTTCACTGCAGGGCTCCTGCCTAAGGGCCCTCGGGCGCAGGCCCACCTCGGGGTGCCTCTGTATTTGAAGCTGCTGAGGGGCACCTGATTGGCCTTGTGGAGTTGGCCAGGGAGGAGCGATCCTTCCTGCTCCATTCCCCAACGTCTCTCAGGGCAGCCCCAGTAGAATGGCGATGTTGGCGGTCAAACAACAAAGAGAATTTTATTTTCAATTTAATGATCAGCCTTTTGGTGCTATAAAGCCCTGTTATATGTAAACGTAGGCCAGGCTTGACTGACCAAGTGTGATACTGTTTTAATGTAAACCGCACTGATGACAAAAAGCGCGGTATATAAGAACTGTTAAATAAAAAAGTAAAATCTTTATATTTTAGAAAGATGCATTTCCATGTAGTTTATATATCTCCAGGAACAAGCAGGAATGTAGTCATCACATATGGGTATCGTCGGAACCAATGGAGCCTGCGCGGGAACGCTCCACAGCGTCCAATTAGAAAGCTTTTGGGAGCATCCCACAGCGCCTGCGTGCTGCCTTCCCGATTTTCCCAACTGCCTCTCTCCAGTTCTTCGTTTTTCGCGGAGCCAGCAGGTCGTGTTCCTGTCACCGCAGATAATTTTCCTTTTTTGTGGTCGCGTCTGCCTTCCTCGACGCTTTACCGATACCGCCGGTTTTTCTTTCTTTTCTTTTCTTTAAAAAAAAAAATAAAAATTCTTGGTACTTTTTCCATTTTTTCCAGGTGCACACGCCTTTTTGGGCCTTGGGCCCAAGATTTTTTCCACAATGGAAAAGCCCTCTTCGGGTTTTAAAAAGTGCACCAAGTGTGGCGGTACCATCTCCGTCACCGACACCCATGAGTGGTGTCCGAAATGTTTAGGTCCTGACCATTCCATCTTGGAATGTATGGCCTGTGCCATGATGTCCAAGAGAGGTTGATAGAACCGAGCTGCCAAGCTCAGTACCCTGTTTCCTTCTGATGCAACTTCGGTGGCATCGACATCTTCCAGGGCTTCCTCTTCCTCCCGTGGATCTCAGGTAACTAAATACAAGTCTAGCTGGTCCTCAAAGGGTAGATCTCCTAAGCATCGAGATGCCTGTGGCGTTGCCCTTGAGGATTCTGCACCGGCAAAATTGCCCTGGCGGGAGGCTTCAGCTTCCAAAGCATTATCCGGGCTCCAGGATGTTCTCGAGGCCTCAACCTCGGCAGAACTACTGGTGCCATGCTCTGGGGTACCGGCGATCTTCTCCGGTACCGACATCCAGGCATCGGCAGTGTCGATAGACCAGAGAGTCCTGGCTATTGAGCGCGGTCTGGCGGCTCTCCTTGCAGCATCGACACCCTCGGAACCACGTCAGACATTTCAACCGGTACCGGCACTGACTCCGGCACTGGTATTGGTACCGATACCGATACCATCGACATCAGTGTCAACATTGCCAGCACCCAGTCATCCGATGCCTTCCGGTACCGATACTCCGGTACCGATTACTCCCGGTACCGACTTCGGTCGGTACGGGTATCGGACTCTTCAAGAGCATCCGGACAGGTCGATGCAGAAATGCTTCTCCCAGAGGAGCCCTCCTCCCCTAAGCGCAGGATGTCTCCTCCAGCAGACATTTCCTTTCAGGATTTCATTAGGGAGGTGGCTCGGGGTCTGTCCATTACTGTGGCCCCTGAAACAGAGCCCAGAGCAAAGGAGTTGGAAATTTTACAATATCCTAAAACTCCTAAGGAGGCAGCTACCTTGCCCATCCATGAGATCTTGCATGATCTCATGTTAAGAATGTGGGAGACACCTCTTACCACCTCTCCTTATTCTCGTATACTGAATACTCTGTATCAGAGTCCCTCCTTGTCCTGGTTTCCAGAAAACTCAGCCTCCTCACCACTCTATTGTAGTGGAATCAGCTATGAGAAGGATCAAGAGTGCAAAGAGGCATGCCGCTAATCCTCTAGGACGTGAGTGCAGAACTTTGGATGCTTTTGGACGTTGTGTCTTCCAAGCTTCCATGCTTTCTGCCAGGATCAGTTCCTATAGTCTATATATGGGAATGTTCCTGAAGGAAGTCACAGGTGATTTAGAGGCTTTGAGTCCTCCTCTTCCTGCGGATAGTAGACAGGATTTTCTCACATTGGTCAAACATGCCCAGGATGTTTCTAAATTTGTCAACCGTGCAGCTTTTGACTGTTTTGAGTGCATAAGCAGAACCTCTGCCATTGCCATAGGTGCACATAGAATTGCTTGGCTCCAGGCATCTGATCTGGAGCTCTGGGTACAAGATAAACTGGAAAATATTCCTTGTACTGGTGAGAACCTGTTTGGTAAAGATTGGCAGGAAAAGGCCAATGAGTTGGATGCTGACAACTCCACCTTGGATTATCCAAGTCCACAGCTGATCCTGCAAGAGAGATCTTTCAAGAAACCATTCTTTTCTAAAAAGAAAAGATACTATCCTGCTTATTCTCAGCAGGGACGTTCTGCAGGTCAGCTTGTCAGGAAAGGTCAGCAACCACCCAAACAAAGAAAAGCAAAGACTGCTAAGCCTCAGCCATCCCAGCAGTCTCAGCCTCCACAAGGCCTTTGACTTTCAGCTAGAGAACTTAGTCTTCCTGGCTCTCGTTGGACCAGAGCCTTCCACCATTCCAGGAAGGTTGTGTCACTTTGCCCCCAGATGGGGGCAGGTAACTGCAGAGCATTGGACACTTTCCATTATAAAAGAGGGATACAAGCTTCATTTTTTACAGCATGCCCCCTCCCACAATGATAAGGCAGTTCAATTCTCCGACCTCTCTTATCAAACTGTTAGGTCAGGAGGTCACTATGCTTCTTGCCCAAGGGGCAATAGAAAAAGTACCATTCCCCCTATTTCCTTATCCCAAAGAAAACAGGGGGATACAGACCTATCTTGGACCTCAGAATTGAACAAATTCCTTGTCAAAGAGAAATTTAAGATTTCTCTCGGAACTCTGCTGCCATACCTTCAGAGTCAGGATTGGCTTTGTTCTCTAGATCTCAAGGATGCGTACACCCATGTTCTCGTCCATTCAACTCACAGAAGGTTCCTTCGGTTCCTTTTTCAAAGAAAGCACTACCAATACAGGGTACTTCCTTTTGGCCTGGCCTCAGCACCAAGGGTGTTCATGAAATGCATGGCTGTGGTAGCAGCATTTCTCCACACTCTAGGGATATTCGTCTTCCCCTACTTAGATGACTGGCTCATTCGAGCCCCAACAGAGTCAGAGGCCAGGACCTCTCTATCCTGCACAATGCGTATCCGTCAGTATTTGGGTCTGGTAATAAACATCCCAAAATCCAGTCTAATTCTCACTCAGTCTTTAGAGTTCATAGGAGCTTTGCTGGATACCAGAAAGGCAAGGGCCTATCTCCCCCAGGCCCGCTGCCTTCACATGGTGCAGTTAGCTTCTCAAGCAGTGCTAAAGCTTCATCTCACTGCCCGAGAAATGCTACAACTGCTAGTCCACATGGCATCTACTGTGCATGTGGTTCCCTATGCTCGCCTCCATATGAGGGCAGTCCAGTGGACCTTATTCACTCAATGGACCCAGGCATCAGGATGCCTGTCAGACAAAATAGCAAACACAAGTCGCCTTATTTTGTCCCTCCAGTGGTGGAAGTCCACTCAAAACCTGTTGCTGGGGTCCCCTTTTCAACAACCCTTACCCCAGGCAACTCTCACAACAGATGCTTTTCCAATGGGTTGGAGAGCTCATCTGCAAGACCTCTCCACCCAAGGCACCTGGTCTCCACAGGAGACTCATCTACATATCAATCTCTTGGAGCTCTGAGCAATCTTTATTGCTCTTCGAGTGTTCCACACCCTGCTCATCTACAAGACAGTCCTCATTCATACAGACAATCAAGTAGCCATGTTCTACGTGAACAAGCAGGGGGGAACAGGCTCTCTGTCGCTTTGCAACGAAGCTTTGCGACTATGGGCCCTTGCCAGAGAGCATCAGGTTCATCTCCTGGCAGTGTATCTTCCAGGCATACAATTCTCTTGGGCAGACAGACTCAGTCGCGTTCTGCTTCCACACGAGTGGTCTCTGCATGCAGACCAGGTGGCCAAGGTTTTTCAAATTTGGGGAACCCCAGACATGGACCTCTTTGCAAGTCCGTTGAATGCCAGACTTCCCTGGTTCTGTTCCAGAATTCCGGCTCAGGGGGCTCAGTCCAGGTATGCTTTCCTCCTTTACTGGGGTCAAGACTTCCTGTATGCCTTTCCACCCATTCCCCTAATTCCCAAAACCCTGTTCAAGCTTCAGAGAGACAGAGGCCGTATGATTCTCATAGTTCCACTTTGGCCACGGCAAGTGTGGTACCCTCTGCTTCTACATCTCTCTCAAGCTCCTCCCTGAAGTTAGGGTCTGCTCCAGATCTCCTATCTCAGAAGGACGGAATGTTATGGTATCCCAATCCCCAGTCTCTGCATCTGAGGGCTTGGTTGCTGAAGGCCTAGAACTCCATGATCTTAACCTCCCTCAGAAAATAAAGGATATCCTTTATGCTTCCAGGAAGCCTTCCACAAGATGCCCTTATGCTTTCATGTGGAAAAGGTTTACTATATGGTGTTTGCAGATGGGTCTTAACCCCATTGCCATACCTCTGGAATCATTACTGGAGTATCTACTTCATTTATCCAATGCAGGACTTAAGACTAACTCAGTGAGGGTCCATTTGAGTGCTATTGCAGCTTCCTTCAAGCCCCTAAATGGACAACCTATTTCCTCCCATCCTCTTATAGCAAGATTTATGAGAGTCCTTCTACTAACTAAGCCTCCCATTAAGCCACCTCCTGTGGCATGGGACTTAAATTTGGTTCTTGGTCAGCTCATGAAGCCACCTTTCGAACCCTTAGCTACTACCTCCTTGAAATTCCTTTCTTGGAAAGTTCTTTCTCATTGCAATCACATCAGCACGTCGCATCAGTGAATTGCAAGCACTAGTAGCTGATCCTCCTTATACAAGGTTCCATCATGACAAGGTAGTCCTTAGGACTCACGCTCTATGCCAAAGGTGGTCTCGCCCTTTCATCTAAACCAAGCGGTCTACCTACCTGTGTTCTTTCCAAGTCCTCATGCATCAAATGCAGAAAGGAACCTTCGTACTTTGGACTGTAAAAGAGCTTTAGCCTTTTACTTACAAAGAACAGAGGAACATAGAAAGTCCTCTCAACTCTTTGTTGCTTTTGATCCTTCTCATTTGGGACTTCCAGTTTCCAAGAGAACACTATCTAACTGGATTGCTCAGTGTATTTCCTTTGCCTATCAGAGTAAGAATCTTCCTCTGGACAGCCATGTCACAGCTCACAATGTGAGAGCCATGGCAGGTTCAATGGCTCATCTGCACTCTGTGTCTATCGACGACATCTGTCGAGCAGCCACCTGGGCCTCGGTTCATACCTTCACAGCCCATTACTGCTTGGACAAGGACTCCCGCCGGGATGCCTTGTTTGGTCAGGCTGTTCTCCAACACCTGTTCCATACTTAATCAACTCCTACCCACCATCCCTGGAAGATTGCCAGAGATCCATGGGGGTAATTGGAGCCCTTCTCAGGGATGCACAACTTCTGGGGTCTCTCCCTGGCATCTAAAGCTAGGGAGTCCCCATATGTGATGACTACATTCCTGCTTGTTCCTGGAGATAGCATAGTTTCTGACCTGTAACAGGTGATCTCCGGGAACAGCAGGAATTTAGTCCTCACAACCCACCCACCTCCCCTAGGAGTTGTATCTCTCTATCTCTTTCCCTTTCCCTCTCTCTCTTTGTCTCAGCTTTAAAACTCAACTGGAGAGAGGCAGTTGGGAAAGGCGGGTAGGCAGCACGCAGGCGCTGTGGGATGCTCCCAAAAGCTTTCTAATTGGACGCTGGGGAGCGTTCCCGCGCAGGCTCCGTCAGTACTGACGATACCCATATGTGAGGACTAAATTCCTGCTGTTCTCGGAGATCACCTGTTACAAGTGAGTAATTATGCTTTCTCTGGTATTGCACTGTATGCAGAATCTGGCTTCTTGGGGTTGCAGTTTAATTTTTATCTACATATGTTTTTAGGTTATGGCACTTATTCTGTACTTGGTGAGGGTCTGGGTTCTGTTCTATAGTAATATTTATTGTTCAGCTTTTCAAATAGCTGTTAGATGTTCCAGGAACCACTGTAGTATTTACAGTGATGCTTTTTTTGGATGGGCTCCTTATGTAAGTTGGTCATCTACTGTTGCCTACTATGTTACATGATGTGTGTTTTCATTATTGTACAAATACAGGAAAAACCTACCATGAGAAACTGAGACTATCCCTCCCCTCCCCTCCAACTGTGGTATCCTCCCTTCCCTCTTTTGTTGTGAAATATGTCTTCTCATAGCATTGCTAAGACAATGCCCATGTCCCACAGTAAGGGAAATGCTGAAGTTATCTCAGATTTTAAGCCAGGTCTTTGACTTCCGTGCAGGGTTTTTGCTTAGCCCAACTTAGAAGATACTTAAGTCGTGGCACTTTAAAGCATATGGCTACAAACTGAATGTATTTCTTTTCCTAAGAAGTCTAATGATCATTACGCTGGTTCATCAGCTGTTTTATTTGTGATTAAGGGTTAATTATAAACTGCCATAGCTTCTTGAAACCGTCCTGCCTTTAGGTGTGTGCAATGCTTTGTTTTCAGCAGCTACTGTATGAGGTACAGAGGTGCTTAGAGGCTGCCAAGCTCCTGTGGGGATGAAGCGGCCTCCTCGTGGTACATAGCTGTACTTATTAAAATAGTCTCAGCAATTTCTGGCCATTGTGGGATACCACAGTGGCTTCTGAGAAGCACAGACAAGCTGGATCTACTTGATGCACACAGACGCCCTGAAAATTGGGTGGCTGTGCTGAGGGCCTTGATGCATTCTGGAATTTGCTACTTTGTTAGTCCTGGTTTGGACAGTCATGGAGGGGGGGGGGAGGGGAGGTCTGTGTTCTCTTCTCTCATTACCCTCTGCTAATTAACAGCTAATCTGGTAAACAGCAAGGTCAGCCTGGGGATATGTAACAATGCAAAGCAGAGCCCATGCAGACTCTAATCACTTGCAGAGTTTTTGTTCTGAAGGCACCAGACAGGCCAAAGGAAAGGGAGAGAAGTTTGCATGTACTCTACTAACATCTGCGGTAGTGCTACCTGTTGTATTTTGCTGGCTGTGATGTTGAAACAGATGAAACCTTTCTGCTGTTTGTTTTTTGAACCAGGGATGGAGGGTTCTTGTAATGTGGTGAAGCATCTAACCAGGGCTTAATTTCTTTTGCCTTTGTGTGTAGGTGTCGGGAACACCCTGATGTGTCAAAACGGTGAAGAAACCATCTTCTGCAAAATGAAAAATTTGAAATAACCTTCCAGCCTTTCTTTTGGGACTCAATTCAGCAACAGTGGCACTTCTGGCACTGATGGTAATTTGCTTTTCAACTTCTGACTGGTACAGGAAGTCCCAGGGTTTAGTGCGTTAAAAGCTGAAAGAAATTTGTAAATATTCCAGAAAAGCAAGCCCTGATGAGGGATCCTAGAAACTTTTTAATCTAGCATCCTTCAGGACAATTACGTTAACACTGAGCAGGACAAAGGTTCCATTTGCAAGGACTGTACTTGGACCTCCAACTAGCCTGACGCACCAAAGAACATTTTTGCTTTCTCATCCCTTGAGTTGCTGGCCTGACATCTGAAACCTCTTCAGGGCTGAAGGTAGAAATCCTGAAGATTTAATTTGGGTGAAATGGTTGCTCTGCGGCACAGAAACCTTAAAGTATTTGCACTGGCTCTTTCCTTGTTTACCGTCACTATGGCTTCCTTTATGTTGAACTACACTCAGCATTCTATGGGTGTCAACTGGCACCCAGAAAAATATTTTGGCAGGGTTTCAGAGCAGATCAAAAGATGGATCAAATTCGCCGGGAGACCTTGCAGCTGTGCCAGGTGCGTCACCGAGCCAGGCCTATCTTTATGGTTTGACGAGAGATTTAATCAGTCGGTGTCTCCTTTGCTGACCAAAACAAGCGGTTCGATTCCTGAAGATATCTATCGGTGGTGGCTGGTAAGTGAGTCCTAGCACTCTGCCTCTTCTATATCTTGAACTATTAGTAAATATTCAAAGGCACTAGTATGGATATCTGGAAATATTCAGCAGCACTATCTAGATAGTGCTGCTGAATATCTGACTGACTGTCTTGGCACGATCTGGTTATAGCAGGTTAGTCTGGGCAGAGTGGCAAACTCGGGATATCGATGATGCGTTTTTGCTGCCCTATGTTATCTGGATAGGTCTAGCAAGAGAGGACTGAATATTGCCAGTATCCAGATACTAATGGCATTGACTGCTCTGTTGGGCACTAGCCGTTGTAGCTAGCATTAAAAAAACAAAAACAAACAAAAAAAAAACCTGTAGACTGGTGGCCAGACATTGGCTTCTAAAATCGTGGATTTTTGCTGCCAAGGTTTTGCAGATGACTTTAGCTTTTAATTTAGGTGGAAGAGGAGAGACAAACAGCTGTATAACTCTTTTCCTTACCCCACCAAAAACAGGTTCAATGACTTTGCTTACCTCAAGACAGTGGTGCGGGATCCTTATAAGCGTCAGTTGGCCTTCTGCTGAATAAAGCTATTTCAGAAGTAGTCATACTTTTAAGATTCCAATTTCGTACGTTATTTCTGTTTCATCTGTAGGTTAAACTTAAAGCTGTGTTTGTATACCTGGCGCACCAACAAATGCACCTTGAATATCATGTGCAATTCTAGTTGCCATCTCTTAAAGGATATAGTATAATTAGAAAAGGTATAGAGAAGAGCCACCAAAATAGTAAAGGGGATAGAAGGATATCCCTTTAAGGAAAGGCTTAAAAGGCTAGGGCTCTTCAACTTGGAAAAGTTGGCTGAGGGGAGATATGATAGAGGTCTATAAATTAATGAATGGAATGGAACTGGTAAACATAGATAAGTTGTTTACTCTTTCAAAAAGTAGAGACTTGGGGACATGCAATGAAGCTACAAAGTAATCCATTTAAGAGTAATAAGAGAATATTTTTGATTACTCATTGTGTAATCAAACTCTTGAATTTGGTACTGAAGGATGTAGTAAAGGCTGTTAATGTAGCTGGGCTTAAAAAAAAGTTTGGACAAGTTCCTGGAGGAAAGTCCATAAAGCATTATTAGAGGACTAGGAAATCCACTGCTTACCCTGGGACAGGCAATGGGGAACCTGTGTACCTTTTTAGGGAACCTGTCAGGTACATGTGACCTGGATTGGCCACCGTTAGAAACGGGTTATTGGGCTCGATGGACCATGGTCTGACTCAGTATAGGATTTCTTATGTTACGTTCTAAATTTGGGTTCTTAATTAAACCTAGCCACTTTTCAAAGGAGTACATTTAGGTTTGTAGCTCCAAAATTAGTACCTAAATCCTTTGGAAATTGTTTGTGGCTTTATCAGAGAAAGAGAGCGCAAGTTCAGGCATGAGGAGATTGTTTGCTGTCCAGGTAGTTTAGATTAGAGCTGAGCAGTAGAAATAGTGAATTTGTAAGCAGTGTTTAGCAAAAGAGTGACCATATATAGTGGACCCATTATATATATTGTTATATATATATATATCCTTGAATTGTGTTATTTTCAGTGCATGTATCATATATTTGTAATATATTTTATTTTATTGATTTTACATTTGTAGCCCATTTTGTGTTAGAAGAAAAATGGATTATCAAAGGTTTCATAGATTTCAATAAGGCTATCAAAAGAGCAACACATACATGTAGATCGTGGCAGTGTATCCTAAGGTGGTAAAGTGGGTTAGAAACTGGTCATGTGATGGGCAAGAGGGGATAGTAGCAAATAGTTCATGTCAAGGAAAGGTGGTAACATGCAAAGTGCCTTTAGGCTTAGTATTGGCTCTAGATCTCCATTGTTTTCATAAGGATATTGTGAAAAATAGTGGTATGCACTCAAATTGGCAATGGTCACAAACAAGGTTGGGTTTTCTAGATACCTCAAACATATATGCATGAAATATTTGCTTGCAAACAGCCTCTCCATTATGTGCGTGTCTCTCATGCAGATTAGGGTATCCTGAAAACATGACACTTGCAGCCCTTACACCGGAAGCAAATACCACAAGGGGTTATAGAAAGGAGTGAATATTCCTGATGACATGGAAAATGTGAGCTAAATTTGAAGAGTGCTCAAGAGTTTATCAAATAAGATTTAATGCAAAACTGAACACACAAACTTGAGCAGTACCAGATGGGTGAGATACTGATGTGTACCCAATAAGAGGAATTTTAAGGTGATCTGTCTGATCTCATGGTTGCAATACCTTGTCAAGGGAGTGGCGATTCTAGCAAAGTAAGATGTATAGGGAGAGGAAGTATTAATATCCTTCGCCTAAATATTGGTAAAACCATATCAAGAGGACAATGCCTAATACTAGATATTGCACTTCCATAAGACAGGCAGGCTTACCTGTCCGATAAAATTGTAAGACTTATGGCCCTGATCAGGTGCAGCAGTAGGTCCTTTGGAATCCACCATAGGTGGCGTTGAGTGCACTTGTGCTATTGTCCTTCCATGGCAGGGCCCCATGCATCATAACTGCAAGGAACATGCTTTCCATGGTCCCTGGCAGTTAACGCTGTGATGTTAGCCAAAGCACTATGGATTTGCACAGCATGCTTTAGTAAAAGGACATCTTGGTCTTAAAACAAGAACTGACTTGCCATTAAGGTCTATTTGTATCTGTCAAGCCAGCGCTGGGCTAGGTCCTCCACTGCCACTCTTGGTCCCATACTGCTACTGTTGGAATAATAGCCCTCCCACTAAAGTAAGTTTATTTTATGTCTGACTTTAATTGGGCTTTCCCTTCAAAAGGCAGCAGTGAGAGAGACGATGTGTCCTTTTTACTGTTATTAATGTAACACACAAAATGTGCTATCCAAAATTTTTCAACTTGTAGTCCTTTAATCCTTTCCAGGCCGAGCCCAAAACTCTCGGGATCCAAACTTCTGACTAAATATTCCTATCAAATGGTATATAATACATGACCATAGCAGAAGGAAAATCACTGTTAGAACACATTGAATAAGACAGGTACATTCTCCAGGACCAAGCAGGAAGTCAGTCCTCACATATGGGTGACGTCGGCGCCGACGGAGCCCTCGCGGAGCAATTTTCCCCAGCTTTCAAAGAAAGCCTTTGGGAATTGCAGCGCGCATGCGCGGTCCCCTTCCCGCCCAAAGGTGCCATCTTGGCCAGTCTTCTTTTTTCCGCGGAGCCCTACAGACGCTGTCTACAAGTCACCGCTGAAAAGTTGATTTTCTTTCTTTATTTTAGTATTTTCTTCGGTTCAACGCCGGTCCTTTTTCCGTCCGGCCTTGCGACGCCGGTTGCGAGGCCTCCCCTTCTTTTCGGTTTTTTCTGTCCTTCGTGACAAATTCGCGCTTTTTTCACTTTTCCCTGGCGGCACGAACGTTCGACCTCGCAGGGGCCCTTTTTTCCCCCGATGGCCGCCAGTGGTTTTAAAAAGTGTGTTCAGTGTAAGAAACTTATGTCTCTTACTGACACACATGATTGCTGCCTCCGTTGCCTGGGCCCAGATCATGAAGAAATGATCTGTGGGGCCTGTAGCAAGATGTCCGCGAAATCTTTGCGGAGTCGGCAGCATCAGCGGGAGAGAATCTTCTCTGACCCCAGCCGTACCCGGACCTCGTCAGAAGCTTCGGTGTCCAGGGAATCTGGCTCTGAACACCGTCGGAGCTCCTCTGAGAGGGGGTCTCCTACCCGGGAACATCATCGGAGGAAGAAACCCGCGAGGACGGCGTCGGTGGACGCTCCTGGCTCCGCGAGGGCCAGGTCGCATAGCCCCGATAGCCGTCCCGGGTCTTTGGAGCTGGAGCGGCCGTCCAAACAGCCTCGTCTGGAGATGGACTCGTCTGCTCACGTAAGTACTGTTGTCCTCGTGGACTCGCCTCCGAGGGGTCCGACGTCGGGCCCGACGCCGTCGGGGCCAGAGTCGGGGGCTGCTGGGTCTCCTGAGTTCGGACTCAGGTTGACGGCCTTGGAGAGCAGCCTGGCTGCCTTCATGGACCAGCAGCGGGCATTGATCGCTGGCCTCGCTGGCGCTTCTGCCCTGACCGCCGGGACGTCGACGTCTAAGTCGACCCCGGAGACCGAGCCGATCCTCGAGTCCATGCGGGCTCGAGTCGATCCTCGGTCGAGGTCCCCTTCGGCCTCCCGTTCGGGGCCGAGGTCGTCGACGCCGACTCCCTCGACGTCGGGGCGGACGGCGTCTGTGCCCGCCCGGCCGGAGCCGCTCGACTCCTCCTCCGAGGAGTCCGCCTGGGAATCCGAGGTGGAAGAGTCGCCTGATTCTTTTCGGACTCGGTGTATCCCTTCAGACTCCCCCAAGTCCGAACCTCGGAGACAGTCCCCTCCGGAGGATGCCCGGTTCTCGGACTTCGTGAGGGATATGGCCAAGGCCTTGGCCTTCCCTGCGGATCCCGAGGAGGAGCCTCGAGCCGAAGAGCTCGATGCCCTCCAGTATGACTCTCCTGCGAAGGAGCATTTTACTGTACCGGTTCCTCCGATGCTGGAACGACTTCTCTTCCGCATGTGGGAGAGCCCGGCGTCGTCGCCGGTATTAAGCAAGCGGGTCGATGCCATATATCGAGTCCGCAAGAGCCCTGGCTTCCAAAAAGCACAGCTGCCGCACCATTCCATGGTGGTGGAATCGGCCATGCATAGGCTCAAGAGCCAGAAGATGCACTCCTCGGTGCCTCCCGGCAGGGAAGCCCGCAGCCTGGATGGCCTCGGTAAGAAGTGTTTCCAGGGCTCCATGCTTGTCGGGTCCAGACTTACCAGCTCTACATGGGCATGTATCTCAGGGACCTGGCTAAAGAAATAGCCGGGTTCTCGGCTGGTCTCTCCGAGGACCCTTTGCGGAGGTTCCAGGCCTTGTCCACTGGTATTCGAGAGTGCTCAAAGTTTATCTCTCGAGCAGCCTATGATGGCTTTGAGGCATCGGCTCGAGTAGCCGCAGCCGGCATCGGTGCCCGCCGACAGGCTTGGCTTCAGTCATCCGACCTCGAGCCCTGGGTGCAGGACAAGTTGGTCGATGTCCCCTGCAGAGGTGAAAACCTCTTTGGCAAACCTATGGATGAGAAGGCTGCACAACTCGAGACAGAGACTCTCACCAGGACTCTGCTCTCCAGGAAAACCTCTGCCCCTTCCCAGAAGAAGGGCTCGGGGAAAAAGCCCTTTTATCCGAGGAAGGCGGCTGCCTATAAACACTACCCTCATTATCAGGCCTCCGCAGCTCCCCAACAGGGTCAGCAGGCCAAGGGACGGGGTAACGGGTCCCATAGGCAGCAAGCCCCCAAGCCTGCGCCACCGGCCCCTGCTCCGCAGGGTGGGGTTTTTTGACTCTTTCAGCATAGCCTCTCCCCCTCCGCTGGTTTCTCTCAGCACGGGAGGCCGGCTGGTCCACTTTGCCCACAGGTGGTCCAACATCACGTCCGATACCTGGGTGCTCCACATAGTCCGAGAGGGCTATCTTCTACACTTCCACCAGGTACCTCCCCCCTACTTTCCAGGGGAGCCTCTGCGACCCCCTCTTCACCGGGACTTACTCCTTCAAGAGTTGGCGAGTCTTCTTCAGGAACAGGCGGTGGAACCGGTGCCCCACCACCTGAGAGGTCAAGGCTTTTATTCCAGGTACTTCCTGGTACCAAAGCGAACTGGAGGCCTCAGACCCATCCTGGACTTGCGGAACCTCAACAAGTTCCTGGAAAGGGAAAAGTTCAAGATGCTTACCCTTGGAATCCTGCTGCCCTACCTCCGGCAGGGAGATTGGCTATGCTCCTTGGATCTAAAGGATGCCTACACTCACATCCTCATCCACCCAAGCCACCGACAATACCTAAGGTTTGTGGTGGCAGGCAATCATTACCAGTACAGAGTACTGCCCTTTGGCCTATCCTCCGCACCACAAGTCTTCACAAAATGTCTCGCAGTGGTAGCGGCTTATCTCCGGCTTCAAGGCCTCTTTGTCTTCCCTTACCTAGACGACTGGCTCATCAGAGCTCCGTCCTCCACGGAGGCCACTCACGCCACGCACCGTACTGTGACTCTGCTCCAGTACTTGGGCTTTGTCATAAACTTCGAAAAGTCCACTTTGCTCCCCTCTCAGGATCTCGAGTTCATCGGCGCCAGATTAAACACGCTTCAGGCGTGAGCCTTTCTGCCGCTCGACAGGGCACAACGGCTCATGGCTCTCGCCAGCCGCTTTCGCAGCCATTCCCGGGTCTCGGCCAGGCACTTCCTGAAACTGCTCGGCCATATGGCGTCCACAGTCCATGTGACCCCCAATGCCCGCCTGAATATGCGGCCTGCTCAGTGGTGCCTTCGCTCTCAATGGCGTCAGGCCTCGGGGAGACTAGCGGACTCAGTACGAGTCTCCAGCCCGCTGGTCTCTTCTCTACGGTGGTGGCTTCATCTGCCCAACCTAGTGCTCGGAATGCTTTTTCAGTCTCCTCCGCCTGTTCAGGTACTGACGACAGACGCTTCTCTCCTGGGTTGGGGAGCACATTGCCAAGGGACATGTACTCAGGGTCTCTGGACCCTGTGGGAATCTGCCCAGCAGATCAACTTCCTGGAGCTCAGAGCGATCCGCCTGGCTCTACGGGCCTTCTCCCACCTTACCACTCACCAGTCCGTCCTCGTCCAGACGGACAATCAAGTGGCCATGTTCTACGTGAACAAACAGGGGGGCACGGGCTCCTTCCTTCTCTGTCGGGAAGCACAAAAGCTCTGCGCTTGGGCCGTCAGCCGAGGAATCTTCCTCAAAGCTGTCTATCTCCCAGGTCAAGAAAATTACCTGGCAGACAAACTGAGCAGAATCCTCCAACCGCACGAGTGGAGATTGGACCCGTTGGTGGTTCAAAGGATCTTTCTCCAGTGGGGCCTCCCCACTCTGGATCTCTTTGCCAGTCCTCTGAACAGGCAACTTCCTTGGTTCTGCTCTCGGGAACCGCATCCCCTCCGAGTAGCGGCGGATGCTTTTCTGCTCTCATGGTCCACGGGCCTTCTGTATGCCTTTCCTCCCATGCCGCTGGTGTCTCGAACACTTTTCAAGGTTCTCCAAGACAAGGCCTCGGTGATCCTGATAGCTCCCCGGTGGCCCAGGCAACCGTGGTTCCCGCTACTGATGCAGCTGGCGGTGGATACTCCGTTGCCTCTGGGGTTTCAACCCGATCTCCTGACCCAGGATCAGGGGTCTCTCCTACACCCCAACCTCAGATCTCTTCATCTGATGGCCTGGCTGCTGAAAGGGTAGTCCTTGCTCCCCTCCTGCTGCCTCCAGAGGTGGAAGAGGTCGTACTAGCTTCCAGGCAACCCTCTACCCGGAAATCCTATGCCCTTAAATGGCGTCGCTTCTCCACCTGGTGTACTCAACAGTCTCAAGATCCCTTCTCCTGCTCTGTGTCGGTGGTCTTGCAGTACTTGCTTTCCCTCTCCAATCTTGGACTAAAGTCCAACTCGGTCAAAGTTCACCTCAGTGCTATTTCTGCACATCATGTGCCAGTGGAAGGCAGGCCTCTTTCCGGCCACCCTCTCGTGGCACGGTTCTCCCGAGGTCTCCTTCTCCTTAAACCACCTTTGCGCCCCCCAGCCCCTGACTGGGACCTGAACGTGGTTTTACAGCGGATCACCTGTCCGCCTTTTGAACCCATGGCTACATGTCCTCTCCGTTTTCTTTCTTGGAAAACCTTATTCCTGGTAGCCCTCACTTCCGCTAGACGCGTTAGTGAACTGCAGGCCCTAGTGTCTGATCCCCCTTACACTAGGTTCTACAAGAATAGAGTAGTCCTGCGGACTCACCCTAAGTTTCTTCCAAAAGTGGTCTCCCCTTTTCACATCAATCAGGAGGTGGTGCTTCCGACCTTCTTTCCCAGGCCACACTCCAGCCGAGCTGAAATGGTCTTGCATACCCTGGACTGTAGAAGGGCGCTGAACTTCTACTTTGATCGTACGCGGGAGCACCGTAAGACTGTTCAGCTCTTCCTGTCTTACGACCCTAATAAATTGGGGATCCCTGTCTCCAAGCGTACTCTGTCCATCTGGGTAGCTGACTGTATCGCTTGGACTTATGGGGCGGCAGGCCTCTCGTTGGAAAGTCGAGTCACCGCTCATCGGGTTAGGGCAAAGGCTGCGTCAGTGGCTTACCTCCGCTCTGTTCCATTGGCAGACATCTGCCGGGCCGCTACTTGGTCTTCGAGCCAGACTTTTGCAACCCATTACTGCCTCGAGAGGGAGTCCCGCAGGGACAGTGCTTTCGGACAGGCAGTCCTCCGTAATCTCTTCGAGGTTTAAGCAACTCCTACCCTCCATCCCGGATGTTGGGCTACCGGTTGGAGATTAGTCAGAGAAGATTCCTTCCTTCGGTGCTACTGAGCTTGAGGGAGCTCATTTTTTGTGCTTAGGGTCTCCGGTAGCCTTAAGCTGGGGAGTCCCATATGTGAGGACTGACTTCCTGCTTGGTCCTGGAGAAAGCGTAGTTACTCACCTGTAACAGGTGTTCTCCAGGAGCAGCAGGAATCAGTCCTCACAACCCTCCCTCCTCCCCTTGGAGTTGCAGTCATATGATTTAGTTTTTGCAAATTTTTTGCTGTCTTTTCGCTATGTCATCAGACTGGTCAAGATGGCACCTTTGGGCGGGAAGGGGACTGCGCATGCGCGCTGCAATTCCCAAAGGCTTTCTTTGAAAGCTGGGGAAAATTGCTCCGCGAGGGCTCCATCGGCGCCGACGTCACCCATATGTGAGGACTGATTCCTGCTGCTCCTGGAGAACACCTGTTACAGGTGAGTAACTACGCTATCTTTCTGAAATATGCAAAAATTAACCCGGCTGCAGAATGTGGATTAAAAATTTAAAGTAGGCCTTCAAAGGGTTAAAATCCTCAATGTCCAATTCTGAATGTTTGCCTTTGCCATGTGAGATAGTTGTATGAATTTGAAATCTCCTTTGACATAGTGCCATGTTTTCAAACTTTCATCCTTTCCAAAAAGCCGTGCTTCAGGGTAATACTAAATGTGTACTTCCTTTTCTAAAGGCTTCTGGAAAGCTACCAGTCCATCTCTATGCATTCCAAACGTATCTGCTACTATGGTTCAGATGCACTGCTTCACTCATCGCCAGTCATTTAATGTTGTTCTGACGTACTTTCAGTCCTTAATCATTCCTCCTATCATAAATTACCACTATCTGCAAACACTACCTAATACATTCAGAATTACATATTCCACTTGAGGTCTTCATTAAGGCGATGGGGAGCCAAAGAATTTAACATAAACATCTATTGATGATCCTTAATTTGCTTACCTCACCAATAGAGGGGCACATGCTCTATCATCCTCCACATTAATTTAATCTGTGAGCCATCAATGGAGCAGCAGTAGTATGGTTCTCCAGGAACAAGCAGGAAGTCAGTCCTCACTTATGGGTGACGTCAGCACCGACGGCGCCTGCGTGGAGCAATTCCCCAGCTTTCAAAGAAAGCCTTCGGGATTGCTACCACGCATGCGTGGTCCTCTTCCCACCCAAGGGTGCCATCTTGCTCAGTCTCCCTTTTTCCGCGGAGCCCTTTAGACGCACGTCCTCATCCCTCGGAAAAAGTTTGATTTTCCTCACCTTAACAGGCTCTTATTTCTTTTTTCTGGTTGCACCGGTCCTCTACCCGTCCTCCCCTTGATCCCTTTTGGAGCTTACAGGGATACCTTTTCTACAAATGTTTCTTCCAGGCTTTGTGCCCTTTTTTTCTTCCTAACTGCTGGCCACATGGGTCTTCTACCTCGCAGGGGCCGTTTTTGTCCCCATGGCCACTGGGTTTAAAAAATGCGATAGATACTCTAGGAACATGTCACTTACGGACACTCATGACTGTTTTCTGAGGTGTCTGGGAGCCGACCATGACCCAGAGCTCTGTTCGTTCTGCAAGAAAATGTTCTCTAAGGCCCTGCTCAGCTGTAAGCAGAAGTCCAAAGACATTTTTCAAAAGACTTCCTCGGAGTCCTTGGTTGTCTCCCTTCTGGTGGGTTCTCCCCCTTCGGCACTGCATTCCAGACGGCACTCGGACCAGGGGTCCCACGAGGTGGAACGGCACAAAAAAGGCCTCAAGTTGCTGTCTGGGGACTCAACAAGCGCGAGTGCTCCCACGCCCAGTCACTTAGCCCCTTCATGTTCCCCAGAGTCAGACAAGGAGCGGCCCCACAAGGTACCTCATAGAGAAATGGAGGCCTCCAGCAAAGGTGCCCAGTCTCCTGAGGGCCATCCCAGTGAGGACCCCCTCTCCTCCTTGATGCCCGACCCGGTGTCGGCGTCCCAGGGCCCCACACCCACGTGAGAATCCCGTATGCTGGCGCTGGAATGCAGCATTTGTGTTCGTTGCTTCCCAGCAGGTGCTCACGGCCAGCTTTGCTGACCTGCGCCTGGAGACCGTGGGTCCCTCGTGTGGGACACCCAAATCTGTCCAGGAAAACCCAGAGAGCCACGGGCCTCGTGAGGGTCCTCAATGTTTGTCTCGCTCACTCTCCCATTCTTCGAGGGCGAGATCGTCCAGGGCCTCTGGCTCCAGGCTGTTGGCCATCAGACAGGGTCCCATTCATCGGTCCCGCTGGGCCGAGAATCGAGAGCCCTTGATGCCCTGGGCCTCAAGGCCTATCAAGGTTCCATGCTCTCTTGTCGCATCCAGGCATACCAACTACATATTGGTATGTTCCTCCGTGACTTGGCAAAAAAACTGGGAGGTTTCTCTGCGGGCCTCGAGGACGAGCCCCTCGATAGGTTCTGCACCCTTTTGAAATCAGTGGCCGATTGCTCTAAGTATATCTCTCGAGCCTCCTATGATGGCTTCGAGACATTGGCTCGAGTGGCAGCCGTGGGCATCGGAGCCCACAGGCAAGCTTATTTATTTATATATTTATTTATTTAACTGTATTTATATCCCGCTTTTCACCGGGTCAAAGCGGCGTTACATATAAGGGTGGGGAAATCAAGTAGAAGGGTGGGGGCCATCACCAGGTTGGCAACATTGATGATTCTGACATAAGACAGATTTTAGACATGGACAGTACAGTGTAGTTGTCACTCAGAGGGTCATGGTGAGTTCAGGGGTTGTTGCATTTTTTTGGTGGAGGTTGTCTTGAAATATTCTTGGAATAGGATGGTTTTCAGCTGTTTTCTGAATGATAGGAGGTCGTTATTGTTTCTGAGGTGGTTTGGTAAAGAGTTCCATAGGGATGGTGCATAGAGTTCGAAGGCTCGGTTGCATGTCTTTTGAGAGCTTTTGGTTCTTTTGTGAGGGACGGTGAGGTAGTTGTTGGTCTGTCTAGTTGTTGTTCTGTGGGTCGGGCGGGTCAGCAGGGTGCAGAGCTGGGTGTTCCGCACTTGGTGGATGGCTTTGTGGGTGAGTAGGATGGACTTGTATTTAGTTCTTGCTTCGAGGGGAAGTATGTGTAGGTCTCTTAGGATTGGGGTGATGTGGTCGCTTTTCTTTGCTCTCTGAATAATTCTTGCTGTGGTGTTCAATGCAGTTCGGAGGGGGTTAGTCTGTGTAGCTGGGAGTCCATGGTAGATTATGTTGCAGTAGTCCAGATGTGGGAGAGTCATGGCTTGCATCACTGTCCTGAAGTCCTGAGGTTCGAGGAGAGGTCTGAGCCGCTGCGCTGTTTTTGCTTTATGGAATATATTTCCTGCGGTTTTTGTGATTTGTTGCTTGAGGGTTAGAGCTTGGTCAATGATGATGCCTAGGTATCTTATTTGTGGTTGTATTTGGATGCATGTGATTCCTATGTTGAGGTGTGTAGGTGGCGTGAAGTCTGGGTCTTTTGTTACTATGAGGGCTTCAGTTTTCTTTATGTTTATGGATAGGTTGTTTTCTTGTAGCCAGTGGGACACTTCGGAGAAGCATGCTGAGAGACGTGTATTTGTTGGGCTTGCGGTCGTAATTGGGGCATAGAGCATGATATCGTCAGCATAGATATGGAAGTTGATGTTGTGGGTACGTATGACTGAACAGAGTGGTTGTAGGTAGATGTTGAAGAGCATGGCTGATAGCGTGGATCCTTGGGGTACTCCTTGGTGGTGGTGGTGGAAGGGGGGGCGAGGTTAAGGTGCTGGTACGGATGAGTTGATGTCTGTTGGTTAGGTATGATTGAAACCATTGGAGTGTGGTGTCTTTGATCCCAATTGACTGCAATCTTCGTATTAGGATGTTGTGGGAGATGGTGTCGAAGGCTGCTGATATGTCAAGGAACATCATGGTATATCCAGAATGTTTTTCTTGGGTTCCTATGATGAGGGTGTTCATCAGTGTGGTCATGAGGGTCTCAACTCCATGGAGTGGGCGGAAGCCATGTTGTTGTGGGTCCAGTATGTTGTTGATGTCTAGGTGTTCTTGAAGCTGCTGCTGGAGTATTTTCTCGATTATCTTGGCGGTGAATGGTAGGCTTGCTATCGGTCTGTAGGATGCGGGGTCTTGGGGATCAAGGTTTTGTTTTTTTAGGGATGGTCGAATGATCGTAGTTTTGAGGATATCGGGCATGCGACCTTGAGAGAGGGATTCGTTGACAATATGGGTTAATGGTGTGCTTAGGTGTTGTTTGGATTTCTTTATCCAGTCGGTGGGGCAGGGGTCCAGCGGGGAGGTGGTGGTGTTTAGGCGGGAGATGGTGGATGATATTTCTTCTGCGGTGGTTTCTTTGAAGGTAGTCCAGTCACTGTATATGTTGGGGTGGAGGTTTGTTGTAGTTGCCTCGGCGTCCAGATGTGGGTTTTGTGGTTGTTGGAGCTGTTTGTATTGACGGGCTAGTATCTCTGGTGGAATGTTCGGTAATTGGTCAGAGTTGTTGGGTGCTTTTGTCAATTGTTTGACAATCTGAAAGAGTTCACGAGGTTTATTTATGGATGTGTTTATGATTTTCGTGTGGTAGGTTTTTTTTGCTTTGTCGGTCTCAGAGTGGTCTCTTACCTTGACGACTGGCTCGTTAGGGCTCCTCCGTCAAGGAGGCCTGGCAGGTGATGTCGCGCACTGTCCTCTTCTTGGAGAGCTTGGGGTTCTTGGTCAACTACGCAAAGTTTCATCTCGAGCCGGCACAGGCTCTTGAGTTCCATCGGGGAACGCTTCAATACTCAGCAGGCCATTGCCATGGCCATCCTGCCGGTGGATCGCTCCACCCGCCTCCGGGCTCTGGCCGCTCGCGTCCAAAGCACCCGTCAGGTCACCGCTCGGTCCATGCTACGTCTCTTGAGCCACATGGCTTCAACTGTGCATGTGGTTCCTCACTCCCACCTGCACATGCAGACGGCCCAGTGCTGTCTCGGCTCTCAATGGAGCCAATCCCTCAGACACCTCAGGGACTCCGTCAGAGTTCTCCCCGATCTCTGTTTGTCTCTGAACTGGTGGCAGAACCCCTGCAACCTCCTGCGGGGCTCGCTCTTCCAGACCCCACAGCATGATGTGGTACTGACCACAGATGCCTCCCTGATAGGGTTGGGAGCCCATTGCGGCTCTCTGCACGCAAGGGCAGTGGTCACCTGTGGAAGCTCAACAGCAGATAAACCTGCTCGAGCTCCTGGCCATTCGATGGGCCTTGAGGGCCTTTGAGGATGTCCTCAGTGGGAAGTTGGTCCTGGTGCAGACTGACAACCGAGTAGTGATGTTTATTTTACATCAACAAGGAGGGGGGCACGGGGTCGCGCTTCTCTGCAGGGAGGCAGTCCTCATCTGCTCTTGCCGCCTGGCAGAGGATGTCCCTCAAGGCGACATATCTCCTGGGTCAGGAGAATGGCCTGGCGGACAGGCTCAGCAGAATCCTTCACCCCCACAAGTGGCGCCTGGATTCCCAGAGTGGCAGGCTGGCTGTTCCTGTAGTAGGGAACTCCAGCGATGGACCTCTTCACCAGCCCCCAGAACACTCAGCTTCCTCGCTTCTGCAGCCTGGTACTGCACCCGGGCAGGGAGGGCCCCGATGCATTTCTCCTGGACTGGTTTCCAGCCTCTTATATCCATTTCCTCCCTTCCCCCTCATGGCGAGGACTCTGTTCAGAGCTCAACGGGACAGAGCATTCCTGATTCTCATGGCCCCCTCATGGCCTTGGCAGCCTTGGTTCCCACTCCTGCTCCGACTGTCGTCGGAGACCCTGATTTCCCTAGGCTCTGCCAGGGACTTGCTGACACAAGAGGAGGGTTGGGTACTACACCTGAACCTACTCTCTCTATCCCTCATGGTCTGCCGGCTGAACGGGTCTCTCTGGCCCTTCCGGAAGAGGTCAAGGAAATCCTCCTTGCCTCGAGGAAGGACTCCACTAGGTGGGCTTATACCTTTAAGTGGAAGCGCTTCTCCGTCTGGTACTCGAAGCACCAAGTCGAACCCCTTCTCATGCCCGGTTCATTGGGTTCTCCAGTACCACTTTCACCTCTCGAGGGAGGGACTGAAGTCTAACTCTATCTGAGCGCCATATCGGCTAATCTTCTCCCTATCGAGGGAAAGTCTCTCTCTCGGGGCAGCTACTGGTCTCCCACTTCATGCAGGGCCTTCTGTTATCCAAGCCACCTATCCATCCCCCTCCGGCAGAATAGGACTTGAATGTGGTGCTCATGCAGCTCACTCGTCCACCCTTCAAGCTGATGGCGACATGTTCACGCCAGCATTTGTCCTGGATGGTGGCCTTCCTGGTAGCGCTGACATCGGCTCGCCGAGTCAGTGAGCTTCAGGTGCTCATGGCTGGCGCCCCTTACACCAGGTTTTATCTGAACAGGGTGGTCCTCTGGACGGATCCTAAGTTCTTATCCAAGGTCGTGTCAGCCTTTCATCTCCATCGAGAGAGTGCTCTCGACCTTCTTCCCGAGGCCCCACGCTGATCGGGCGTCGGCGACTCTCCACACCCTCGACTGCAAGCGGGCCCTCGCCTTCTACTTGTAGCATACCCAGACTCATCACAAGTCTGACTGGCTCTTCGTGACCTACGATCCCAATAGGCAGGGGCAAGCAGTCACCAAGCGCACCCTCTGTTGGGTGGCAGACTGCATTGCATTCGCCCATGCGAAGGCAGGCGTTCCCCTGGATCGTAGAGTCCACTGCACATGGGGTCCGAGCCAAAGCGGCCTCGCTGCAATCTGTGCCCATGATGGAATATCTGTGCTGTCCACTACTGCCTGGAGAGGGAGTCCTGCCGGCACAGCGCCTTCGGCCAGGCTGTAATCTGTTCGGGGTATAAGCAACTCCTGCCCACCGACCCTTCTTCACGGCTACCGAGGGTTTTGCCTCGAGGACCTGAGGACTCTGGTTCCTTCGAGCTGCTTCGGCTTCTGTTTCTGCTTATGGCCTCGCGAGGCATTTTTTGGTTACAGGTTTGGTAGCCTGTAGCTAGGGAGTCCCATAAGTGAGGACTGACTTCCTGCTTGTTCCTGGAGAAAGCATAGTTACTCACCTGTAACAGGTGTTCTCCAGGGACAGCAAGAATCAGTCCTCACTACCCTCCCGCCTCCCCTGATGAGTTGCTGAATTTTTGTCCTTCCCTTGCCATCTGCTTGGTAGGGCTTGAGCTAAGGGACCTGACTGAGCAAGTTGGCACCCCTGGGCAGGAAGAGGACCGCTCATGCATGGTAGCAATCCCAAAGGCTTTCTTTGAAAGCTGAGGAATTGCTCCACGCGGGCTCTGTAGTTGCCCATGTCACCCATAAATGATTCCTGCTGTCCCTGGAGAACACCTGTTACAGGTAAGTAACTACGCTGTATGTAAATATGATTTATGGACCATCAGCCTTACTTTTAAACTGGTATGACCCATGTATATTTTCGGACATGTGATTTATGGTATAATATGCCCAAGTCTCAGAAGTGGTGCAATACTGAGCCAGAGAGACTGACAAAGGGTCAGTCCAATCCACTCCTTCAATAGTCTGGTCGCACTTAAGGGCAGTGCTGACACCATGCCTCCACTAGTGGATCTGGACAATCTGCTGAAGGAACAGATTCAACCACCTAGGTTTCCACATTTTTATCCCTAGTGTAGGCTATAGTAGGGTGTTCATTGAAGACTGGCCAAGGTTTATGTATCAACTGAGCCATCTTTTTAGTTCTAATCAAATATGGAAACACATATACCAAATCCTTTTCCTGTAAAGGGGCTCAATAAGATAGTGATAAATCTCATTGTGCATATAAAGTTCATTTATAACCTCTTTTTCTCGGGTGATGTCTGCACTGACAGAGCGCATGCAGATTTACTCCCCAACTTTTAAAGAAAATCTTTGGGAGTTAAACTGTGCATACATGGTCACCTTCCTGCCCAAAGGTGCCATCTTACCTCAGTCTTTCCCCCCCCCCCCCCCCCATGGAGCCCTACAGACGCCCTGTCTGTATCCCCAGTAGAAGTTTATTTTTCTAGCATTCTCGTGCATTTTTTTGTGCTATTTTGCCGGTTCGGTTCCTCGATCACCTTCCCGTCATCTGAGAACACCCTCACCTCTGTGTCGCGTTCTTTCTCAGGTACATATTCTTCTTTTCTGTGGGTGTGGGAATTCTCTCGCGCCTTCCCTGACCAGGATGTGAGAGTTTGACATCACGGGCACACTGTTTCCTGCTATGTCTATGGTCAGTGGTTTAAGCACACTGGCAAGAGCTCCCACACAATGTCCACAGTTGCAGTCTTTTTGGACCCTAGGCTCCGACCATGACACCTCCTGCCTGCTCTGCCTCCAGATGGTGACAGAGCAAGAAGAAGCCATCATCAGAGTCTAGGTCGAAGGCACATATTCAGATGCTGGCACCGGAGGAAAGTTCTTGGGCTCGGAGCCCTCAACACAACACTGAGGGCGGTGACTGGGAGTGGCCCTTGAAGCTACCTCAATGGGAGGAGACTCCCACCATGTTGGATCGGCACTGGCCCCCCAGCACTATCACCATTGGTGATTCCCCAGTGAGGGACCTGGCCCTGGGCTTGATAACCTCGAAACCTGTACTGGAGGCTGCAGAGTTGACTGGCTATAAGGTCAGAATGGCGGTACTGGAATGCAGCCCAGCTGCTTTTCTTGAGACGCAGGGGGGCCTAGCACCTGGGGTCTACACATCTGCACAGACTACAACACCCTCCATAGCCAGGACCTCTCTGGAGGAAGTCCAGTCCATATTGGAGCAGTTCTCCAGCTCTGATCAGAAGTGATCAGCCTCGCGCTTGAGGCATGAGTTGCCCCTGCACCATGTTCCTAGATGCTGGTGATGCACTAGCTCAAAGACCACCTGGGACTGTCTTCTCCGGCTTGGAATGCTCTACTGTGATGTCATCCGAGCCATCTCCTCCACAGGAGCACCAGCAGTCACTGCCTGAGGATCTCATGTTCTTAAACTTATTTGGGGGATGCCAAAGGCCCTCTCCTTTTATTGTGGAGCCAGAGGATGAGTCTCGTGCCAAGGACATGGAGATCCTCCAGTACGAGGCCCTTCTTAAAGAGGCACCAACAGTACCCATTCCCTCCCCCATACTAGAATGCTTGCTGTTCTGAATGTGGGAGAGGCTGGTGATGGTGCCCATAGTGAACTGCCAACTTGATTCCCAGTATTGAGTCAGCAAGAGCCCTGGTTTCCAAAAAGCACAGCTGCCACAAAACTCCATGATGGTGGAGTCATCCATGCATCTTATCAGAAGCCAAAAGATGCATTCCTCAGTGCCCCCGGCTAGGCCCACATCATGGACTGTTTTTGTCAGGCACTGCTTCCGGGGCTTGATGCACGCTGCCCGGATCCAGGCATACCAGTTGTACATAGGCATGTACTTCAGGGACCCAGCAAAGGAGTATGCCAGGTTCTCAGCTGGTCTTGTAGGGGAACTCCTCAAGCGCTTCCGGACCTGGTCTCCTCAGTCAAGGACTGTTCCAAGTTTCAACTCAAGTTGCCTTTGGCTTTGAGTCCATGGCCTGTGTAGCTGCAGTGGGCATTAGTGCCCGCTGCCTGGCCTGGCTACAGCCTTGGACCTGGAACAATGGGTACAGGACAAGCTGGCCGATGTCTGTCTCTTGCCGAGGAGAGAATCTTCTTCAGCAAGCCCATGGCAGACAAGGTGGCCGAGCTGGAGACAGAATTCCTGACCCAGGACTACGCTGTCTAGGAAAACTGCTGACCCTTCCTGTTGGAAGGCTTCGGGTAAAAGACCTTCCATCCAAAAGGGAAGAAGGCTTACAGGAAATATCCCCAATTTCCAGCCTAACAAGCTCCTGAACAGAGTCAGCAGGTCAAGGGCCAGGAGCACAGCTCCCATAAGCCAAAGGTCACCAAGCTCCAAATAGCACCCCAGCCGCAGCCTGGGGGGAGTTTTTGACTCCTTTGGCATAGCCTCTCTCCCTTCAGCCCTAGAGCCCAAAGCACATGGGAGGACATCTAATTCACTTTGCTCATCTTTGGCTGGGCATCACCTCCGATGCTTGGATGCTGCAGGTTTGGGAGGACTACCTCCTCTACTTCCACCAGATGCCTCCTCCCTACTTCCCAGGGGAACTGCCCATGACCCCTCTGCACAGAGCACCTACAGAATTAAATTGTCCTTTCTCGAGGACAGGACTGTGGAGCTAGTAACCCGCCTCTCTGGGGCAAGAGGTTCTACTCCCAATACTTCCTCATCTCAAAAAGGACAGACCGTTTTTGGCCCATCCTGGATCTACAGGCCCTCAATCACTTTTTGATCAAGGAGATGTTCAAAGTTCTCTCCCTTGGGACATTGCTACCCTACCTCCAGGAAGACTGACTATGCTCCTTGGATCTAAAGGATGCCTATACCCACATCCTGATCCATCTATGACACTGTCAGTACCTCCACTTCATCGAGGGTTGCCACTAACAATACTGGGTGCTTTCCTTTGGCCTCTCCTCAGCCTCCAGGCTGGTCACCAAGTGCCTGGAGATAGTCCCCACCCACATCTGCTTGCTGGGAGTCTCTTTCCCTACCTGGATGACTATTGAGGTGCTGCTGCTGCAGACTCTGGGGTTCATAATCAATTACCCCAAGCCACACCTGCTCCCGACTCAGCACCTGGAGTTCATTGGAACCCTCCTGGACTCGACACTGGCTAGAGCCTTCCTTCCCCTGGACAGTGCTTGCTGGAGAGGTGTAGTCCCACTCATCGGTGTTAGCCAGCCTCGTACTGCACGTACTGGAGCACATGGCTTCAACTGATGCACGTAACTTCGCACACACGTCTCTGCATGTGACAGGCCCAATGGATTCTGTGCTCTGTGGACCCAGGCCACGGGCCACTTGAGGATCGGGTTAAGAACACCCAACCTCTTGCAATCTCTCATAGGATAAAATCAAAATAGACAGTTAACCTTTATCTCAACAAATAGGGGTGGCCTGCATGGAGCGGAGGGTGCACACCTAAACAAAGGCATGAGGCATGACCTGTGTGAAGCAGCAGGTGCACCTACTCTTGCCACCTTTCTGGGCAGACTAGATGGACCATGATGGTCTTTATCTGCCATCATATACTAGCCAGCCTGCCCTTCCAGGTCTGAGAAGCTGCATCCTCACAATGAACGCCTCCAAGCTAGGTGGGGGGTACACTATCTAAGTCACAGGGTGCTTGGGCTTGGGAAGAGTGCCCTCCAGATCAACTCCTTGAGCTCTGGGCTGTGACTAATGCCCTCAGGATAAAGGATAAAGTGGTGCTCATCCAGGTGGACAACCAAGTGGCAATGTTCTACATCAACAAGCAAGGGGAACGAGCTCCTACCTCCTCTGTGAGGCCTCAAGGCAGTTTCCTATGGGATTTCGCCACAGAGAATGGCATGATCCTTTGAGCAGTCTTATCTGCTGGGCCAGGACAATTTGCTTGCAGCTCAGCTCAGCAGGGTGCTTAAACCCCACAAGTGGTGGTCTACGCCATCTTCTAGCATTGGGAGGCCAGCACCGAGAACACAAAGTTGCTGCATCTGCACTGGTCTGGGAGCCTCCTGTATTTTTATTTGCCTACTCCCCTGGTACTCGGGGCTCTGCTCAAGGTCCAGTCAGACGGGCCTTGGTGATTTTCATTGCCACCCCCTCCCCCGGTGGCCCTGGAAGCCATGGTTCCCTCTACTCCTGCAGCTGTCACAGGCAGCCCCGTTACCTCTGGGCTCAGGACCAGGATCTGCTCCCAATCTCTGGTACTTTGCCCTGGCTGTATGGAAGCTGAGCTGCTAGCCATAGCACACCTCTATCTCTCTAAGGAGGTAGAAGACATTCTGCTGGCATCATGCAAGGACGCCACATGACATGTGTATGCCTTCAAGTGGCATAGATTTTTGTCTAGTGCTCTGACAAAAATCTCAACCCTGTCTCTTGCACAGTGCAGGACATTCTCTGATACCTTCACCTCTGTCTGGACTGAAGTCCAATTTGTCAGGGTAAACCTCTGCACCATTGGGACACATCACCTTGTTGATGGCAAGTCCATCTCTGTGCATCAGCTAGTGAGCTGCTTCATGAGAGGGCCTCTCCTATCACAGCCTCCCATCTGTCCACTGTTGGTGGCGTAGGACCTGAATGTTCTGTGGAAGCTGACGCCCCCTTTTGAGCCTCTGACTGTGCCATCTCAAGTACTTAACTTGGAAGGTCATGTTCCTGGTAGCACTCACTTCCGCCAGGTGGGTTAGTGAGCTGCAGGCATTAGTGGCTCATGCCCCCTACACCAGGGTCCACAGAAAAATAGGTTTGTTCTCCGGACACACCCTAAATTCCTGCCTAAGGTGGTGTCTGCTTTTCACATGAACCAGGAAGTGGTTCTTTCCACCTGTTTTTCAAGGCCTCATACCTCCCAGCGGAGGCCTTATTGCACACCCAGGATTACAAGAGGATTACTGTTCTTCTACCTTCAGAGGACACAGACTCGTCACAACTGTTCATCTCTTATGACATTAACGGGCTCGGAGTCGCAGTCTCCAAACGGACTGTCTACCTGGATGGCAGACTGCATTCTTCACCTACAAGCAGGCTGGAATTTCCCTGGAACATCACGTTACCACATATAATGTGCACGCAATGGCAGCCTTGGTGGCCAATCTGCACTCTGTTCCTCACCTGGACATTTTCCGAGCCACCACTTGATCTTTGGTCCATACTTTTGCAGCACACTACTGCTTTGAAGAAAACTTACGGTGCAACAGCACCTTCGGCCAGGCAGTCCTTCGTCACCTCCTTAGGGAATAGTGCATCTCCATCCCTCTAGCCCATTGTGTTCCGGCTACCAATGAGGTGATTCTTTGCTCAGTACTGCACCTGGGGTTCTGCACTTCAAGCCATTCAGTGCTCCTTGCTGCCCTGTTCACTTCACTTTTTGTGTCAAGGGCTATGCAGGTTTTTACGGTAGCCTCTAGCTAGGGAGTCGCATATGTGAGGAATGACTTCTGCTTGTTTCTGGAGAAAGCGTAGTTACTCACCTGTAACAGGTGTGTTTGGGGTACAGCAGGAATCTGACCTCGCAGCCCTCCCTCCTCCCCGTGGAGCTGTTTTTCCTTTTATGCTTAATTGAGCTATATCATACTGAGGTAAGATGGCACCCTTGGGCGGGAAGGTGACCATGCATGCATAGTCTGACTTCCAAAGGCTTTCTTTGAAAGCTGGGGAGTGAATCTGCATGGGCTCAATCTGTGCCAACGTCACCCATTCCAGCTGTCTCCAGAGAACACCTGTTACTGGTGAACTGTGCTTTATCCCCAACCTTGGCCAACCCCATTGTAAAAGAATTTTATAATCTAAAGATTGTTGATTGTTACATTTTACTTGCCAAATGATGTACTTTCCTTGAATCCTGCTGGACCAGTTCAGGAAAGTGGGTTATGTTCCTCTTCCAGCAGATTGAAGACAAAGAACCATTGAAATGCCTGGGTCTCAATGACATCACTCCCATACCTCTATCTGTCTCAGCCCCCAGAGATCTCTTCAGTATCTGTTCCAAAGCATTTTTATTTTATTTATAAAACGTTTTTTTTTTATATTGAATTATCACTTTAGTCAAAGCAGTTTACGGATTCTTTATTTTTCTTTTATTTAACAGTATTTATATGCCACCTTTTCCATAAATCAAGGTGGTTTACATTAACTCATTATTGAACTCAACCATTTACATTGTAACAAGGTGTTTTAAAAAAACTATATAGCTTGGAGACATATTGTCATAATAGTATGTTTTCATAACTTAATCGTAAACTATTTACAGTTTGTGGTCATGTTGTATGGTTGTGGACCTGCATTGTGCAGAATTGCTCTAGGAGTAAAGTCTATTTGTACCTAATGTTTCATCATTTTAAACCGTGAATTTTATTTTAATGATTTTAACCAAGTTTCAAATTGATCTAATTCAATTTCCCCTGCTGTCCACACAAAAAGGTATTTAGAAAACTGTTCCAAAGGCGTATATAAGGTATTCCACTGTTGCACTGGAATAATCTGTGGCCAAGACTGGTCTATTCAGGTGCTCTTAAGGCCAGTGGCTATTGTCACTAATGTCGTAGAGTTCTGATGGTAGCACTTTTTTTTAAATTACTGTTCACTGTTCACAAAGCAAGAGGTCCACAGCTCAGTAATGCTCAATACTGTTCTGATGACTAGTATTGCTGATAAATCTAAATAGAAATGAAATGATAAATGCCAACCACCAAAGATCTCCTTTTATCTAGGAGCAATCAGATGAGAGCTACAGGCGAGGGGAGGGGGGCTGGATCCATGGAGCTGTTACAGCAGGAGTTTGGTTCTGCAGTCATTCTACTGTGAGGCAGACTAGGGAAGCTAGATAGAGGCCAGAGCATGTTTAGTGTAATCTGATTTCCTTCCGGCCTCAATAGAAACCAGACACAAGTAGACCATCTGAATAAATTCAAAGGAAAGAGAATATTTTTCCTTTTTCTTTCCTCTTTTTTTTTTTTTTTTTTTTTGTTTTATGATTCTGCACTCCTTAGTAACTGGGGGGGAAAAAACAGGCTATTGCTTAGATTTGTATACCAATTTACCAAGTTGATGTGAAGACCATGGAAACTTACATTGCAGACTCTATTAAACATTTTGTCTTACTAAGGTCGCCACAGTTTTGAAGTGCTAGTTGCCAGGTAATGTCCATCTGAAACACGAATGCTGAGTCTTGCAAACCCCACCCCCCATTATTGCCCTCTCCCCCATGGCCATATGCTTTCTTAAAGCAATGAAATTAATAGCAGTGTCAATACATTGGGAAGTGTGTATCCTTGACAAATGGAAAATCTATTTTATGCTTTATATTTTCTATCAACAGAATCTGCAAAGGGAAAACCATCCTAAAAACATTAACGAAACCCTAGCGATGGTCTTTGAGATGATTCCAGGTGAAAGCAACTTCCTGGCCCCAGATGCATTCCAGTGTCGGCGGTGTGCAGTGGTGGGAAACTCGGGGAATCTGAAGAATTCAAACTACGGGTCAATCATAGATGATCATAACTTTATTATGAGGTGAGAAAGATGTGGCTGAAAGATTTTAGTAATTCAATGCATCGGTCAGGACTCTGTTTTAGCTTTTGTAACACAAATCTATTATCAGCAACTATTTAAACTGCCAAAGTACTTTATTGCCTGGTATTTGCACAGTGATTTGATTCTCCCGAGACCACTGCTGGCTAAGTTGGCAGTACCTCGCTGAATTAAGATCTTAACATCATAACCTTTTGCTTGCAGAAACAAAGGGTTTCATCTGAGACCTTCTCCCAGTAAGCACAGAACGAGCAGAAACTCTTAAAATAAATCAGAGCTGTATTGATTTGATTTCACTGTGGTATCTTTGTACCGATTCTCCTTGTACAACAGCATGTCATGTTGCATTTGATTTGGGAGGGGGTGGGGGATGAGGAGGCAGCTGGATATTTAATGAAGCAAGTCATATCCTGGGCAGGGATGACAGCTGCCGAATCTGCTTCACATCTGAAATCCATATGTCTGGAGCTGTCTGTGCTGCCCTTCTCCACCCCCCCCCTTCCTTCAAATAGCACATGATGAATCCTTTGGAGTCTCTAATCATATATAGTATATATGAGGTAATTAAAATACTAGCGTACTCCCACAACATCCTTTTACACAGACTCCAAGAAATCGTCATAAAAAATGTCATACTTCAGTGGTTCCGCTCCTACCTGACCAACAGACAACTGATCCGCACAAGCATAGCAACCTCCCCCCCCTTCAGCAACACCAAGGAGTACCCCAAGGATCCACACTATCCGCCATGCTCTTTAACATCTACCTGCAACCACTCTGCTCAATAATACGCGCCCATAACATCAACTACCACATCTACGCAGATGACATAATGCTCTATGGACCGATCACAACCACCAACCCGACAAGCAATCAACTAACAGACTGCTTCATAGAAGTCTCCAGCTGGCTACAAAAGAATAACCTATCCATCAGCCTAAAAAAACCAGAAGCCCTCATAGTAAACCAAGGGTCCAAACTTCACACCACCACCACACCTCAGCTTAGGAACCACACAAATACAAATACAACCACACATAAAATACTTAGGAATCATCATAGACCAAGTGCTCACACTCAAGCAACAGATCAAAAAGACTACTGGAATAATATTCCACAAAGCAAAAACAGTACAACGCATCAGGCCTCTCCTCGATCCACAAGACTTCAGGACAGTCATGCAAGACACTCCCCCACCTGGACTACTGCAACCTAATCTATCACGGACTACCTGCCATCCACACCAACCCACTACGAACTGCCTTAAATACCACAGCAAGAATTATCCTGAAAGCAAAAAAAACAAGATCATATCACCCCAGTCCTGAGGGAACTGCACATACTCCCTCTCGAAGCAAGAATCAAATACAAATCAGCCCTACTTATCCACAAAGCCCTCAATCAGACCTCCCAGCTCCGAACTTTACTGCCCCAACCCACCCACAACAGAACAACCAGACAAATCACCAGCAACACCCTCACCATCTCCCATGAACAAACTAAATACAACCAACGGACCTGCAACAGAGCCTTCGAACTATACGCACCATCCCTCTGGAACTCCCTACCAAGTCAAATCAGAAACAACGGAGATCCTTCAACATTCAGAAAACAACTAAAAACCGCCCTGTTCCAAGAATACCTCGGACCAGAAACAAACATCCACCACTGACTCCCTCCCTGACCCTTTAACATACCCACAGATCTCCCCCCTAAGAGAGTGATGTCCATTGTTTAAGTCCTTAATACCTGTTCAGATCATTAATGTTGGCCTTCCGGTGACAGCCCCCTCCCCCCAAGTATTGATTACTGTCCCCCCTCCCCTTTTTGTGTTAAACCGCTGTGACCCGGTGAAAAGCGGGATATAAATACAGTTAAATACGTCCAGCAGGTTAAATGATAGAAAGAAAAACTAGCTAGGCACTGGAATAGCACCTAAGTGTTGTACTGTTAGCCTATTGTGGACAGATGTATCCAGGAGAACAACCCACAGTAAACTGAAGAGAAATGCAGAAATGAGTTAGCCAGGCCTATTTCAAATTATCACTGTATCTAATACTCTGCAATGTAACTAAGAAGAGTGTAATGTATCATAGATGAACTCGAAAACAATATATCGCTTATTTTCTTGCTATCATTGGCACGCTGCTTTTTTTGCGTTTCACCCTCGCGGTTTCTTCAGGGGAATATTTTGAAAAGCACTGCAATTCAACTGGTATCTATTCATCTATTCTGACAGAAGCTGGCAAGTTCGAAAAAAAGTAACCTCTTATGAATAGATACCAGTTGAATTGCAGTACTTTTCAAAATATTCCCCTGAAGAAACCGCGAGGGTGAAACGCAAAAAAAGCAGCGCGCCTGACAGCGTCTGGATTTGCATTGGAAGCTGGGATCTCCATTAAAGCTAAGCATTGGTTTAATTCGCTTCATAATGGACTTAAATTATAAGAATTAAATATAAGCAATTATAAAAACTTGGGATAAACAAATAGAAAAAGTGGCTGCTATGGAATAAGGTCGTTGATGTATTGTAGGCGCTTGTCTGTTTGACAGTTTGCAACTGGTCAAAGACAGCCTACGTTTCTGAGACCTTGCGGCCACTTTTAGCCAAAGATAGCAAGAAAATAAGTGATATATTGTTTTCGAGTTCATCTACGATACATTACACTCTTCTTAGTTACATTGCAGAGTATTAGATACAGTGATCAAGTCACAACTCTGACAAATTGACCACAACTAGGATTTGTTGCTATTTCAAATTATGGCAAATGGCTCGCTCTTTGTACATAATGTGTTTTTTCTAAAATAAAATTACATCCATTGTGAGACTTGGTATTTGAGAACAAGCAGGAAGTCAGTCCTCACAGATGGGTGATGTCAGTGCCAATGGAGCCCATGCAGAAGTATCTACCTAGCTTTCAAGCCTTTGGGACATGCCCCACGCAAGTGTGGTCAGCTTCCCGCCTAAATGTGCCATCTTGCCTCAGTCTCCTTTTTTCCGTGGAACCCTCCAGACATTTTCCCCCAGAAAAAGCGTGATTTATTTATTTTATCCAGTTTGTGTACTGGTGCCTACCTGCCCCCCCCCCCCCAACCCAGTTCCCCTCTGTGTCGCTTCTTAGGTTCGTTCATTCGTTTTCTCCCTTTTTCATCAAGGTGTCCCTTGACCGGTGTTCGTGCCCCTTTTCAGCTGAAGTCCTCTGGGGTCCGGGTGGCAGGGACCCCATTTTTTTCGATGGCCTCCAGTGGCTTTAAGAAATGTGACCAGTGTGCCAAAATGTTTCACGGACCCACACAACTGCTGCCTCCAGTGCCTCTGCCCAGAGCATAACTACTCCAACTCCGAACTGTGCAGAACTATGACTTCAAAGAGCTGTCAGCAGCAACAAACCTTTTTCCAGTGGTCCAACTCCGCGTTGGAGTCTCTGGCAATGCCACGCTCCAGGGCCCCCTCAGATGCCCTGCAAAGCCCGAGACACTTAGGAGTCCTGTGGCCATGGTTCATCTAAGCAGAAATCCCCTGAGGCGGAGAAGAAAATCTTGAAGACCACCTTGGAGGACAGGTCTGGGAAGAAAGGGAAATCCCACCCCAGGCCCTGCATTCCCAGGCACAAATCTGAGGAGTCTGAGCAGCCTTCCAAGTTGCTCCGCAAGGAGTTGTTGGCACCTTCCAACTGGCCTCTGACCCCTGAGGCCATCCTCATCAAGGACTCCCCCTCGACAGTACCGATGCTGGACCTGAAGTCCTCTGCTCATGTCGAAAGCTGTGGAGCCAACTGGTATGGAGCCCAGGATGGCAGCCTTAGCAGTAGATCTGCCCTTGTGGCCATGCAGCGGGCGTGCATGTCTGGCTTGTCTGGTTCATCTGTCCTAACGATAGGACCCGCGACATAGAAGGTGAATGGATGGAGTGGAACGGGTAAACACAGATCGCTTGTTTACATCATCAGAATATAGAAAGACTAGGGGACATGCAATAAAGCTACAGGGTAACCTATTTAAGACTAATAAGCATGTAATCAAACTCTGGGATTTACCGGAGGATGTAGTAAAAGCTGTTAGTGTAGCTGAGTTTAAAAAGGTTTGGACAAGTTCCTGGAGGAAAGGTCCATAAACAATTATTAAAAGGGACCCAGGATATCAATGCTTGACCCAATACAAGCATTGTGGAAGCCGTGTCTTTTGGGGAAGCTGCTAGGTACTTATGAACTAGATTGGCCACAGTTGGAACCAGGATACCTAGCTTGATGGACTTTGGTCTGACCCAGTATGACACATCTTATGTTCTTAGAGGGCTTCACCGGATGTCTGGCCAGTCCTTGAGCACCACCAGCCTTGAGAGTCCCTGGCATTGGATGAGGTCGCGGTCCCGTTCCTCAGGGCACCGGTCCTCCCCGAGAAGTAACTGTGGCTTGGACAGCAGATCCTCTGAAGGTTGCAGACCACCTGGAGCGAGCCTCGACAGATGATCCCACAGCAACTGACTCATGCTTGGACTGAGTCCAAATGGGAGATTGAGGACAAAGAGTCCCTGGACACGAGGTGACACTGAGACGTGACCTCGGCCCATCCTCCCTGATGCCCCAGCGCCATTCCCTGACCAAGGATGTCACTTTCCTCAATTTTGTGCAGGACATGGCCAAGGCTCTATCGAGACAGAGGCCGAGGAGGACTTGCTTATGAAGAATTGGAGATGCAACAATGAGGCACCCCCTAAGGAAGCCCTTACGGTACCATTGCCCCCAGTCCTCAAACTCCTGCTCCTCCTCTTGATGTGGGAAACACCAGCATCTGTACCATTTGTCAGCAGGTGCCTCAACACCATGTACTGGGTACACCGAAGTCCTGGGTTCCTAAAGACCCAGCTTCCCCACAACTCAGTGGTCGTGGAGCTGGCCATGCACTGGCTCAAAAGCCAAAAACCTCATTCGGTACCACCCAGCAGGGAGGTCCAAACCCTCAATGCCCTCAGCCGGAAGGCCTTTCGGGGCTCTGCTAACTTGCTGGATCCAGTCTTATCAGCTTTATATTGGCATGTTCCTGAAGGAACTGTCAAAGGAGCTTGGTAGATTTTTGGCAGGCCTTGATGGGGGAACATCTACAGAGGTGTAAGGGTGCTCGACATTTTTGTCCCAAGCAGCATACAATTGCTCCGCATCTTTGGCTAGGGTGGCCCTGCAGGCATCAGGGCATGACACCAAGCATGGCTGCAGTCGTCTGACCTAGAACAATGGATGCAGGACAAACTGATTGATTGTCCCCTGCATAGTAGAGAACCTATTTGGGGAAACCCATGGCAGACAAGGCTGCGGAAATAGAAAGAGTTCCTGATGAGAGCCAGGCTTTTGAAGACCTCTGAGCAACCCTGGAAGAAAGCCCCGTGGAGGATCCCTGAGGAAGAAGGGGGGCTTTGGCAGTACCATGCACTAACAGGCCTTCTCAGCCCCTCAGCAGGGCCAGCTGCAAAATGGCCCCAAAGTCTCAAGTGCCAGCCCCAGCCCGGCCTGGAGGGGGGGCTTTTGACTGCCTGGGCGTGCCCCCCCCCCACCCCACCCCACCCCGGGTCCTCTGCAGCCCACAGGGGGGCACCTCGCCCTGTTTGCTCACAGGTGGACATCCATCACTACTGACACCTAGGTGCTTCAAGTGGTCAAGGAGGGCTACCTCCTTCACCTACAGCAAGCGTCACTCTCGTACTTCCCAGGAGAGTGCACCAGACCTCTCCTTCACCAGACCCTGCTTCTCACAGAGCTAGAAGGCCTAATCCAGGACAAGGCAGTGGAGCCAGTGCCGGAGCATCTCTGGGGCTCAGGCATCTACTTCAGGTATTTCCTTATCCCCGAGAGGACGGGGCCTCAGGCCCATCCTGGACCTGTGAGAGCTCAAGTTTCTGGTCAGGGAGAAGTTCAAGATGCTCTCCCTTGGGGCACTGCTGCCATTCCTCCAGCAGGGAGATTGGCTATGCTCCTTAGACCTAAAGGATGCCTACAGACACACCCTAATTCATCCCAACCACAGAGAATGCCTACAGTTCATAGTGGGGGGCAGCACTATCAATACAGCATGCTGCCCTTTGGTCTAGCAGCTTCACCAAGGGTCTTCACAAAGTGCCTCACGGTGGTTGCAGCCCATCTCTGGCTCCAAGGAGGACTGGTTCATAAAGAGGGGCACAGCTTCAGACACACAATGCGCCACTGGGAGCACCATAAATGCCTTGCAGCACCTGGGGTTCGTCATAAACTACCCCAAGTCCCACCTCACTCCAGCCCAACATCTACAGTTCATAGGGGCACAGCTAGATAGCAAGCAAAAGCCTTCCTCCCTCAGGAGAGGTCAGAATGCCTCAGGGAGTTGGCCACAGAGGTACACAGACACTGGATGCTACCCCCCGGCCTCTACTCTGCCTATTAGGACACATGGCCGCCACGGTTCATGTGACCCCCCCCTCCCCCAATATGCCCACCTGCCATGAGGGTAACCCAGTGGTGCCCATGCTCTCATTGGACACAAGCCACAGGCAGGCTCAGGGACTGAACGAAAGTGACTAGTCAGCTGGCGGATCCCTCAGATGGTGGCAGGTTCCATGTCATCTTAAGGCTGGGATGCCCTTCCAGGCACCCACCCCCCAGAGGGTCCTCACCATGGATGTCTCCCTTCTGGGCTGGGGAGCACATTGCGAGAGCCTTCAGATGCAAGATGGCTGGTCCAAGAAGGAATCCTGGATGCAACTCATCCTTCTAGAGCTCCGGATGATCCTGGCTATCTGAACTTTTCGCCACCAGTTGCAACACCACTCTGTGCTGATCCAGACCAACAAACAAGGAACAGGGTTGTACCCCCTTTGCCAGGAGGTGGCAGCCCTGTGCTCCTACAAGGCACACAGGGATGCTCCTAAGGGCAGCTTACCTCCCAGGTCAGGACAATACCCTGGTGGACAAACTGAGTAGAATCCTCCAGCCACACGAATAGTGCCTGAATCCAGTGGTAGCCTCCCGGCTGTTTTTGTCTGGGGCATCCCCTTGGTGGACCTGTTCGCCAGTCTGGACAACACACAATTGCCCCAATACTGCTCCTGCCAGCCACACCCATCCTGGGTGGCAGCAGATGCGTTCCTCATCCCATGGATGGAAGGCCTCCTGTATGCCTTCCCACAGACACGGATGGTCACCAAGATCCTATTCAAGGTCCAGCGCGACAAAGCATCACTAATGCTGATAGCTCCTTGGTGGCCCAGGCAGCCTGGGTTCTCACTGCTTCTCTCCCTATCGGCGGTGTCACCAATTCCCCTGGGCCAGGCCCCAGGGCTACTGTCACAGGAGCAGGGCTTTCTCCTACATCCCAACCTGGGGTCCCTGTCACTCATGGCATGTCTGCTGAAAGGGTAGCATTAGCTCCCTTTGGCCTCCCACGGGATATGGAAGAGGTGGTTCTTGCCTCTCCTAAAGCCATCACAAGAAGGGCATCTGCCTGAAAGTGGTGCCGATTTTCAGTATGGTGTGCAGAAAGGCATGCAAACCCGTTCTCTTGTTTGGTACAAATGGAACTCCAGTACCTTCTCCACTTGTCGCAGGTGGGGCCAAAGTCCAATTCGATCAGAGTACACGAGCACCATCACAGTGCATCACCATCCCATTGAGGGGAAAGTCCCTCTCGGCTCAGCCCCTTGGGTCTTGATTCCTGCAGTGCCTCATGTTATCAAAACCCTCTATCTGCCCTCCAGCGGTAGGGTGGGATCTGTGTGGTGCTTTTCCTCACATAGGATACCTCTCCTGGAAGGCCACCTTCCTGGTAGCATTCACATCAGCTCGCAGAGTCAGCGAGCTCTGGGCTCTGATGGCAGAGCTGCCCTACACAAGGTTCTACAAGAACAGGGTGGTGCTCCGCCCACACTCCAAGTTTCTGCCGAAGGTGGTGTACCCGTTCCACCTTAACCAGGAGGTGGTGCTCTTTTTGAGACTTCACGCTGGTAGGGTTGAGACCATTCTCCATACTCTGGACTGTAAAAAAATCAATCAATTAAAAAAAAAAAAACAGCCCTGTCCTTGTACTTTCAAAGGACGTGGGGCCACTGCAAAGCACCTCAGTTTTTCATATCCTATGACTCCAGCCGTCTGGGGCTCCCAGTGACTAAGAAAACTTTGCCTGCTTGGGTGGTGGAATGCATTACCCTTGCTTATGAGCAGGTGGGAATTTCACTGGACCAGAAGGTCACAGCGCATTGTTAGGGCCATGGCTGCTTCCATAGCAAATCTGCAGTCCATCCCCATGACAGAAATCTGGCCACAATCTGGTCTTTGGTCCATACTTTCGCAGCTTACTACTGCCTAGAGAGGGAGTCCCAAGAGAACAACGCCTTCAGCCAGGCCGTACTCTGTAAACTCTTCGGGGTGTAGGCAACTCCTGCCCTTCGACCTGTGTTCAGGCTATCTGAGCGCTGTTCTCTGCCAGACACTTGAGTCTTGCAAGAGTCTCTCAGTAGGGACTCAACGACTGCTGATCCCAGTTCACCCTTTGCAGATCAGCGTGGCATTTTTACTGGTTCTCTGTAGCCTGTAGTTGGGAAGTCCCATATGTGAGGACTGACTTCCTGCTTGTTCCCAGAGAAAGCGTAGTTACTCATCTGTAACAGGTGTTCTCTGGTGACAGCAGGAATCGGTCCTCACAACCCTTCCTCTTCCCCGTGGAGTTGCTCTTAGAATATTTTCCTTCATTTCTTTTTCCTTGGCTGTCTTAGCTATGTCATTTGACTGAGAAAAGATGGCGCCCTTGGGAGGGAAGGGGATCACACATGCGTGATGCATCTCCGAAAGGTTTTCTTTGAAAGCTGGAAAGATGCTTTTGCGCAGGTTCTGTTGGCCCTGACGTCACCCATATGTGAGAACTGATTCCTGCTGTCCCCGGAGAACATTTGTTATAGGTGTGTAACTGTTTTAGCTGAAGTGGCTGTCTGGTGTCCATGATAACTACACCACAAAGGATAAGGGAAGCATCCATTGATTTTTTTTTTCCCCACCTTCCTCAAGCCCAGTCTCATTCCACCACCCCACCTCTCCTTCTCATAGCCTGATGGTCAGTTGGCAGACCACACATTTGGCACCATTGTTAATCGCATCGGGAAAAGCCCAGAATGGAATCACATGCTTCCAAAAGCAGACGTTCCTTCAGGCCACACCACCTCTTCATATCTATCCACTATGTGGTGCGAGTGTCTTTAAGCAGCAGCTGATGCGAGCTAGACAGTAACTTGCTTCCTGCCATACATTGTTTTCCTAGGATAAATCGGGCTCCGACTGCTGGATTTGAAGCTGATGTTGGCAGCAGAACTACGCATCACTTCATGTACCCGGAAAGTTACTCCATACTGTCACAGAATGTCAGCATGATACTCGTCCCTTTCAAAACACTAGACCTACAGTGGGTAGTGAGTGCCCTCACTACTGGAACTATTAATTTGTAAGTAAAACTGAGCTGTGTCGGTGCTTCTGCCAAGAGCAATGGCATGGTTTCTTGAAGTTGACCGATTGAACACGGTGGCAATCACTGTTGCAGAGAAATGAGGGCGCATGTTTTGTCTTTTTGTTGAGGATTTCTTTTGGGCATACCAACAATGATCAAGTAATATATAATGAAGAATTGTCTTAAGTTTTCTTAGGCTACATGAAATCATTTATAGAGAAATTCTTTTTTTTTTTTTTTTACGTGATCACCATACTTCTTCAAAATTGAACCAAATGTGTAATTTAGTACATGCAGAAAGAGCCCTGATTTACCTAGAAGAATATCCTAATGGTTAGGGCCGTGGGCTGAGAACCAGGAAGATCAGAGTTCAAATCCCACTACTGCTGCTGCTTGTGATCTTGGGCAAGTCGCCTAACCCTCCATTACCTCAGGTGCAAACTTAAATCATAAGTCCTCCAGGGACAGGAAAATACCTACTGTCCCCTGACTGTAACTCACCTTGAGTTACTACTACCAAACGAGTAAGTTAAATCCAGACCCACCCCTCCCCCATCCTTTCATCTATGTTCAGAAAATGTATGTTGGAGGTAAGAGTGGCCAGTGTTGGTGGTGGTAAGGTAATTCTAGATTTTTGGGAAATGGTATGTGACGAATTGTTTTTGCAGATGTAACTTGATTTATGCTGTAAATTGCTCTGGGTCCTTGGATTCTTTTGTTGAGGCATATTATAGAAATAACATATGAATATTTGCATACTCAAGAACCACTAAATATAGGGGATCTGTGGAAATTTCTAGGCACCTACATTTAATGTAATGAGATTTAGGCTAAAATGTATTATTTTGGCCATCCAGTGTCATGAGCATCTTTTGTTAGTGCAATTGACTGCCTTAACTCCTGTTCAGTTATGCTGTAAAAGGAATGGCATTTCTTTTGGTGCAATATCTCTTCTTGTAGTGCTATACAGATAAATCTGAGGGCAGAAATATAGCACCTATTGAATAGGTGGGAGCACCTGGCTGCTGTATCGAGGAGACCTAAGTAAAATAGTGAAGTTCTGCCGGTCCATATCATGTCTGATGTCCAGGATCTATTTTAACCACCCTTTTATTTACACATTTTAAAAAGTGTAGATTTTTGAAATAACGTATCTAGAGTTGTTGTCTGGGTTTTCTAGGTCCCAAGCCTCATCTGAAGAAGGGGACCTATGTGCTCTCAAATGTCCAGGTAGATTCTGTGGATAATTCTTTTCTTGACCTTAAATGGGGACTGAAAGGAAACAGCCTGCATAAAAAATGGGTAACATTGATTCATTCCTTATCGTCCCTCCAGGCCAATCCAGTAACGAATGTGTAGTCAGCCTCCTTCAGCAGCTGAGGACTGAACATGACAGTCTTGCTGATGTAGCATAAGAGCTCCTCCTACCGCTCCTGACTCCAGTCTCTGTCCTCGGCTGGGGAAAGAGCTCCTAGTTAGTAAACTCCCTGCAGGAATGATTAGGATAGAGAAAAGGAGGATAATACTAATGCTATTGGTGGGGGGGATAAAAAAAAAGCCTGATTGCTCTAGTGGGGCATCATCCAGGACTGGGGACATTTGAGGCTGGGAGCATGCTGGAGAGTGCATCAGAGACGGCCTAGGAATGTAAATACCTGTGAGCTCCAGGTCCCTCCTTCCCATCATCCCAGCGGTGTAGCCAGAGACATGTTGGCTGCAGACTCTCTGGCTGTCCTCAAGCCAGCAAGGAAAAGAGAAAATCTGAAGACTACGGTTCAGAGCAGTGGGTCTAGCTCGCTTCCATTTGTTGGGGTGGGATGGGGGGGCGCTTGGGCCGTTTGGGGTTGTTTTAGTGGCAGCAAGGCTTTGTTTTTGTCTCCCCTGCTTGTTGGTGTCAACTGGGAGTGCTTCCACTGAGACGTGCATGCGTGCTCCTGGCCTCACCAGTGTGAGTGGAGTGTGGGAGCAGGCATGCTTGGGATCAGTGGGTCTCTGCCATAACTGTTGGTGTCGGGGCAGTCAGCTGCAGTGTGGCTTTGTGGCCTCAACTATGGGGCAGGACAGGACAGCCTGAGGGAGTGAGTCAGCTAGGCCCAACAGTTCCTGTGGTTTTGGTAGGAATCATGGCCATTTCGCAATCAGCAGCCATTTTGCAGGGGGCACAGTAAAAGTGGGGGGAACAGAGGAAGGCGAAAAGGCCAGCAGTCAAGGGTTCAGCACTGCAGACTGGCTCTGGTACTGCAGGGGGGGGGGGGCTGGAGTCCATTTTCATCCCCCAGATTTTATTCTTTTGCTTCATAAGACATACTGCCTTAAACGGACTCGGGCAGACATGAGGTTCCTCAGGTAAGCCTTCAGTTGCCACTGCAGGAGAGACTATTCCAGGGAGACCCTGGTAAAGGGACCTCCTGAGGAGATAGAGTAGCTGACAGTTCTGACTGGTTTGGCATGGAGTCTCCGGGTGCTCGAGGTGCAGATGAGTTAGAGGAAGGCACGTTGGAGCTTTTGGGGGACTCTTGGTCCCCAGAGTTGGAGGAAGGAGAGATTGCCCCAGGGGATGATCCGAATGTTTTCAGTGTTTCACAGAAATGAACTAGGAGCACTCATTGCTCATTCCTTAGCTGCCCTGAATATTGTGCGATCAGCAATGCAGGCAGAGAAGCCACTGGAGGACCTGCTGCTTCAGGGCTTTAAAGGGACTCAGGTGTGTTTCCTGCTTCACAGAGAGATTAAAAATATGATTGAGGCAGAATGGGAGTCCCGGAGGCTACTTTAAGGGGTAGCTTCCCATGGGAGGGCTTTACCCGATCCCACAAGAGGACCGGGAGTTTTTCAGGATGCCAAAGGTGGATGCATCGTCTCTGCTGTAACTGAGAAAACCACCATCCTGGTGGAAGGAGGGGCAGTGCTTAAGGATTTACAAGATCAAAGATTGGAGTTGCTCCTGAAGCAGGCCTTCAACTCTAATGCCCTGGCACTGCAGACCGCTATTTGTGTGGCCTGTGTCTTAGGCCTCCATTCGCTGGTTCCCAGGATGGGCTCCATCGGACCCAGAAGGCCAAACTGCCTTGGCGGGAGCAAAGCTAGAGTCTGCTGCGGCTTACATGGCAGATGCCTATTATGATTTGGTTCGTATAGCCTCCAAAACTATGGCGTCAGTGATTGCAGTGCAGTGTTTTCTCTGGCTTCAGAATTGGGTGGCAGATCCCATGTCCAAATCATGACTGAGCAAGTTACCTTACCAAGATCAAGCTGCCTTTGGGGAGACTGTCGACAAGATAGTAAAGGGCTTGGGTGACTCCAAAGGAGGTCACCAGCCAGAGGATAGACCAAAGGATCTGAAACAGGGAGGTCCACAGAGAAGAGGCCAGAGATTTCAGGAAGTTCAGGTCTGCTCAATTCATGCTCTACCAGATGGGTCGCTATGGAGCAAGGAGGAAGTCCTTTTGGGAGGTCTAGGGGTTCAGAAGGGGATACTATGCTGCCCAGCAGACCACTGTTAAGAAACCTCGATGAGGCCGGGCCGGGCCAGACTAAGGCAATCGGGGGTCAGTTGCAACAGTTTTATTCCTTCTGAACCACCATTACGACCGACCAGTGGGTCCTGGAGATTATCCATGAAGGATATGCGCTGGAATTTGCAAGGTCCCTGGTGGAAGCATTTGTCAACTTTCCTTGCCAGGCACTAGAGAAGGAAGCAGTACACTCCATTCTTCAGTGGTTGGTTCAATTAAAGGCGGTAATGCTAGTACCCCAAGACCAGTATGGGTCTGGCTGATACTCAGTTTACTTCGTGGTCCCCTAAAAAGAGGGATCTTCCTGGCCCATTATTGATCTCGAACTCATGAACCGATCCTTGAAGATACTGCATTTCTGCATAGAGATGTTGCGGTTGGTTATCTTGGCAGTGAGACAGGGGAAGTTTGGCACTGGATCTCACGGAGGCCTACCTTCACATTCCCACCAGGCTGGAGCACCAGCAATTCCTGCAGTTTGCTGTACCAATGGGGCATTTCCAGTTCTGGGCATTGCTGTTTTTGTTTTGGCCACTGTGCTGCGCACATTCACAAAGATCATGGTAATGGTGGCAATGGCCTTGCAGCAAGAAGCTATTCTGGTGCACCCCTATCTCGACGATTGGCTTGTTTGAGCGAAGTCAGAAGCGGATGCCTACACTGTTAAGGGTAATGGAGTTTCTGCAACAGCTCGGTTGGGTGCTCAACTTGGCCAAGAGTCTACTGTGGCTGGTAAAATGCCTGATATACCTAGGGGCACTATTCAATACAAAAGCAGGCAGTGCTGCTGCCCAATGACAGGGTTCAAAAGCTATTGGGGCAGGTCCAGAAGTTCATACACATGGGAGCACCAATGGCATGGTCTTACATGCAGCTGCTGGGCTTCATGGTGGCAGCCCTAGATCTGGTCCCATGGGCCAGGGCTCATAGGCGGCGGATCCAAATGCTTCTCTCGCAGTGGTCTCCATGGTGCCATTCCCTCTCTTGGAAGTTGGTGTGTCCGGAGGAGGTGAGGACCAGTTTGGTTTGGTGACTGGTGCCTGCTCACATGAGGACAGGGATGCTGTTGGAACCGCCATAGTGGGTCCCAGTCGCCGCGGATTCCAGCCTCTCTTGCTGGGGGGTCACATTACCTTTTTCTGGTAGCGCAAGGCTGCTGGTCCCCCAAGGAAGCCTCTTAGTCAATTGGCTCGAGATGAGGGCAGTGCTCTTGGCACTGAGGAGCTTCTGGGCTGTTGGAGGGGAAGGCCGTTCGAGTCTTCTCAGAAAATGCAAGAGTGGCCTATATCAGTCAGCAGAGGGGCATGGGCAGTGTGACTCTGGTAGCAGAGATTCTCTGGGAACAAGCGGGAAGTTGGTCCTCACATATGGGTGGTGTCGACTCCAACTGAGCCCACGTGGAACAAATCCCCAGTTTTCAAAGAAAGCCTTTGGTAGTTGCTACCATGCATGCGTGGTCCCCTTCCTGCCCAAGGGTGCCATCTTGCTCAGTCTCCTTTTTTCCGTGGAGCCCATCAGACATTGTTCCTTGTGTCCCGGAAAAAGTAGATTTTTTTTTTCTGTGCCTTTTTGGCCCGACCGGTCGACACCGATGTCCTTCCCACCTCAGTACTCTGGTATCAGGTCGGTCCTGTTATTGTTTTTGTTCTAATTTTACCTTGAGGCGTCTTCATGCCTTTTTTTCTCCTTTCCTTCGCTGGCAGCCCATAGGGTCTTCGACCTAGCCAGGGTCCTTTTTCCCCTGTTGGCCACCAGCAGTTTTAAGAAATGCGATCGGTGCAGGAAAATTATCTCCCTCACGGATACGCACGACTACTGCCTCTGGTGCCTTGGGCCAGATCACGACCTGTCTGCCCTCCTTGTAAGAAAATGTCATCCAAGGCCCTGCGGTGCTGCCAGCAGCAGCACGACAAGTTTTTTCCCGAATCCCCTGTGCTTCCTAGAGCCAGGACCTTGTTTGAGGCCTCGATGTCTCGGGGGGAACACTCAGAGCCCGAGCGTCGGGGCTCCTCAGAAAGGGGGGGGTCTCCCTCGAGGGAGCAGAAGAGGAAGAAGAAATCTTCAAAGGCGGTGTCTCTGGATGGCTCCGAGCGACTGAGCTCCGAGCACCTGCCGGGATTGTTGGAAAAGGAGCGCCCGGCCAAAGTTACTTGCCGAGAACCGAACCAGCCAAGGCAAGAACAGACTGTTCTGGTTGAAGACTCCCCTCCATGTCTGCGCCCGAGCCGGTGGCTGCGGAGCCTCTTTACTGCCTTCATTGAACAGCAGTGGGAGCTGTTGTCCGGCATGTCCAGTTCCTCCACCCCGAACACCCGGGCCCTTGAAGTCAAAGTCAATCCCAGAGGTCGAGCTGATCCTAGAGACCTTTCGGACTCGAGTTGATCCTTGGCTGAGGTCGCACTCGGCCTCCCATTCGTGACCGAGGTTGCCGCTGCCGAGTCTACCAGTGTCGAGATGGACGGCGCTGGGGCCCTCGATGCCCAAGGAGTCCCCGGATACCCAGAGGCATACGGACGTCCCCTCAGATTCCCCTGCGTCTGAACCTCGGAGAAGGTCCCCACCGGAGGATATGAGTTTCCTGGATTTCATGCGGGATATGTCCAAGGCGTTGGCTTTCCCCACAGAGTCTCAGGAGGAGCCTCAAGCTGACAAGCTCGATCCTCCAATATGAGGCTCCTCAGGAGATCCTCACAGTACATGTTCCTCCGATCCATGTGGGAGACACAGCCATCGGCACTGGTGATCAGCAAATGACTTGACTCAATGTATCGAGTCCGCCAGAGCCCTGGATTCCAGAAATTGCAGCTGTCGCACCATTCCATGGTTGTGGAATCGGCCATGCATTGGCTTAAGAGCTTGAAGACGCATTCCTCGGGGCCCCCCCTTATCCCCCCCCCCCCCCCCCCGGCAGGGAGGCCCGCAACTTGGATGCCCTCGGCAGAAAGTGTTTCCAGGGCATGATGCTGAATTGTTAAATCCAGGCGTACCAGTAGTACATGGGCATGTACCTGAGGGACCTGGAGAAGGAACTCGCCGGGTTCTCGGCTGGTCTCTCCGAGGAACCTTTGCAGTGCTTCAAGGGCTTGTTCAAAGCTGTCCGTGAATGCTCCAAGTTTGTCTCGGGCGGCCTATGACTGGTTTGAGTCGGCGGCTCGAGTAGCTGCGGCGGGCATCGGTGCGCACCGCCAGGTTTGGCTGCATTCCGACCTCAAGCAATGGGTTCAGGACAAGTTGGTCGATGTTCCATGCCAAGGGGAGAATCTCTTGGGCGAACCCATGACTGACAAGGCCGCAGAGCTGGAGACAGAGTTCATGTCAGACACTGCTCTCCAAGAAGACCCTCTGCCCCTCATAAGAAGGGCTCAGGTAAAAAGCCCTTTTACCCAAGGAAGGGAGATGCTTACCGAAACTACCCCCCTTACCAGGCCTCCCCGGCTCCCCCGCAGGAGCAGCAGTCAAGGGACAGGGTCATGGCTGCGTAAGCAGAAGGCCCCGAAGCCCCAGACTCTGGCTCCGGCCCAGCCTGGTGGGGGCTTTTGACTCCAGCAGCATGGCCCCTCTCCCAGCTGGAACTGGGCAGCCCACAGGGGGTTGGTTGGCCTTGTATGCCCACAGGTGGCAGGCCATCACCACCGATTCCTGGGCATTGCAAGTGGTCAGGGAGGGATACCTCCTCCATCTAACCCAACTGCCTCCGCACTACTTCCCAGGAGATCCTCCAAGGTCTCCTCTTCACCGGGACCACCTTCTGAAGGAGTTGGCAGGTCTTCTTGAGGACCGTGCAGTGGAACCAGTGCCCCACCACTTCAAGGGCAAGGGGTTCTATTCCAGGTATTTCCTCGTCTCAGAGGGCAGGGAGCCTAAGGCCCATCCTCGACCTGTGCAACCTCCACAAATTCCTGGTAAGGGAGAAGTTCAAGATGCTCTCCCTTGGAATATTGCTGTCCTACCTCTGCCAGGGAGACTGGCTATACTCCTTAGACCTAAAGGATGCCTACACACACATCCTAATCCACCCAAGCCACAGGCAATACCTATGCTTTGTGGTGGGGGACAGCCACTACCAGTACAGAGTGCTCCCCTTTGGCCTTGCTTTGACCCCCAGGGTGTTCACAAAGTGCCTGGCGGCGGTCGCTGCCTTCCTCAGGCTTCAAGGGATCTTCGTCTTCACCTGTCTCAACGACTGGATCATCAGGGGCACTTCGGCCGCAGAGGTGCAGCAGGCCACGGCTCGCACCATCCAAGTCCTGCAGCACTTGGGGTTTGTAATCAACTACTCCAAATCCAGCCTCTGTCCTTCTCAAGAGTTAGACTTCATTGGGGCAAAGCTCAATACCCTGCAGTCAAAGGCCTTCCTGCCTGCAGACAGGGCAGGCAGGCTTATAGCACTTGCAGGGAAAGTGAGCCACAACTCCTCAGTGCCAGTGAGGCAACTGCTGCGCCTCCTCGGGCACATGGCCTCCACAGTCCGTCACTCCAGATGCCCGCCTCCACATGCGAACTGTGCAGTGGTGCCTCAGAGACCAATGGTCCCAAGCCACTGGATACCTCCAAGACAGGATCAAGGTGACCAGGTGCCTGGTACAGTCCCTTTCCTGGTGGTTCTTGCCCCAGCACTTGAAGGCATGTATGCCTTTTCAGGCCCTTCCACACTCGAGGGTCCTCACCACAGATGCCTCCTTGCTAGGCTGGGGGGCCCATTGCCAGAGGCTCTGCACGCAGGGGTGTGGTCCCTGGAGGAGAGTGCCAAACATATCAACTTGGCATTCCGGGCCATCCGTCTCGCCGTGAAGGTTTTCAGGCAGTACCTGGACCACAGGTCAGTCCTGGTCCAAACGGACAACCAAGTGGCTATGTTCTACATGAACAAACGAGTGGGTATGGGATCACGCACCCTCTGTCAGGAGGTCCTGGACCTATGTTCTTTTGCAACCCGGCAAGGGATTCTCTTCAAAGCAGTATAACTGCCAGGCCAGGACAATTGGCTGGCCAACAGACAGCAGGATCCTCCAGCCACACGAGGGGCAGCTGGACAGGGCAGTGGCCAACAGGCTTTTCCAGACCTGTGGGGAACCGGTAATAGACTTATTTGCGAGCCCGGACAATCACCAGCGTCCCCATTTCTGCTCAAGGCAGCCACATCCGGCCAGGGTGGCTGCCGCTGCCTTCCTAGTCTCATGGTCAGTGGGTTTTCTGTATGCTTTTCCCCCTGACACCCCTGGTTGCCAAGACTCTGTTCAAGATCCTTCGGGACAGAGCTTTTGTCATCCTTATAGCTCCATGGTGGCCCTGGCAACCATGGTTCCCGCTTCTCCTGCAGCTAGCAGTGGAGACCCCCATTCCCCTGGTCTCCACAACTCCTCTCCCAGGAGGGGGGCTCTCTTGCATCCCAACCTCAGCTCCCTTTTGCTGACGGCTTGGCTGCTGAGAGTGTGACTCTCTCCCCACTTCTCCTTCCGGGGGATGTTGAGGTCTTGCTGGCTTCACGTAGACCACCTACTAGACGTACGCCTTTAAGTGGCACAGATTTGCTTTCTGGTGTGCTGGGCAAAAGGTGGACCCCTTTTCTTGCCCGGTGGTTGTGGTGTTGCAATACCTTCTCCATCTTTCCGAGATGGGACTTAAGTCCAACTCCGTCAGTGCACCTCAGTGCCCTAACAGCAAACCATTTTCCCGTGGACGAGAAGCCTCTCTGCTCACCCAATGGTATCCCGGTTTCTAAAGGGCCTGCTCCTGTTGAAACCCTTGGTCCGTTCTCCAGTGACCGAATGGGACCTTAATGTTATTTTGGGGCAGCTTACCCAGCCGCCCTTTGAGCTGATGGTCACGTGCCACCTCCGGTATCTCTCCTAGAAAGTGGTATTCTTGGTTGCGCTCACTTCTGCCCAGAGAGTGAGTGAGCTCCAGGCTCTCGTGGTGGAGAGGCCTTATACCAGGTTCTACAAGAACAGGGTGGTGCTTTGCACACCCCAAATTCCTCCGAAGGTGGTTTCCTCGTTTCACCTCAACCAGGAGGTGGTTCTTCCTACCTTCTTTCCCAGGCTGTGTGCCAGTTGAGCAGAGGCGGTCCTCCATACCCTGGTCTGTAAGAGGGCCCTGTCCTACATCCAGCATACACATCGGCAAGCCTCTCAGCTTTTTGTTTCCTGTGACTCCAGTAAACTGGGGAAGGCGGTGACTAAGCATATGTTGTCAGCTTGGGTGGCGGACTGTATTGCCCAGACTTATGAGGCAGCGGGGCTTCCACTGGAGGGCTGTGTTACGGCTCATAGGGTCAGGGCCATGGCGGAATCAGTCGCTCACCTACGCTCTGTTCCTTTGGCAGACATCTGCTGGGCCACCACCTGGTCTTCGGGTGGGACCTTTACGGCTCATTACTGCCTGGATAGGGAGTCCTGACGGGACAGTACCTTCGGCCAGGCTGTGCTCCATAACCTGTTTGAGGTCTAGACAATTTCTGCCCTCCGACCCCCTCTGTGCTCAGGCTACCAGAGTGCTACTTCCCTGGTTAGGGTTTCATTGCGACTGCTTGCGGCTCTCGATGAGGGAGCCTTTTTTGGGCTATAGGTTCAAGGTAGCCGGTAGCTGGGGAGTCCCATATGTGAGGACTGACTTCCTGCTTGTTTCCGGAGAAAGCATAGTTACTCACCTGTAACAGGTGTTCTCCGGGGACAGCAGGAATCAGTCCTCAACCATCCCTCCTCCCCTTGGAGTTGCAGTCCAATTTTTTTTCTTCATTTGTTTGCCATCTATTAGCTATGTCATTTGACTGAGCAAGATGGCACCCTTGGGCAGAAAGGGGGGACCATGCATGCGTGGTAGCAACTCCCAAAGGCTTTCTTTGAAAGCTGGGGATTTGCTCCATGTGGGCTGAGTCTGCATCGCCTATGTGTGAGGACTGATTCCTGCTGTCCCCAGAGAACACCTGTTACAGGTGAATAACTACGCTTTCTCCAGGAACAAGCAGGAAGTCAGTCCTCACATATGGGTGAAGTTGACATTGACAACCTTGTGCGGAGCATCTCCCCAGCTTTCAAGGAAAGCCTTTGGGAGATACCACGACACGTGTGGTCCCCTTCCCGCCCAAGGGTGCCATCTTGCTCAGTCTCCCTTTTTCCACAGAGCCTACAGATGTTTCTCATATTGCCCCTGAAAAAAGTTGATTTTTCTCATACTATTTTTGTACCTTTCCGGCCAATGTTCCCTCTAATTTTCTGTAGGCTGTGTGCGCATAAAATATCAGCTGTGCGGCTTTTGAAGGAAGGTTACATTTTTTGTGCGCCACATAACGACACTCGGAGTTATGTACTTTAAAATTTGACTACACGTCAGAATACAGTATGTACACCACATTGATTGCACTAGAAAATATTGTAGAACTTGTGAAAACCATAAATGCACAACAACTTTTAAATTTTAAGACGTCTGTGTTTCCTATCAGAATCAGAACCGTAATTTTTGTGCGCTCTGTTGTAAAGTATGTGCGCTCGCTTGGCAAGGTGTGGGGAACAGTGTTTCCAGCTTGCGCCAGCTCCTTCCCCACCCGAGACCTGCTGCAAACACACCGGGCCTCGAGATACATTTTTGTCTTGATTTTTCCATTGCAGTGCTTTTGCGCCTTTTTCTTTTTTAACCGCTAGCCACGTTGAGGGTCTTTGACCTCGTTGGGGTCCTTTTTCCCCCAATGGCCACTGGCTTTAAGAAATGTGATCAGGGCTCCAAAAACATGTCACTCACAGACACTCATGGATGTTGCCTCCAGCATTTTGGCGCTGACCACAACCCGGAGGAATGCTCCTTAAGCAAGAAAATGTCCACTAAGGCCATATGGAGCCGTCGGCTTAAGCAGGATTACATATTCCACAAGGCAGACTCGACCCCAGTTTCTCCAGTAGCCTCACGCCCGAAGGCCCCACACAAATCCTCTGACTTGCACTCTGAACAAAGGTTGCCGGAGCATGTGCATAAGACGACCTCAAGAGCCTCATCCAGAAAAGTGGACAAGCATGGGAAATCCCGTGCCTGGTCCTTAGTCCCCACAGAGCTCCCAAGGGATCATAGCAGGAACACCTTTGAAAGGTGTCCAGGGCCAAAGTTGTAGCCTCTGGTGATGTATCATGGTCTCCAGAGGCCCCTCTCCTCTTCGATGCCTGACCAAGTCACTCCGGTGTCGGTGTCCATGATTGCGATCCCCGAGTGGAAAGCACACATGTTGGCCTTGGAACGCAGCATTTCTGTATTCCTCACATCACAGCAGGTGCTGATCCCCTTGCCCTGCCGAGACCTCAGGGATCTCGACCGCAGACTTCCCAGGCCGCCACTGCGATTGCCGAGAGCCAGATGCCTCAGGCAGATCCTCGGCGAGGGTCGCATTCTCGCTCCTGATCCTCGGTAGCAAGATCTTTGCAAGAGTGCCTCTGGCTCTTATTGAGAGTCTGATGTTGAGACCTCCCCTCGGCCGCAGCTCTGCCTGAGGATACCTCTTTCCTAGAGTTTGTTTGCGATATAGCACAGGCTCTCTCCCTTATGACTTGAGTCGGAGGAGGACCTGCGTACGGAGGAATTAGATATCCTTCAGTATGAGGCACTGCTGAAAGACCCTGATGGTCTCTGTGCCTTCCAGCCTCACCAGGCTTCTCTGGATGTGGGAGACCCCAACCTCTGTCCCCATTGTGAGTTGACAACTCGACACGATGTATAGAGCCCAGTGGGGGCCGGGGTTCCACAAGGAACAGCTCCCACACCACCTTAGTGGTTGTCTGCCATGTGCTGGCAAAAAAGCCCCAAAACACACTCCTCAGTGCCTCTGGGCAGGGCGTCCTGCACGCTCAATGCTCTGGGGCGCAAATGCTAACGGGGCTCAATGCTGGCTTGCTGCATCCAAACTTACCAACTTTACATTGGCATGTTCCTGCGGGACTTGGCCAAGGACCTTGGCGGCTATGCCACTGGCCTCGATGGGGACCATCTCCGGTGTTTTCAGGCTCTAAGTCTGTCACGGAGTGTTCCAAATACCTCTCTAGAGCCACTTACGACTGCTTTGAATCTAGTGCCAGAGTGGCTGCCACCGGCATCGGCACACGACGCAAGGCCTGGTTACAATAATCAGACCTCGAGCAGTAGGTACAGGAGAAATTCCTGGATGTCCTGTGTCTTGCAAACAGCTCTTCAGCAAGCCAATGGAGGATAAGGTGGCCAAGATAGAGACCGAGTAGGTCACTTGGACCAGTCTCTTATGGAAAACCTCTACTCTTCCCAGGAAGAAGCCACAGGGGAAGAAGCCCCCTTTCCTCCAGAAGAGTCAACACTATCGGGGCTACCCTGCCTACTCAGCTGCCCAGACCCCTCAGCAGGGTCTCCAAGGCAAGGGCACAGGCCAGAAACCATGCAAACCCAAGGGTCAAAAGACCCAGACACCAGCTCCAGCCCAGCCTGGGTCTGGATTTTGATGCCATCAGCATAGCCCCTCTACCTCTGGAGGACCAGCAGCCCACAGGGTGATGTCTGGTCCACCTTGCCCACAGGTGGGCCCACATCACCACCAACTCCTGGGCTGTCCAGGTCATCTGGGAGGATTACCTTCTGCACCTGTAACAGGCTCCTCCGCCCTTTTTTCCCAGGGAACCCCCTCGGTCACCCATACACTGGGTCCTGCTAATGCAGGAGCTCACAGGCCTTAAAGGATGGGGTGGTGGAACCTGTGCCTTGACCCTCAAGGTGGAAGGGCTTCTATTCAGATACTTCCTGCTCCCAAAAAGGACAGGGGGCTTGATGCCCATCCTGGACCTGAGGAACCTCAAGTTCTTGGTGCGTGAGAAGTTAAAGATGCTCTCCCTTTGGAGCACTGCTGCCCTACCTCCAGCAGGGAGATTGGCTATGCTCCTTGCATTTAAAGGATGCTTACTCCTACATCCTTATCCATCCCAGTCACAAAGTACCAGAGGTTTGTAGTCAGAGGCAACCATTACCAGTACAGGGTCCTTCCCTTTGGCCTCGCCTCCACCCCAAGGGTCTTCACCAAGTGTCTGCCAATAGTTGCGGCTTTCCTCTGCCTCCAAAAGACCTGTCTTCCCCTACCTCAACGATTGGCTGGTAAAATGGGACGCGGCCTCAGAGGTCAGGCAGACCACCGACTGTACCATTCAGGTCTTGCAACACCTGAGTTTCATGATCAACTGTCTGAAATCCTAGCTCATCCCGCCTCGAGTGCTGGAGTTCATTGGGGCCCGGCTCAACACCATCCAGGCCAGGACTTTCCTCCCTCTTCAACAGAGCGGATCGACTCAAGCTGAGGTACATCAAAGCCGTGCAGTGTTGGCCCAGACATTGCTTCGCCTCCTGGGCCACATGGCCTCCACCATTCACGTGGTTCCTGATGCCTGCCTCCACAGTGTCATTGTCTCGATGGCTAACTGAGTTCCTTACCTGGTGGCAGGATGCTCAGCAACTGCAAGTGGAAATGGCTTTTCTGCCCCTGAGCCCTCAGAGGGCCCTCATGACGGATGCCTCCCTGACGGGCAGGGGCGCCCATTGTGGAGAGCTCCGCACTCGGGGCCTGGTCCTCCGAGGAGAGCCAGCAACAGATCAGTTTGCTCGTGTTCAGATTAGTCTTCCTTGCTTTTCGGGGCCTTAAGGCACCACCTGCAGCACCGGTCCGTGCTCGTCCACACAGACAACCAGGTGACTATGTTCTAGGTTAAAAAAGCAGGGCAGCACAAGCTCCTACCACTCCTGCCAGGAGGCTGTGGCCCTTTGTGCCTTTGCGATTTGCCATGGGATTCTCCTCAAGGTGGTTTACCTACCGGGCCAGAGCAGTGTTTTTGCAAATAGGCTGAGCAGGGTCCTTCAGCTGCACGAGTGGTACCTGGACCCAGAGATAGTGCACAAGCTTTTCCAGCTGTGGGTTCCCCCAGCCTGGACCTCTTCGCCAGCCCGACTGCTCCAGTTCTGCAGTCCCAAACCCCACCCCTCCCAGGTGGCGGCAGATGCTTTCCTTTTCTCATGGTCGGGAGACCTGCTGTATGCCTTCCCTCCCATGCCCTTGATAGCCCAGACCCTCCTCAAGGCCCAACTGGACAGGGCAACAATGATCTTTATGGCCCCAAGGTGGCCCAGGCAGCCCTGGTTCCCCTTGCTGCTCAGTCTCTCAATGGAACCTCTGGTCCCTCTTGGGAGCTCCCTGGGCCTTCTGATGCAGGAAAAGGGTTCAATCCCCCATCCCAACTTGGAATCTCTGTCCCTCATGGCCTGGTGGCTGACTGGGTTGCCTTAGCTCCCCTTAATCTCTCCAAGGAGGTGGAAGAAATCCTAACCTCTCATAAGGACTCCACAAGACGGGCTTATTTATTTTATTTATTTATTTATTTTCTCTTATATACCGCGCTATTCTGCATCAGTGCGGTTTACATTGAACAAACTGAAATTACATTGAACAGGTCATTATAACTTGGAGATAACTATTTTACAGGGAACATGGGCTATGGAGGGTTAGGTGGCTTGCCCAAGACCACAAGGAGCACCTGTGGGACTAGAAACCCCAGTCCTTCCGGCCCAAGGTTGCTGTCCTCTAGTGGGATTTGAACCCCCGACCTTCCGGCCTGAAGTACCTTGCCCCAACCACTAGGCCACTCTTCCACTCCAAGTGCCGCCGGTTCTCCATATGGTGCACAGAGCACCAATTCGGACCCATTTTCTTGTCTGATGCATTTGGTTCTTCAATATCTCCACCACCTCTCACAGTCTGGACTTAAGTCCAACTCCGTCCGGGTGCATCTGAGTGCACTCTCCGCCAATCACCATCCTGTGGAGGGCAAGCTTCTGTTAGTGCTGCCCCTCATCACCAGATTAATGCAGGGATTATTGCTCTCCAAACCTCATCAGGCCACCCCCCAGCTGAATGGGACCTCAGTGTGGTTCTGGTGCAGCTTACTAAGTCGCCCTTTGAGCCCTTGGCTACATGTTCCTTATGCTACCCTTCCTGGAATGTAGCTTTCTTGGTGGCACTCCTCTGTCCACAGGGTCAGTGAGCTTCAGGCCTTGGTGGCTGAGCCACCCTACACCAGATTCTACAAGAACAGGGTTGTGCTTAGCATTTGCCTGAAGTTTCTCCCGAAGGTGGTCTCCGACTTCCACCTGAATCAGGAGATAGTGCTGCCTATCTTCTTTCCACGGCCCCACGCTGACTCTGCATTGGCCAGCCTCCATACCCTGGACTGCAGGCAAGCCCTTTCCTATTTGCAATGGACCCAGGGCCACCGTAAAGCCTCACAGCCTTTTGTCTCCTCTGACTCCAGCTGGCTGGGGCTGGCTGTCACCAAGTGGAACATATCCATCTGGGTGGCAGACTGCATTGCCTTCCCTCAGTCAAGCTGGTATACCTCTGGAGCGTCGAGTCACGGCACACAATGTCCAGGCAATGACAGCCTTGGTCGCCTGTCTCCATTCGTGCCCATGGAAGATATCTGCCGGGCTGCCACTTGGTCCTCTGTCCACACTTTTGCAGCCCACTACTGCCTGGAGAGGGAGTTCTGATGGGACAGCGCCTTCGGCCAGGCCGTACTCTGTAACCTCTTCGGGGTTTAAGCAACTCCTGCCCTCCGACCTTTCTTGTTCTGGCTACTGGAACCATGGTTCTCTCTGGACACTGGGATCTCTCAAGTCTGTTGTCAGGATTAGTCTGCGGCTGCCCATAGCTGGGTCGTGCCCCTGTTTTATGCTGTTCCTTGACAGATGTTCTCTAGGGACAGCAGGAATCAGTCCTCACAGTCCCCTCTCCTCTACTTGGAGTTGCTGTAAATTTTTGGCCATTTTCTTGGATTGGCTCTAGCTATGGCACCTGATTGAGCAAGATGGCACCCTTGGGCGGGAAGGGGACCACGCATGTGTTGTGGCATTTCCCAAAGGCTTTCTTTGAAAGCTGGGGAGATGCTTCATGCAGGGCTCTGTTGGCATCAACGTCATGCAGGGCTCTGTTGGCATCGACGTTACCCATATGTGAGGACTGATTCCTGCTGTGCCTGGAGAATACCTGTTACAGGTGAGTAACTACACTATCGAGTGCTTCTGCTATGGGCAGAGGAACATCTGGTAGACCTATTGGCGGCTTATGTTGCTGGAAGGGACAATGTTCAAGCGGACTACCTCATTCGGCACATGTTTGATCTCAGGGAATGGGAGCTCAACATGGCAGTTTTTCATGACATTATAATGAAGTAGGGGGTACCGGTCATGGATCTCATGGCCACCCAGACCAATACCAAGGCAGTCCAGTTCTTCAGCAGACGTAGAGAGCACATGTCCAAAAGACTTGATGGCCTGGCGCAGCCATGGTTGGCAAAGGGACTTTTGTGTCTTTCCTCCTTGGGCGCTAATCGGACATTTGCTGCAGTGGATAGAGGTGCACAAGGGGCCTGTGATTCTCATAGCACTGGATTGGCCTTGCAGACCATGGTATGCGGATCTGACTGCTTCTAGTAGGTTGATCCTGTTGGGAAGCTTCCAAGGGCAATCTATTGGCACAGAGACCTGTAGTGATACTGCAGGTGGATTGATTCTCACGACTTGGCTCTTGAACGGTCGAGGTTGTACTGCCAGGGCTATCTGCAGAGGTCATTTATTATTTATTTTATTTATTTATTACAATCTTTTATATACCGCACTATTTGGTATCAGTGCGGTTCACATACAACAACATCAACAGAATAACAGGCTATTCCGTGTTTACAGCAAACAGGTATATAAACTTGGGTAACATAAGGTTAACTTATTACAAACATGATTATATAAAAGGTATCATGACAACACAAGTCCTAGTAATCTTACTGAGAAAGTGGGAGAGGCTATTTGAAGATAAGGCGTGTCTCTTATTTGGGGGGGCTTTTGCTGGGGTAATGTTTGGTGGGTAGTATATGAGGAAAAGGTGATATTTAAGTGCTTTCCTAAATTGGGTTAAGTCGGTAATGGCACGAACGCTTGGTGGTAAAGGCGTTCCAGCATCTTGGGGCGTAGAATATAAAAGATCTGCTTGCCGTTATCTGGGTGCATTTTGTTATAGCCTTAGGAAGTGTTAGTGTGTTTATAGCCGTCGGTCTTCTGGATCTAGTCGATGGAGTTACATGGATGAGATTTGAGAGTGAGGAGGATGAAAGTCCGTGGATGGCCTTAAAGGTCAGCAGTATGGTCTTGTAAGTGAGCCTACCATGTATGGGGAGCCAGTGGAGTTGTTTTAATATAGGAGTCACGTGCTCAAATCTGGCGACTCCCTGAAGGACCCTAGCTGCGGTGTTCATAGCAAGTTGTAGAGGGTTAATAGTGGATTGAGGAAGGCCTTGTAGGATAGCGTTAGCAAAGTCGAAATGTGGTAGAATTAACGCCTGGTATATTGTCCTGTAGTCTTCTGGATCAAGTAAGGAGCGAAGATGCCTGAGAGAACTAATCTTGAAATAAACTGCTCTTACTACATTCTCTATGTGCACTTTCATATCAAGATGTTGATCCAGTGTGACCCCCAGATAACGAATTGTGGATTTTGTTTGCAGTTCTGCTTCTTTAACTCTTACATTTCCACCATGCTAGGATCTAGAAAGCATTAGACCACGCTCGCATATATCATTTTTGTGTATTTTCAAGGGGTGGTGTTACTCAGCAGGTAAACCCTTTCAGGTGCTCCCCCCTGACATTTTAATGTTAAGAACATAAGAAATGCCATACTGGGTCAGACCAAGGTCCATCAAGCCCATTATCGGTTTCCAACAGTGGTCAATCTAGGTCACAAGTACCTAGCAGGTACCCAAAGCCCACAGCTTCCACAATGCTCGTCCAAGGGGTAAGCTGTGGATTTCCCAGGTCCTCTTTAATGGTTTATGGATCTTTTTTAAACCCAGCTACACTAACAGTTTTTACTACATCCTCCGGTAATGAATTCCAGAGTTTGATTATGCATAGAGTGAAGAAATATTTTCTTTTTAGTCTTAAATGGGTTACATTGGAGCTTCCTTGCATGTACCCCTAGTCTTTCTACTTTTTGATGGCGTTAACAACCGATCTAAGTTAACCCATTCATTAATTTATAGACTTCTATCATCTCACCTCAGTCTTCTCTTTTCCAAGCTGAAGAGCCCTAACCTTTTAAGCCTTTCCTCAGGGGTATCCTTCCATCCCCTTTACCATTTTGGTGGCTCTTCTCAGTACCTTTTCTAATTTTGCTAAATCCTTAAGATACGGCAACCAGAACTGCACACAATATTCAAGGTGTGGTCAAACCATGGAACAATAGAGGCATAATATCCTTGGTTTTATTCTTGGTGCCTTTTGTTATGATTCCTACCATTCTATTAGCGTTCTTGGCCGCTACTCTATACTGGGCAGAGGGTTTCAACGTATTATCCACAATGATGCCTTAATATTTTTCCTGGGAGGTGGTTTCTAAGCTGGTATCTTGCATCGTGTAACCAAAGTTTGGGTTGCTCTTTCCTAGGAGCTTAACTTTGCACTTGTCCACATTAAATTTCATCTGCCATTTGGATACGTGTCTTCCAATTTATGAAGGTCCTTGAAATTCTTCACAATCCTCTTGGGTTTTAATAACTTTAAATAATTTTGTCATCTGCAAATTTGATCACCTCATTCGTTCCCATTTTCATGTCATTTATGAATGTTAACCCTGGGAGTACCGATGGGGTCAAAAGTGACCCCATTAAAAGTTTCACAACGCGTATCTCGGAAACTAGTTCAAGAATGCAATCTTTTTATGTCAATATTCTCTTTATATTGCACCATGAGTGGAATCATTTTCATCCACTAGGTGACGCTAGTGATGAATTGCAGCACAGAGTACCAGTGGGGTCATTTTTGACCCCAGTTGCTTATGTCCGGTTTGGATCGTGATACAATTTACAGTTTTGTGAATTTTTTGATCTGACAAAGGTATTTATCATTAATTATGTGTCATTTATTTTTTGTACTCTTATTTTATGAAAATTACACATTTTCTGTAATTGATATCATACGTTCTCTCATTATTTCCGATGAAATCTAAAGGCTTTCAGCTCGTTCATCACGATTATTGTACACCTATAGTAAAACTGCTTTGCGTTTTATTCAACTTTTTCTTTGTTTATTTTAGGTTATTGTTTATGATGTCAAAACGAAAGTATTCAGCTGCCCAAGGAAGAGAAATATTGCAATGAGATGCTGACAGTGACTGCTCTGAGTCGTCTGATGCAGCATATTCAGCAAGCGAAGAAGCATATCAGCCAATTTCGGGCGATAAATCTGATGATGACAGTCATGATTCAGATGGTGACAGCAGTTGGTCGCCAAGTGAATGTGAGACTGATGTTGAGCCGGTAACATCGCCTGCAGCAAAGAATCAAGTTACAGGTCGAGGCAAAGGTCGAGGCTGTGCTGGATGGGTAAGAAGGCAGGAGTCCTCGGTGTCAGTATCATCTGTGAGGAATCTTAGTTGTGGTCGTAGAGGAGCTAAGAGGTCATCAACTATAAGCACAAATGTTGCCATTGAAACCTATGTATCTAAGGATGCCACATCATGGAACAGGAAACCTATAAAGCAAGCTGCTGGAAGATACGCCAGAGCAAATGTCATGCCCGTACAAGGTCCTACAAGGTATGCTGTACGAAATGTTGATGGCCCTCTCGCAGCATTCCACTTGCTCATGAGGAAGAACTTATTGAATGAAATCATGATGTGGACAAGCAAACAAGGAAGACACATTTATGCCGACACCTGGAAAGATTTGACAGACGGAGAATTTCAACGTTTTCTTGGATTTCTGATCCTCTCAGGCGTGTACAAGTCACAAAATGAATCCATAGTTCAGTTGTGGAACCTTGAAGATGGTCGTTCTGTTTTCGGCAAAAAATATGGCCCGTAACAGTTTTCAGCAAATTTCTTGTGCTCTCAGATTTGATGATGCAACCAACAGACGTGAACAACGAGGCATGGCTAAGCTTGCTCCAATCAGACACGTTTTTGATACCTGGGAAGCAACTCTAAGTGACACCTTTGTTCCTGGTGGAAATGTTACCGTGGATGAGCAACTGCTTACATTTCGTGGCCGTGTTCCATTCAGACAATATATTCCCAGCAAACCTGGGAAATATGGCATAAAGCTATGGATGTTGTGTGACAGTGCAACGTCATATGTTCTGCGTCTTCAAGTATATACAGGAAGGAAACTTGAACAAAACAGGGAACAGAATCAGTGTGAAAGGGTTGTGCTTCAACTCACTGAAGGATTGACGCGATCTGGCAGAAATGTTACTGTTGACAATTTCTTCTGCAGTTTATCCCTTTCACGGAAATTGCTAGAAAAACAAATGACACTTTTGGGGACAATTCGAAAGAACAGAAATGAATTACCTCCAGAATTTGTAACAGCAAAGGGCCGAGAGGTATTCACTTCACTGTTTGCCTTTCACGATGACACCACTCTGGTTTCCTATTGCCCGAAGAAAGGAAAAGTGGTTGTTCTGAGAAGTTTGCATGATCAAGAAGTAGATAACACACGTCCAGACAAAAAAAAACACACATGATCTTGGACTAATTCTAGAAAGGTGGCGTAGATACGGCAGATCAAATGTTGCGCACGTATACCACAAAACGAATGACAAGATGCTGGCCAGTGACAATCTTCTACAACATGTTGGACATCAGTGCTTTGAACGCCTTCATTGTTTGGATGTCACTAAATCCACAATGGCAGTCCAAGTCAAAGCACAGACGTCATATATTCCTCTTGGAATTAGGAAAGCTGCTGCTTCAGAGTAATTGCAGCGAGACTTTTTCCAGCATTGAAGAAGCCACTGATGCTGTTTGCAATGTCGGGATCCCAAAGAAGAGGGCAAGGTGTCACTGCTGTTCCAGAGAAAAAGACAAGAAAAGCAACATAGTTTGCACCTCCTGCAAGCGCAATGTTTGCAAAGAACATTCAGAAATTGTCTGTGTCTCATGCAAATGACTGTACTACTTTACTGTGTTCATCAAGTGCATGCAAAAACGGCTTTCTTGGCAACTCTTCATGTAATTTTATGATAAAGCATTACATTTCAAAACATTTAACCTTAATATAATAAATAATTAATTCAGAATAATATTTTGTCTGTTTAGTTTAAATTTTTCATGGTTAACAATTAAAATTCGTCGTGGGGTCATTTATGACCCCAACGGTATTCAGTGTGTGCAAAAAATCTCTGTAATTCCAGGGTTAAAGCAGCGGGCCCAGCACAGATCCCTGGGATACTCCACAATTTACTTTTCTTCATTGAGAAAATTGGCCATTTAGTCCTACTCTTTGCCTTCTATCTTTTAACCAGTTTCTGATCCACAGTATTATGCTGCCTCCAATCCCATAACGTTTTAATTTTGCCAAAAGTCTCTCATGAGGGACCTTGTCAAAGGCTTTCTGAAAATCCAGATACACTATATCAACCGGCTCACCTTTGTCTACCTGTTTGTTCACACCTTCAAAAAAAAATAACAGATTAGTAAGACAAGACTTTCATTGGCTAAATACATGTTGGCTTTTCCCCATTAAAACATGACTATATACATGATTAGTAATTTTATTCATTATAATGGTTTCTACCATTTTGCGCAGTACTGATATCACTCACAGGTCTGTAGTTTTCCCAGATCACCCCTGGAACCCTATTTAAATATTGCTGTTACTTTGGCCATTCTCCACTCTTCAGCTACTATAGTTGATTTTAATGATAGTTCACAGATTACTAAAAGGACTGCAATTCATATTTCAGTTCTGTCAATACCCTTGGATGTACACCCTCCGGTTCAGGTGATTTGGTGCTCTTCGGTTAATCAAATGGTTGTAATCAATATTTCTTTCAGTTCTTCCGCTGCATCACCTTTATATACCATTTCAGGCACGGGTAAATTCCCTACGTCTTCTGTAAAGACTGAAGCAAAGAATTCATTCAGTCTCTGTGCTATGGCCTTGTTTTCACCTAGTGCCCCTTTTACTCTATCATCCAATGGTCCAATTGACTCACAGGTTTTTTGCTACGAATGTACTTGAAAAAGTTGGTTTTTGCTTCCACAGCAAGCTTTTTTTCAAATTCTCTTTGCCTACCTTATCAATGCCTTGCATCTAACTTGGCAATGCATATGTTTCCTATTTCTTATTTGGCTACTTTTTCCATTTCCTGAAAGATGTTTTTTTGGCCGCAAAAGTCCCTCTGACCTTTCCTTTAAACCATGCTGGCAGTTTTTTGGCCTTCCTTCCACTTTTCTTAAAGCATGGAATACATCTCTTCTGGGCTTCCAAGATAGTATTTAAACGCCCACTCTTTCTGAAAATCTTTAACCTTTGCAGCTGCTTCTTTTAGTCTTTTAACTATTTTCCTCATTTTATCGTAGTCTTTCTTTTGAAAATTATATGGGAGTTCTGTGGATTTACTTGCCATCCTTTAATTTATTAAATCAAATGGGATCATGTTATGATCACTATTGCCATGTGTCCCCAACACTAGATTCTGTGTTCTGCTAAGGACTAGGTACAAAATGTTCTGGTCGGTTCATGAACCAGCTGCTCCAAGAAGCAGTCATTTTATTTCATCTAGAATCTTTATCTCCCTAGCATGTCCTGCTGTGATACTGAGCCAGTCGATACCTGGGTAATTGAAATCACCCATTATTATTGTTCTGTAACTCTTGTTAGCTTCCCTGATTTCTTTCAGCATTTCATTATCCATCTGTTCATTCTGGCTGAGCAGCGGGGGCTTCAAGGGCTTGGCCCTTAACTCCTTGAAGGTACAGGTAGCGGCCTTGGCCTGTTATCGAGGGCGAATGCAGGGTTGTTCACTGGCGACACACCCTGATATGGTTCAGTTCCTTCGTACAATGAAGCTCGTGCTCCCTCCTTTGCAGTCTGTGGTTCTGCCATGGGATCTGAACTTGGTCCTGGAGGTTCTGGCAGAGGCTCCCTTCGAGCCTCTCTCGAGGGTGTCTGATCGGGACCTCACCCTGAAAACTATTGTTCTTGGTGGCTGTTTGCTCAACAAGGAAGGGTCTCCAATCTCCAAGCACTCTTGTGTCAAACCTTTTTTGCTTTTTTCCATGGAGAAAGTTAGTTTTGGGACGTGTACCATCTTTTCTGCCGAAGGTGGTGGTGTCTGTTTCACTTGAATAAATCCATTTCTCTGTCAGCATTCCTGGACTCTGGGGGGACTGGAGGGGATTTTCAGCTTCACAAGCTAGATGTCCAGAGTCCTGCGAAGATATCTCAAGAACACAAACTTGTTTCATAAAATGGATTGATGTTTTTGGTGGCCCTTGCAAAGGAGAAGGGGCCTCCAAGGCCTTGATTGGTGAAGCAAGTCATCTATGCAGCATATGTGGCATGAGGGAAAATTCTGCAGGCAGGGTTAAGAGATCATTTGACCAGAGGTCAGGGACATCTGGGTAGAGCACTGTCTAAGCCCCTCTGGTGGACATTTGTAGAGTGGCGACCTGGTCGTTTCAGTTTTTTGAGGCATTACCATCTGTATGTGCAGACAGCAGGAGATGCAGTACTGGGAGCTTCGGTGCTTCAGGCCGAACTGGCGGGCCCCTCCCAAGGTTAAGTACTGCTCTGGTACTTACTGGACTGCCTGGAGGGACAATAAGGAAGGTGAAATTAGGTCTTACCTGCTAATTCTTTCCTCGAGTTCCCTCCAGGTCATTCCAGGGCCCACCTATTTGTCAGTGGTGGTGTCAGAGTATCAGGTGTGTGTCTGGTCTGTAGAACAGGAATGATGGTGTTATGGTTCAGGCTCATACATACAAACCTTGCTCTGAGGAAGGGGCATCTTTCTGAGTGCTCAGGTCTGGCTGGGCAGGTTGGCCCTGTTCAAGGGTTTTTCCCTGCATGAGATAGTAAGTACCTGGTGTCACGGGGATGCGTGATGGGTTCAGAAAGTGGAGGAGTGAATGCTCTTCATCCTTCCTCTGCTCTGGCAAGACAGAGGATGCCATAGGAGACAGTGAACTTACATGTTCTCAGAGTTTAGATGTTTTTATTAGTGTAGTTTTTAGTGTAATTAGCTGCTTTGTCAAAAGGAGACTGGAGTCAGGAGTGGTAGGAGAAACTCTTATGCTATATAAGCAAGACTGTCATGCTCAGCCCTGGGCTGCTGGAGGGGGCTGACTACCCATTCGTTACTGGACTGGTCTGGGGGGAACTCAAAGAAAGACAGTTAGCAGGTAAGACCTAATTTCACCTTTCTTCTTGTGCCTTTTGCTTTATGGATGGGGGTTTTCTCTGCCACCCTCATCACCACCCTTACCTCTGTTTGCAATAAATCAACCCTCTTCAGTTTGTCCTCCCAGAAGGGAAAACTGCCCTGCTAGGCCAGTGTTTTCTCCCTTGGTTTGAATCCATGAGAGAGAGCCAAAAACCACACTCAGATGTCACTGCTTGTTCCAGTCCTCGGAAATGTGAATTTGGCAGTGCTGCTTTATGCTTATTCTTCCAGTCAAAAATATAATTTTAGAAGTGCAAGAGGAGAGCTGCGTGAACCCAGGTGTTATCAGCCTGCCACTGAAGAGTGCGTGTGCGCGCTTGCTGAAAAGCAAGATATCCTCTGAGCCAGAGAATGGAAAACCACCTGGATACATTCTGATACAATTGTGGTGGGTCGTGGAGTTAAATACAGGCTTTCTGCTTCTTATATGAGCGAGCCCAAAGATTCTGGAAAACTACACAAAGCAAATGACATCAACACGAAGACGGGCATTGCAGTGTGGGCATGATCTCCACCTCTGCTGTCCCCTACATGTGGTCTCGCTTTTTGATTTCTGAACGGTAATGCAACTACCTCTGCCAACTCGATACCCACTCATCCCAACTAGACATATGAGTTCATTGTATAAGCACCCTCATGTTTATTTATTTATTTACATTCTCTTATATACCGCGCTATTCTGCATCAGTGCGGTTTACATTGAACAAACTGAAATTCCATTGAACAGGGCATTATAACTTGGAGATAACTATTTTACAGGGAACATGGGCTATGGAGGGTTAAGTGGCTTGCCCAAGACCACAAGGAGCACCTGTGGGACTAGAAACCCCAGTCCTTCCGGCCCAAGGTTGCTGTCCTCTAGTGGGATTTGAACCCCCGACCTTCCGGCCTGAAGTACCTTGCCCCAACCACTAGGCCACTCCTCCACTCCTGTTAAATGTTAAATGTAACCCTCCAATTGTGATGTGACCACTTTGATTGTAGGATAAGGTGGTATACAAATCTGTCTAAATAAATAAAATAAATCTCTTTGCTCTTTCCAAATGTGTAAGGTAGCCTCTGACTCTGCTTGGTATCGGCAACACTACCACTCTCCATGATGTGTGAAGGCTGAGCCAACGCGTGCTTATACCGACTGTAGCCCTGCCACCAACTGGTCTGGTATGGCTTCCACTTTAGCCAGAAAGCCCAGATAGGAGGGGAGGTGAGGCTGCTATAGGGATATTAAGCATCTAACATAGGCAAGGGCCTTTTCATATGATGCCTGAAAAATATTTTGTCGCCACACTTCAGATCTTTAGCCATCTTTTTATTTGCCTTTGCTTTTGCTATCCTTATCTCTTTGTCTTTTAGCTTTATCTTGTATTCTTTTGTGTTCCTCTGTTTGCAAACTTCTGAATTTTGTGAAAGCTGTGTTTTATGCCTTATTTGTGCAGCCACTTCTTTGGAGAAGCATATAAGTTTCCTTTTCATCTTTTTTTTTTTTTAAATTTACCTTCCTTACGTATGTATCTGTTGCACTTTTATTGCCTCCTTTAGTTTAGCCCATTGTAATTCCACTTTTCTTGCCTCCTCCTCCTCCCCCCCCTGCCAACTCCCTTTTCAGGCACTTGGCCATTTTACTGAAGTCAGTGTTTTTGATGTCTAGGACTTTGAGCTTGCTGTGATTGGGACTCTGCCTTGTCTTTTATCTCAAACCACACTATTTGATGATTACAGCTGCTCATGTGGGCACCCACGTGAACATTCGACATGCTATCTCCATTGGTGTGTACTAAATCCAGCATTGAACTTTCCCTGGTCAGTTCCATCACGATTTGCCTAAGCAATGCATCTTGGAAGGCATCCACAAATTTTTTTTTTTTTAATTTATTTCCACATCGGGTAGATTAAAGATGCCCAATATGATCACTTCCCTCACCCTTCATGGCTACCTTTTGCAATAGAGAACAAATGAGAGCAGGAATACTAAGCACAATGTGGTAAAAGCAGCTTTATTGCAGAGAGACCCCAATGTGTTTAGGCTGTAAAGATGCCTTCAGGGGGGTACAAGCCTCAAAAATGAACACAGCATAAAAACATCAATATAAACAATAAATATATATAAATAATTAGAGCACCGTAAAAATGTATAAACCATGTAATAAACATATACAGACCTTAAAAGAGCAAGACTAAGAGCATATGGGAGTGGAGGGAGTAATCTAGTGGTTAGAGCAACTCCTTAGTACTCAGAAGATCAAGGGATCAATTCCACTGGCAAGTCACTTTACCGTCCATTGCCTCAGAAGAAAAGGCCTGGCAATCTACTTCTGGAGATATATTGCCAAGAAAACCCAGAGGCAGCTGGGTTGCCAGGAGTCAGCACTGACTTGATGGCATGGGGAAAGAGTGTATAGTAAATATGCAAAAAGGAAATATAATAATGTGACTAATATGCTATATATATATATATATATATATATATATATATATAAACATACATTGTACCAACTGTGAAAGATCCTACAAGTGTGGACCAGGTGCAGGATCTTGAAAACAAAATGGAGGACAGCCAAACAAAGAAAATGCTCACTTGCATTGCTGCTAAACCTAGTATTCTCTTGGCAACATCTAAAAATCCTGTAATGCAGAGCAGGTGCATGATGTTTAGTTGAGGATGCCACCATAATTTTACAGCCAGGGATTAAAAATGAAAAAACAAACTTGGTTTTCAACAAAACGTTAGCTTCAGAGCACTGGTAAGATAAGAGGCCCTTTAGCGGGAATGGCTTGTTTTTCATGCAAGGAAATTTTTGTGCCCAATTGGAAGAAGTCAAAGTGCATCAGCCTAGTAAAGGTAAACGGTATATTTACTACCTCCGACATAGCCGTTTATCTGGAAGCCGTACACATTTGTACCAAAGATCTTGTCAAGTCGTGTTATTGCACATCCAAAATTGAAAGCAGTATGTAAAGTGTGAAACTATTAGATAATAGCTGGAAGGGGACTGATGCTTAAAATAAATATATAAAAGCATGAAAGAAACCCAGCACTGCTATTAAAATGAATGTGATCAATTGGACAGAACATTTTATTTATAAAAGGTCCTATGTCAAATGGCCTGTAGACTTCACCAGTATGGATGATAGTGCCATCTCCTCTTTCCAACACAATCCACAGCGCTGCTTCTTTTCCCCATGGCCCTGCATTGCAGCAGCTTTAATAATGTGTTTGATATATAGAGCTGCGACTCCTCCTCCTTTTCTGCCTTCTGTATCTCTTCTAAATAAATTATAGCCAGCTATGGCTATATCTCATTCATGCAAGCCGTTAAACCATGTTTCTGTAATGGCCACAATGGCAAAGTCCATTTCCACCATTAGGGCTTCCAGGTCAGGAACTTTGACTAAGCTTCGAGCATTTGTGCTCATTGCTTTCCAGCATTTGTTGACTGGCTTACCTGTATTTTGTGTGGATTTTGTTCTACATGCCTCTTCCCACTTGCCACTGATGTGTGGGTTATTAGTGTGTCTGTTTCCAATGTTATGTTTTGCTGGGAGTGACATCCTGAACTTGTTTTTATTTATTTGACATGTTTTGTATACCGCCTTTTCCTTCAATCAAAGCGGTTCACAACATACTACAAAGGTCATACAAAGGCAGGGAGGACATGCACCATCTTATTACATCAAAGTGGTTGGAAGTGAGACTACATAGCACAGGGAATGACAATACATACATTACAATACAATTAACTAACAGTCATACCTTCAAACAGAGTTACCAACTATATAGCAAGGAGCAGATGTTTCTTTTGCCTCGCACGGTCCAACGCCTAAGGGCCATGCCAAAGGGCCCTCTGGCGAGGCCCTCAGGCGCGGGCCTGCAAGGCGCGGGCACGCCCCCGCAGTGACAGTTTAAAAGTTCTTCCCTTGCGATCCACTTAGCAGGGGGAGGGAGCATTTACAAACAGTTGCTCTTGATGGCTTCTGCTCTCCTGCTACTTCACTCTTTCCCTAATTTAAATGCCTGTCCACATATTGCCTGAATTTTTCACTTAAAATCCTTTCATCTATGGCGGAGAAGTAGTTCTATGCAGTATAGCCTCTTGTTCCATCTATTTCCGGTCACCCATATAAACTGACTCTTTGCTTGCACAAGGTTTGGAGCCATGTATTTTATGCGATGCAGCCTTTTCCTCCCCTTACCAAGAACAGGTAAAACTTCTGAGAATGCTATAGGTGTTATCAGTGGGTTTGAGTTTCTCTCCCAGAATCTGATAGTCCCTCTGAACTGTAGAAGAACTGTTTTTAGCCAGGTCATTTGTACCCAAGTGAATGATGACATCAATTTTGGAATGCTCACTTTCTGCACTAATTATGCCAACAATTTGCTTTGTATTCTGCTGACTGAAGAGCCTGGGAGGCAGTTGACCATCTTTTCTCCTTTGAACTGTATTCCCAAGTTGGTGCCTCTGATGGAATCTCCAACTAGTAGTAGTTTCCTCTTTTGTGATCTTTTTTTTTTTACTTCATATTTGGGGCATATTTGGGAGTGGAGGAGTAGCCTAGTGGTTAGAGCAACTGCCTAGTACCCATAAGATCAAGGGTTCGATTTCCACTGGCACTCCTTGTGTGACTTTGGGCAAGTCACTTTACCCTCCATTGCCTCAGAAGAAAAGGCTGGCAATCTACTTCCGGTGATACATTGCCAAGAAAACCCAGAGGTAGCTGGGTCGCTATGAGTCAACACTGACTTGATGGCACTAAAAAAAAAAAAAAATTGGGACATTATCAGTAGATTAGGCATTAACCTTCTCATTTAAGGGCACTTCAGTTTCCACTAATTGGGCACTTTAATTTTCCAAGGTAGAGAAGGCATTATTTTATTTATTTATTTTATTTATTTATAGTCTCTTATATACCATGTTATCCAAGTTGATACTCCTGTTATATGTAATACCAAACAGCCTGTTCTGGTTTTTTTATGTTATCTGTAAACCGCGCTGATGTCAGAGAGTGCGGTATATAAGAAGTTGAAATAAAATAAATAAATAAAATAAAATACCGCACTATTCAGCATCAGCGCGGTTTACTTGTAACAAAAATGCTCAGTACAGTTGAACGCGTATGAGTTTTACAGGTAACAGGGCATAAAAACTTGGATAACAGGGGAAAACTATTTACAAAATTTATTACATGGAGTCATAATGACAGTAGTTTCACGGAAACATAACCACCACTAAGTGTTTGAGTATCATACTTGGTGTGTTGTTGATATACCATAATTTGTATGGAAGTGGTATCGCCAGGAGACTTTGGGCTCTAGGGGTTGTCGTTAGGCTCTATAAGGTATTTGTTGAAGAGGTGGCATTTGAGGGCTTTCCTAAACTGTGGTAGGTTCTTAATAGCCCGGATCTCAGGAGGTAATGCGTTCCAGCATCTTGGGGCACTGAGACTAAAGGCTCTGTTGGCTGTCGAATTGGTGCAAACAGTTACTGCCTTCGGGACTTTTAGGGAGTTTATAGCCGTGGATGATCTTGCTCTATTTGGGGAAGTGATATGGATGAGTGAGGTTAAGGATGCAGGTGAGAGATTGTTAATAGCTTTAAAGGTGATTATCAAGGTCTTGAAAACTATTCTGGCCTGGATGGGTAGCCAATGCAACTGTATCAGCAGAGGCGTTATGTGGTTGCTCCTGGAGGCTCCATGAAGGACTCTTGCTGCAGCGTTCATGGCTAGTTGCAGCGGGTTCAATGTAGATTGGGGAAGACCTTGAAGGATGGCATTGGCATAGTCAAAATGGGGTATGATCAATGCCTGGAAAATTGTCCGGAAATCAGTTGGTTCAAGCATGGAACGTAGATGCCTAAGTGTGCGGATCTTGTAGTATACTGATTTGACTATGTTTCCTATATGGGCCTTCAAATCCAAATGCTGATCTAAAGTGACTCCCAGGTAACGTATTGAGGATTTAGATTGCAGCTCAGCTTCTTTTACCTTAAGATATTGTGGTGGGGTAAAGTTGGGGTTCCTCGTAATGAAGAGTACTTCCGTTTTCTTATGTTGTATTCTGAGGTTTTGAGAAAGAAGCCATTCAGATATTGCGTTGAAACAGTTCGTCAGTGGAGAGAGGTCCATATGCTCAGTAGAGAAGGGAATGTAAAGCAGGACGTCGTCTGCGTATAACATGCAATCGACATTGAAGGACCGGATGATATTACAAATTGGTTGCATGTAAATATTGAACAAGAGCGCAGAAAGGGAGGAACCCTGTGGGACTCCCTGGCTTTGGTGGAATGGTTCAGAATTTTTTCCTCCGGAACGAACATGCTGCCATCTTTCGGTCAGGTAGGATCTGCACCATTCAAGCGCTCTTCCATTTATGCCTTTGTCAATCAGTCATCTTAATAGAAGCTCGTGGTTTACTGAATCAAACGCTGCAGCGATGTCTAGAAAGATGAGTGCAAATCCTTGACAAATGTCGTCAATGCTGGTGATTATCTTGCAGAAGAGAGTGGTAAGAAGGGTCTCCACTCCATGGAATTCCCTAAAGCCATGTTGGCAAGGATCTAACGGTGCGGCGGAGTCGATATGATCTTGCAATTGACGTTGAGCCTCCTTTTCTATGATCTTCGCAAGTAGTGGGATGCTGGATATAGGTCTGTAGGATTCTACCTGTTGGGGATCAAGCTTGCAGTTCTTTAGCAGAGGTCTGATAGAAGCATGTTTAAGGGCTGAAGGGAAAGAGCCAGTTGAGAAGGAGAGGTTCATTATTTTGGATAGTACTGGGCTGAAGTGACTGCGAAGCTCCTTGATCCAGAAGGCTGGGCATGGATCCGACTGGGCAGTGGTGATATTAAGGGCTGCAATAGTGTCTTCAATCCCTCTCTTGGTGGGGGTAGAGAACATGATTAGGGCTGTTTGGTAGACTTGCTTTATGGCTTTAGTTGTAATAGAGGTTTTGTTGGTCTGGCATATCTTGGGATATCTCTTGGAGAGGTTTGTGTTTCAGGTCGCGACCTACCAGAGCCCACTGTGATCCACTTGTTCCTGGGCTATTTGATTCTTTGTGGGAGTGGTGGATATTTTTCAGTTTGTACTGTAGAGGAGGTGGGTTTTAATTGCAACTAATTATTCCCTTAATAGAATCAATTCTTCATTCATAGCAGATAACTTGAGACATACAGGGCAAGCTCTTAGGCTCCAAATGATGATTCTTAGAATGAAGACACCACAGCTATTGCATTGAATACATGACATGCTGATTAAGATGGTTATAAAGCAGCTCTAGGACAAGGAGAAAAGGTGGAAGTTACACCTAATTGGAGGACAGATGTCAATCTATATGACTATATAGGCAACGCAACCCTAGGGTGAGGGGTAGGGTGGGTGGGAATTTGTGTCCCTGGCCAGTAAACCTTATCTGAGCTGAGGGCACATTCAGATTTCTGATTTAAAAAGGCTATGTAAGGAATGTAGAGAGCTAAATTTTCCTAAACTTATAACCAAAATTTAGGGTGTTTGCCATTAGACCATAGATCAATGTGGCTGTTAACAGATAGATAGAAATGTGATGGAGAGAAAGATTGGAAGAAGTTTATTTTCTTTTTTTTTTGTCCTTTTGTGTTTGTCCTCCACCCTTGGTGCAGTTCTAACACACCACAGTGCCTAAGTAGTATTAGAAGAGAATAAAACAGGTAATAGGCAAGGAAAGTTTATATCAAAAACCAGCCAAATAGTAAAGTTAGAAAGCTTAGCTTTGTAGAGTCTCTCTTGAAGTTGTGATGGCAATGACTGGATCAGGCAGCAGTCGAGCTTTCTGTGCTGATTCGAGAAAATCAGTTTGATAGGTACTCCCTCTGTTTTGTGGTGCTCTTAGAATTCACAGTTAGGCTGGAGAAAAGGGAAAAAGGGGAATATGATAGAAACATGCATCTTGCCAGTGGGAATGTTTTGACTTGCTTTTCTGCATAGTCTGACATGTCCAGAAATTCGTTGTTGGGCCTGTTTTGGGTAAATCCATGACACTTGGGCCATCGGTGCTTTTGGTTTGCAAAGCTTCATTTTTGCTGAACTGTTCAGTTACTGACCTTATTCAGATGTTCCTAATGAAGACCCTTCTCTCTCCACTGTTGTCAGAGGCGGGAGACTCAGAAAAGACCCTTGATCAAGGTGGTGATTTAATATAGAAAAGGGAAAATGAAGGTGTGTTCATAAAGGAAGTGTTTGGAGATTAATAAATCTTTATAATTGTATATAATGTTGAGCGAACACTCTTAGAAAAGTCATAGGCAGTAGTGGATATCTGGCTTGGTCAACAGTACGCCAGCTCTCAAACAGTATTGGTGACATACTCATAAATATTTTCAGGAACCCACAATTACTCTTGAGAGACTGTGAAATGATGGGATGTCCTGCTGCTTATGTCTTTTGTATGAGTATGTTATCAACATTATATACATTTAACAGCTATTCATAGTTTTGTATGTATGGTATAAGTGGTGAGTCTCTTCCTGCCGGCTCTCCCTGATGTATCTAGCTTGATTAACATGGCCCATATTGGAGACTAGATGAGCTTGCAGTTGTGCAGACCAAAAATATTTGGGTTTTTTTGTTTAGCTTCCAGTGTCTTTTCTTGAGGACTCTTTGTTTTGGTTTTGAGGGAAAGTCTTAATAGCTTGCACGGTTGGCAGGTAGGCAGGTCGCGCTGTCGCTCAGTGCATGTTATGAGTGAATAATAGCACAATATTGAGCGACAAGTGAATACATACGGAATAATGCTTGCATTTACACGCTATTGCTCGTGACCATGGTGAGTTTTTTGTTTTGAATCAAAGATGTCATGAAACTATAAAGGAAATGTTGTTTCAAGAGAGTGCACATCCCTATTAAGTACATTTTTGCTTTTAGGATTCTAGTGATTTGGGGTCTTTATTTACTATTCTGTTCACATATAAAATTCTTTGGCATGCCTTGATAATGCTGATGGATCGCCCTAATTTCTTTGCATCCATGGACAGACACATCTTCTGTAAACACACCATTTTTCCTTTTATATTTTAAGGGTGCTTGCCACCTTGAATATTTAATTATCCTTGGTGCTTTTATGCCCTCACCTCTGCAAAGCTTTTTCTATAATCTAGGTGGTCTTTCATTTATTGGATTTTACCTGCTCTTACTAAAAGCCCAAGGCAGGATACAATAAAACACCCGCAAGCACAATGTTACAGTAACATAACATAAAGTAAAGACTAGGGGACATGCAATGAAGCTACAATGTAGCACATTTAAGACAAATCCAGAGAAAATATTTTTTCACTTGCTGCATAATCAAACTCTGGAATTCATTATCAGAGGAGGTAGTAAAAGCTGTTAGTGTAGCTGGATTTAATAGGTTTGGATGAATTCCTGGAAGAAAAGTCCATAAACCATTATTAGAGAACTGGAGAAATCCACTGTTTACCCCTGGGTAAGCATCATGGAATGTGTATACCTTTGGGAACCCAACAGGTACTTGAGACCTGGAATGGCCACTGCTGGAAACAGGATATTGTGCTTGATGGACCCTTCATCTGACCCAGTATTTCTTATGGTCTTATGTACAATAGCAACAACAGTAAACACATCCTTGGGGCATTCTACAGAATTGTACTTGGCAGCCCTAGAGAAATAAAAATATTTTTCAATGCCCTCCTAAACCCTATAAGATCATCAATAAAGCAAATGGCGAAAGGAAGACTATTGCTTTTATTATTTTTTTTTATTAGTATTTAGCTCACGCCTTTCTAATGGTGGTTCAAAGCAAGATCTCCAGGAACTAGCAGGAATGTAGTCTTCACATATGGGTGATGTCGGTACCGACAGATCCCGTGCGGGAATGCTCCCCAGCGTCCAGTTGGAAAGCCTTTGGGAGCACGCCACTGCGCCTGCGTGACTGTTTTCCCATCTCCCTCTCTTCGGTTCCTCATTTTCCATGGAGCCAGCAGGAAACAAATCCTGTCACCAGAGAAAACCTTTTTTGTGGATAGTGTCTGCCTTCCCGTTGACACCGGCACTGTCTAAGACAGCACTGGTTCCCTTATTTTTTCTTTCTTTTCCTTAAAAAAAAAAAAAAAAACTTGGGCGTCGACACCCTTTTAGGCCTTAAATCTTCCATACTCTTCATCCTTATGTGTATGGAGAAACCAACCAGTGGTTTCAAAAATTTATTAAGTGAGCCAGCACCATAGCACCATCTCGGAACTGACAGATGTCTAAAATGTCTCAGCTCATACCACCAGCCAAATGACTGTCCCCTTTGCCAGAAAATGACCTGAAAAGGCTTACACAACCGGGCTTCTAAATTAGGTACACTCTTTGCCTCGGGTGCAGTATCATTGGCGTCCACTTCGTCAAGGGCCTCTTCATCCTCTCCTGGATCTCGGGTATCCTTGACGTCCAAGCGCAAAGCTGCATTGAAGTCTGGGTACCTCCAGGGAAAGATCTTGTTCTAAACAGAGATCCTTCAGGGGTTGCCTCAGAGGCAGATCGGCCTGCCAAACATGCCCGGCAGGAGGCCCTGCCCTCAAAATCCATCAAGGGATTCCAGATGCTCCCGAGACCTCTACCTCCAGAGAGCTACTGGTACCATGCTCTGGGACAGTGGCGCAAATACCCATCCCCAATACCCAAGCATCGGCAACCTCACTAGACTAGCACATACTGGCCATCACAGATAGCTTTGCAGCCCTACTTGCAGCCTCAGTACCCATAAAACCATTGGATACAGGTACCAGGCAATCGGTACCAGTTCCGGTACAGACATCAACACTGGTTCCAGGTGTGACATCACTTTTATCCATGCCCTCCCTGGAATCCCTTACAGATACTATTGCAAGGCCCAAATGGCTCTCTGAAGCTGATACATCGGAACATCGGTACTGGCATCTATCTTCCGGTACGCACCGTACCCATTGATACATGGTCCTCCATTTCCCCTGATTCGGATGCAGAGTCCTTCGATTCATGGGGACCCTAGAACCTTCCCCTCCACCAGCGGTGCATGTCCTTTCAGGAATTTGAGACCTAGCCAAAGTTCTCTTTATCATGGTGACATCGGAGAAGGAACAGATGGTAGAGGAACTGGATTTCCTCCAGTACCCAATGGCACCCAAGGAAACCGCCACCTTACCAGTACACTGCATCCTTCATGATTTTATGCTTTGTATGTGGGAGATGCCTCTCACGGCTTTACCCCAAAGTAGACATCTTGATACCGGGTACCTGAGTGTCCCAGTTTTGAAAAGGCACAGCTTCTCCACCACTCCATGGCGGTTGAATCAGCTAAGTACCGAATCAAAAGCTCACTCATTTCTCTAACCCACCCAGTAGGGAATCGAGACCCCTCGAAGCCTTTGGGTGTCTGCTTCCAGGCCTCCATGCACTCAGCTAGGATCAATTCCTATATACTGTATAAGGAAATGTTTCTAAAGGAGGTCTGCAGAGATCTCGAAGCATTTGCTTCTCTCCTCCCAGATGAAAAATGGGCAGACTATCTTGCCCTAGTTAAACATAGCCAAAATGTATCAAAGTTCGTTAATAGAGCTACCTTTGCTTTTGAGTACACAAACAGGATTTCGGCAATTTGCATCAGTGCATATCTCATTGCATGGCCTCAGGCCTCAGATCTTGAACAGTGGGTTCAAGATAAGCTGGGCAACGTACCTTGCACAGGGGAAAACCTCTTTGGCAAAGACTGGCATGATAAAGCATCTAAATTAGTCGGAAAATACTACTCTAAAGAGTCTGTCCAGAGTAACAGCTGACTCTGCTAGGAAAAAGACTCTGCAAAGAAGTCCTTTTACAATAAGAAGAAATTCTTCTCTTCCTATCCCCCTGCTTCTCAGTATCAGGGCCAGGCCCCACAGAAGAGGCAACAGCCTCCTAAGCAGAAGAAGCCACAGGTGGTTAAATCTCAACCAGCCCCACAGCCACAAGCTGCCCCTGGTTTTTGACTCTTTTCTAGAGAACATTGCCTCCTTGCCTCTGGAGGATCCCCAACCTCTCCACATAGCAGGCAGAGGGGTCAAAGGGGTGTGCAGCAGCTGTTGAATTGCTGTGCATCTCTTAGGGGGAGAGAATAAAGTTCCCTCCAAGTCTTGCTGAGTATCTTTACGTGGTGACCCCATTGTAAAACACCTATGCCAAATCTCAGCAAGGCGACACTACAATTAAAGTAGGTTAGGAACAAAGAAGAAAAATCATATTGGCTGCTGTTGGCCAGGATAAAAAGGTGCCCACTATGCATTAGTGCTAACGATGGTTGCTGTAGATGCAGATAACATCCCTGCCACAGATAAAGGCCACTGTGAGCCTGTTCATGGACCCACTGTGGCAGGAGATAAACCACAGAAATTAATGAAAAAGTTAAAAGGATCAACTATGGTTAAGTGGAATTGAGGAGATAATGTACTGCTGTTTGTATTCTATGAATCCTATGTTGAAATCAAGAGCATATAGAGTCCACCAAAAGCTGGAAGAAAGGAAACTTGCCGTTAGAAAAACTGCAGGAAGTAAGGGTGCAAATTTAAGATCTTTAATTTTAAAGATAGAAGAAAAGTATGTGAAAGAACATCTTGGAGCAACTAAGGGATTCTATGGACAAAGAAATATGAGGAGGAGAGGACGTAGGTAAGAGTACCAGAAGAAAGGAAGAGACAGAAAAGGAGAGGTTGAGGGGGAGAGATAGCGTTGACAGATTTGGAGCTGCAGAAAAGGGAGCTGAATAAAGGAAGGGTAAACAAATTAACTGAATTGGAAGAGGCAAAAGAGCAAGAAGAAAGGGACGAGAGACCCAGAGGTGGAGGAATTCAAGATAGAACTCCTAGCCCATATGGAAAGAGATGAATATGCTGGGTTCCAAGCAAGGGAAAGACTACCCAAGCTAAATTTAACACCTAAGGCTAGAAGTATGATTAAGATGTACAAGGCCATATCTAATATAAAGGGACCATTTATTGACATCACAGAATTAATCAAATACAATATTGTGCAACTAAAATTATTACTGCAAGAATACTACCATCCTAGAGTGCAAGGCCAGAAGAAAAAGAATAACCGTTTCTCCTTGGAAAAAGCACATTGAATGAAAAATGCAATCATTGTGTGCAGATGTATCCCTGAAGGATGGGTATCTAAAAGGATTAAGATCATCAAAGATATTAAGGAAGATCCAAGATAAGCTGAAGCATGGTGTATTAACAGAAGACCTGAAATTTATGTTCCAATATTAAATTGAAAATAGAAGCAGAAGCGCAAAAACTTCAAAGATATGAAGAAAACAGGAAAGAAAGATATCGGAATAAACTATTTAGAGAAAACCCAAAGCAATTCTACAGGGAAATGGGGAAGAGCATTAATATGGTAAAAGCACTTCCAACCAAAGCCGAAACTGAAACCTTCCGGAGAAAGCTATAGGAGGAACCCTATACAGCACAATCACAAAGCAGAATGGTTATCCAGCATACAGAAGCATTTAGAAAAAACAATTCTCAAACCTATGGAAGGGCATGTAGTAACAAAGAAAGAGCTGGAAAGCAGGTTAAAGCGAGCTCCAAACTGGAAGAGCCCTGGCCCAGATGGAGTAACCAACTTTTGGCTCAAACAGTTAACATCACTCCACCAAGACCTGGCGAACTGCAAAAATCAATTGTTCAAGCAACTTCACTTAACACAACAATGGCTTACTACAGGAAGAGTGTTTCTCCTTCCGAAGGAGTAACATGCCTAAAAAAAAATTATAGACCAATAACCCGTTTACCTACAATCTATAAGCTGTTTACTGTGATAAATGCAGACAGAATATGCAATCGCATCAAGCTCAATAGCATTATGGCGATAGAACAAAAGGGCAATAAGAGGAGTATATGGAACCAAAGACCAGTTCCTAGGCGTTCCTCCAGTCCGGTCCCTTAACTTCTGGGTTGTGCTCCTCTACCAGCAGCCTTGGAGACTGAGCTCTTCAATTTTTTTTCCCATGATGATCCTCCAGTATAAATATCACTGGCTCCTCCCATCAGATCCAGTTTAGCTCAGTCTCCAAAGCAGCTGGAAGGAGTACTAAGCCAGTGAGAGGCTTAGTGGAGAGATTTAGGAAGGTTTCCTTTCTTATTCTGTTTGCTTTTATTTAATTCGGTTTTTGAAGGCACCTTTGTGCTGGGTTTGTTTTTGTGGGTGAGAGTGTAGTTGAATTAGTATCAGGATTTGGCGAGAGAGATCCTTCCCCTTCCTCTTCTCTTCTCTCTTCTTCTCTGTTTCTTGCTTAGCGGCGGCTCCCGAGGGGTCGAGCACAAAAGGGAAAGCTCAGCGGCGCCTCTCGAGCCGTCAGGTGGGGGAGCGGTGGCGAGAGGCAGCGGAGTTCAGGCTGAGCAGAGACCGGTTTTCAAATCCCGGGCCTGCCCATGCCGAAGCCCTAGTGGAGGCTGAGCACGTGGAAGGGAGCCGACCGGCATGCCGGAGCTCAGCGGCACAGAAAGGAAGCGGCTGAGTGGAGCTGAGGACCGCGTGGTGCTGAGGACCGCGTGGCGCTGAACTGTGGTACCGGTAGCCTGTTTATCTTCTCTGGAGGATCCTTGCTGGCTGGGAAGGCAGCGCCAGAGGTACAGGTCAAGTTGGAAGGGGGAGGGGATTGCCCCGGTAGTTTTGTTCGCGCACGCGTTTTTGGCGCACAGGAGAGCAGGCCGGATATCAGGCTGCTCTCTGGGGAGCTCAGAGAGGGTTCCCTTTATTGGATACATTATTAAATACATTTATTGCATTATTGCATTTGTTTAATTTTACAGTTCATTTTAAAAGAAAAAAAAAAGGAAAAAAAAAAAGAAAACCGGGGGTTGCAGTTAATTTAATGAGAGGAAGTCTTTGGGGTGTGTTAGTCACAGGGCCAGAATGCCAGCCCCGGCCTCAGTGCTTAGTATGTGGTGCGAAGCGTGGGGCGGTATCGGTGGCAGGTATTTGCAGGGGGTGTGCTATGGAGGCCGCCTCTGTGGAACAGGAAATCCAGGCTTCCTTGGCTCTGGAAACAGCAGCAGAGGGCACACCTCAAAGTTCAGGGGAGGTGGTGCCCCAATTGGGGGGGGCCAGAGGGTCCGTTGGTCCCAGTTGTGGAGCAGCAGGCCTCTATGCTGCACATTCCAGGCCCTTCCTCATTGCCGGCCGGGCAGGAGGGGATGGGCCTGGGTGGTTTCTCCCCAGAGTTCGTGCTGCTTCTGCATAAAGCTTTTAGCCTTAGGAAGCAGGAGCAGAAGGAGGGCGCAGGAGACGGCCCACCCAAGAGAAGCTCGGACCCCAGTGAGGGGGGATCTTCTATACCGCAGAAGCGGCAAAGGATGGCTGAGGACAGGTCGCCTCCCCTCTCTATGGTTGAGGAGCGGGAGACGGAGTTGTCAGAACCGGATCTAGGAGAGGAAGAGGAGGAACTCGAAGAGGGCGAGATTCAGAAGGAACAGAGAACCCGGATTATGTGGGTGTTTCGCCGGGAGGAATTACTGGTTTTGATTTCTGAATCCTTAAAGGCTCTCAGTATAGCTCAGCGTGTGCCGGTAGAGGAGGAGGTCCTCGAAGATCTGCTTATTCAGGCGGTTAAGAAGGCTCAAAGTTTTCCCGGTGCACCGGGTGGTGAGGCAGATGATCCAGGAGGAATGGGATCAGCCGGATTCGGGCCTGAGGGGTGTGAGGTCCATGGCCTGTTTGTACCCTTTACCGGAACAAGACAGGGAGCTATTGAGATCGCCGAGAGTGGACGCGGCGGTCTCAGCAGTCACCAAGAAGACAACGATCCCAGTGGAAGGCAGTGCGGCTCTGCGGGATGTGCAGGACCAGAAGTTGGACATGCTGTTGAAACAGGCCTTTGACATCAGTGCCCTGGCCCTTCAGGCCTCGGTGTGTAGCGCGTGGGTGGCACCGTGCTTGTCTGCGGTGGTCACAATAGCTCCAACCATTGGGCGACTCTGCTAGTGCTTCGCAGGAGGAAGCGAGCAAGACTGAATCAGGGGCAGCCTACTTGGCAGACAGCCAGTATGACCTGGTTAGAAGCTTGTCTAAGAACATGGCGTCGGTGGTCGCGGCTCGTCGTTATCTCTGGTTACGCAGTTGGGCTGCGGATGGGTTCCTCTAAGACTCGTCTTAGTAAGTTGCCGTTCAAGGGCAAGCTACTGTTTGGCGAGGATTTGGACAAGTTGGTGAAGGAATTGGGAGAGTCTTAGGGAGGCAGACTCCCTGAGGACTGTCAGAAGCAGTCTTGCTCTTCCGCTCCCACCAGGACTCAGCAGCGGGACCCCTGCAAGTTTCGGGCGTCGCGGTATGCCCTGTTTCAGAGAGGACGTGTTAACTCTCAAGGTCAGGGGTTCTGTGGGTTTCGGGGGGCCGGAAGGGGTTTCGGCGCCTCCTCCTCGTCCGCGGGTCCGAGAAAGTCGCAATGAAGTGAGGGGGGTCCAGACGGGGGGGCTGCCGATAGGAGGCCGTTTGAGGCGGTTTCTGCCCGTTTGGACCCGGGTCACATCCGACCAGTGGGTGCTGGAGGTAATTCGAGAGGGTTATGCTCTCGAATTCTCAAGCACCGTCTCTCCAGCGTTCATTCGGTCTCCCTGCAGGTCCCCAGCAAAAAGGGCTGCAGTAGAGGAAACTCTGGACAGGCTGCTGGAGTTGGAAGCGGTGGTGCCGGTGCCCATTGACCAGTGCGGCTACGGTCTGTACTCCATTTATTTCGTGGTGCCCAAAAAGGAAGGCACTTTCCGTCCAGTTCTCGACTTGAAGCGTGTCAATCGATGTCTGAGTTCCGCATTTTCTTATGGAAACCCTGCGGTCTGTAATAGTTGCAGTACGGCAGGGAGAATTTTTGACATCTCTCGATCTGACAGAGGCCTATTTACATATTCCAATCCGGGAGTCTCATCAGCAATACCTGCGGTTTGCTGTGCCAAGGGGACATTTTCAGTTCCAAGCTCTGCCCTTTGGTCTGGCAATGGCGCCACACACCTTTACCAAGGTGATGGTAGTGGTGGTGGTGGCGCTGCGCAAGGAGGGGATCCTAGTCCATCCGTACCTCGACGACTGGTTGATTCGGGCCAAGTCCGATGAGGAGAGTCGGAAAGTCACGGACAGGGTAGTCTGTTTCCTGCAGAGTCTGGGGTGGGTTATCAACCGGGCAAAGAGCAGACTATTTCCATCCCAGGTGATAGAGCACCTCTGTGCAAGATTCGACACAAGGGAAGGAAGGGTGTTCCTTCCGGTTCAGTGGGCAGTGGCGCTGTGACTGCTGGTTCGTCAGTTTCGGGCGAGAATCTCGCCCTCGGCGTGGCATTACCTGCAGGTCCTGGGGACAATGGCGGCAACGATCGAGATGATACCGTGGGCCAGGGCTCACATGAGACCCCTCCAGCGGGCTCTCCTCCGTCGGTGGTCGCATCAGAGTCAGCCCCTGTCGATGCGGCTCCCCATTCCGCAGGAAGCGAGGGAATCCCTGCTGTGGTGGCTCCGGTCGGGCACCTTGGAAAGAGGCATGCCCTTAGAAGCCTCGAAGTGGTTACAGTTAACGACGGATGCCAGCTTATCGGGCTGGGGAGCACATTGCGAGGGGCACTTCGCACAGGGGACTTGGACTCCGGAGGAGGCCCAGTGGTCCATCAACAGGCTGGAATTGCGGGCTGTAGTTCTAGCACTCCGGACCTTCGAGCAGTGAATACGCGAGCAGGCGGTCCAGGTGTTTTCATACAATGTGACCACGGTAACCTATATCAACCGGCAGGGCGGCACAAGCAGCGCTCCCTTGAAGGAAGAGGCAGAGGGGCTGTTGGATGGGGCAGAAGCCCATCTGTTGGCGCTGTCGGCGCAGCATGTAACCGGAGTGGAGAATGTGGAAGCGGACTTCCTGAGCAGGCGCAGAGTGGATCCCGGAGAGTGGGAGCTCTGTCCACAAGTGTTCGAGCTGGTGGTTCGTCGGTGGGGTCAGCCCATCATGGATCTGATGGCGAGGTTCCAGTCTGCCAAGGTCAGCCGCTTCTTCAGCAGCAGGAGGGAGCGGATGTCGGAGGGCCTTGATGCTGTGGTCCAGAGGTGGCCCACGGAGGGACTGCTTTGTGTTTCCTCCATGGGCGCTGATAGGAAAGGTTATGCAAAGGGTGGAGGCCCACCAGGGGTGGGTGATCCTTATAGCACCGGATTGGCCTCGTCGTCCGTGGTATGCCAATCTCGTAGGACTGTTTGATGACAGGCCGTGGCGCCTGCCGGCACGGGAGGATCTATTGTTCCAGGGTCCGTTGCGGATGCTGCAGGTGGATCGGTTCTCGCTTAAGGCCTGGCGGGTACGGCTGCTTAAGCGAGGTTATTCGGGAGCAGTGATTGCCACCTTTTTGAGAGCTTGTAAGCGTTCTACTTGCCTGTCTTATGTTCGGGTTTGGCGCATCTTTGAGGGTTGGTGCGCAGATCAGAAGATTCGGCCCTTGGGACCTCGGTGCCAGAGGTGTTGGAATTCTTGCAAGCAGGTTTGGAGAAGGGGCTTGCTGCCAGCTCTCTTTGGGTTCAGGTAGCAGCCATTTCTTGCTATAGGGGCAAGATCAAGGGAAAGGCGCTGGGGCAGCATTCAGACGTAGCTAGATTCCTAAGGGTGGTCAGGCATGTGAGGCCTCAGAGAGTGGTGTCAGTTCCTCCCTGGGATCTTAATCTGGTGTTGAATGTCCTAGCGGGGGAACCTTACGAGCCGATTGAGCGTTCCTCCTTGAAGGATTTGACCCTCAAGACAGTGTTTCTGGTGGCCATTTGCTTGGCGAGGCGTATTTCGGAACTGCAGGCATTGTCTTGTCGGCCTCCCTTTCTGTCATTCTTCAAGGAGCAGGTGGTTTTGCGGACGGTACCTTCGTTTCTGCCCAAGGTGGTTTCGCCGTTTCATGTGAATCAGTCGATTTCCCTTCCCTCATTCCTGGGAGTGGGGAAAGGGGCTGAGGAGTTGCTTCTCCACAGACTGGACGTGAAGAGAATCTCCCGGACGGCATCGTTCCGAAAGTCGGAGCATCTGTTTGTGGTGTTCAGAGGGCCGCGTAAGGGTGAAGCGGTGGCTAAGGGTTCTATTTCCAGATGGATCAGGGAAGCCATTGCCGGTGCATACATTCAGAAGGGTAGACCGGTCCCGGTAGGGTTCCGGGCCCATTCAACCAGGGGCTTAGCTACCTCGTGGGCGGAGTTCAGTTTAGTTCCGCCCAGGGAGATTTGTAGGGCGGCGACTTGGTCGTCGTTACATACCTTCGCTAAGTTCTATCGGTTGGATGTGATGGCCTTGGAAGATGCGGAGTTTGGGTCGGCGGTGCTTCGGTCCGCTCTGTCAGGGCCCTCCCAGAGGTGAACTGCTCTGTTACATCCCAGAAGTTAAGGGACCGGACTGGAGGAACGCCTAGGAAAGAGTAATTAGACCTTACCTGCTAATTAGCGTTCCTGAAGAGACTCCAGTCCGGTCCCTGATCCCACCCAGTTGGGTCAGATCGTCCCGAAGCTTTGGGTAGGTCAAGGAATATCCAACTTTTGTTGTTTCAGGTAAGGTGGTGATGGATATTCGGCTGTCAGTGTCAATATGCCGTAGGCATGGGCCTCTTGAACTTACGGGTAAGTTCGGGTCAGGTACTCCTTCTCTCTTTCTCTTGGGGGTTGTGGGATGAAGCTCTTTCTCTCCAAGGGGCCGGGAGGAGTTGGGCCCTTATGAGTCCGTGCAGGGGTACGCTTATCAGTCGTCTTGTTTGAGTTCAGCGGACAGTTTGCGGTTCTGTTAGTGTATTCGGTTCTGGTTAGTTGTTTTAATGTCTCTCCATTAAGTCTGCTTTGTCAATAGTATACTGGATCTGATGGGAGGAGCCAGTGATATTTATACTGGAGGATCATCATGGGAAAAAAATTGAAGAGCTCAGTCTCCAAGGCTGCTGGTAGAGGAGCACAACCCAGAAGTTAAGAGACCGGACTGGAGTCTCTTCAGGAACGCTAATTAGCAGGTAAGGTCTAATTACTCTTTAATGCTGAATAAGGCCATTATGGCCAGTGCTAAGAGGCAGAAATCTCAGTATAGCATGGATTGATTACGAGCTTTTGACAGCGTCCCACACTCTTGGATAATGCATTGCCTTGAAATGTATAAAATAAATTCTGGTTTGCTAGAGTACATTAAGTTCACTATGACAATGTGGCAGGTCACACTCTTTAAGATATGAAGATGGCCAGTACATCATTCCTAACATTAGGAGCCAGTGAGGAATATTTCGGGGAGATTCCCTGTCACCACTTCTATTTTGTTTGGCGCTTAATCCAATGAGTGCTGTCATCAACTCTTTGGGGCATGGATTTAGTCTGAATTCTAAAGACTGTACCAACCCAGAAGCAACTTCCCATCTGCTATTTCTAGATGACCTGAAGCTCTACAGTTCCAACAATCAACAATTAGCAGAGCAACTTAATTTGGTGAAAAGCTTTTCTGATATCAGGATGACTTTTGTCCTTGACAAGAGGAAAATTGAGCAAAACCGAAAACATCTCCCTTGCTGAGGGATGTGACAAAGGATCTTGAACAGGAAGACTTATATATCAGTATCTCAGAATAGAGGAAGGAATGACACTCGAGCAGAAACTATTGAGAGAGATTAGTAAAGAATATTACAGGAGATTAAAACTGTTATTGAAAAGTGCTTTAACATCACAAAAAGATAAGCCATCAATCAACTGGCAATTCCTGTACTGTCATACAGTTTTGGGATTGTAGATTGACCTCAAAGATTTTGAAAAACTGGATGTGCGAACAAGAAAACTCCTCCATGCTCATGTTGTAATTTACAAGAATCAGTGTATGCCAAGATTGTACATGCCTAGAGCTGAAGGAGGGCTAGGACTTACAGAGATCGACTACACCTACAGAGCTACTATTGTAGGCCTCCAAGCCTGATAGTATCATCGGATCCAAATATGCAAAAAGTGCAGAAATATGAAAGTAAATGTCCAGAATGTCTCCATCAAACTTGGACAAGCGTTCTGACGATTAGAAGGGAGTTGAACTGAGGGAGAGCCCTAGATGTGGTGTATTTAGATTTCAGTAAAGCATTTGACACCGTTCCTCACAGGCGACTTATAAACTGAGCACCCTAGGGATGGACCCTAAAGTTACTGTTTGGGTTAGAAATTGGTTGAGTGGGAGGTGACAGAGTACAGATAAATGGAGCTCACTCTGAGGAGAAGGAAGCTATCAGTGGTGTGCCCCAGGAATCTGTCCTTGGTCCGATTCTTTTTAACATCTTTGTTAGTGATATAGCGGAAGGGCTGTCGGGTAAGGTTTGCCTCTTTGCGGATGATACCAAAATCTGCAATAGAGTAGACACCCAGGAAGGTGTAGATAACATGAGGAGGGATCTAGCTAAGCTTGAAGAATGGTCTAGAATTTGGCAGCTGGGACTTAATGTTAAAAAGTGCAAGGTCATGCATTTGGGCTGCAGCAATCCAAGGGAGCAATATAGTATAGGGGGTGAAGTACTTTTGTCCACTAAAGAGCAGGACCTTGGCATGGTTGTGTCTGATCTTAAAGTGGCTAAACAGGTAGAAAAGGTGACAGCAAAAGCTAGAAGGATGCTTGGGTGCATACAGAGAGGAATTTCTAGCAGAAAAAAGGTGATAGTGTCTCTGTATAAGTCTTTGGTGCGGCCTGATTTGGAGTATTGTGTGCAATTTTGGAGACCGCACCTTCAAAAGGATATAAACAGGATGGAGTCAGTACAGAGGGTGGCTACTAAAATGGTTAGTGGTCTTCATTATAAAGCATATGTGGACAGACTTAAGGATCTTAATATGTACACATTAAAGGAAAGGCGGGATAGAGGTGATATAATTGAGACGTTTAAATACCTCCGTGGCATAAATGCACAGGGGTAGAGCCTCTTTTGATTGAAAGAAAGTACTGCTACAAGGGGACACGGGATGAGGGTGAAAGGGGATAGATTTAGGAGTGATATGCAGAAATATTTCTTTATGGAAAGAGTGGTGGATCTGTGGAATAGTCTCTCAGTGGAGGTGGTAGAAATGAGGACAGTATCTGAATTCAAAAAAGCATGGGACAGACAGTATCTCTAAAGGAAAAAAGGGGACTGTTGTAGTAGTTGATATGGAAGGACAGACTAGATAGGCCATGTGGTCTTTTTCTGTCATCATGAAGTAACAGAATTTGCAAACAAGAGAAAAAGCTCTTCAAAGAATTAGATCAACAGGCGAGGGAAAACAAGTGGCAAATGCGCAAATACAGTGGGGAAAATACAGTGTGTTCTAAGAACCTTTTGTCGAACGGGAACCCAGGGACCAGGGTTCGATTCCCACTAGCATTCCTTGTGGCCTTGGGCAAGTCACTTAACCCTCCATTGCTCTGAAAATCCAAGTTATCAATGTCTGTTTAATGTACGTTTACCAAGTTTGTTACAATGTGAACCGCTTTGATTGAAATGATAAAGCGGTATAAAAAACATGTTAAATAAAATTAATAAATAACTGAAACCAAAGGATAAAAGATTGATAGTTGCAGCCCAGGACAGCAGATTAGACAAGATGGTTTTTGGCGAGTATTGAAAAAACTGGCACAACAGACATATGCCGATTCTGTAAGAAAGCGCTGGAAATGGTGACTTACCTAATAGCAGGCTGTGAAGTTCTGATGGCAGAACATTTCTATACAGGAAGGCACAACAAAGTAGCATGGCTCTTCCACTGGAAACTCTGGAAACACTACAACATCACTGTCCTTGAAAAGCACTGAGATCATGACCCTAAGAGAATAACAAAGAATGAAGAGGTTATGATCATCTGGGACATTCCCATTCCGAGAGAAGAGACTGAATGCCAGGAAACTTGACATAGTGGTAAAGAATACCAGAACAGCATTGATAATAGAAGTGTCTGTACCTGATTATTCTGTGACTTGCATGGAGAGGCAGAAGATCCTGAAGTACCAAGAAATAGTCAGAGACCAAGAAAATGTGGCAGAAAGATACAGAAATATTTCTCATTGTACTAGGAGTCACAGGCCTGATAAAGAAGAATTTCCAAACATCTTTACAAGCTACACATACAAGTTACATCTTACGAACTCCAGCAGGATGTTCTTTGGCACGATGCAAGTATTATGCTGAGCATTAGCAGTAAATTTGAGAGACTAAAATCATACTCCACATACCTTGGCTTAGAAGTGAGGTTCAAGACTGCCATTGTATGCGCAAAATTAACCCATTTGGAGAAACTATCCCCAGACACTGTCACTATGCCCACAGATGGCACCTCGTCACCCCAGAGCAGTGGACACTCACCATATTTCAGAAGGGATAGAGACTTCACCTACAGACTCTGCCCCCCTCCACATTCAAGGGGGAGTATCAAACACAACCCTCTCACTGCTTTCCTGCAAGACGACGTGTCCTTTCTTCTGTCTCAGGATGCCATAGAGGTTCCAATGTCCCAGCAGGGAGTGGGCTTCTACTCTCCCTACCTTCTCATTTGAAAGAAAGCCAGAGGGTACAGGCCCATTCTCAACCTCAGAAACCTCAACAAGTTTCTCGTCCACAAACAGTTCAAGATCTCTCTCGGGACTCTTCTTCCCTATCTCCAGAGTCAGGGTTGGCTCTGTTCTCTAGATCTAAAGGCATACACACATCCTCATCCATCCAGGGGACAGGAGGTATCTACGCTTCACCTTTCAGGGAAACATCAATACGGAGTCCTTCCTTTTAGACTCACCTCTGCCACAAGAATCTTTACAAAATGCATAGTGGTTGTAGCTGCATATCTGAGAACTTCGGGGATATGTCTTCCCCTACTTCGACTGGCTAATAAAGGCAGACACCTCCAAAGAGGTGTTGCTGTCCTTGCATCATACCATAACAGTACTACAACACTTGGGATTTGTCATAAACTTCCCAAATTCCCATCTCACTCCAACTCAGACTAGAGTTCATTGGAGCCCTGCTAGACACCCAACAGTCCAGGGCCTTTCTGCCCCAGCTCTGTTGTACTCATCTAGTAGAACTAGCGTCCCAGATGCTCCTCAGAGACCATCTGATAGCCTGAGAGATGCTGCAGCTCCTTGGGCACATGGCCTCTACAGTACATGTCGTCCCCCATGCCAGTCTACATATGCGGATAGCCCATTGGACTCTGGCCTCCCAGTGGAAGCAGGTCTCAGGCTGTCTCTGGGACAGGATCAAAGTCACTGCTCACCTAACCACATCCCTTCAGCAGTGATGCTCTCTAGAAAATCTGCTTGTAGGATCACCTTTTCAGATTCCTTCACGTCAATGTACTCTGACAGATGCCTCTAAACAGGGTTGGGGAGCCCATCTGGGCAACCTGACTACACAAGAACTCTGGATGGTACAGGAGTCACAACTCCAGATCAATCTCCTGGAGCTTTGGGCTATCTTCAAATCTCCAGGAACAAGCAGGAATGAGTCTTCATATATGGGTATCATCGGTACCGATGGAGCCTGCACGGGAACGTTCCCCAGCGTCCATCCAGTAAGAAAGCTTTTGGGAGAATCCCACAGCGCCTGCACGCTGCCTTCCCGCCTTTCCCAACAGCCTCTCTCCAGTTCTTCTTTTCCGCGGAGCCAGCAGGTCGTGTTCCTGTCACCGCAGAAGAATTCTTTATTTTTTTCTTTATTTTCCTGTCTCGCGTCTGCCTTCTTTGACGTCAGACCGGTACCGCCGGTCTTTTCTTTTCTTTCTTAAAAAAACAAAACAAAAAACTTTTCTTTCTTCAACTGTGCATTTTCAGTTTGGGCCTTAGGCCTGAACATATTTTCTCCTCATGGAGAAGCCCGCTTCCGGGTTCAAAAAGTGCACGAAGTGTGGCGGTACTATTTCTGTCACCGACACCCATGACTGGTGTCTATAATGTTTGGGTCCTGACCATTCCATCACGGATTGTGTGTCCTGTACCATGATGTCCAAAAGAGGTCGGCAGAACCGAGCAGCCAAGCTCAGTACCCTGTTTCCCTCTGATGCAGCCTCGGTGGCATCGACGTCTTCCAGGGCTGCTTCTTCCTCCCATGGATCTCAGGTAACCAAACATAAATCTAGCCGGTCCTCGAAGGGCAAATCTCCCTCTAAGCATCGAGATGCCTCCGGGCTTGTCCTCGAGGATTCCGCACCGGCAAAATTACCCCAGCGGGAAGTTCCGGCTTCCAAAGCATTGTCTATGGAGTCACAGGTTGACATCGATGGCTCGGCCTAGACCGATCACCTGTTAGCGTGTTCTGGGGTACCGGTGGCCTCCACTGGTACCGACATCCAGACTCTGGTGGCGTCGATGGATCAGAAGATTCTGTCCATGCAGCGCACCCTAACGGCGTTTATGCAGGCTTTGACGCCTCCGGTACCGCAACAGTCTTCGTTGCTGGTACCGACTCCAGCACCGGCATCGTTCCCGGTGCGGTACAGATTGCATCGACATCGGCTTCGGTGTCGACTGCAACGGTACCCTGTCCTATGATGCCCATCGGTACTGAACCGGTACCGCTTACTCCCGATGTCGATCCCACTCGGTACGCATATCGGGCTTTACAGGAGCATCCAGACAGGCGATACTTCGATTCCTCTGAAGACTCTGAGTCGGAGGTTTCTGTCAATGCACCGGTACTACTTCCTCAGGAGTCTGATTCTCCAAAACGAAGAATGTCTCCTCCAGAAGACTTGTCTTTTCAGGACTTCATTAGGGAAGTGGCTAGGGGCCTCTCCATTACAGTGGCCCCTGAGTCAGAGCCTAGAGCCAAGCAACTAGATATTTTGCAATATCCTAAGGCTCCTAAAGAAGCAGCTACTTTACCTATTCATGAGATTCTCTATGATCTCATGTTGAGCATGTGGGAGACTCCTCTTACCACCTCTCCTCATTCTCGTAGATTAGACACCATGTACCATGTCCCTTCTTGTCCTGACTTTCATAAGTCTCAGCTTCCTCACCACTCTATTGTGGTAGAGTCTGCCATGAGGAAAATAAAGAGTGCAAAGAGACTCATCTAATCCCCCAGGACGTGAATGCAGGACCCTTGATGCTTTTGGCCGAAGGGTTTTCCAAGCTAATATGCTTGCTGCCAGAATCAACTCCTATAGTCTCTATATGGGGATGTTTCTAAAAGAAGTCACAGATCATCTGCAGACTTTAGCCCCTTTTATTTCAGAAGATAAAAGGCAGGAATTTCTCACTTGGCTTAAACATGCCCAAGATGTTTCCAAATTCTCCAACCGTGCAGCCTTTGACTCTTTTGAGTGTGTAAGCAGAGCCTCGGCTATTGCCATAGGTGCACGCAGAATTGCTTGGTTACAAGCCTCTGATTTGGAACTTTGGGGAGGCCGTGGCATCTGCCGCTACGAGAGGTCCAAGATGAACTGGGAAATCTTCCTTATACAGGTGGAAACCTTTTTGGCAGGGATTGGAAAGCAAAAGCCACTCAGATGGATGCTGAGAACTCTGCTTTGGATCGACTTTCAAAGTCTACCTCTGCTCCTGCTAAGAAAAGGCTGTTCAAAAAGACAACTTTTTCTAAAAAGGGAAGATACTATCCTGCTTATGGTCAGCAGGCATCTTCTGCAGGTCGTTTTGCTGCAAAGCATCAGCAACCACCTAAACAGGCCAAGTCAAAGGCTGACAGGCCTCCCACAACTCAGCAGCCTCAGCCTCCCCAGGGCCTTTGACTTGCAAATAGAGAACTTAGCCTTTCTGGCTATGGAAGAACCAGAGCCCCTCACCATTCCAGGAAGGTTGGCTCACTTTGCTCCCAGATGGGAGCAAATTACAGCAGAGCAATGGACCCTCTCCATTGTAAGGGAAGGGTACAAGCTTCATTTCTTAAACCTTCCTCCCCACACCATGGTGAGACAGTTCAATTCTCCAACATCTCTCCTCAACCTTCTGGGTCAGGAGATTGCTACCCTTCTTGCCCAAGGGGCAATAGAAGAAGTACCCCTTCTTCAACAGGGCTCAGTGTTCTACTCCCCTTATTTTCTTATTCCAAAGAAAACAGGGGGCTACAGACCCATATTAGATCTCAGAGAATTGAACAAGTTTCTATTCAAAGAGAAATTCAAGATGATTTCTCTCGGTACTCTGCTGCCATACCTTCAGAGTCGGGACTGGCTTTGTTCTCTAGATCTCAAGGATGCATACACCCATGTCCTCATCCATCCAACACACAGAAGGTTCCTTCGGTTCCTTTTTCAAGGAAAGCACTACCAATACAGGGTGCTTCCTTTTGGTCTGGCCTCTGCACCAAGGGTGTTCACGAAATGCATGGCAGTAGTAGCTGCATTTCTACGCACTCTAGGAATATTCGTTTTCCCATATCTGGACGACTGGCTCATTCGAGCTCCATCCCAGTCAGAGGCCCAGATTTCTCTAACCTGCACAGTGCGTGTCCTTCAGTATTTGGGACTGGTAATAAACATCCCAAAATCCCATCTCACCCCTACTCAGTCTCTGGAGTTTATAGGGGCCTTGCTGGATACCACAACTGCAAGGGCCTATCTTCCTCAGGCCCATTGCCTACGCTTGGTGCAGTTAGCCTCCCAGATACGGTTAAAGTCCCATTTAACTGCTCGAGAGATGTTACAACTATTAGGCCACATGGCATCCACCGTGCATGTGGTTCCATATGCTCGCCTTCACATGAGGGCAGCTCAATGGACTTTGTCCACCCAATGGACTCAGGCATCAGGTTGCCTGTCAGACAGAATAGCAAACTCCAGTCGCCTATTTTGGTCTCTCCAGTGGTGGAAGTCCCCTCCAAATCTGTTGCTGGGGTCCCCTTTTCAGCAGTCGCTACCCCAAGCAACTCTGACAACAGATGCTTCTCCAATGGGTTGGGGAGCTCATCTGCAGGATCTCTCCACCCAGGGCATCTGGTCTCCACAGGAGACTTCTCTGCACATCAATCTCTTGGAACTCAGAGCAATATTCTTAGCTCTCAGACTGTTCCATTCCCTGCTCAGCTACAGGACAGTCCTCATCCATACGGACAACCAAGTAGCCATGTTCTATGTAAACAAGCAGGGCGGGACTGGCTCTCTGTCGCTTTGCAACAAAGCTTTGCGACTGTGGGCCTTCGCCAGAGAGCATCATATCCATCTTCTGGCAGTATATCTTCCAGGCATTAAAAACTCTTGGGCGGACAGACTCAGTCGAGTTCTGCTTCCACACGAGTGGGCCCTCTATATGGACCAGGTAGCCAGGATTTTTTGAATTTGGGGAACCCCGGACATAGACCTCTTTGCAAGTCCGTGGAATGCCAGACTTCCCCGGTTCTGTTCCAGAATTCCGTGTCAGGGAGTTCAGGCCAAGGATGCCTTCCTCCTTCACTGGGGTCAAGACTTCCTTTATGCCTTTCCACCAATTCCCCTAATTCCCAAGACACTATTCAACTTCAGAGAGATCAAGGGACCATGATTCTCATAGCACCACATTGGCCACGCCAAGTGTGGTACCCTCTACTTCTGCATCTCTCTCAAGCTCCTTCCCTGGACTTGGGCTCTGCACCAGACCTTCTGTCCCAGGAAGAGGGAACTTTGTGGCACCCAAACCCCCAGTCGCTCCATCTCAGGGCTTGGTTGCTGAGGGCCTAGACCTTCAAGATTTTCATCTCTTTCAGCAAGTCAGAGAATGTTGTTCATGCCTCTAGAAAGCCTTCTACTAGACGTTCCTATGCTTTCAAATGGAAAAAATTTACCATTTGGTGTTCAGGGAAAGGTCTAAACCCTCTTGCAATACCTCTGAATTCTCTACTAGAGTATCTCCTGCATCTATCCCATGCAGGTCTGAAAACAAATTCAGTAAGAGTCCATTTGAGTGCTATTGCAGCGTCCCCCAAGCCTCTCAATGGACAACCTATTTCCTCTCATCCTCTTATAGCAAGATTCATGAGAGGCCTTCTTTTAACTAAACCTCCCATTAGACCACCTCCAGTGGCATGGGACTTAAACCTGGTTCTTGGCCAGCTTATGAAGCCACCCTTTGAACCTTTAGCCACCACCTCCTTGAAATTCCTTTCTTGGAAAGTTATTTTTCTCATTGCAGTCACCTCAGCACGCCGCAACAGTGAGTTGCAAGTTTTGGGGGCTAATCCTCCTTATACAAGGTTCCATCATGATAAGGTAGTCCTCAGGACCAATCCACACTTTATGCCTAAAGTGGTCTCACCTTTTCATCTGAACCAAGAGGTATATTTACCTGTCTTTTTTCCAGGACCTCATGCATCAAATGCAGAGAGGAATCTTCATACCTTGGATTGTAAGAGAGCTCTCGCTTTTTACTTACAAAGAACACAGCAACATAGAAAGTCTTCTCAACTCTTTGTTGCTTTTGATCCTTCTCATTTAGGACTTCCAGTCTCTAAGAGAACACTGTCCAACTAGATTGCTCAGTGTATTTCTTTCGCCTACCAGAGTAGGAACATTTCTCTGGAGGGCCATGTCACAGCTCACAATGTGAGAGCCATGGCAGCCTCAATGGCTCATCTAAACTCTGTGTCCATCAACCAAATCTGTCGAGCGGCCACCTGGGCCTCGGTTCATACCTTCACAGCCCATTACTGTTTGGACAAGGACTCCCGACGGGATGCCTCGTTTGGTCAGGCTGTTCTCAAACACCTGTTCCATTCCTAATCAACTCCTACCCTGGTCGGATGCCAGAGATCCATGGGGGGAGGTAGAGTCCTTTTCAGGGACACACAACCTGGGGTTTCTCCCTGTCATCTGCAGCTAGGGAGTCCCCATATGTGAAGACTCATTCCTGCTTGTTCCTGGAGATAGCACAGTTACCTGTAACAGGTGATCTCTGGGAACAGCAGGAATAAGTCTTCACAACCCACCCACCTCCCCTAGGAGTTGTATCTCTCTATCTTTACTTTCCTCTCTCTCTCTTTGTCTCAGCTTTAAAACTCGAACTGGAGAGAGGCGGTTGGGAAAGGCGGGAAGGCAGCGCGCAGGCGCTGTGGGATGCTACCAAAAGCTTTCTTACTGGATGCTGGGGAGCGTTCCCTCGCAGGCTCCGTCGGTACCGGCGATACCCATATGTGAAGACTTATTCCTGCTGTTCCCAGAGATCACCTGTTACAGGTAAGTAACTGCTTTCCCTCCAGGTGCTCCACCACCACCTCATGGTGCAACAGGTCCTCATCAGGACAGACAATTAGGTTGCCATGTTCTATGTGAACAAGCAGGGAGGAACAGGCTCTTGGGCCCTCTGCGAGTAGGCGATATACCTCTGGTCCTTTGCCATTGTGAATCAGATATACCTCCAAGCGATGTACCTACCAGGAGAATCCAATGTCTTGGCAGACAGACTGAGTTGCATCCTTCACCACGAATGGTCTTTCCATCTGGACACAGTGTCCTACATCTTCCAGACTGGGGAATATTAGACATAGATCTGTTTACGTCTCCAGAGAATGCCAAGCTTCCTTGTTTCTGCACAAGGACTCAGACATCCATCAACCAACCGGGGGATGCCTTCTATCTGCATTGGAGTCAGGGTCTGCTTTATGCGTTCCTTTCCATATCCCTTATTCCCAAGACACTTTTCAAGCTTCAGCCCCGACAGGGGCTCCATGATTCTCATAGCCCCTCACTGGCTATAGCAACCGTGGTTTCTGCTGCTACTACGTCTGACTCAGATGCATCCTCTTTGATTGGGATACATGCTGGATCTCCTCTCCCAGGACAACGGCTTACTACTCCATCCCAATCCATAGTCGCTCTGCCTCATAGCTTGGCTGCTGAGAGCATAGCTTTACCGGGCTTTGACCTTGCTGAAGAGGTTAAGGAGATCCTCTTAGCTTCTAGAAATCCCTCCACCAGATGTTCCATATGGTTTTAAGAGGCATAGATTTTCGGTCTGGTGTTCCCAGAAAAATCTCAATCCTTTTTCTGCTCCAGTGGAATCCCTCCTACAGTATCTCTTCCACCTGTCCTCGACAGTTCTAAAGACAAAGTCAGTGAGGGTACACCTTAGTGCCATTGTGGCTTCTCATCTGCTTGGACAGCCCATCTCCTTACAACCACTAGTGGTGCATTTCATGTAAGGTCTCATATCAAAACCTCCCATTAAGCCACCACTGGTAGCTTTGGGACCTCAATGGTCTAGCACAGCTCCTTAAGCCTCCCTTTGAACAATTAGCCATTGCCTCGCTTAAGTTCGTCTCGTGGAAGGTGATCTTCCTAATTGCCATCACTTCAACTAGACGCATTAATGAGCTTCAGGCTTTTTGGTGGCAGATCCACTCTATACCTGCTTCCACCATGGCAAAGTAGTCCTTCAGAGTCGCTCACACTTTATGCCAAAGGTGGGATTTCCCTTCCATCTAAACCAGTCAATTTACCTTCCAGTTTTTTTTTTCTTAAGCCGCATGTGTCTAGAGCTAAAGCAAATTTGCACACTCTTGACTGCAAGCGTGCATTGATTTTTTACCTCCAGAGGATTTGGGGTCATTGTAAAGCTTCGTAGTTGTTAATCTTTTGACCCCAGTCACTGAGAATTACCTGTCTCTAAGCGTATGCTCTCCAGGTAGATGGCAGACTGCATTTCATTTGCCTATGACAAAGCAGGATTCTCCCTGGAAGGGCATATCGCTGCTCAGTGTTCATGCAGTAGCCATCTCAATGGCAAACCTACTATACCTTTGCTTCCCATTATTGTCTGAACAAGGACTCCCGTCGGGATGCCATGTTTGGTCAGACTGTACTCCAGCACCTCTTTCAGACTTAGATGCAACTCCTACCCTCCGTCCCGGACTTTGAAGATAACAGAAATCCATGTGGGATCCATGACCACCTCATGCCTGCTCAGAGGCAACCCTCAAGTGGTTCCGAGGTCACTTCATCTGGGATCTAGGGAGTCCCGTATACGAAGACTACATTCCTACTTCCTGAAGATAGCGTAGTGACTCACCTGTAACAGGTGATCTCCGGGAACAACAGGAATTTAGTCTTCACAATCCACCCTCCTCCCCTAGGCGTTACAGGGTTTCAATTACTTTTTTTTTCTCAGCTACAAACTCAACCAAAGAGAGGGAGTTGGGAAAGTGGGAAGGCAGTCACGCAGGTGCAGTGGAGTGCTCCCAAAGGCTTTCCAATTGGCCCATGGGGAGCATTCCTTCATGGGCTCTGTTAGTACCGACGTCACCCATATGTGAAGACTAAATGCCTGCTGTTCCCGGAGATTACCTGTTATAGGTGAGTAACTACGCTTTACATTCAGGTACATAAGTATTTTCCTGTCAAAAAATAGCAGGGAAGTGGTTTGATTAAACTTCTGTTGTAACCCCCTTGGACACTATATGGGTCAACATGGTCCATTAGACCTTCAGTAACAGTGCCCTAGAGAAGTAGGAGCAAATCAGCCAGGCTGGATTCACGAACAAGTCATCATGCAGGAGGTTCCTGAATCTTCCTGCAGAGCTGCCAAGTGACCCATATCAGAGACTCTTGGTTGGTCCATGTTTTTGATCTTACATCCCTGTGCATTGTTGTGGTGTTTAGTCCTGCTTCCTCTAGTGACATCAATGCTGTAGGTTACCAGAGTGCATCAGGATGGGGTCATTGAGGTCTAAAATCTTTCTTCCTGAACCACTGGCTTAGCTTTTCTGGGCTCAGCTTGGCGAGACAATCTGGTGCTTTTCTTTACAAAGCTGAATGTATGTGTATTCCCTTGTTCAGATACACCATAGTACTGTGCTTACCCAAAAATATTTCTGTGGTTCTCTCTGATTTCACACAGTACATGAGCTCTGGTCCCCAGGAGGAGATCCTTTGTAGGAAAGAGTGAGTTCCCTTTTAGGCCCAAGGTGTTTGTTTTCATGCTTTGTCAGGAACGTAAGGATGCCTCCAGTAAACTTTATTGAAGACGTGTGCAAAACATAGATGGCTTTGAGGTAGTCGTCTTTAGCAAAGATGTACAGTATTGCATTAATACAGTTTCATTAGAATAATAAACCATAGTGTCTTCATCTGTCTGTAATCCTATTATACTCTTGGGGTAGTAGTCCCAGTCCTGTGGCCGATGTCTCAACATACACATGCGAGCTCCACACTGGTCCTGTCTCCTCTCTCCTTCTCTTGTTTTTGTAGTTCAAGCTTCCTAGTTTACTCTGTTTTGCCATCAGGCAGAGGGGGTGGGTCAAAGATGTGAATTTTCACATGTTCATTACTAAGGATATAACGTTAAAACTCAAAGGAGCTTTTTTTCCACAAGACATAAAATAGGAACAAAACTGCAAGCTAAAAGTACAATAGTGCCTCAGAACAGTTCTGGAGAAAATCCACCAAAACAAAAGCCACATTGCCACCTAGAGGTCCGTGGTTTATATAGTTTCAGACAGAGCAATAGCAGCAATGGCAGGAGAGAATGCTGGAGCAAAATGGTTTATTCTTCTACTACGGAGACAAGACCAGGAGCTACTGTGCAAGTGAGGGTCCCAGAGGAGTCTTTACATAAGCAAGCATACCACCTCAGTTTACGAACAAACAGGGATAGTTATCAGCAGGCAGTGAACAAATGTCAGGGCCTAATTCTTAAGTAATGCACCAAGAGTGTAAGACAACCAATCCAACCAAGAGTGTCACACATCAACCAATCTAAAATGCTCACACTCGTGTGCACACAAAGTTAGGACTTCGTTAATCAAAATGAACTCGTATCTCCTAGTGTGAGGAAAAAGACCTCCGTGTTAGAGCTTTACATTGCTAGTTTCAGGCTTCTTGTACCAATTCATCCAATTCATATCATAAGTCTGAAATGCCCCCTTCCCCCTCGTTCTGTTAAATGATCATAAGTAGCACAGAATAGACTATACAATATACAGCCCCTCTTCAAATCACTCTAAGGGGCTTGTTTACAAAGCCGCGGTAGCAGTTGGCGGTCGTTATCGGAGCCGCGGCCCCATTGAAATCAATGGGGCCGCGGCTCCGATAACAATCGCGAACCGCTACCGCAGCTTTGTAAACAAGCCCCTAAATGCCTATACTATAAACATATCTTAAATGCATTTTGACTTCTCTCACACTCTGGCTTATTTTTAACTGTTTGAATCGCCCCTCTGATGCTGGCAGTGTTTTGCTGAGAGCTGCTTCAGGGAGTGGTCTTTATAAAACATCTGGTATGATTTTCCATATCGCTCCACGTTAAATTATTCCGCAACCATCAATGGTCATTTTACATGTCTGAATGTTGGGAGGACTTAATACATGCCAGAATGAGATGGATTGAGGTTTTGATGCTGCATTTAGGCTTCAAGCAATAACAGAGTTGATTGAACAGAGTTGTTCTGCCACTGGCAGCCTGGGTTATAATGTGAGGGAAGAAAAGTGAGGAGGAGCAATCCGTGTTATAACATGAGGAATGTGGAAGGAAGAGAAGGGTGGTGGTATAATGTGAGGAAAGGAGGGTGAGATCTGACAGAAGTGAAGAAATTTGAAGTGGGGGAGAGAATAGAGGGAATGCTAGGAAGGAGACTAACGCATCACTCTCCAACGCACCACATCCATTGATTTGCTACCCATGGAACCACATATACGTGTCCTCATATCTACTGAATTTCGCACATTCCCCACATTCATGTACCAAAACCACCTGCACATTTGTGCATATCCCCTACTTCCTTAAACCTATTGCACCCAGTCACAGCCAAACCGCACCCCTGTCACTATCATAGTTGCACTCGCTTCCCCCACCCAAATTAAATTTATATAAAATTAAACTAAGGGAATCTGGGTGGGGGAAGAGTGTAACTGTGCGATTAGTGACTGGATGTGAGATGTTTTGATGCTAGATTACGTTTCAGATTCTGTTTTATCCCTTTTGGTCCAGAAGAGTTTTTTTGAGAATATGTACATTACACCAAAATAAGATTGATTAAAAACTAACACAATTGTAATATCTTATCCTGTCTGATATTTAACAGACAGGTTTTGAGAGATCAGTAGGATAGCATATAATTCGTCAAAGTTCTAATTTTGACTAGTAACCAATTCCATTGCAGCTTGATAGTTAAGAATTTGTCTAAAGTTCTTTTATAACAAACAGCCTTAGATGATGGGTAGTACAAGAAAAGACAGTCACCAGAACAAAGTGTCTCATTACAGCTTAAAAGAAAAGACACCACAACTGAGGTGAGACGGTTTTGAATTTTAAACACCAGATACAATTGTTCAGCAGCAGTGGCTAGGCTATTTAAAGTACCTAGCTACTGCCGTTTTATTTAAATCTGGATACTCAGCACCAGCACTTATCTGGTTTCCAGTGTGTGGAATGTCTGGGTTTGCTGGACAGCAGCGTCGCGATCTGGTTACTGGTGATATTCAGCCATTAACTGCATAGTGCTAATCAGGAGAACTATTCCTGAATATCACTGCCAACCAGATGGTCACTGTCACTGCCCCTGATCTGCCCACAGGCTGCCCCAGTTTTAACTGGGTGCTTTACATGGTCTGTGAGGACCCAGTACAAGCATTGTGGAACTTGTGTCTCTTGGGGAAACTGCTAGGTACATATGACCTAGATTGACCACTGTTGGAAACAGAATACTGGGCTTGATGGACCTTGGTCTGACCCAGTATGGCATATCTTATGTTCTTAGGATAATCAGCTGAGTGTGTGTTAGCCGATTAGCAGATCTGCTAATTGACTGACATGCTTTGGATATGTCCCCCAATGATTTTAAAGAGAATCCTAGTGCATACTGGGAGCCCATGCAAATGACGACATAAAGGGATAACTCTTACATATTTGTGACAATCGGAAATAAGTCTAGGCACAGTATCTTGCAAACACTGCAATCTTTAACTGATTGGCCCAAATAAAGAACATTGTAATAGTTTAGGAGTACCAGAATAAGAGCTTGCGCAATTATCCTGAAATGTGCTTCAGTGAAACATTTAATCTGTCTGAGATAATACAAGTTAAAATAGAGAGCTGTGTGCGTGTGACCCTTAGTCACATACATACCTCTCCTTGCATTCATTTAGGCACACGTGCACACAGACCCCAACTGCATTTATTTATTTTATTTAGTTAGTTACTCTTTTATACCGCGCTATTTAAAATCACTGTTGAATGTAAACCGCACTAACTTATACAGTGCGGCCTAGGCTGCGCTGTATTTACAATGAACAGGTGCTGTAACTTAGACATTGCTGGGGTAACTATTTACAGGTTGGAAATCAAATCAAGGTCCGCGCAGGACTATTGTTGGGTAGAGTGGCTTTTTGCAAAAGTGAGGGCTATATACATGCTGCTATTTACAAGTTATGCATGGTCGATAATGGCTCCCCTGGGTGTGGTTGCCTCATCGTGGAGGGGGGTGGCGGTTTGTGGGCTGTCATCAGAGTAGTGCTTGAGGAAAAGGTGGTGCTTCAGTGCCTTCCTAAATTGGACAAAGTCGGGGATTGCCCGGATGTTGGGCGGCAGGGCGTTCCAGCATCTGGGTGCATAGAACCTAAATGCCCTCTTTATTGTTGCCTGGGTGCATTTTGTTATTGCCTTCGGAATTACCAGTGTGTTGACTGCTGCGGATCTTCTGGATCTGTTAGGGGGCGTGGGGTGGATTAACTCCGTGAGGGAGGTGGATGAGAGCTTGTTGATGGCCTTTAAGGTCATTTAATAGAATTTTAAAAGAGTCTGCAGTGGATGGGGAGCCAGTGGAGGTGTTTCAGGATTGGTGTTACGTGATCATTCCTGGAGGCTCCGTGTAGAATTCTGGCTGCGGCATTCATTGCAAGTTGAAGTGGATTCAGGGTGGTATGTGGGAGTCCTTGTAGAATTGCATTGCTGTAGTCGAAGTGCAGGATTACCAACGCTTGCTTGTAGACTCTCTCCCACCTTCTTTCCATAGCCCCTACATCTAACCTGCCCCCACCTATGCATCCCATTCTCACTCTGAAAGGAGATTGGGGCCTTGAGTGATTCAGCAGTTGGCGTCTGGATAGGAGACTAAATAGTTGTGCAGTTTGCATAGCTTTCTAACATATGGGGACTTGCATTTACGGCCTTTCTGGGCTTATTCAAACCCACAAATTAAGCATTGTGTGTGCTTGGGAGTGAGACATTTTTCCTCCCACCCTGCCCTCTTGCTGCATCCCCACAGTTCCACTAACCTTCGATATACTGCCCCTGATCACAATTTTGTTTCTTCGTTTTCTTAGGTACTATTCCATATCGTATTTTAAACTTGTAATTCAGTGTTTTTTTATCAGATTACATATGTGGAAAATTACAATAATCGGAATATAATATATCGTAATATAAGCACTCAAACTGCAGAAAACTAGGAATTCTGTATTTGTCCAGTGGTGCACATCTAGTAGCAGTACAAATTCAGTACCTGCCCGCAACTAGGGTTGCCAACTGTTTCACTGAGAAAAACCCGACACCTGTGGCTCGCCATGCCCCACCCATTCTCTGCCCCTAGCCCCGCCCCCAGTCCCACCCATGCTGCACCCCAGCCCCACCCACAAAAATTACCGAGGATAAGTGTAGGCTAACTCCCTTGGTCAGATAATTAAACTGGGAACCCCAAAAGCCAAACATGAAAACTATAAAGTAATTTCCTCTTGCACTAAACAAAAACACAAAGATGTTAGCAATACACACTTCCCAGACCAGACATATTCCAGTTAATAAATTCAAAATAAAAAGTATTTTTCTACCTTCTGTTTGGGAATTTTATTTTTCAGTTGCAATTGCTCCAGTCACTTTCTTCTGGTTTCTTCGTGTCTTCTGCAGGCTATCCATTTGTCCTTTTTTCTCTTTTAGATGTTTTTCAAACTCTCTCTATATCTGCTTTAACATACTGATCGTTTCCCTTTTGCTCTTTCCCCCATTTCTTTCCTTATTCCTTTATCATCCACTCAAATTTCACCCTTCCATTCTCAATCCTCTCTTACTCTCCCAATACCCGGCCCATCGTAGACTTTTCTTCCACACAAAATATCTTTTCCCCTCTCCATTCTCATTCCCCATCCCCTTCTAGTCCTCCCCCCAAATCAGCTCCCTTTTAGTTCTAGACCCACCCAGCATCCACTCCCTTCTAGTCCCATTCTCCCATGCCGCCACATCAGCCCATTTCCAGTCCTATTCTAGCCCATCACCCATTTGCAGTCCAAGCTCCCCCATCAGCCCATTTCTAGTCCTATTCCAGCTCCTCCTCAGCCCATTTCCAGTCCTAGCCCCACATATGCTCTTTTCCAGTTCCATTCCAGCCCCCCATCAGCCAATTTCCAATCCTAGCCCCCTCGTCAGCCCACTTCCAGTCCTATTTCAGCCCCCATCAGCCCATTTCCAGTCCTATTCCAGCTCTTCATCAGCCCATTTCCAGTGATAGCCCCCCCATCACAGCCTCTTTCCAGTCCTAGCCCCCCCCCATCACAGCCTCTTTCCAGTCCTAGGCCCCCCCACCATCACAGCCCATTTGCAGTTCTAGCCCCCCTATCACAGCCTATTTCCAGTCCAAGTTCCCCCTCCCCCCCATAGTCCATTTCCAGTCCAGGTCCCCCCCCCCATAGTCCATTTCCAGTCCAGGTCCCCCCCCCCCATAGCCCATTTCCATTCCCGGTAAACCCCCCCCCCCCATAGCTCAATTCCAGTCCAGGTTTAATTCCTCCCCCCCCCCATCGCCTATTTCCAGTCTCGGTCCCCCCCCCCATAGCCCATTTCCAGTCCAGGTATACCCCCCCCCCCCCGTAGCCCAATTCCAGTCCATATCCAACCCCCATAGCCTATTTCCAGTCCAGGTTCCACCCCCCCAATAGCCCTCTAAATTGCAGATTTTAGTAGATCCAAAAACGTTGCCCACAACAGGCGTAAATAATTGAGCATCATGAGGTATCTTTCTCTCTCACTGTAGTAGATGTCCTAACCTACTTCATAAAAGGAGATTTCTTGTTGGCTCTCTCCTTCTGGTCTCTATCAACTTTTTCTTTCTAATGTTTTAAGTGCTTATTGAGACTTTGTACTTTCAAGAATATACCGTATATACTCGAGTATAAGCCGACCCGAATATAAGCCGAGGTACCTAATTTTACCACAAAAAACTGGGCAAAACTATTGACTCGAGTATAAGCCGAGGGTGGGAAATGAGGCACCTACTAGTCAATGTAAAAAATAAAGATAGAGACCAATAAAATTACATGAATATTTATTTAAACAAAAAACAGTAAAATAGCTCTGTAAGTGGAAAATGGGGTCAACAAAACAATATGGTATCAAAAATACCGTATCTTTAAAAGTACATCAACCTTAGCTTAATCAGCAACCAAGCTAACACACAAGAGCTAAAATCCTTCAAAACTGGAGTTCTCCTCCTCAGCACATTACCAGTCCTAAACCCCCCCAGCCCACAGCACATTACCAGTTCTAACCCCCCCAGCCCACAGCACATTACCAGTTCTAACCCCCCCAGCCCACTACCAGTTCTAACCCCCCCAGCCCACAGCACATTATCAGTTCTAACCCCCCCCCAGCCCACAGCACATTACCAGTCCTAACCCCCCCCCCCCTTCAGCCGCGGCAAAATCGCATGTCCCGCAGGGCCCCCCCTGCCCGGCAGAGCCAGCCCTCCCTCCATGTCAGCCCGCCTCCCCAATCCATGTCAGCCGCCCTCCCTCCATCCATATCAGCCCCCCTCCCTCCATCCATGTCAGCCCCCCTCCCTCCATCCATATCAACTCCCTCCCTCCATGTCAGCCCCCCTCCCTCCCTCCCTCCATGTCAGCCCCCCTCCCTCCATCCATATCAGCTCCCTCCCTCCATGTCAGCCCCCTCCCTGTCAGCCCCCCTCCCTCCATCCATCCATATCAGCTCCCTCCCTTCTTCTGCAGCCGCGGCTCCCTGCCTCTTAGGTAACCGCGGCTGTGCTTTTAAAATCATCTCGGAGCCCTTCCTGTCTTGACGGGCTCCGTGCAGCATTGTCCCGCCTCCAAAACTTCCTTTAGAGGCGGGACAATGCTGCACGGAGCCCGTCAAGACAGGAAGGGCTCCGAGATGATTTTACAAGCACAGCCGCGGTTCCCTAAGAGGCAGGGAGCCGCGGCTGCAGAAGAAGGAGTCGGTGAGTTTGCCGCTGCCGAGAAGCGGACTCGGCAGCGGCAGCAACTTATGCGCAGAGACGTTGACTCGAGTATAAGCCAAGGGGGCCGTTTTTCATCACAAAAAATGTGCTGAAAAACTCGGCTTATACTCGAGTATATATGGTAGTTGATGTTTAAATAGTGAGATCCATTATAAAAATAACTTAAGGTTATTTCTTTTACTAGAGAAACACCCAGGTCTCCCATGTGAAAAAGTTCTTTCAATTGTAATTTTTTTTTTTTTTTTAGATTTCTACTTAAAATGGATTTGGTGGTGTCTGTTTTTTCAAGTTTTTGTATGTTGGGAGTTTGATACATATTCAGTAAAATACAAACATGCGGCCTTTGTGTTCTCAGAAGAGATGTTCGTCTTGAATTTCCGCTGTCATTTTAGTAACGCGCCTTCTGCTTTTCTCTTTACAGCACATATGTCCCCGTTCCAAGAAAGATCAATGTCAATAAAGAGAAGGTAAATGCTGTTCACTGTGTGTGCTGCTTGTGCTGTAGAATTGCTCCTTGAAGCACAGAGAACTGAGATGGCAACCCTGGGATAGTATATAAGATTGAAGGCTTTTCCCACACACTGAATATTCTGATGGGACTGGGTGTGTGGGTGGGGGGTAATGGAAAGGGTTTTGTATCCCTTTTTGACTTTAGCACACACCAAGTTGCCCCTTGCCAGTAACATGCACATAGGCTGTGTTACCAGCGTGGGGCACCTTGCTAATTGCATGCGGAATTGTGCATCAGTCGTCCTGCAGTTAGCACAAACAGCACAGAACCACAGAGGGTCGCAGGTGCAACAAATGCCACCCATTGAGGTGGTGGTAATGGCACCCATGCCACTGGCATCAAGCGTGGTGAGCCACTAACGCCCTTCCTAACCGTGATATGCTGGGAATGCCCCTGTTCTGCCTAATCCCCCCTCACCCCCCCCACCACAACTTTTTAGTGCAGCACCCAAACTATGCTGCTCTGGTAGCGTGATTTAGGAAGCATGCGCCTACATGTTTTTTATTGCATTAAAATAAAGTGAAATTTCATTGTTTTGTGGTATGGGTTAGAAATGAGACAAAAACACAATTTTGCCTTCGCTTAAAATGACAAAACACCCTATAAATGCATAAACATACAGATTGTAAGAGTTGATGCTTTTGTCCTCTGATCAAATTTTCTTCAAGTGAATGCTTGGATAGTGCTCAGAAACTGGTCTCCATTCGGGCTGGTCATCTTTGCTGCTTTTGAACTTCATCCCTAAGGTGCCTTCGGACATGGGTTGTATATACGCTGCTGCCCTATGAACGTCTGCTTAAGCTGCTTTTGCTGTGCAAGAACTGAATTACCCACAATAAAATATCTGCCTGTAGCATGGGAAAGGAAGCCAAATATGCGTCTAGGAAAGCTCTCTTGACCAACAAACTGAGTGGGCACTTACGCTAACTACTGCAGAATGGGGGGCATCAAGTTTGCATTGTGGTGGTTGCTAGCACGATGGATAATTTCAGAACTCTCTTGCCAATTTAAATTCAGAATTACAACTCCAAGAGCCCAGGAAGGAGGGAGATGCAAACAGAGAATTAAATCATGGCATGTGTAAGGAGGCCAATGATCAATTTCAACCATAGGCAAGACTATATGGGTCACTAGAGGCAGCAAAGAACAGCAGCAGTCAAAGCTGTTCCATGAACTCAAAGAAACAGTTTCCTTATTGTCCCTCCAGGCTAGTCCCAGACCACTGGGTTGTCACCATCCTCTAGCAGCTTGGAGACTGAGAAACATCTTTTCTGTGATGTCACTGGTATATCCTCAGCGGATCCGCCTCCTGACACCAGTTCTCTGTCTCCAAGCAGCTGGAGGATTGGTGAGCCTGGAGGTCCAGGCACAGCAGAGGAGCAATTATAAAAAAAAAAAAGAGAAGGGGGAATTTTTATTTTGGTTGTCTTGGGGGGCCTTATTCAGGAGGTCTTCTGTCATCTCCAGGAACAAGCAGGAATGAGTCTTCACATATGGGTATCGTCGGTATCGACGGAGCCTGCGCGGGAACGCTCCCCAGCATCCAAAAGGAAAGCTTTTGGGAGCATCCCACAGCGCCTGCGCGCTGCCTTCCCGCCTTTCCCAACTGCCTCTCTCCAGTTCTTCTTTTCCGCGGAGCCAGCAGGTCGTGTTCCTGTCACCGCTGAAGAATTTCTTTATTTTATTTCTTTGGTCGCGCGTCTGCCTTCTCGACGCTGGACCGGTACCGCCGGTCTTCCTTCTTTATTCTAAAAAACAAAACAAAAAACCTACTGTTTTTCTCACTTCAGTGCATTTTTCTGTTGGCCTTAGGCCTAGCAAATTTTTCCTCATGGAAAAGCCCGCCTCTGGGTTTAAAAAATGCACGAAGTGCAGCAGCACTATTTCTGTCACCGACACCCATGAATGGTGTCTAAAATGTTTAGGTCCTGACCACTCCATTGTGGATTGTGAGTCCTGCTCCATGATGTCTAAAAGAGGTCTACAGAATCGAGCAGCTAAGCTCACTACCCTGTTTCCCTCGGATGCAGCTTCGGTTGCATCGACGTCTTCCAGGGCTGCTTCTTCCTCACATGGATCTCAGGTAACCAAACTTAAATCCAGCCGGTCCTCGAAGGGTAGATCTCCCTCTAAGTATCGAGATGCCTCCGGGCTTGCCCTTGAGGAATACGCACCGGTAAAATTACCCCGGCGGGAGGCTTCGGCTTCCTAAGCTTTATCTATGGGGTCACAGGTTGACATCGATGGCTAGGCCTCGACTGATCACCTGTCCATGTTCTGGGGTACCGGTGGTTCCCACTGGTACCGACATCCAGACATTGGTTGCGTCGATGGATCAGAATATCCTGACCATGCAGCGTGCCATCACGGCATTCATACAAGCTGCGACGCCTTCGGTACCGCAACAAACTCCATTGCCGGTACCGACATCGGTTCCGGTGCCGGTACCGATTGCATCGACATCCACTTCGGTGTCGACTACAGCGGTACACTGTTCTGTGATGCCTATCGGTACCGAATCGGTACCGATCACTCCCTATCGGGCTCTGCAGGAGCATCCAGACAGGCGATACTTCAATTCCTCTGAAGACTCTGATGAATCGGAGGTCTCTGTCGAAGCATCGGTGATCCATCCTCAGGAGCCCTCTTCTCCAAAAAGGAGAATGTCTCCTTCAGAAGACTTGTCTTTTCAAGACTTCATTAGGGAGGTGGCCAGGGGCCTTTCCATCTCAGTGGCCCCTGAGACAGAGCCTAGAGCCAAAAAATTAGATATTTTACAATATCCTAAGGCTCCTAAAGAGGCAGCCACTTTACCAATACATGAGATTCTTTATGATCACATGTTGGGCATATGGGTCATTCTCGCAGGTTGGACACCATGTATCGTGTTCCTCTTTGTCCTGGCTTCCATAAGACTCAGCTTCCTCACCACTCCATTGTGGTGGAGTCTGCTATGAAGAAGATAAAGAGTACAAAAAGGCACTCTTCTGCTCCTCCAGGAAGAGAATGCAGAACCTTGGATGCCTTTGGCAGGAGAATTTTCCAGGCCAGTATGCTTGTTGCCAGAATCAACTCCTATAGTCTCTATATGGGGATGTTTCTAAAAGAAGTTACAGATCACCTGCACACTTTATCTCCTTTTATTTCAGAAGATAAAAGGGAAGAGTTCCTCACCTGGCTCAAACATGCCCAGGATATTTCCAAGTTTTCCAACCGTGCAGCCTTTGACTCTTTTGAAGGTGCCAGCAGAGCCTCGGCCATTGCCATAGGTGCACGCAGAGTTGCTTGGTTACAAGCTTCTGATTTGGAACCCTGGGTTCAAGATGGACTAGGAAACCTTCCTTGTACAGGTGAAAACCTTTTTGGCAAAGATTGGCAAGCAAAGGCCACCCAGATGGATGCTGAAAACTCTGCTTTAGATAGACTTTCAAAGTCTACTTCTGCTCCTTTTAAGAAAAGGTTGTTCAAAAAGGGGTTTTTTTTCCCAAAAAATGGAAATATTATTCTGCTTATGGTCAGCAGTCATCTTCTGCAGGTCATTTTGCTACAAAGAGACAGCAACAACCAAAACAGACCAAGCCTAAGGCTGCTAGGACTGCTACGGCCCAACAGCCTCAGCCTCCTCAGGGCCTTTGACTTACAACTAGAGAGCTTAGCCTTTCTGGCTCTAGAACATCCAGAGCCTCTCACCATTCCAGGAAGGTTGGCTTACTTTGCTCCCAGATGGGAACAAATCAGAGCAGAGCAATGGACCCTCTCCATCATAAGGGAGGGGTACAAGCTCCATGTCTTAAACCTTCCTCCTCACACCATGGTGAGACAGTTCAATTCTCAGACATCTCTCCTCGACCTTCTCGGTCAGGAGATTGCTACCCTTCTTGCCCAAGGGGCAATAGAAGAAGTACCCCTTCTTCAACAGGGCTCAGGGTTCTACTCCCCCTACTTTCTTATCCCAAAGAAAACAGGGGGCTACAGACCCATATTAAATCTCAGAGAATTGAACAAGTTTCTATGCAAGGAGAAATTCAAGATGATTTCTCTCGGTACTCTCCTTCCATACCTTCAGAGTCAGGATTGGCTTTGCTCTCTAGACCTCAAGGATGCGTACACCCATGTCCTCATCCATCCAACACACAGAAGGTTCCTTTGGTTCCTTTATCAAGGGAAGCACTACCAATACAGAGTGCTTCCTTTTGGTCTGACCTCTGCACCAAGAGTGTTCACAAAATGCATGACAGGTAGTAGCTGCATTCCTACGCACTCTAGGAATATTTGTATTCCTATATCTGGACGACTGGCTCATCTGAGCTCCATCCCAGGCAGAGGCCCAGACTTCTCTAACCTGCACAAGGTGTATCCTTCAGTATCTGGGACTTGTAATAAACATTCCAAATTCCCATCTCACCCCTACTCAGTCTCTAGAGTTCATGGGGGCTTGCCGGATACCACAACTGCAAGGGCCTATCTTCCCCAGGCCCGTTGCCTACGCTTGGTGCAGTTAGCCTCACAAATTCAGTTAAAATCCCATTTAACTGCTCGAGAGATGTTACAACTGTTAGGCCACATGGCATCCAATGTGCATGTGGTTCCTTACGCTCGCCTACACATGAGGGCAGCTCAGTGGACTCTGTCCACCCAATGGACCCAGGCATCAGGTTGCCTGTCAGACAAAATAGCAACCTCCAGTCGCCTCTTTTGGTCCCTCCACTGGTAGAAGTCCACTCAAAATCTGTTGCTGGGGTCCCCCTTTCAACAGGGGTTACCCCAAGCAACCCTTACAACAGATGCCTCTCCAAGAGGTTGGGGAGCTCATCTTCAAGATCTCTCCACTCAAGGCATCTGGTCTTTACAGGAGACATCTCTACATATCAACCTCTTAGAGCTCAGAGCAATTTTTCTAGCTCTGTCTTCCACACCCTGCTCAGCTACAAGACAGTCCTCATCCTCACGGATAACCAAGTAGCCATGTTCTACCTGAACAAGCAGGGCGGGACTGGCTCTCTGTTGCTCTGCAACGAAGCTCTGAGATTGTGGGCCTTCGCCAGAGAGCATCAGATTCATCTCATGGCAGTGTATCTTCCAGGGGTTCAAAACTCTTGGGCAGATGGACTCAGTCGAGTTCTGCTTCCACACGAATGGTCCCTCCATGGGGACCAGATAGCCAGGATCTTTCGAATTTGGGGAACCCCAGACATAGACCTGTTTGCAAGTCCGTGGAATGCCAAACTTCCCCGGTTCTGTTCCAGGATTCCATGTCAGGGAGTTCAGGCCAGGGATGCCTTCCTCCTTCATTGGGGGCAAGACTTCCTCTATGCCTTTCCACCCATTCCCCTAATTCCCAAGACACTCGTCAAACTTCAGAGAGACAAGGGGTCTATGATCCTCATAGCACCACATTGGCCACGCCAATTGTGGTACCCTCTACTAATGCATCTCTCTCAAGCTCCATCCCTGGACTTGGGATCTGCTCCAGACCTCCTGTCCCAGGAGGAGGTAACGTTGTGGCACCCAAATCCCCAGTCTCTTCACCTCAGAGCCTGGTTGCTGAAGGCCTAGACCTTCAAGATTTGCATCTTTCTCAGCAAGTGAAGGATATCCTTCATGCTTCCAGAAAGCCTTCCACTAGACGTTCCTATGCTGTTAAATGGAAAAGATTTACCATTTGGTGTGCAGAGAAGGGTCTTAACCCTCTTGCAATACCTCTGAATTCTTTACTAGTGTATTTGCTGCATTTATCTCATGCAGGCCTTAAAACAAATTCAGTAAGTCCATTTGAGTGCTATTACAGCATCCCTTAAGCCTCTCAATGGACAGCCTATTTCCTCTCATCCTCTTATAGCAAGATTCATGAGAGGCCTTCTTTTGCTTAAACCTCCCATTAGACCACCTCCAGTGGCATGGGACTTGAATCTGGTTCTTGGCCAGCTTATGAAGCCACCCTTTGAACCCTTAGCCACTACCTCCTTGAAATTTCTTTCCTGGAAGGTTATTTTTCTCATTGCAGTCACTTCAGCTCGCCGCATCAGTGAACTGCAAGCCTTGGTGGCTAATCCTCCTTATACTAGGTTCCATCATGACAAGGTAGTCCTCAGGACCAATCCACACTTTATGCCTAAAGTGGTTTCACCTTTTCATCTAAATCAGGAGGTATATTTACCTGTCTTTTTTCCAGGACCTCATGCATCTACTGCAGAGAGGAATCTCCATACCCTGGATTGTAAAAGAGCCCTCGCTTTTTACTTACAAAGGACACAGCAACATAGAAAGTCCTCTCAACTCTTTGTTGCTTTTGACCCCTCTCATTTAGGACTTCCAGTCTCTAAGAGAACTCTGTCCAATTGGATTGCTCAGTGTATTTCCTTCGCCTACCAGAGTAAGAACCTTTCTCTGGAGGGCCATGTCACTGCTCACAATGTGAGAGACATGGCAGCCTCTATGGCTCATCTAAACTCTGTGTCCATCGACCAAATCTGTCGAGTGGCCACCTGGGCCTCGGTTCATACCTTTACAGCCCATTACTGCTTGGACAAGGACTCCCGCCGGGATGCCTTGTTTGGTCAGGCTGTTCTCAAACACCTGTTCCATACCTAATCAACTCCTAGCCCCCATCCCTGGTTGAATGCCCGGGATCCATGGGATGAGGTAGAGCCCTTCGTAGGGACTCACAACTGGGGAGATCTCCCTGGCATCTCTAGCTGGGGAGTCCCCATATGTGAAGACTCATTCCTGCTTGTTCCTGGAGATAGCACAGTTACTTACCTGTAACAGGTGATCTCTGGGAACAGCAGGAATAAGTCTTCACAACCCACCCACCTCCCCTAGGAGTTGTATCTCTCTATCTATCTTTCCTTTCCTTTCTCTCTCTCTCTCTCTTTGTCTCAGCTTAAAACTCGAACTGGAGAGAGGCGGTTGGGAAAGGCGGGAAGGCAGCGCGCAGGCGCTGTGGGATGCTCCCAAAAGCTTTCCTTTTGGATGCTGGGGAGCATTCCCGCGCAGGCTCCGTCGGTACCGACGATACCCATATGTGAAGACTTATTCCTGCTGTTCCCAGAGATCACCTGTTACAGGTAAGTAACTGTGCTTTCTTGTCCCTTCGGTTCCCTGGTTCTTCCCTCTTCCTCCCCCCCCCCCCCCCCCGCCCTCCCTCCACTGGTTAGTTTGTTTTTTTGGGGGGTTAGATTTCTTACCTTCTGGGTTGAGTCTGTCAGTCAGCGCCTACAGATGTTTTTTAATTATTTTATTTATTTAGCTGCATTTATATCCCGCTTTTCACCGGGTCAAAGCGGTTGGGGGATACATTTAACATGAGGGGATATGAGACACATACACTAATACTTACAGGGAACATGGGCAATGGAGGGTTAAGTGGCTTGCCCAAGACCACAAGGAGCACCTGTTGGACTAGAAACCCCAGTCCTTACGGCCCAAGGTTGCTGTCCTCTGGTGGGATTTGAACCACTGACCTTCCGGCCTGTAGTACCTTGCCCCAACCACTAGGCCACTCCTCCCTTGGTCTGCCTGAAAGCACTGTGAAGATTCCCCAGCATGGTGATACGGACAGAGGGGGGGGGCTGATATCTCCTGCTTCTGACACTGTCAGCATTCCCGTTGGTAGGCAGTGAGAGACAGGTCTTGATTGGTGCAGGGTGGCAGCGATTTCTGCAGCCTGGAGCGCCGGCGATGCCGACGCGTGGCTGAGCACGCGGCTGACGCTGTGGGAGAAAGCCGTCTGGAGGCGGATCGATCGACTTTCGTGGTCAGTTTAACTTCACTGCTCCGGAGTGTCGGGAGAACGGAAGTTGGAGGACAAACTCCGGAGGGGCTGAGAGCCTCTTATTCTGCACGGAGGTAGGCAGAGCAGGAGAGTTTGGCGCGTGGCAGCACAGGCAGAAGTGCATGCTGACAGTGCAGGTCTGACAGGGCCTCCGATTTTGCGTGGGAAATCAGTTCTGAGGTAATCTTATCTCTGTTATATTTTTGGTTTCATTTCTTTTTCTTCATTTAGTGGGAGATAAAAAAAGAAAAGCCAGTAGGTTTTTTGTTTTGTGATTCATATACAGTATCCCCTCGCCCCGGAAAGTGGGGCATGCTGTCCAAACCGCCTTGTTTGCTTTGCGGTTCCAGACGGAGTAATTCGGCAGAGACCGGGATTTGCAAGAGGTGTGCTCAGGGGTCTTCCGCGATGGAGCGTGACCTGGACGGAACAGCTGACGGTCAGCGGAACACAGTGTCTGGGCAGGAGCCGGCAGCATTGGGGATAGGGTTAGAGGAGCCCGTGCCAGGGCCTTCCTCGGCCCCGGACCCTCCTGTGGCACCGGCTGCCTTACCAGGGGGATTTGCAACCATTTTTTCGCAGGAATTTGTAGCCCTGATTCAGCAGGCCTTTGATAGCCAGGGTAAGAGCCTGGGGACGTCTTCCTTAGGTGAGACCCATGGGCTTAAGAGGCATACAGTGGCAGGAATGCCAGGAAGTCTGGCAAAGAGATCCAAGATGGACCACAACGACCGCTCAGGGGACTCCGAAGGAGGTCTATCTGAGGAGGGAGAACTGGACCTGGACTTGGAAGATGAGTTGGAGGAAGGTGAAATTATGGATAAAGAGGATCAGGCCAGAGTTGTGATAGTGTTTAGGAGGGACGAGTTGCCCGCTTTCATAGATGAAGCGCTCAAGGCGTTAAACATGCCGTTGCCAGGGCCGGCGGAGGATGCTACGTTGGAGGATCCGTTACTGCAAGTTTTTCGAAAGACTCAGAGGGCCTTTCCCGTATATAGAGTGGTTCGAGAAATGATCCAAGAGGAATGGGATCTGCCTGAGGCCGCTCTTAAGGGCTCTAGGGTAATGGGAAGGCTCTATCCCATTGTAGACCAGGACCGGGAGCTATTTCGGTCTCCTAGGGTGGAAGCGGCCGTATCGGCGGTCACTAAGAAGACTACCATTCCGGTAGAGGGGGCTGCGGCCCTCAAAGATTCTCAGGATAGGAAGTTGGAAGTGTTGCTGAAACAGGTGTTTGACATCAATGCCGTGTCGGTACAAGCAGCTATTTACGGAGCTTGGGTAGCTAGAGCCTGCCTGCGCTGGTCACAGCAGCTGCAAAGTGACCCTAACGGGGATATCTTGGGGGAAGCGGCACTGCTAGAGTCAGGGACAGCGTATTTGGCAGATGCTCATTACGATCTTATCCGCGGTTTGTCAAAGAGCATGGCATCGGTGGTTGCAGCGTGTCGTTATCTTTGGTTGCACAATTGGTCAGCGGATGTTTCCTCAAAAGCCAGGTTAAGTAAGCTCCCTTTTCGGGGGAAGTTACTGTTAGGAGAAGATTCGGACAAGTTGGTAAAGGATCTGGGGGAGTCCAAAGGGGGCAGACTTCCCGAAGACCATCCAAGGCAGGGCAGGCCTGCTTCCACGGGCAGGGGACAGCAGCGGGAGGTTAGGCGTTTTCATTATCCAAGGTTTGGTCAGGCTACCAGGGGAAGGTTCCCGGCCAGAAACCAGGGATTTCGGGGGTTTCGAGGAGCAGGGGGGGAGTTTTGGGGCCTCTTCCGCTTCCCCAAATTTCCGAAAGTCGCAATGAGATCAGGATGGCCCAGGCAGACCTGGTCCCTGTCAGAGGTCACCTCAGGGAGTTTTACCCTGCCTGGGCCAAAATAACGTCCGACCGCTGGGTGTTGGAACTCATTTGCGAAGGGTATGCATTAGAGTTCCAGCGGCCTGTCAGAGAATTTTTTGTGCACTCCCCATGCAAGTCGCTGGTCAAATGCAATGCTGTTCAGGAGACGGTCGTGAAATTACTAGCTCTCAAGGAGCTAGTAACGACCAAAACGGGACCAAAACGAGTGCGGTCGTTACTCCATATACTTCGTGGTTCCAAAAAAGGAAGGGACCTTTCGGCCAATTTTAGACCTCAAGGGGGTAAACCGTTGCCTCTGAGTACAGCACTTCCGTATGGAGACGTTCCGGTCCGTAATAGTGGCGGTTCAGAAGGGGGAGTTTCTGACGTCTCTGGACCTCTCGGAGGCGTATCTGCATATACCGATTCAGCGGGAACATCAAAGGTTTCTCAGGTTTGCAGTGCCCATGGGACATTTCCAGTTCCGAGCATTACCGTTTGGATTGGCCACAGCCCCAAGGACAATTCACCAAGGTGGTGATAGTCATAGCGGCAGCATTGAGAAAGGAGGGCATTCTCGTACACCCGTATCTAGATGACTGGTTGATCCACACAAAGTCCCGGATGGAGAGCGAGGAGGCTACAACAAGGGTGGTAGCTCTTCTTCAAAGTCTAGGTTGGGTGGTCAATATGTCCAAGAGCAATTTGGTCCCTTCACAAAGGTTGGAGTACTTGGGAGCGTTGTTCGATACACAGGAAGGGGTTTTCTTCCGCAGCACCAATTGAGAGCGCTCAAGTTACTCCGTCAGTTTCTGCACAGAGTTTTGCCCGTGGCGTGGCACTATATGCAGGTGCTCGGGACTATGGCAGCGACGATAGAGCTGGTTCCGTGGGCAAGAGCACACATGAGGCCGGTGCAGAGGGCGTTGCTCCGTATGTGGTCTCATCAGTGCGATCCCCTGTCTCAATGCTTGTCTTGGCTTCCGGAGACAAGGCGGACGTTGAGGTGGTGGCTAGGGGCAAAGGTGTTATGCGAGGGCATGCCATTGGAGGCGCCTCCTTGGGTGCCCTTGATGACGGAGGCCAGTCTGTCTGGGTGGGATGCTCATGTGCAAGGGAGGTTCACTCAGGGCCGTTGGTCCGAGGAGGAAAAGACCTGGTCTATCAACAGATTGGAGCTAAGGGCCACCCGGCTGGCGTTGCGGGCGTTTCAGACTACGCTGCGAAATGAGGCGGTTTGGATTTTATCGGACAATGCCACGGCGGTAGCCTATATCAATTGGCAGGGCGGCACCGGCAGTGTAGCCATGGAAGAGGAGGCCGAGCTGTTCGAGTGGGCGGAACAGAACCTGCAAGCGCTGTTGGCAGCACATGTAGCCGGAGTGGACAATGTGGAAGCCAACTTCCTGAGTCGAGTAAAGGTAGATCCGGGAGAGTGGGTCCTCCATCAGGAAGTGTTTGAGATGTTGGTGCAACGTTGGGGGACTCCAGTGATCGACCTCATGGCAATGTACCGGTCCGCCAAGGTAGACCGCTTTTACAGCAGAAGAAGAGAGCGGATGTCGGAGGGTCTGGATGCTCTTATACAGAAATGGCCAGAAGATCAACTCCTGTATGTCTTTCCACCTTGGGTGTTGATAGGCAGAGTAGTTCAATGGATAGAGCGGCACAGGGGCACGGTGCTGTTGATAGCACCGGACTTGCCGAGAAGACTGTGGTACGCGGACCTCTTGAGGCTCGTAGTGGGGAGGCCGTGGCGTCTGCCGCTATGAGTGGATCTGCTACTCCAGGGCCCGTTGCGAATGCCTCAGGTGGATCGATTCTCACTTACGGCTTGGCTCTTGAAAGGGCTAGGCTGACGGCCAAAGGTTATTTGGCTCCGGTCGTAGCCACCTTGTTGCAGTCCAGAAAGCGGTCTACTTCTTTAGCTTATGTGCGTATTTGGAGAGTCTTTGAAGCCTGGTGTGCGGATAGACAGGTAGAGCCATTGCGGGCGTCGGTACCGCAGGTATTGGCATTTTTGCAAAGCGGTTTGGAAAAGGGCTTAGCAGCCGCTTCCTTTCGGGTACACGTAGCAGTGCTGTCGTGCTATAGAGGTAAGATTCGGGGTCAGGCGATAGCATCTCATTCAGATATCAAGAGGTTCTTGCGAGCAGTTTCACTCCTTCGCCCGCCGTATCGGCAGCAGGTGCCCAGATGGCGTCTTCCATTTGTGCTCGACGCTCTGGGAAGAGAGCCGTTTGAGCCATTAACAGAGGTTTCCTTAAAAGATCTTACCCTTAAAAGTGGTGTTTTTGGTAATCATATGCTCGGCTCGCAGAATCTCAGAGTTGCAAGCCTTGTCTTGTAGGAAGCCCTTCCTGTCCTTCTATGAGACCAAGGTGGTGTTGCAGCCAGTTCCTTCTTTTCTGCCTAAGGTCGTGTCAGGTTTTCATGTAAATCAGGCGGTGTCTTTACCGGTTTTTCAACAGCAGTCCTCGGATTCTTCCTCCGGTAGGTTGCATCGGTTGGAGGTTTGTCGAGCCTTGAGGAGTTATCTGCGTAGGACCGCGAGTTTTTGCAAGTCGGATAGGCTCTTTGTGCTATTCGGCGGCCCTCGGAAGGGTCAGGCGGCTTCTAAGGCGACCATAGCTCGTTGGTTGAAGTCGGCTATAGCGTCTGCTTATATTTTGAAGGGCAGAGAGGTGCCCGTGGGACTCTGGGCTCATTCGACTAAAGCTCAGGCTTCTTCTTGGGCCGAGTGCCAGTTGGTGCCGGTAGTGGAGATTTGCAAAGCGGCTACCTGGTCCTCTCTGGATTCCTTTGTGAAACATTACCGTCTAGATGTACAGGCGGAAAGGGATACCTGTTTTGGATCAGCAGTACTTCAGGCTGGCTTAGCAGGTCCCTCCCGTTAACGCCTTTTTAAGCTTCACTGCTCTGTTACTTACCCAGTGGTCCGGGACTAGCCTGGAGGGACGATAAGGAAGAGTAAATTAGACTTACCTGCTAATTGTTGTTCCTGAAGGAACTCCAGGCTAGGCCCGTAGCCCTCCCAGTTTTTCGAATAGAAGCTACAGCCTGAAGCACACTCAGTTATAGGTAAGAGGGTGCTTGCGGCAAGGGCGCGTAGGCTGCACTTAGGGGGGCGTGAATTCCATATACCTACAGGAGAGGAAGGGAGACCTCCTGATAGTGGGCGTACAAGGACACGGGACTGCAGCTGTTGGGTCACTTGTCTCTCGTGTGCGATCTAAGTTTATTTCGCAGAGTTAGGATGAGTTTCGATAGTTGAGAGTTTTTTGTCTACTTAATTGTTGCTCCGTTGAGTCTGCTTTGTCAATAGGTTACTGGTGTCAGGAAGCGGATCCGCTGAGGATATACCAGTGACATCACAGAAAAGATGTTTCTTAGTCTCCAAGCTGCTAGAGGATGGTGACAACCCAGTGGTCCGGGACTAGCCTGGAGTTCCTTCAGGAACAACAATTAGCAGGTAAGTCTAATTTACTCATGATGTCCAAATTATGCGTCTTTGCAGGATTGTTGTGGGGGGGGGGGGTGATATTGGGATGGTCATGCTTGGTGCATTTTAAATACCAAAATCTCGAGGTTGTGTAAGGCTGAAGATTTGCCTAGGACACCCAATACCTTTTACCAGCCTTGCCGACTAGTCTGATGCACAGTAGCAAGGTCTAAGCCAAGAGGCATTTTTACCACTGTAAAATAGAAGTTGCTGTCGCAGCACTTGGGGACATGTTTACTAAAAAGCGCTAAGGGGTTTAGTGCATGGAAAGAGTGCTGTTAAAGTAGCATGGGCTCTGTGCTAAAATTGCCATACTAACCAGGTAGCGCGTGATGGGGTGGGGACGGGGTGGGACATGGGAGGAATGTAGACATTGATGGCAATTTGTGGTTAGCATTGGCATTAGTAGCGTGCACTTGGCTTCCATGTGGAACACAAAGAGGCAAGAGATACGGATGATCACAGGTGCCTTTATTAAGTCCCCTACGCGTTTCGGCAAATGCCTTCTTCGGGGGGATGTAAAGGCACTACTGGTAAGAAACCAATGTGAATATCCTAGACAGCGTATGGGTTCCTTGTATTATGGAATAAGAGCAAACGTTTGACATGTAAGCAAATTCCTGCTGTTCCCGGAGATCACCTGTTACAGGTGAGCAACTATGCTTTATCACAAACCTTCAGGCCGCCACAGCCTTACCATATGCTGTTGTGATACTTGCCTTAAGTCTGTCTTTCAGGAAATGCTTTGACCTGTGGCAAGTGAAGCGTCTCCTCTCTGGATTTTAGACTCTGCTCTTGCATGACAGCGTCTGAGTTGTCCCTGGAGAGGAGAGCTTCCAGACTCCAGATGGTCCTCCCCAGAATTTTTTTTTTGCAGCAGGCCAGGTCCTTTGGCATGGAAATTCAGACCCTGTGGCCTTTAAGTGCCCCCCCGGCAGTGTCTCGTGTGGGGCAAGCTGAGGGTGGAATCCCTGTTTGATTGCCTTTGGCTAAGCATCCCCAGCGTGGGGCGCCCCCTGGAGATGAAACAGCTGGAAGCTTTTCGAGATTGACTGGCTTGGATTCAGACGGCTCAGTATTGGACTCTGACATGGATGAAGAAATCTCTCCTTCAGAAAATTGTGAAGAGGTTGGCCTGATCAGCCTATTCGGGAAGGAGGAGCTGGCAGCATTGATTGACAGGTTATTATCTGCCTTGAACTTTATGGATGCTTCTGGCTCCTTCAAGGGGTGTGGAAATTCACTACTATCTTCCCATTTCCGGATGTGATCAAGGATATGATCCGGTTGGAGTGGGATTCTGCTGACTCCCCCGCCTAAGGGGTTAAGGGTATGTAAGAAGATCTGTGCTCCCTGGGAAGGAGTGCATGGAGTGGTTTGGTATTCACAAGGTGCATGTGCAGGTCACTGTTACCAGTTGAACCACTATTCCTGTTAAAGGTGCATTTGCCTTGAAGGCTTTTCTTGACCATAAGGTGAATTAGTTGTTGAGCCAGTTCACCGTGGTGGCTACTATTCTGCAGCTGGTGGTATGTGCTAGCCTGATGTCCTGAGCCCTGCTCCAGTAGATTCAGAGTCTTCCGCCAGATGATACTACCTCTCGTTTGGAGTAGACTATGACTTTCCTTTCCGATTCCATGTATGACCTGTACATTTGGCTGCCAGGGGTAGTTCCCTGATGATGGTGTCACGGTGTTCGATTTTGGCTGAAGCACAGGGCAGCAAAACTAATTTTCTAAAGCCTGGTTGGCCCAGCTCACTTTTAAGGGGAAGCTTCTTTTTTGAGCTGGTGAAGGACCTGGGTGAGACAAAATCATACCACCATCTGAAAGATAGGTCCAGGGGGCCTGTCAAGTGGGCCTCTGCCCCTTTCCTGTCAACCTCTGCCCGTCCACCAAGGGCATGCTTGCTGGACCCCTTTGGAACTTTTGTCGTTTCTAACATGGAAAACATTTCTTCCCCTCTGCTTCTGGGCTTTGGGCTTGTTCTTGGTCCTTTCATAGAGTGTGTGGGCCTAAGGTCTCTGTCCCTTCCAGGACTGCACAGTGAAAGTTTGGGAGCCGTTCCCTGGTTCCTCCAATTGGAGGCAGGCTTTGCCTTTTCTTTCAAGAATGGGCTCAGGTTACCAAGGATCGCTAGGTGCTAGACACCATTCAGTTTGGCTGTGTCCAGATGCCTTTATCTCCCTCTGTGGATCTGCGATCAAAAGTTTATTTTTGTGTGTTTTATATACCGCTATATCGGGTAGTCATAGTGGTTTACAATTAAAACAACCAATACATTAAACATTGGCTGTTATTGCACCATTTATTGTTACAACCAAGAATGTACATGATTCAAGATAGTTTTTAACTTATATACAGCATATTTACAGTTCTGTTGATCAATAATATCCGTCAGTACAGGATGGGGTTAAGGGATGGGTGATTTATTGACCATTTCAATTGGTCAGATAGCCTAGTGGTGAGAAGGGAGGAAAATTTATGTTGGGTCAGTGAGAGTTGTATGCATGGAATTTGTTTTTGCACCTCTGTATATAGCCCACTCTGTAAATAGCTCATACCAATCTAACACACAACACGACACACACTCAATTTCCCCCCACTGCTTGTATAACACACTCACCTGACCTGATTGTTTGCCGTGATACCACCTTGATTTTTAAGATAAGGCGGTTTAGAAATACTGTTAAATAAATAAATAAATAAATTTTGACCAAAATGTTCTGTGAAGAGATGGATTTTGAGTTGAGAACAGAACGAGGCTAAGTCTGTAATGTGTTTACTGTGAGCACCACCTTGGACAAACTGCTGCGCCTAAGGGTGGTGGTGCCCATCTCCCCAGATGGGCAGTGCAAGGGCAGATACCCCATCTATTTCATACTGCCCAAAAAGGAAGGTTCCTTCTGGCCCATTCTGGACCTCAAGTGGTCAACGAACACTTGCACTTCCTTCACTTCCAGATGGAAGACTTGCACTCCATGATTCAAGCAGTGCGCAAAGGGGAATCCCTGAAGTTTCTGGGAACACATTTAGACACTCGAGTGTACAGAGTTTTCCTACTGGAGGAGAAAGTCAAAAGACTGAATTGCCTGGTACTGTTCTGTGCGCAGCGGGCTCCCAGAGTCTGGTATTATCTTTAGCTCCTCGGATTGATGACGACAATTCTAGAGGTGGTGCCGTGGGCACATGCTCACATGTGACCGACTGTTCCAGGGGTCTTTGCTGACTCAGTGGTCCCAGAGTTCTCAGGAGTTTGAGTGCAGTCTCCTGTTTGTGAAGTCCAGCCTGCAGTGGTGGTAGCAGCCCTTTCATTCCAGGAAGAGTGCGCCACTGGACAATTTTTCCTGGATCTGCCTGACTGATGCTAGTCTCTTGGGCTGGGCAGCCCATTGCCAAGACCATATGACCCAGGGCTATTGGACCATACTGCTTCCCTGTGGTTCCATCAGCCTTGAGGCAAGGGCCATCAGGTTGGCTCTTCTGCATTTCCAGCTCGTGATTGAGGATTGGGTGGTCTGAGTGTTTTCAGACAATGCCACGGTGGTGGCTTATGTCAATCAGCAAGGCGGTATGAGGAGCATCAAGGTAGCTCCGGAGATGGCTCTCCTGTTTGCCTGGGTGGAGAAGAACCTACTAGCCTTGTCTGGTCAGCACATTGCCGGGGTGGACAATGTGGAAGTGGATTTTCTCAGCTGTTACTCTGGGTCCTAGAGAGTGGGAGTTGAGTCAGGAGGCGTCCAGTCACTTCTGTGCTGCTGGGATCACCCCAAAATGGATTCAGTGGTGACCCGCTCCAATGCCTAAGTTTGCTACTGCTTCAGTCGCCACACTGATCAGGGTCCAAGGGTGCCAACACCCTGACTCAGCCTTGGCCAAATCAGCACCTGCTGTATGTGTTTTTTTCTCTGTGGCCCCTGGTGGAGCGTGTGATTCGGCATATTGAACGCCGACCAAGCAGGATTGTCCTGGTGGGAGCGGATTGGTTGAGGAGAGCGTGATTCAGAGACCTGCGGCTTTTGCAGGTGCCCTCTCTTTGGTTGCCTCTGTCTCGGGGCCTGTTGCAGCAAGGATCGATTGTTCTGGAGGACCCAGTTCTCTTCTTGTTTACTGCTTGCTATAAAAGGACCCACTGTCTGTCCCAAGCCATTTTGAATTCTTTCACTGTATTTGCCCCCACCACTTCCATTGGGAGGGCATTTCAAGCATCCACCACCCTTTCAGTGAAAAAGTATTTCCTGACGTTGCCTTTCAGTTTACCCCCTTGCAGCTTCATGTTATGCCGTCTAGTTTTACAGCTTCCCCATCTTTGGAAGAGGTTTGTTTGTCCATTAATACTCTTTAAGTACTTAAAAGTCTGAATCATATCTCCCCTGTCCCTCCTCTCCTCCAGCGTGTACATATTTAGGTCTTCAAGTCTCTTCTCATAAGTCTTCTGATGTAGGCTCCAAATCATTTTGGTCACCTTCCTCTGAACTGCTTCCAGCCTTTTTATATACTTTGTGAGATACAGTCTCCAAAATTGAACGCAATATTCCAAGTGAGGCCTCGCCAGCAGCTTGTACAGGGGCATTAGTACCTCTTCCTTTCTGTTGGTAATTCCTCTCTGTATGCAACCCAGCATCCTTCTGGATTTTGCCACGGCCTTGTCACACTGTTAATCCACCTTGAGATCATCAGATGATCACTCCAAGGTCCGGGTACACCAATCTCTAACCCTCTATCACATATATTTCCCTTGGATTTCTGCTTCCTAAGTACATGACACTGTACTTCGTCACATTGGTCTAATGCTTGGCAATTTAGATGTATTCTTCCAGCTTTTGTAGATCTTTCCTCATATTATCCACTCCCTCAGGGGAGTTACGCTTTCAAATTTTCGTGTCATTTGCAAAAAGACACTCTTCCGTTCAGCCCTTCGGCAATATCACTCACAAATATATTGAACGGTACCGGTCCCAGGCCCGAACCTTTCATCCAAGTGAGATCTGTTTAACATCACTTGTCTGTCGGTCAACCAATTTCTGATCCAGTTTTAACTCGTAAGATGTGATATACCAGCAAGGCACTCCATTGGTTACTTTGGGGTCTGAACTAGAGAGTAAAAATCTTGAGACTTCGGTAAAGAACCACACCTACTAATGAGGAGAAGGAGGAAAATGGTGGCAGTGCAACCAGACACACTCTGAAGAGCTCCAGTGGGAGCTTTTTTTCTTCCCTACTGATATTTACCTATATGCCACATTCTGGGCAGAAGCGAAAGGCTAAGCTCCAGCCGGGGTCTTCAGAGAAAACCAGGCCAATAGACACTTTCCTTTTGCCTAGCGGAGGAGTGAAAGCTTCGGGCAGCCCACTGGCAGAGGCGGGTGTGGAAGGAGGACTTCTGCTCAGTCCTAGGTCTGATGTTTCTCTGAGCCCGGTGTGCCGGTTTCCCCAGCCAGCAAGCATGGCCAACGAGGCTGAGGCGAGTGATGTCCTGTTGGTTGATGCTGCGGGTTCTCCCTGACTAGATGGGCAGCCCCTCTGCTGTGGAAGTGATTGGGTGACAGAGCTCCATGCTGGTGTTGCTGGAGAGGTGGGGACTGAGGAGGATTGGCTGGAACTGCAGCAGAGAGAGCAATGGTTGTCTGTTTCCTCCACTGTGCAGCCAGTTTTTTCGGGTGTGCATGTTTCAGCCCCAGAGACCCGAGTGGTTTTGGTGAGACCCTAAGTCTTTTCCTTTGAGACTGTATGGGAGGCACTATTAAACTTGAACAATCTTTGTTGGGACAGTTACAGGCTAACTTTGGATAAAAGGTAGAGGTTCATGAGTCACTCTTGGGAGAACTGCCTGTGAAAGTTTCCTTGTTGGAGAAGAGATTTGATCTTGTCCAGGACTCTCACTGTTATGTGCTATTTAGAGTGTGTTTGCAACAGGAAACTGAGTTTCTGGAAAATGTGTAGAAGCAGGATCCTAAGGTTGTGGGGTGTGGGGTTTTTTTTTTGTTTTGTTTTGTTAAATTTTCTTAAGGTTCCTTTTATTTCACTTTTGGAACTTTTTAAGAAGTTTCTGACCAGTGTCTCGAAAATTCCTGTGGAATAAATTCCTCAGATTTCTCAAGCCTACTATTTACCTTTGGCTAAGGTTAAGATGACTGAGGGTTTTGGTCAGGGTTCAACTTCATCCCCAAACCTATCCAGTGATAGCCTGCATCTGATTGCTTTTTTGGAGCAGCTGGGGTCTGATTCCGGGCTGACTGCTACTTTGTCACCCTGGCATTAGATGTTGACCGGGACTGGTCACCTGCTAAAGAGTTTATGGGGTCTATTAGGATTTTTCTGGAAGTGTCTAGGGCCGCACAGAAAAGGAGGAAACAATTTTTAGTTCTTAAACCTGGGGTACTTCAGCTGGATGGGTTGGGTTTTTTTTCCTTTGTTTTTCTTGTAAGTATCTGGTTAAATTGGCTGGGACCAACTATATTTTTCTTATCTCCAGGAACAAGCAGGAATGAGTCTTCACATATGCGTATCGTCGGTACCGACGGAGCCTGCGCGGGAACGCTCCCCAGCGTCCAGTAAGAAAGCTTTTGGGAGCATCCCACAGCGCCTGTGCGCTGCCTTTCCGCCTTTTCCAACCGCCTCTCTCCAGTTCTTCTTTTCCGCAGAGCCAGCAGGTCGTGTTCCTGTCACCGCAGAAGATGTTCTTTATTTTTTTCTTTATTTTTCTGTGTCGCGTCTGCCTTCTTCGATGTCAGACCGGTACCGCCGGTCTTTTCTTTTCTTTCTTAAAAAAAAAAACTTCAACTGTGCATTTTTGGTTTGGGCCTTAGGCCTGAACATTTTTCTCTTCATGGAGAAGCCCGCTTCCGGGTTCAAAAAGTGCACAAAATCTGGCGGTACTATTTCTGTCACCGACACCCATGATTGGTGTCTAAAATGTTTGGGTCCTGACCATTCCATCATGGATTGTGTGTCCTGTACCATGATGTCTAAAAGAGGTTGGCAGAACCAAGCAGCCAAGCTCAGTACCCTGTTTCCCTCTGCAGCCTCGGTAGCATCGACGTCTTCCAGGGCTGCTTCTTCCTCCCATGGATCTCAGGTAACCAAACATAAATCTAGCCGGTCCTCGAAGGGCAAATCTCCCTCTAAGCGTCGAGATGCTTCCGGGCTTGTCCTCGAGGATTCCGCACCGGCAAAATTACCCCGGCGGGAAGTTCCGGCTTCCAAAGCATTGTCTATGGGGTCACAGGTTGACATCGATGGCTCGGCCTCGACCGATCACCTGTTGCCGTGTTCTGGGGTACCGGTGGCCTCCACTGGTACCGACATCCAGACTCTGGTGGCGTCGATGGATCAGAAGATTCTGTCCATGCAACGCACCCTAACGGCGTTTATGCAGGCCTCGACGCCTCCGGTACCACAACAATCTCCGTTGCCGGTACCGACTCCGGCACCGGCATCGTTCCCGGTGCCGGTACCGATTGCATCGACATCGGCTTCGGTGTCGACTGCAACGGTACCCTGTCCTATGATGCCCATCGGTACTGAACCGGTACCGCTTACTCCCGATGTCGATCCCACTCGGTACGCGTATCGGGCTTTACAGGAGCATCCAGACAGGCGATACTTCGATTCCTCCGAAGACTCTGAGGCGGAGGCTTCTGTCGAGGCACCGGTACTACTTCCTCAGGAGTCTGCTTCTCCAAAACGAAGAATGTCTCCTCCAGAAGACTTGTCTTTCCAAGACTTCATTAGGGAGGTGGCTAGGGGCCTCTCCATTACAGTGGCCCCTGAGTCTGAGCCTAGAGCCAAGCAATTAGATATTATGCAATATCCTAAGGCTCCTAAAGAAGCAGCTACCTTACCTATTCATGAGATTCTTTATGATCTCATGTTGAGCATGTGGGAGACTCCTCTTACCACCTCTCCTCATTCTCGTAGGTTAGACACCATGTACCATGTCCCTCCTTGTCCTGGCTTTCATAAGTCTCAGCTTCCTCACCACTCTATTGTGGTGGAGTCTGCCATGAGGAAAATAAAGAGTGCAAAGAGGCACTCATCTAATCCTCCAGGACGTGAATGCAGGACCCTTGATGCTTTTGGCCGAAGGGTTTTCCAAGCTAATATGCTTGCTGCCAGAATCAACTCCTATAGTCTCTATATGGGGATGTTTCTAAAAGAAGTCACAGATCATCTGCAGACTTTAGCCCCTTTTATTTCAGAAGATAAAAGGCAGGAATTTCTCACTTGGCTTAAACATGCCCAAGATGTTTCCAAATTTTCCAACCGTGCAGCCTTTGACTCTTTTGAGTGTGTAAGCAGAGCCTCGGCTATTGCCATAGGTGCACACAGAATTGCTTGGTTACAAGCCTCTGATTTGGAACTCTGGGGAGGCCGTGGCGTCTGCCGCTACGAGAGGATCTGCTACTCCAGGGCCCGTTGCGAATGCCTCAGGTGGATCGATTCTCACTTACGGCTTGGCTCTTGAAAGGGCTAGGCTGACGGCCAAAGGTTATTCGGCTCCGGTCGTAGCCACCTTGTTGTGGTCCAGAAAGCGGTCTACTTCTTTAGCTTATGTGCGTATTTGGAGAGTCTTTGAAGCCTGGTGTGCGGATAGACAGGTAGAGCCATTGCGGGCGTCGGTCCCGCAGGTATTGGCATTTTTTCAAAGCGGTTTGGAAAAGGGCTTAGCAGCCGCTTCCTTGCGGGTACACATAGCCGTGCTGTCGTGCTATAGAGGTAAGATTCGGGGTCAGGTGATAGCATCTCATTCAGATATCAAGAGGTTCTTGCGAGCAGTTTCACTCCTTCGCCCACCGTGTCGGCAGCAGGTGCCCAGATGGAGTCTTCCATTTGTGCTCGACGCTCTGGGAAGAGAGCCGTTTGAGCTGTTAACAGAGGTTTCCTTAAAAGATCTTACCCTTAAGGTGGTGTTTTTGGTAATCATATGCTCGGCTCGCAGAATCTCAGAGTTGCAAGCCTTGTCTTGTAGGAAGCCCTTCCTGTCCTTCTATGAGACCAAGGTGGTGTTGCAGCCAGTTCCTTCTTTTCTGCCTAAGGTCGTGTCAGGTTTTCATGTAAATCAGGCGGTGTCTTTACCGGTTTTTCAACAGCAGTCCTCGGATTCTTCCTCCGGTAGGTTGCATCGGTTGGAGGTTTGTCGAGCCTTGAGGAGTTATCTGCGTAGGACCGCGAGTTTTTGCAAGTCAGATAGGCTCTTTGTGCTATTCGGCAGCCCTCGGAAGGGTCAGGCGGCTTCTAAGGCAACCATAGCTCGTTGGTTGAAGTCGGCTATAGCGTCTGCTTATATTTTGAAGGGCAGAGAGGTGCCCGTGGGACTCTGGGCTCATTCGACTAGAGGCACTCATCTAATCCTCCAGGACATGAATGCAGGACCCTTGATGCTTTTGGCCGAAGTGTTTTCCAAGCTAATATGCTTGCTGCCAGAATCAACTCCTATAGTCTCTATATGGGGATGTTTCTAAAAAGTCACAGATCATCTGCAGACTTTAGCCCCTTTTATTTCAGAAGATAAAAGGCAGGAATTTCTCACTTGGCTTAAACATGCCCAAGATGTTTCCAAATTTTCCAACCGTGCAGCCTTTGACTCTTTTGAGTGTGTAAGCAGAACCTCGGCTATTGCCATAGGTGCACGCAGAATTGCTTGGTTACAAGCCTCTGATTTGGAACTCTGGGGAGGCCGTGGCATCTGCCGCTACGAGAGGTCCAAGATGAACTGGGAAATCTTCCCTGTACAGGTGAAAACCTTTTTGGCAGGGATTGGCAAGCAAAGGCCACTCAGATGCTGAGAACTCTGCTTTGGATCGACTTTCAAAGTCTACCTCTGCTCCTGTTAAGAAAAGATTGTTCAAAAAGACACCTTTTTCTAAAAAGGGAAGATATTATCCTGCTTATGGTCAGCAGGCATCTTCTGCAGGTCGTTTTGCTGCAAAGCGTCAGCAACCACCTAAACAGGCCAAGTCAAAGGCTGCCAGGCCTCCCACAGCCCAGCAGCCTCAGCCTCCTCAGGGCCTTTGACTTGCAACTAGAGAACTTAGCCTTTCTAGCTCTGGAAGAACCAGAGCCCCTCACCATTCCAGGAAGGTTAGCTTACTTTGCTCCCAGATGGGAGCAAATCACAGCAGAGCAATGGACCCTCTCCATTATAAGGGAAGGGTACAAACTTCATTTCTTCAACCTTCCTCCCAACACCATGGTGAAACAGTTCAATTCTCCAACATCTCTCCTCAACCTTCTGGGTCAGGAGATTGCTACCCTTCTTGCCCAAGGGGCAATAGAAGTACCTCTTCTTCAACAGGGCTCAGGGTTCTACTCCCCTTATTTTCTTATTCCAAAGAAAACAGGGGGCTACAGACCCATATTAGATCTCAGAGAATTGAACAAGTTTCTGTTCAAAGAAAAATTCAAGATGATTTCTCTCGGTACTCTGCTGCCATTCCTTCAGAGTCAGGACTGGCTTTGTTCTCTAGATCTCAAGGATGCGTACACCCATGTCCTCATCCATCCAACACACAGAAGGTTCCTTCGGTTCCTTTTTCAAGGAAAGCACTACCAATACAGGGTGCTTCCTTTCGGTCTGGCCTTTGCACCAAGGGTGTTCACGAAATGCATGGCAGTAGTAGCTGCATTTCTACGCACTCTAGGAATATTTGTTTTCCCATATCTGGACGACTGGCTCATTCGAGCTCCATCCCAGTCAGAGGCCCAGATTTGTCTAACCTGCACAATGCGTGTCCTTCAGTATTTGGGACTGGTAATAAATATCCCAAAATCCCATCTCACCCCTACTCAGTCCCTGGAGTTTATAGGGGCCTTGCTAGATACCACAACTGCAAGGGCCTATCTTCCTCAGGCCCGTTGCCTACGCTTGGTGCAGTTAGCCTTCCAGATGCAGTTAAAGTCCCATTTAACTGCTCGGGAAATGTTACAACTATTAGGCCACATGGCATCCACTGTGCATGTGGTTCCATATGCTCGCCTTCATATGAGGGCAGCTCAATGGACTTTGTCCACCCAATGGACTCAGGCATCAGGTTGCCTATCAGACAAAATAGCAAACTCCCGTCGCCTATTTTGGTCTCTCCAGTGGTGGAAGTCCCCTCCAAATCTGTTGTTGGGGTCCCTTTTCAGCAGTCGCTACCCCAAGCAACTCTGACAACAGATGCTTCTCCAATGGGTTGGGGAGCTCATCTGCAGGATCTCTCCACCCAAGGCATCTGGTCTCCACAGGAGACTTCTCTGCATATCAATCTCTTGGAACTCAGAGCAATATTCTTAGCTCTCAGAGTGTTCCATTCCCTGCTCAGCTACAGGACAGTCCTCATCCATACGGACAACCAAGTAGCCATGTTCTATGTAAACAAGCAGGGCGGGACTGGCTCTCTGTCGCTTTGCAATGAAGCTTTGCGACTGTGGGCCTTCACCAGAGAGCATCACATCCATCTTCTGGCAGTATAACTCCAGGAGTTTTCGAATTTGGGGAACCCCGGACATAGAATTCTTTGCAAGTCCGTGGAATGCCAAACTTCCCCAGTTCTGTTCCAGAATTCCGTGTCAGGGAGTTCAGGCCAAGGATGCCTTCCTCCTTCATTGGGGTCAAGACTTCCTTTATGCCTTTCCACCAATTCCCCTAATTCCCAAAACACTTTTCAAGCTTCAGAGAGATCAAGGGACCATGATCCTCATAGCACCACATTGGCCACGCCAAGTGTGGTACCCTCTACTTCTGCATCTCTCTCAAGCTCCTTCCCTGGACTTGGGCTCTGCACCAGACCACCTGTCTCAGGAAGAGGGAACGTTGTGGCACCCAAACCCCCAGTCGCTCCATCTCAGGGCTTGGTTGCTGAGGGCCTAGACCTTCAAGATTTTCATCTCTCTCAGCAAGTCAGAGATGTTATTCATGCCTCTAGAAAGCCTCCTTCTAGACGTTCCTATGCTTTCAAATGGAAAATATTTACCATTTGGTGTTCAGAGAAGGGTCTAAACCCTCTTGCAATACCTCTGAATTCTCTACTAGAGTATCTCCTGCATCTATCCCATGCAGGTCTGAAAACAAATTCAGTATGAGTCCATTTGAGTGCTATTGCAGCGTCCCTCAAGCCTCTCAATGGACAACCTATTTCCTCTCATCCTCTTATAGCAAGATTCATGAGAGCTGGACGCTGGGGAGCATTCCCGCGCAGGCTCCGTCGGTACCGACGATACCCATATGTGAAGACTTATTCCTGCTGTTCCCAGAGAACACCTGTTACAGGTAAGTAACTGTGCTTTACCTTTATCTTCTCTAGACTTGCAGGTACGCAATCTGACACGGTTGAGCCCCACTAAAACAAGCCCTATAATTGTAGGGTGAGGTATTCGGTAAGACGTTGTAGCTCCTTTGATTTGCTTGTGCAATTGCTTTTATTGTGAATGTATTTCCTTGGTATTGTGTATCCTTCTCTATATTGGGGACTGTTGGAGGTATACTGCAGTACTAATTACCTAATTTTTTATTGGTTTATGCACAGATTTTTGCTCTAATTTCTCGGTTGCTGCCCTTTTTCAGTAAGATTAATTCTTGTATATATGATGAAAATTGCATAAATTTTAACTTGAAGTTTTAAGAACTTACTTTTTTATGAGCAAAGGATTACTCTGTTTCCAGATGTTTCGCAGAGTATGCAGTTGTGCCGTAAGCAGTTCTTTGCTTTGAAACCTAAAGTGCTCAGGGTTCGAGCTACCTTTTTTTTTTCTGAGGTCCCCCTCCGTGTGTAGTCACTTGGCAGGGAAGCACTTTTTCTTTTTTTGATCCATTGCAATTGGGAAATCTTTAGTAGATCAAAAGCTTTTATCTTAGGAGTCTTATTTTTAGGAGCCTGTATAATATAGGACCATTATGTTAACCATGAAATACAAATCACAAAATCAAAAAAGGTATCTGCTCTCTCCTAGGATGTGGACTGATACTCTGGTTTATAATGTTTGTGTCTTTCTTTTTTTTTCTCTTTTGGAGCTTGTTCCATGAATGTTAATGTTGTGGGATATGACCTGAATATTTCCTTAATTGTTTTATGTATTCTATAACTGCAAAATGCTAAACAAAAAAAAGACTAGTAAGAGAAAATATTTGTTTATTCAGCACATAATCAAACTCCGGAATTCATTACTGGAGGATGTAGTAAAAGCTTTTAGTGTAGCTGAGTTTAAAAAAAGGTTCGGACAAGTTCCCGGAGGAAAGGCCCATAAACCATTATTAGAGGACCACCCAGGAAATCCACTGCTTGCCCAGGACAAGCATTGTGGCACCTGTCATTTTATGAACCTGCCAGGTATTTGTGACTTGGATTGGCCACTGTTGGAAACAGGATACTGGGCTTTGATGGACCTTGGTCTGACCCAGTATGGCATATCTTATGTTCTTAAAAAGGGGGTAGAATGGAGATATGGCTCAGAGCAAAGGCAAGGGACTGCCAGCTTCACTTGAAAATACAAGGAACGTTTTTTGGGTGAAGAGGTTTGCTCACAGTTTAATTTGCTGGGTAGTGGTATCTTGTAGCGTTATGGGTTGTCTTTCTATACTGGGGATCTGTATAGAGTGGGTGAGAGACTGTTTAGTTTGTTTTTTTAAAGCTTTCTTGAATTTACCTAGGGAAAGTTCAGACAGATATCTAGAGGCAAGGAAGTTCATAAAGTAAGAGCTACTACTGTGAATGCCATCTGCCTGGTCATTTCATTGCAGGTAATTCTGTATGAGGATATAAGACCTCTTTGGGAGGAATGTAGGAAACTAAAAGGAAGATACCAAGTGAGACTAAGGACCAGAATTTTGAAAGGGATTCAGTTGCTAGTAGGTAGTAAATGAAGATATTTCATGATGTGAGATAATCAATCTTTTTTTGTGCTGTATTATTCTGCATTAGTGGGAGATAGTTTAGTTTGATTTATATCTAAAAATAGAGTATGGTAGTTGGGATAGGATAGGATCAGAGTTTGAGTTACAGTATATATTGCTTCAGGGTTAAGAAAAGCCTTAAATGAACAGATCATCCTGAAGGCATGAAAAGAAGTTTTGGGTTATTTTGGAAATGAGACAAGAGAAAGATAAGTGAGGATCATGGGTAACTCCTGAGATTCTAATGAAGTCCGTAATAGTGATCGGTATGCCATTAACTTGTGGAGTGGCAAGAAACTTTAGCGGTAGTATCATTAGGGAAAATATGCTCTGTCTTATTCAGATTAAGCTTTACAGTTATTTATTGATGCAAGCCACTGGGCAATCCAATTTTATTTTGTTGAAAATGAAGTAATGGCTGTGGTGTCTCCAGGGACAAAAGCGATTAGGTAAACATTATCTGCATAAATAAAGTAATTTCTAAGGTTTGTGTAAGTTCTGCTAAAGGGGCCAAGAAAATATTGAAAAGCATGGGAGAAAGAATGGTACCCTGGAGGACTCCAAAGATGGAAGAATAAGCTGGGGAAGTAGACTGATTCCAAATAATACTGGAAGATCTTTTAGAAAGGTAAGAATTGAACCAATTTAATACCATAGCATAGCAGAAGAGCGGAGCATGACCACAGCCACACCAGTAAAGTCTTCGCAAACACAATTTTTATTAAAAAGACCTGACTTGGCCAAGTTTCAACATTGAAGCCTGCATCAGGGGTCTGTAACATAAGAACATATAAATATATCAAACAGTTATAATAAAAATAGAAATAAAAATATCATAAATAAAAAATATCCATAATGAAAGAAAGACAATTAAAACATATTATAAAACAGAGCATAGGGAACAATAAAAACAACAAAGGTATAAAGTAAAACAGACAGCAAAAACAATAACCAAAAAAGTGCACAATCATAAAAATGGGGGAAAAGGTTACCAGTCGCAGTGTATGTCCATTCCAACTTTGACAATGCAAGCTAAATAGTGTGCAATGACCTAAAGAGCAACAGTAAATGTCGTTCAAAGTTCAGTACAGAATCGATTAGAGACAACATCCAAAACACACATTGTAATAAAACCATATAAAAAGAAAAATACGAGAGAGATCATAATAGCACTGGAAACATAAAATAGAAACAAAAGATGAAAAAAAAAGAAACAGAATAACAGTGAAACAAAAACATACATACCTTACCAGAACAAAGGCTGTTCAGAGAACTGTATTGCCTACAAAGGGAGATAAAAATAACAGTAGCTGAAAAAATGAAAAATGATCAGAGTGAGGAGGAAGTACTTGTCAACAGTACACAAAACAGGGCATCAAGGTCTGTACATCTAAAATGGCCATAAAAATCATAAAATACTCTTACAAAAATATATATAAAAAATCAGGAGGCACTAAAAGAAACATAAAATAATAAAACACATTAAGAAAAAGGAAAGGGGGACCGCCTAAAACATATAAGAACGAAAAATGAAAAAATGTAGGGGTACAGATTTTATGGACCAATGTATGAAAATGAGATGTGTAAAATAAGAGTAGTGTAAAATATAAAATATAAATTAGAAGTCATGCAGCTGAATAGAGCAAAAATGATGAAATGTCACTCCGGGATGGGGAAAGAGGGAAGAGGAAGGAAGGGCAAGGGGAAGGCGTGGAAGGGTGAGGGGAAGGAGGAGAGGGGAGCAGGGGAGGGGGAGGAACAGAACGAAGGAGAAAGAAATGGGGAAACAGGATAAAAAGAAAAGCCGAGAAAAGAAAAATGTGAAATGCATTAAGGAATATGAAAAGTATCTTATGGAAAGGGAGGTGCCTTTAGAGGACAAAAAGGAGCAGTCCAAAAAAACACTACAGGCTAAAGTCCATGTGTCCCTGAAAAAGGAGATATTACAATAACACTGCAGTTGTACAATCCAGTCAATACATGGCAATCCTTAAACCAAAACCTGGGTTAAAAAGTTTGCATTTTTGACAACTGTACATATAATTCAACAAGGGGAAATAGGAAATAGACGAGCACTTTGGGTGTGAATTTCGATAATTACTGAGGTACAAGTTAGAGCTCAGCGAAACACATGAGCAAAGTGCATGCACAGCAAAAAAAGACACTTGTATAAAGAGGAAGATCCACTCTAAACGCAGAGAATACTAAAAGCAAAAATATCGTCGAGCAGACCTTAGAGGTATAATGTAATGTGGCTTAACTTTAAAACACATACACGGGTATAGCAAGAACGCCACGCATGTACTGTGTGCTAATGTAAAAATCAACTTCAGCCCTATAGTTACAGTACCACCATTTTTAGGAAACCAACTGACAAACTTCTTAGATACGACAGCTTTTGCAACGGTCTCAAAAGGAATTTATCCACATCTGAGTTCCTGAGATTACATAGGCTGTGCACACACCTCACAGAGCATGAGATTCAGTCCAAAGATATGGGTCAAAGGTTTGTGGAATGAAGATATCCTATAAGTTGCATCAAAGAGGGCTACCAAAGAGCCAGATCTTCTTCTAGACAGGATCTTTTGCAAACTAAAGAAAGGCACACTGATGACACGGTACTCTCCATTTTTCGTATCTCTCATCCCATATATAAGATCATGAAAAAGCACTGGCACATCCTACAGACCACCCATGTTTTCATGACCAAAGGCTAGTCATTGCCTACAATAGGAAAAAAAATCTTGATCTTTTTGTGTCCTCATATCTACCAGGTGATGGGGTTACCTCCCAACTACTACTACTGAACATTTGTATAGTGCTACAAGACGTATGCAGCACTGCACAGACACATGTAAAAGTCCCTGCTTATCAGAGCTTACAGTCTAGTCAAGACAGACAGCACAGTAGCTGTAGACTTAGGCTATAACTAGGAGAAATGGTAAGGAAACACAAAGGAGATCAGATGAGGCAAGATCCAAAACCGGCAATGAATAGGTGAGTTTTCAGTCTGTATTTGAAAAGGATCAGAGAAGGCATTTGATGTACAGACCCAGGTAGTTTGTTCCAGGCATAAGGAGCAGTAAGGTGAAAGGTGCAAAGTCTGGAGTTAGCAATAGAAGAGAAGGGCACAGATAGAAGCGTTTTGCCAGAAGAGCAGTGTTCTGAGGAGGGGGGTGTAGGGAGTGATGAGGAAAGTTAGTGAGTTGGAGGGGGTGTAGGGAGATGAGGAAAATTAGTGAGTTGCTGCAGAGCGATTGCACTTATAGGTCAACAAGAGAAGTTTGAAATTGGATGCAAAACCAGATAGGAAGCCAATGAAGTGACTTAAGAAGAGGCTGGCAGAAGATTAGCCGTGCAGCAGTGTTGAACAGATTGAAGGGGAAAGAGATGGTTCAGACGGAGACCAGCAAGGAGCAGATTACAATAGTTGAGACGGGAGGTGACTAAGATATGGATAAGTGTCTTAGTAGTGTGTTCAGAAAGGAATGGGCGAATTTCATGGATAGCTAAAACATGCCATTTCTCTATATAGGTTAGATGTATGTGGAAAAGGAGAATGGAGTCAGACAACCTCAAGGTTGCAAGCTGAGGAAATAAGGGAGGAGTGTAGAGTTATCCAGAGACTGAGAAAGGAGGAAGGGGAGAGGAGGGTTTAGGGGGAAAAATAAGCTCAGTTTTGGCCATGTTCAATTTCAAGTGGCAGTGAGACTCCAAGCAGCAAAGTCAGACAGGCAGGCCAGCAGAGATCCTGGCCTTGATTGACTGAGATATTTCAGGTGTAGAGGAGGTAGATCTGGGTATCATCAGCATAAAGATGATACTGAATACCATGGGAAGAGATGAGTGCACCAAGGAACTGGGTACAGAGAGAGGAAAGGAGTTGGACCCAAGACCAGATCCTTGGGGTACAGGGCTCACAGGCTGTCAGATAAATGTGGCCACAATGGAAACAAAGCAGTTAAGCAGCTTCTCTGTGCTGGGCAGTCCAAATGTGGTAGATGTTCCATCTGCTCCCACACAATAGTTTTGAATGTTTTTACACACCCTGATACCAAGAGACACAATACCAGATGCAGCATAGGTCCAATTGTGACTACGCTTGTCTACACCTGTGTAGGCGTCTGTTGAGAAAATAGTGCATCCTGTTAGAACGTGTATACAAGCAGCAGTTCCCGGCACCATCATCAGCTCTCCCTGCAGGGGATCGAGCCTCCAGAGCGGGAGTCCGGCCATCTTGCATGCTGCCCAATCGGGGCAGACGCACAGCATTTAAAAGCAGACGCGCCATCCGGCGGGCCCATGCCTGAGGGCCTTGCCAGAGGGCCCTTTGGCGTGGCCCTTAGGCGCAGGCCCCAACCCTACTGCTCCCACTCGCTTCAGCGAAAGAAACCTGAACGTCCCCCCCTACTCGGCAGAGCCCGACAACCTGCAGCCACCTCGAACAGCAGCAACATCAAGAGCTACACTAAATCCATGCTGCTGGTAACTCAGACTCAATACCTTGTGAGTTCTACTTAACTACATCTGAGATCCAGACCTGCCCACTAGTTAGCAGCACCAGACCAATTGAACTTAACCAGTCAGAAAGTACCTTCATCCTTACTCCCTACCCCACTGTCTTTGAACAACAAGTGTTACCGAATATATATCACCTGGACTCTAGCTCTGCAGATGTTAACAACCGTTTAAGGTAATCCCTCTCACTGCTTATATGTGGTAAAAATATATGTATTTATTTTATTTATTTAACATTTCTTATATACCGCGCTATTTGTCATCAGCGCGGTTTACATCAAAACAATAGAACACTTGACCAGATACATTGGCCGTCGTTTACATAAAACGGGGAGTTAACATGGAGGAGAATTATGTTATAATATACTCTTACCGCCTGTAGGTATTAGGGTATTGTACTATATGCAATAGTATACTGCCAATAGCTAACTAATTGCTATATTCATTTCAAGGAATCCCACTCCACTTTTGGTACACTGATTTTATCGGAACATAAGCTGCATAAGCAATTACCTGCTGCATTAAGACTCACATATACACTAGAAAATGTCCTCACTCTGCATAATCCTAGTCACACTATACTTACTCAGTAATACCCTCAATAAGTCCCTCATTGAAGCAGCCAACTTCAACACAGTCATGGTCATAAGAGGACATGGAAGGAGAGAGCACAGTAACACACACCATCCACCATTTGACAGCCCTCATATAGCCCACCCTCACTTAATACACATACCACTTCTACGCACCATGAAATCTAAGCAACCACAAGACTTACGCAACTTACGATGTGCCCTCATAAACGCACGTTCTGTGCGAAAAAAGTGGCCAGCCATCCCTGCCCTCATATCAGAGCTTAACCTAGACATGTTACTAGTGACGGAATCATGGCTTAACAGCTCAGACTCTATCCTCATCAACCACCTCACCCCCTCTGACTTTTCAGTTCACACATGCCATAGAACCGTGTGCAGGGGAGGTGGCACATTCATTCTGGTTAAAACAGACCTACACTATCAAACAATCAGTTCCAACAGTTCAACCCACCTAGACACTATCACTATAGCCAACAACTACAATACAATTAACCTAATCTACAGATCCCCATCTCCATCCACTGACGATCTTGCAACCATAATCGAGCTAGCCTCCAACCCACAAAACCCACGTAAACCCAACTGGATACTTGGAGATTTATTGATTTTATTTATAGCATACAAATACAAAACTACAGAAAATGCGTTCAAGGATCAAGACATATTATAAAATAAAAAAGAAAACAATAACAATAATAACATCACCAAGACCGTTATATAGCCCACATCATGGAGGAACTTTAGCCAAAGAACAAACAAGGGTAATACTTAGTAAAGGTTCCATACCCCCAACCGAGACCCAAACAGAAAGTAGAAATTCCTAAACTAAGAGGACGCCAAAAGTGTCTCTAGTTGTAATGGATCAACAAAAACATGATTAATTCCCTGTAAAGTGGCAAGACATTTGCATGGATACCGCAGAAAGAAGGTTCCTCCCACAGCCAAAACTCGTGGTTTAAGCTGGAGGAAGGACCTCCTTCGTGCCTGAGTTAATCGGGAAACGTCAGGAAAAATGGACAACTTATGGCCATGAAAAGAGACATCCTTTTTTGGGAAAAAAAGCTTTCATAATTCGAGCCTTGTCTGAAAAATTAACCAAGGTGATCACCAACGTTGCCCGTGAGGGGATCAAAGCCTGAGAGTTTTCAAGAAAATCTGTTAAATCCACATCACTATGGTCCTCCGACAGAGCAACATTGGTGTCCCCTGATAATTCCCGAGACGGCAAATAAAAAGAACGGGCAAGCAAAATTGATTCAGGATCAGAAATTAACAATATTTCTTTACAGTACTGATGGAACAAAGAAATAGGTGACATGAAACGAGTTTTAGGAAAATTCAATATACGCAAATTGTTAGCACAAGTCATATTCTCAAGTGAATCCAGCTGCTTATACAAAATAAGGGTATCTTTTAAGGAAGTAGCACTAGCTGATTGAAAAACACCGGCTTGAACTTCTAATTTATCCACATGTTGGGACAATCTCCCAGCGGTGGAGTCCAAATCTTGTACCCGTTTTGTAACTTGCTAAGAAAAACCAGCTGTCTGAGCCATAAAATTTTTTAACAAAGAATTAGTAGCAGAAACTTGTTTCCAAACATCAGATAAAGTAACATTTTCAGGTTCTAAAACAGGGAGAGAAGAAATACCCTGAATATCAATAGCCAAAAGAGGACTAAAGGAAACTTTACACGATTCTACAAGACCAACTTGAATGTCCTCCTCCTCCCCGGAGGCAGGCGAAGCCTCAGAGGAGGTGGTGTCCAAAGCCGACGTTTGAGCTAAACCGGGATTTGGGGGGGGGGGAGTCCTTTCAATGGAACTCAAGGACGCTCCAGAAGCAGGAGAAGAAGAAATCGGAACAGCAGAAGCAGTCTTAGATTTAATAACCACATGTTGGTCCATTGGGCCAATAGTCGGACCAAACGTCAAATTACTATCAGAAGATTGCTTCAAAGACTTACTTTTCCGTTTACAATGTCCCCTGGGCATTCCTTCAGCGACTTGGGCACTAGGCCTCGAAATGGCACCGAAGGGGCACCAAAGGGGTGTTCCCCCTTTGGTCACGCCCCCTTCGGGCGCGCGACCGCGGTGGCGAAGGCAGCTGGCATTTAAGAGTGCAGGAGCCTCGGTGTCAGCTGGGAGGGGCTTCACTTGCATCCAATGATGTTGAGAGAAAAGCTGGCTGCCGAGCCCTGTTGTCTCTGCCGCAGTTCCTCCATACTTGGAGATTTTAATTTACCAGCCCTTCAGTCCACCCATTCCATAGCCTCCTCGAAGCACTCCACAACCTACAGTATGATCAGATAATCGATGCACCCACACACCAAAAAGGAAACACGCTAGACCTTATCTTCAGTCCCCAACCTCTGACCTAGACAGACCATAAGTTCAACCTAGCAATCTCCCCCATACCTTGGTCTGACTACAATTTAATCACTTTCCAGCTACCCTTCCAACAAGAGGGAGCACAAGCCGCAAATCCAACTGAAACAGGAAGAGCATACTCCAGACGTTTCAGAGCCTTTGACAGTGAAGAAATCATCAAAAACGTTCTCCCCAACATCAAAGCTACATCACCTAACATCGAGGAGGTGCTGGACTCTTGGAATAGCAACCTGAATGCCAGTGCACAGATACCTTCCCAAAGGAAACCACATATCTCGGACAAGCAACCAAATAAGAAGGCCCCTGCATGCTGGTACACGGCCAAACTCGAGACTTCTTTACAAACACTGAGAAAACTAGAAAGGAAATGGCGACGTACCCGGACCGCAACAGACCTGACACTCTATAACTCCCACCTGCAAGCCCATTGAGGTCTAATATCCTCCAAAATTAAGTAATATCACTCGGAGCTGCTGAGCCGTTCCCTGAACAAGCCACACAAATTATTCAACATTGTGAAGACCCTAACGAAGGAGACATCATCTCAGGCAACTGCGATACTTCCCCAGGATTATGCAGACTACATTAAAGCTAAAACCAATAAACTCAACAAAGGAACATTATCCAGTCCTACCAAAACCCCACCTAAGCAACTCACCGCCTTCTCAACTCCATCAGAATCAAGCATTGAGCACATCATAGCAAATATCAATGCCACCACCGCCCCTAATGACCCTTGTCCAGCCTTCTGGATAAGGTCACTACGCTATGAGGTCAGCCCAATAATAGCTCAAATCATGGACCACTCCTTCTCCACCGGTCAATTCCCTTCAAGCCTCAAGCAGACATCCATTAGGCCACTCTTAAAGAATGCCAAACTAGATACGCTGAAGGTGGATTCTTACCGACCCATATCCATCATCCCGTTATTAGCAAAAATAATTGAGAAGACTGTACAGTGACAGATACAGGATCATATCAACTCCAACGCTCCCCTCGACCCAAGCCAGCATGTGTTCAGAGAATCCCATGTGGTTGAATCTCTCCTCACCACACTCATCAACACTCTCATCACTGGGATTGACTCCATCAAAAAAGGGTATGCACTAATTTTCCTAGACATCGCAGCCGCGTTTGACTCAGTAAACCACCAACAACTCCTGGTGCAGTTACAAGATAAAGGAATAAGTGAATCTGCCTGGCAGTGGTGCAAATCCTACCTAACCGATAGGTGGCAGCAGGTGCGAACAGGAAACACAACCTTGCAGCCTTTCCAACAAATTCACGGCGTACCCCAGGGCTCTTCCCTGTCCGCCCTCCTTTTCAATATCTATATGCAACCCCTCTGTGAATTAATTCGTTCATTTAACATCTCATGCCTGCTCTATGCGGACGATGTGTTGCTATATACCCCATTTACGATTGAGGATCCAGACTTCACACAGCTGATAAACTGCTTCGATGCCATAACTGACTGGCTCTTCTCCCAATGTCTCAAGATCAACTTCAGCAAGACTTAAGTACTATTGTGACAAGAAACCAAAAGTTTTCTCCTCCTGCAACAATAAAAACAAGAAACGCAGAACTCTCGAGCAGACCCAGCATCCGCTACTTAGGGGTGACGCTGGACCAACATCTCAATTTCAAAGCACACATCAGCAATTCTATCAAGCAAATCTACCACAAGATAAGAACTCTACGTCATCTTCGTCCATTGCTGCAACCCGAGGACTTCAGAACAGTATTTCAGGCCTTGGTGACCCCCCACTTTGATTACACAAACGTAATCTTGCAAGGCCTCCCCCAAAACACCTTAAACCCCCTACAGCTAGCTATGCACGCTACTGCACGGGTACTGAGTGGAGCCGCTAGAGGTGATCACATCACTCCTGTCCTTAAGAACCTACATTGGTTACCAATATACTGCCGACTAACCTACAAGGTAACCATTATCACTTTCAAGATCATCAATAAGTTAGCCCCCCCCCCCCCCCCCCCAGCCTTAGCGGACCTGATTCACCCTTTTACAACCAATAGAGAAAGGAGATCACACACCATTAACACACTACTGATTCCCAAGGAAATAACTAAATGTGCAGAATCAACAAGGAATAGAGCATTCCAATTCTATGCCCCTAGCTGCTGGAATGCACTTCCAGCAGCCCTCAGAGCCATAAAGGACCTATCACAATTCAGAAAAGCACTTAAGCACCACCTCTTTCTCGTACACTACTCATAGCCCACCAACCTATCACCCCCTACGAACACATGAACACATTAATATATGTAAATTTGTAGATACTGTTGTATTCGAGTGTTTTGTTGTACATAGTTAATCCCAGTTGATATCCAAGTTAAGCTTCCAGTTCAATGTAAGTGCCCCTGGCACAACCTTGTTTTATGTGAACCGCGCTGATTTTTAAGAGTGCGGTATATAAGAAACAATAAATAAAATAAATAAAAAATAAAATCACAAAAGTTGCAATAAACGTAAAATCATGTCAGCACAACTAGTGGAACATTGGGTCACTTATAATTATACTCCCAGTGACTTAAAATGTGTTTTGTTTTGTAGAAAATTAAATTATCCCCATGTGGTGGGAATTTTGACTGTATTTTATTGAGAGAAGAGCAATGGTTCTTTCGAAAATGTAAGCGTTTTTTTCCAGCAGGTGACAAAGAAATAGAGTTCAAAGTCTTTCGATGATGACCCCCCTTCCCTTCCCCTCCCCTCCCCTTCTCCTCTTTCCTTCCTCTCCCTCTTCTCCCACTTTTTCCCCTCTTCTCCCAGTGCCTTCTGTTGTTTTTACTTTTTCAAATATCTTTGTTTCCTCTCATTTGTATTTCTGTGAGTTCATTTTACTCCATTTTCCCTGCTTTGCCCATTAAAGGTGAATTTCTATGTCGAGGCCAATTTGCCCATCTCTGAAGCTGGGATTTTTTTTTTTTTTTTTTTTTTTAGTCTACTAGTGCGGTTTTTGAGGTTAAGCTGTTTGTTAATATTGCACTGCTTTTCACCTCTTATCAGTTTTTCTCCCCTCTCCCCCAAAAAAGGGGAGGAACTTAATGCTAATGCATTAAACTGTGCACATGGGTGATGTTTACTTACCTTAATCTTGGGCAAAGCACAAGTGGTATGTCGTCTGTCCACTGTGACCTGTCACCACGTGGCCAGCCCGCCACCTAGGGTGCAGAGGGTTGGTCTGCCATGATAATCCTCTATTCAGAAAGTGAGACTACAGCTGCGGCTCTTGCAAGGCCTCTTGGGAGTTGTAGTCCCTTTTTTTTTTTTTTTTGCTCTCTGATAAAGAAGCAATTGTAGTCCGAGTGTTTAAGGCAAAATGACAAGGATTTATTCCCCTCACAAATAGAACTTTGGTGCACAACAAAAATAGGACAGTCTCCAGGAGTTTAGCATGAGGCTTATATACAATAACTAAGGTAATTGCTTATTCACTCTCTGGTTCCAAAAAATGCAATGCTCGTTGCAAGTACCAAATGGAAAACAAAACAGATTCTCACAGCAAAGAAAAATAGTTCCTATTTCTTTGCTGTTTCTCAGCACTTTTACTTCAAGGTTTAACACAGTGACTCAATGTTGTCAGCCAAACAAAGCGTGCAATCCATTTGCATATTTATTTTATTTATTTATTTATTTAACACTTATTTCTATACCGCACTTTCCCAAGTATCAAGTGTGGTTTACAATATCTGCTACTTCATCAACATTAGAGTCTGTTTGCATATCTTCTGTCTCAGGACCAACAGCGTTTGTCTGCAAACTGTTACTACGGGATTTAAGATAACTTCCCTCTGTAAACTCAGGTGTTTGCCCTTTCCACAACTCAAAACAGCACGGGTCTAAAATACCTGTTGCTCTGGAGTTTCTTCTTTGGCTCTCCTCTAATTCTTGACAGCTATGAGGAAATACTTTTGTGCTGGGCTCCCACCTGTGCAAACTCTGAAGGCTTCCTTCTGACTGAAGGGCTCCCTGCTCTCTCCGTTCCAGTCAGTTCCTGGTCACAGGGCGTGCCTTCCTTCCTCCTAGCCTGCTGGCTTTTCTCGCAGACCTGTAGGTAGTTTCTTTACCCAGTATCCAACTCTCAGGAGTTTCTGAGCCTCTCCCAGCCTGTCTTACTGGAGGTCTCTCCTCTCTCCTGTCTTTGCTGTCCAGGACTCCTCTTTCTCCTCCTTTCCTTCCTTGTGTGGCTTCTTTTCCTTCTCTGCCACAACTCCAACTTTCTCTGCTGCCACGGCTCCAACTGCCGTCTGAACTGCAATTACCACTCCAGCCTGCACTCCAGCCTCCTCTCCAGCTTCCTTTCTCTCCTGCTTCTCCTCTCTTTCCTGGGAGCTAATGACAAGGTTTTATAATTCTGTTCCCCTGGGCTTGGCTCTGCTCTCAACCTGAACAGGTGTGATTGATCAAGCTCCAGGCTTGCTGCTATGTCAGAGCTTGGGCGTGTCAGCTCAGCTCCTGTCTTTCTCTGTTTACCTTTTCTTTGTAAACAGTAAGCCATATGTTCTAGCTGCCTGTCAGTTTTAAAGGTGGCATCTTCCTTTCTCTCTATTTCCATGGGCTCTGTAGGGGTCTCTACATCACACCTGCTATACTCAGAATATAGCCTTTATTCCGTTTTCTTTGTCAATTGGCATTTTCTGGGGCTTTTTTGAACACACAATGTGGGCTTTGCCATTACGTTTCACATATGAATGTTTTTTATTAATGTTTTTACAATGGGTCCCTGCCTCCTGCGATGCTTGGTTCTTTTGTATACTGCCAGTTTTATTGGCCATAATGCCGTATTAATAGTTGCCCTTGTTGTGGTGCTTTGGAACCCTGTGAAATTTAGTTTGCTTTTCCTCTATTGACGGTGCATTTTGCTGTTCCTCCAGCAGAGTTAGATGCTTTTTTACATAAGCGCACAAATACATTTGCAGCATTCTTGCTACACCGGCGTTTCTGTTTTAAGGTTAAGACACATTACATTATACCCCTATTTTTAAGATCTACTCAACAGTATTTTTACTTTTAGTATTCTCTGCGGTCAAAGTGGATCTTCCTCTTCATACAAGTGTCTTTCATTGCTATGTATGTACTATGCTCATAGATATCACTGAGCCCCACCTTGCACCTCCGGTGATTATCAAACTTCACACCCGAAACGCTCTTTTATATTTCCTGTTTCACTTCATTGAACTATATATACAGTTGTCACAGAATGCAGACTTTTTAACCCAGGTTTTTGTTTAAGGATTACCGTGTATGGCCTGGATTGTACAACTGCAGTGTTATTGTAATATCCCCTTACTGACTGTCACACAGACTTAAGCTATAGTGTTTTTGGACGACTCCTCCCTTTCTATAACATACTTTTCGTGAATATGTTACATTTCTTTTTTCGGCTTTTCTTTTTCTCCTTTGTTTTTCCCATTTTCCTGTCCCTTCATTCCGTCCGTTCTTCCCTTTCCACCTGCTCCCTCCTCCCCCTTCCCCCTACGGGGTGTCATTTCATCATTTTTCTTTATTCAGCTGTATGACTTCTGATTTATGTCTTATATTTTGCATTACTCTTATTTTACACATCTCAATTTTATACATTGGTCCATGAAAACATTTTAGGGGTAAAGATTTTATTTTTGGTATTTTATAAATTTTAGGAGACTCCACTCCTTTTATATTTTGTTTGAGTGCCTCCTGTTTTCATATATCTCCAGGAACAATGTAATCTCCAGTGTAGTCATCACATATGGGTATCATCGGTACAGACGTAGCCTGTGCGGGAACACTCCCCAGCGTCCAATTAGAAAGCTTTTGGGAGCATACCACAGCGCCTGCGTGCTGCCTTCCCGCCTTTCCCAACTGCCTCTCTCCAGTTCTTCGTTTTCTGCAGAGCCAGCAGGTCGTGTTTCTGTCACCGCAGAAAATTTTCCTTCTTTTTTTGTGGTCGCGTCTGCCTTCCTCGACACTTTACCGGTACCGCCGGTTTTTCTTTCTTTCTTTTCTTTTTAAAAAAAAAAATTCTTAGTACTTTTTTTCCAGGTGCACGCGCCATTTTGGGCCTTAGGCCCAAGATTCTTTCCACGATGGAAAAACCCTCTTCGGGTTTTAAAAAGTGCACCAAGTGTGGTGGTACCATCTCTGTCACCGACACCCATGAGTGGTGTCTGAAATGTTTAGGCCCTGACCATTCCATCTCGGAATGTATGGCCTGTGCCATGTTATCCAAGAGAGGTCGACAGAACCGAGCTGCCAAGCTCAGTACCCTGTTTCCTTCTGATGCAGCTTCTGTGGCATCAACGTCTTCCAGGGCTTCGTCTTCCTCCCGTGGATCTCAGGTAACTAAACATAAGTCTAGTCGGTCCTCAAAGGGTAGATCTCCTTCTAAGCATCGAGATGCCTCTGGCGTTGCCCTTGAGGATTCTGCACCGGCAAAATTGCCCCGGCGGGAGGCCTTGGCTTCCAAAGCATTATCGGGGCTCCGGGATGTTCTTGAGGCCTCGACCTCGGCAGAACTACTGGTGCCATGCTCTGGGGTACCGGCGATCTTCTCCGGTACCGACATCCAAGCATCGGCAGCGTCGATAGACCAGAGGGTCCTGGCTATTGAACGCAGTCTGGCAGCTCTCCTTGCGGCATCGACACCCTCGGAACCACGTCAGACAGTTCAACTGGTACCGGCACCAACTCTGGCACTGGTATCGGTGCTGGTACCGACAGCATCGACGTCGGCATCCGCATTGCCGGCACCCAGTCATGCGATGCCTTTTGGTATCGTTATACCGGTACCAATTCCCCTCGGTACCAACTTCGATCGGTATGGGTATCGGGCTCTTCAAGAGCATCCCGACAGAAGGTACTTCGAGTCCTCAGAGGAATCTGAGGATTCTGACAGTTCTGTCGATGCGGGAATACTTCTCCCGGAGGAGCCTTCCTCCCCTAAACGCAGGATATCACCTCCAGAGGACGTTTCATTTCAGGATTTCATCAGGGAGGTGGCTCGGGGTCAATCCATTACTGTGGCCCTTGAAACAGAGCCCAGAGCAAAGGAGGCAGCTACCTTGCCCATCCATGAGATCTTGCATGATCTCATGCTAAGAATGTGGGAGACACCTCTTACCCCCTCTCCTCACTCTCGTAGACTAGACACTCTGTATCGAGTCCCTCCTTGTCCTGGTTTCCAGAAAACCTAGCTTCCCCACCACTCTATTGTAGTGGAATCAGCTGTGAGAAGGATCAAGAGTGCAAAGAGACATGCCTGTAATCCTCCAGGACGTGAGTGCAGAACTTTGGATGCCTTTGGACGTCGTGTCTTCCAAGCTTCCATGCTTTCTGCCAGGATCAGTTCCTATAGTCTATGGGAATGTTCCTGAAGGAAGTCACAGGAGATTTAGAGGCTTTGAGCCCTCTTCTTCCTGAGGATAGACAGGATTTTCTCACATTGGTCAAACATGCCCAGGATGTTTCTAAATTTGTCAACCGTGCAGCTTTTGACTGTTTTGAGTGCATAAGCAGAACTTCTGCCATTGCCATAGGTGCACGTAGAATTGCTTGGCTCCAGGCATCTGATCTGGAGCTCTGGGTACAAGACAAACTGGGAAATATTCCTTGTACTGGTGAGAACCTGTTTGGTAAAGATTGGCAGGAAAAGGCCAATGAGTTGGATGCTGACAACTCCACCTTGGATAGATTATTATCCTGCTTATTCTCAGCAGGGACGTTCTGCAGGTCAGCTTGTCAGGAAAGGTCAGCAACCACCCAAACAAAGAAAGGCAAAGACTGCTAAGCCTCAGCCGTCCCAGCAGTCTCAGCCTCCACAAGGCCTTTGACTTTCAGCTAGAGAACTTAGTCTTCCTGGCTCTCATTGGACCAGAGCCTTCCACCATTCCAGGAAGGATGTGTCACTTTGCCCCCAGATGAAGGCAGATAACAGCAGAGCATTGCACACTCTCCATCATAAAAGAGGGGTATAAGCTTCATTTTTCGAGCATGCCCCCTTCCACAATGATAAGGCAGTTCAATTCTCCGACCTCTCTGATCAACCTGTTAGGTCAGGAGGTCACTATGCTTCTTTCCCAAGGGGCAATAGAAGAAGTACCCATCCATCAGCAGGGTACAGGGTTTTACTCCCCCTATTTTCTTACTCAGAGAATTGAACAAATTGCTTGTCAGAGAAATTCAAGATGATTTCTCTTGGAACTCTGCTGCCATACCTTCAGAGTCAGGATTGGCTTTGTTCTCTAGATCTCAAGGATGCGTACACCCATGATCTCATCCATCCATCTTGCAGAAGGTTCCTTCGGTTCCTTTTTCAAGGAAAGCACTACCAATACAGGGTGCTTCCTTTTGGCCTGGCCTCTGCACCAAGGGTGTTCACGAAATGCATGGCTGTAGTAGCAGCATTTCTCCGCACTCTAGAGATATTCATCTTCCCCTACTTAAACGACTGGCTCATTCGAGCCCCAACAGAGTCAGAGGCCAGGACGTCTCTATCCTGCACAATGTGTATCCTTCAGTATTTGGGTCTGGTAATAAACATCCCAAAATCCAGTCTAACTCCCACTCAGTCTTTAGAGTTCATAGGAGCTTTGCTGGATACCAAAAAGGCAAGGGCCTATCTCCCCCAGGCCCGTTGCCTTCGCATGGTGCAGTTAGCTTCTCAAGCAGTGCTAAAGCCTCATCTCACTGCCTGAGAAATGCTACAACTACTAGGCCACATGGCATCTACTGTGTATGTGGTTACCTATGCTCGCCTCCATATGAGGGCAGCCCAGTGGACTTTATCCACTCAATGGACCCAGGCATCAGGATGCCTGTCAGACTAAATAGCAAACACAAGTCGCCTTATTTTGTCCCTCCAGTGGTAGAAGTCCACTCAAAACCTGTTGCTGGGGTCCCCTTTTCAACAACCCTTGCCCCAGGCAACTCTCACAACAGATGCTTTGCTGATGGGTTGGGGAGCTCATCTGCAAGATCTCTCCACCCAAGGCACCTGGTCTCCACAGGAGACTCATCTACATATCAATCTCTTGGAGCTCAGAGCAATCTTCCTTGCTCTTCGAGTGTTCCACACCCTGCTCAGCTACAAGACAGTCCTCATTCATACGGACAATCAAGTAGCCATGTTCTACGTGAACAAGCAGGGGGGAACAGACTGTCTGTCACTTTGCAACGAAGCTTTGAGACTATGGGCCCTTGCCAGAGAGCATCAGATTCATCTCCTGGCAGTGTATCTTCCAGGCATACAAAATTCTTGGGCAGACAGACTCAGCCGAGTTCTGCTTCCACACGAGTGGTCTCTGCATGTAGACCAGGTGGCCAAGATTTTTCAAATTTGGGGAACCCTGGACGTAGACCTCTTTGCAAGTCCGTGGAATGCCAAACTTCCCCGGTTCTGTTCCAGAACCCTGGCTCAGGGGGCTCAGGCCAGGGATGCTTTCCTCCTTTACTGGGGTCAAGACTTCCTGTATGCCTTTCCACCCATTCCCCTGATTCCCAAAACCCTGTTCAAGCTTTAGAGAAACAGAGGCCGTATAATTCTCATAGGTCCACATTGGCCACGGCAAGTGTGGTACCCTCTGCTTCTACAACTCTCTCAAGCTCCCTCCCTGGAGTTAGGGTCTGCTCCAGATCTCCTATCTCAGGAGGACGGAATGTTATGGCATCCCAATCCCCAGTCTCTGCATCTCGTGGCTTGGTTGCTGAAGGCCTAGATCTTCATGATCTTAACCTCCCTCAGAAAATAAAGGATATCCTTTATGCTTCCAGGAAACCTTCCACAAGACGCTCTTATGCTTTCAAGTGGAAAAGGTTTTCCAGATGGTGTTCGCAGAAGGGTCTTAACCCCATTGCCATACCTCTGGAATCATTACTGGAGTATCTTCTTCGTTTATCCAATGCAGGACTTAAGACTAACTCAGTGAGGGTCCATTTTAGTGCTATTGCAGCTTCCTTCAAGCCCCTAAATGGACAACCTATTTCCTCCCATCCTCTTATAGCAAGATTTATGAGAGGCCTTCTGCTAACTAAGCCTCCCATTAAGCCACATCCTGTGGCATGAGACTTAAATTTGGTTCTTGATCAGCTCATGAAGCAACCTTTCGAACCCTTAGCTACTACCTCTTTGAAATTCCTTTCTTGGAGGGTTATCTTTCTCATTGCAATCACATCAGCACATCGCATCAGTGAGTTGCAAGCACTAGTAGCTGATCCACCTTATACAAGGTTCCATCATGACAGGGTAGTCCTTAGGACTCATCCATGCTTTATGCCAAAGGTGGTCTCGCCTTTTCATCTAAACTAAGCGGTCTACCTACCTGTGTTCTTTCCAAGGCCTCATGCATCAAATGCAGAAAGGAACCTTCATACTTGGGACTGTAAAAGAGCTTTAGCCTTTTACTTACAAAGAACACAGCAACATAGAAAGTCCTCTTAACTCTTTTTTGCTTTTGATCCTTCTCATTTGGGACTTCCAGTTTCCAAGAGAACACTATCTAACTGGATTACTCAGTGTATTTCCTTTGCCTATCAAAGTAAGAATCTTCCTCTGGACGGCCATGTCACAGCTCACAATGGTGAGAGCCATGGCAGCTTCAATGGCTCATCTGCACTCTGTGTCTATCGACGACATCTGTCGAGCAGCCACCTGGGCTTCGGTTCATACCTTCACAGCCCATTACTGCTTGGACAAGGACTCCCGCCAGGATGCCTTGTTTGGTCAGGCTGTTCTCCAACACCTGTTCCATATCTAATCAACTCCTACCCGCCATCCCAGGTTGGATGCCAGAGATCCATGGGGGGAAGTGGAGCCCTTCTCAGGGACGCATAATTTCTGGGGTCTCTCCCTGGCATCTAAAGCTGGGGAGTCCCCATATGTGATGACTACATTCCTGCTTGTTCCTGGAGATAGCATAATTACTCACCTGTAACAGGTGATCTCCGGGAACAGCGGGAATTTAGTCCTCACAACCCACCCACCTCCCCTAGGAGTTGTATCTCTCTATCTATCTCTTTCCCTTTCCCTCTCTCTCTCTTTGTCTCAGCTTTAAAACTCAACTGGAGTGAGGCAGTTGGGAAAGGCTTTCTAATTCGACGCTGGGGAGCGTTCCCGCGCAGGCTCCGCCGGTACCGACGATACCCATATGTGAGGACTAAATTCCTGCTGTTCCCGGAGATCACCTGTTACAGGTGAGTAACTATGCTATATCTTTTAAGAGTATTTTGATTTTTATGACCATTTTAGGAGTACAGATCTTGATGTCCATAGTCTTGTGTACGGTTGACAAGTACTTCCTTCTCATTCTGATCATTTTTCATTTTTTGAGCTACTGTTATTTTATCTCCCTTTGTAGGCAATAAAGCTCTGTGACCAGCCTTTGTTCTGGTTGGGTATCAGTTATTTCACTGTTTTATGATTCTGTTCATCTTTTTTACCTTTTGTTTTTATTTTATGGTCATGGTGATAAACCCTTTATATATAGGAGCCAGTCTGTTACTAAGCAAGTCAGAGAAGCAGGACAATGAAGAAAATGGAACTGTAAAGATTAGTGGACGGCTCAACAGCCTTTGTTATGCTGATACCATGTTACTCAAAAACAAAAATAGAGCAGAATCAAAAAAAATGTTGTGAGCTTAAATATATGTGTATGTGTAAATGTTGGAAGGTTAGCCGTGAAGAAAAACTACCTCTCGTGGCAGTACTTGTTTTACTCAATTTAACAAAAAGCTTAGCTCCCCAATCCTATATGAGCATGCGCTAGCGTCCTGAAGAATTGGGGAGCTAAGCTTTTTGTTTGCAGTAAAGGAGAGCGTTGACACAGGGCATTAACATTGATTTGCCCAAAACGCAGTACTGTTCTTTTTCAAAACTGTGGTTATTCAAGAAATAGAAATCTAACCGAGTCTGGTGAAATGCTACGGCTTGGTTTTTCCATGGACATCAGATAAGCAACTTTCATTATTTGTTTCTCTTGATAGTCCTATTGGATTGGTTTCAGTAGTTTATGATTGTTTTGAATACATTTTGGTGTAGGGAACACTATTTGGTGGCTTTACCTACTTTTAGGCTCTTGTTAGAGCTATTTAAATTGAGTAAAACAGAAGTACTGCCACAAGAGGTAGTTTTTCCTCACGGCTAATCTTCCAACATTTACACATACACATATATTTAAGCTCATGACTTTTTTTGATTCTGCTCTATTTTTATTTTTGTGAAATATACATAGAGTACAGGTTATTTTTGGAATATTGATACCATGTTACTGGCTAAAAGTGAAGATTATCTGAAATATAGCATCGACATCAGTATCGGCTTTGCCGGTACCCATTCATGCGATGGTGTCCGGTGCCGATACACTGGTACCGATTACCCCCGGTACCGACTTCGGTCGGTATGGGTATCGGGCTCTTCAAGAGCATCCGGACAGATGGTACTTTGAATCCTTGGAGGACTCCGAGGATTCTGACAGCTCTGCCGGTGCCAGGTTACTTCTCCCGGAGGAGCCTTCCTCACCTAAATGTAGTATGTCTCCTCCAGAAGATATCTCCTTTCAGGATTTCATCAGGGAGGTGGCTCGTGGGTTGTCCATTACTGTGACTCCTGAAACAGAGCCCAGAGCTAAGGAGTTGGAGATTTTACAATATCCCAAGGCTCCTAAAGAAGCAGCTACCTTGCCTATCCATGAGATTTTACATGATCTCATGTTGAGAATGTGGGAGACACCTCTTACCACCTCTCCTCACTCTCAGACTGGATACTGTGTATCGAGTCCCTCCTTGTCCTGGCTTCCAGAAAACTCAGCTTCCCCACCACTCCATTGTTGTGGAGTCAGCTATGAGAAGGATCAGGAGTGCAAAGAGGCATGCCTCTAATCCTCCAGGACGTGAGTGTAGAACCTTGGATGCCTTTGGACGTCGTACTTTCCAGGCTTCCATGCTTTCTGCCAGGATCAGTTCCTATATTTTATATATGGGAATGTTCCTTAAAGAGGTCACAAGAGATTTAGACGTTTTGAGCCCTCCTTTTCCTGAGGACAAAAGGCAGGATTATCTCACACTGGTTAAGCATGCTCAGGATGTTTCGAAGTTTGTCAATCATGCAGCCTTTGACTGTTTTGAGTGCATAAGCAGAACCTCTGCCATTGCCATAGGTGCACGTTGGAGCTCAGGGTGCAGGACAAACTGGGAAATATCCCTAGTACAGGTGAGAACCTATTCGGCAAGAATTGGCAAGGAAAAGCCAATGAGATGGATGCTGACAACCCTACTTTGGATAGGTTATCTAAAGGCACAGCTGATCCTGCCAGAAAGAAATCTTTCAAGAAGCCTTTCTTCTCGAAAAAGAAGAGGTTTTCTCCCTCTTATTCCCAGCAGGGATGTTCTGCAGGTCAGCTTGTCCGAAAGGGTCAGCAACCACCTAAACAGAGAAAAGCAAAGAGGGCCAAGCCACAACCGTCTCAGCAGTCTCAGCCTCCACAAGGCCTTTGACTTTCATCTAGAGAACTTAGCCTTCCAGGCCCTCAATGGTCCAGAGCCTTCCACCATTCCAGGAAGGATATGTCACTTTGCCCCCAGATGGGGGCAGATAACAGCAGAGCATTGAACACTTTCCATTATAAAAGAGGGGTACAAGCTTCACTTTCTGTGCATGCCCCCTCACACAATGGTAAGACAGTTCAATTCTCAGACCTCTTATCAACCTGTTAGATCAAGAGGTCACTATGCTTCTTGCCCAAGGGGCAATAGAAGAAGTACCCATTCATCAACAAGGTACAGGGTTTTGCTCCCCCTATTTCCTTATCCCAAGGAAAACAGGGGGATACAGACCTATCTTAGACCTCAGAGAATTGAACAAATTCCTGTTCAAAGAGAAATTCAAGATGATTTCTCTGGGAACTCTGCTGCCATACCTTCAGAGTCAGGATTGGCTTTGTTCTCTAGAACTCAAGGATGCGTACACTCATGTTCTCATCCATCCAACTCACAGAAAGTTCCTTCGGTTCCTTTTTCAGGGAAAGCACTACCAATAGAGGGTGCTTCCTTTTGGCCTGGCCTCAGCACCAAGAGTGTTCACGAAATGCATGGCTGTGGTGGCAGCATTTCTTCGTACTCTAGGGATATTCGTCTTCCCCTACTTAGACAACTGGCTCATTCGAGCCCCATCAGAGTCAGAGGCCAGGACTTCCCTATCTTGCACATTGCGTATCCTTCAGTATTTGGGTCTGGTCATAAACATCCCAAAATCCAGTCTATCTCCCACTCAGTCTCTAGAGTTCATAGGAGTTTTGCTGGATACAAGAAAAGCGAGGGCCTATCTTCCTCAGGCCCGTTGCCTCCACATGGTGCAGTTAGTTTCTCAAGCAGTGCTAAAACCTCAGCTCACTGCCCGAGACATGCTACAACTACTAGGCCACATGGCATCTACATTGCATGTGGTCTCTTATGCTCGCCTCCATATGAGAGCAGCCCAGTGGACCTTATCCACTCAATGGACCCAGGCATCAGGGTGCCTGTCAGACTAAATAGCAAACACAAATCGTCTTATTTTGTCTCTCCAATGGTAGCAGTCCACTCAGAACCTGTTGCTGGGGTCCCCTTTTTAACAGCCTTTATCCCAGGCAACTCTCACAACAGATGCCTCACCAGTGGGTTGGGGAGCTCATCTGCAAGACCTCTCCACCCAGGGCACTTGGCCTCCACAGGAGACTCATCTACATATCAACCTCTTAGAACTCAGAGCAATCTTCCTTGCTATTCGAGTGTTCCACACCCTACTCAACTACAAGACAGTCCTTATTCACACGGACAATCAAGTAGCTATGTTCTACGTGAACAAGCAGGGAGGAACAGGCTCTCTGTCGCTTTGCAACGAAGCTTTGCGACTATGGTCCCTCGCCAGAGAGCATCAGATTCATCTCCTGGCAGTCTAACTTCCAGGCATACAAAACTCTTGGGCAGACAGACTGTCGAGTTCTGCTTCCACACGAATGGTCTCTACATGCAGACCAGGTGGCCAAGATTTTTCAAATTTGGGGAACCCCGGACATAGACCTCTTTGCAAGTCCGTTGAATGCCAAACTTCCCCGGTTCTGTTCCAGAATTCCGGCTCAGGGCTCTCAGGCCAGGGATGCCTTCCTCCCTCCTTCACTGGGGTCAAGACTTCCTTTATGCCTTTCCACCCATTCCCCTAATTCCCAAAATCCTGTTCAAGCTTCAGAGAGACAGAGGGCGTATGATTCTCATAGCTCCACATTGGCCACGCCAAGTGTGGTACCCTCTGCTTCTACATCTCTCTTAAGCCCCCTCCCTGGAGTTAGGGTCTGCTCCAGATCTCCTGTCACAGTAGGACGGAATGTTATGGCATCCCAGTCCCCAGTCTCTGCATCTCAGAGCTTGGTTGCTGAAGGCAAGAGCAGTGCTTTTTACAGTGCTCTGCTAGAGAAGTGGATATTTGTCTCCTGTGTCACCTTGCTGTGAGTTCTAGCTGTTTATTAATTATTTATTGTTTGTCTTACTGGTGTGCTAGTTCAGCCTTCTCAGCTATAACTTACCTTGCCTCTCTCAACTAACTGGGCTTTGTGTGGTAGCCAGGTTAACTGTTCATTTTAAATTAAATCTCTCTCCCCAGAACCTGCTGTGTGTTAAACTTTTTTTCCTGTCCTAGCCTGCCTGAGTGAATCCTCCCCCTCCCCCCCCTGCTGAGGTATTGTGTAGCCTTCTTCTTGTTTCCTCCACGTGTGCATAGTCTGTTTTAGTCTGATTTTCTCTGATCAGAGAAGAGCAGTGCTTTTTACAGTGCTCTGCTAGAGAAGTGGATATTTGTCTCCTGTGACACCTTGCTGTGAGTTCTAGCTGTTTATTAATTATTTATTGTTTGTCTTAGTGGTGTGCTAGTTCAGCCTTCTCAGCTATAACTTACCTTGCCTCTCTCAACTAACTGGGCTTTGTGTGGTACCCCCTTCCCCCCTCCTGAGGGTTCAGGACAGGGTACCTTGTAACTGCCCTCTTTAATAGGACTTATCTCCCTCCCTCCCTCCCTCCCCAGCACCCACCCACCCCTGGGGTAATTGTAGTTTTGTAGGTACTTGCACATCTTAGAGGAAAGGGGCTGCTCTCAGGTGCAGCTCGTTATCCAAATCAGTCATACACAGAGGACCTGAGATTAATTACTTAAGCTTCAGGTACACAAGGTGTATTAGCGGTATTAGATACACTTTTATTGGTATACACATCCACACCAATCCTTATTATATACAGAATTTAAAAGACCTAAACACAAGCTTTAAACTAAGATGCAGACAGAAGTCCAGCAACGAGATGGGGGTTCTCCGGTCTTTTGCATTGAGTGTCACATGTATGATTTTCTCCCAGTTGGTGAGAGGTCTTACGTATGCACTAAGTGCAAAGAACTCTTTGCTCTCAGGGAACGAGTCCGTTCTCTAGAGGCTAGAGTAGCAGACCTGGAAGACATAAGAAAGACAGAGAAGTACATGGACGAGACCTACAGGGATATAGTCCTGAAGTCCCACCTCCAGTCTGGCAGCATCCCTGTTGCCATGGAGGAGAGAGGTCACGTGACAGGAGAGCATCACCCTGGTGTGGCAGGAAGTGATCCTGTAACTAGGACCTGTCCTCCAGGTGATGTAAAACCCTCTCGCACCGAGGACGTTTCTCCAGGGCCATGTCCCCATGAGGGGAGGGTCAGGACAGCTGTTATAGTTGGTGATTCAATCATTAGGAATGTAGATAGCTGGGTGGCTGGTGGACGTGAGGATCGCCTGGTAACATGCCTGCCTGGTGCGAAGGTAGCGGACCTCACGCACCGCCTAGATAGGATCATAGATAGTGCTGGGGAGGAGTCTGCTGTCTTGGTACATGTTGGTACCAATGACATAGGAAAATGTGGTAGGGAAGTTCTGGAGGCTAAATTTAAGCTTTTAGGTAGGAAGTTGAAATCCAGAACTTCCAGGATAGCGTTCTCCGAAATGCTTCCTGTTCCACGTGCAGGACCCAAAAGACAGGCAGAGCTCCGGAGTCTCAATGCGTGGATGAGACAATGGTGCAAGGATGAGGGTTTTGGATTTGTTAGGAACTGGGGAACATTCTGGGGAAAGGGGGGGCTCTTCCGAAGGGATGGGCTTCACCTTAATCAGGATGGGACCAGACTGCTGGCATTAACCTTTAAAAAAGAGATAGAGATGCTTTTAAACTAGAAATTAGGGGAAAGCCGACAGTCACCCAGGAGTGCATGGTTCTGACAAAGGTATCCTTGAAGGATACTACCAAAAGCAGTGAGGTTCCAAAAGGGAGTATAGTAGCTCAAATGCCCTTGAGTAAGGAGCAGACAGAGCATAAAGATTCCAAATTACCCCTGCCTACCAATAGCCAAATTAATATGAATAAAATACAGTCTCTAAAATGCTTGTATGCCAATGCTAGAAATCTAAACAATAAGATGGGAGAGTTAGAATATATAGCACTAAATGAGAGGTTAGATATGATTGCACTCTCAGAGACATGGTGGAAGGAGGATAACCAGTGGGACACCTAAATTGGTGGAGGGGTTGCGCTCTGTTAGAGAGGGCATTGAGTCAGAAAGGATTAAAGTTTTGCAGGGAACAAAATTTGCTGTAGAATCTCTATGGATTGAAATTCCATTTATGAAGGGGAAGGTGATGGCAGTTGGAGTATACTATCGACCGCCTGGCCAGAATGAACAAATGGATGATGAAATGCTCAAAGAAATCAAGGAAGCTAACAAAAGTCACAACAGAGTAGTAATAATGGGTGATTTCAATTACCCCGGTATCGACTGGGTCAGTGTCACAGCAGGACAAGCTAAAGAGAGAAAGTTTCTAGATGGAATAAATGACTGCTTCTTGGAGCAGCTGGTTCATGAACCAACCAGAGGGGAAGCCATACTGGACCTAGTCCTTAGTGGAACGCCAGATCTGGTGCAAGAAATAAGGGTGCTGGGACCACTTGGCAATAGTGATCATAGTATGATCATGTTTGATTTAATGTGGACAAGTGCAAAGTTATGCACCTAGGAAAGAACAACCCACACTATAGTTACACGATGCAAGGCTCCACATTAGAAACCACCACCCAGGAAAAAGATTTAGGAGTCATCGTGGATAACATGTTAAAACCCTCCGCCCAGTGTGCAGCAGCGGCCAAGAAAGCAAATAGAATGCTAGGTATCATAAGGAAAGGGATGGAGAATAAAACAAAGGATGTTATAATGCCTCTGTATCGCTCCATGGTACGACCGCACCTTGAATATTGTGTGCAATTCTGGTCACCGTATCTTAAAAAGGACATAGCGTTATTAGAAAAAGTACAGAGAAGAGCCACCAAATTGATGAAGGGGATGGAAGGCTACTCCTATGAAGAGAGGCTAAGAAGGTTAGGGCTCTTTAGCCTGGAGAAGAGACGGCTGAGGGGAGATATGATAGAGGTCTATAAATTAATGAATGGAGTGGAATGGATAAACGTGGATCAATTGTTTACGCTATCAGAGTATAGAAAGACTAGGGGACATGTAATGAAGCTACAGGGTAAACTATTTAAGACAAATAAGAGAAAATATTTTTTCACTCAACGTGTAATCAAACTCTGGAATCTGTTACCAGAGGATGTAGTAAGGGCTGTTAGTATAGCTGGGTTTAAAAAAGGTTTGGACAAGTTCCTGGAGGAAAGGTCCATAAACCACTATTAAAAAGGGACCCAGGATATCAATGCTTGACCCAGTACAAGCATTGTGAAACCTGTGTCTTTTGGGGATATTGCTAGGTACGTATGACCTAGATTGGCCACTGTTGGAAACAGAATACTGGGCTTGATGGACCTCGGTCTGACCCAGTATGGCATGTCTTATGTTCTTATGTTCTCATGCCTAGATCTTCATGATCTCAACCTCCCTCAGCAAGTAAAGGATGTCCTTTGTGCTTCCAGGAAGCCTTCCACTAGACGCTCTTATGCTTTTAAGTGGAAGAGGTTTACCATATGGTGTTCGTATAAGGGTCTTAACCCCCTGGCAATACCTCTGGAATCATTACTTGAGTATCTCCTTCATTTATCCAATGCAGGACTTAAGACTAACTCAGTGAGGGTCCATTTGAGTGCTATTGCAGCTTCTTTCAAGCCTCTAAATGGACAACCTATTTCCTCCCATCCTCTTATAGCAAGATTTATGAGAGGCCTTCTTCTAACTAAGCCTCCCATTAGGCCACCACCGGTGGCATGGGACTTAAACCTGGTTTTTGGTCAGCTCATGAAGCCACCTTTCGAACCTTTAGCTACTACCTCATTGAAATTCCTTTCTTGGAAAGTTATCTTTCTCATTGCAATCACATCAGCATGTCGCATCAGTGAGTTGCAAGCACTAGTGGCTAATCCACCTTATACAAGGTTTCTTTATGACAAGTTAGTCCTTAGGACTCATCCACACTTTATGCCAAAGGTGGTCTCTCCTTTTCATCTTAACCAAGAGGTCTACCTGCCTGTGTTCTTTCCAAGACCTCATGCATCAAATGCAGAAAGGAATCTTCATACTTTGGACTGTAAAAGAGCTTTAGCCTTTTACTTGCAAAGAACACAGCAACATAGAAAGTCCTCTCAATTCTTTGCTGCTTTTGATCCTTCTCATTTGGGACTTCCAGTCTCCAAGAGAACACTGTCCAACTGGATTGCACAGTGTATTTCCTTTGCCTGTCAGAGTAAGAACCTTCCTCTGGAGGGCCATGTCACAGCTCACAATGTGAGAGCCATGGTAGCTTCAATGGCTCATTTGCACTCTGTGTCTATCGACGACATCTGTCGAGCAGCCACTTGGGCCTCGGTTCATACTTCACAGCCCATTACTGCTTGGACAAGGACTCCCGCCGGGATGCCTTGTTTGGTCAGGCTGTTCTCCAACACCTGTTCCATACCTAATCAACTCCTACCCGCCATCCCAGTTTGGATGCCAGAGATCCATGGGGGGAAGTGGAACTCTTTCACAGGGACACACAACGTCTGGGGTCTTTTCCTGGCTTCTAAAGCTAGGGAGTCCCCATATGTGAAGACTACATTCCTGCTTGTTCCTGGAGATAGCATAGTTACTCACCTGTAACAGGTGATCTCCGAGAACAGCAGGAATTTAGTCTTCACAACCCACCCACCTCCCCTAGGAGTTGTATCTCTCTTTATCTTTCCCTCTCTCTCTCTTTGTCTCAGCTTTAAACTCAACTGGAGAGAGGCAGTTGAGAAAGGCGGGAAGGCAGCACGCAGGCGCTGTGGGATGCTCCCAAAAGCTTCCTAATTGGACGCTGGGGAGCGTTCCTGCACAGGCTTCGTCAGTACCAACGATAACCATATGTGACGACTAAATTCCTGCTGTTCCCGGAGATCACCTGTTACAGGTGAGTAACTATGCTTTATTTCTGTTGTAATTGTTTGTATTTGTTACGCTGCAGACCCCTGACCCAGGCTTTGATGCTGAAACTTGTCCAAGTCAGGTCTTTTTAATAAACATTGTGTTTACAAAGACTTAACAGGTGTGGCTGTGGTCATTCTCCGCTCTTCTGCTGGACTGTTGTGTTTTGCGGAGAATTGCCTCTCCTCTGTTCTCCCAATTTAATACCATATCAGTTAGACCAATTTGAAGAAGTCTGAATAGTAGAGGGGAATGATAAAAGAGACTGAAGGCTGCAGATAAATCAAGAGATGTAAGAATAACAATTTTGTAGGCATTTAGATTTACATGGATGAAGTCTGCTAGGCACAGGAAAGCTACCTCAAGACTATATGAAACTCAAAATCCTGTTAGCCTGCGATATGTAGTACATTAGTTTTGAGAAGAAAACAATTCAGTTGTTGAGATTCAACTTTCTCAATGAGTTTAGCTAAGAAGGAAGGTTCACAATAGGTCTGTAGTTAGCCAAGGGAGCTGGTACCAAGCTTTGTGGTTTTGTTTTGTTTTTTTCCTCAAAGTAGGACAAATGGAAGCCTCTTAAAGTCAGTTAGTGGGAATTCCATTGGGGGAGTGGTTTCAAAATGTCTGCAGTTAAGCTTCTAGGTGCTTCGTGTTCTGCTTATGGGCAAAAGGAAGGTTAGAGGTGGCAAGAAGCCCTCCGGGGCCTCATCTACTTTACCTTTGGTTTCCTCTGGTCCGTTAGACTACTTTCTTGTATGCACACCATACTAGGCTGGCAGTACGCTGGCGATTTTTGTCCCCTGCTGCCTGCTCGCCAAAGCTGGGAAGCTCGTTGAGCAGTTCAGGGCCCAATCATTCATCACCTGAGCAGCAGTGTGCGACAAAGATCTTTTGTGTTGGAGTCATCTGGTTCAGAAAGCCTGGTTTCTTCTGGTGCTCTCATCCTTGGTGCCCTGGGCAGTCTTCTGAGCAGTTGTCAGGGGAAGTTGGATTCCTTCCAGGTCATCACTCCGTTCAGGCCCATGTTGTCCCAACCGGGGATTTGGAGAACCCGGCAGTAATTTCTTCGGGGATTTTGGAACTGAGCTCGGATGTGGCAGACTGTTCTCTGGCTTTCCATCTACCGCATCCTATTGTGTTTACCTTGGAGTCGATTTGGTTGGCGATTCAACAACTTGGATACTCTATATCCCACCAGGTACAATCTTTCTGCTCAAGTGCAGTTAAATGTGACAGCTATGCAACAGCAGATGGGAGAGATCTGAGCTGCATGGTGCTATATCCTCAGTGGAGGCAAGAGTTAATCACATGGAGGACTCTTAGGTTGCTTTGTCTAAGGACACTATGGGGATGTGAAGACTCAATTAGAACACTTGGAGAACTTTTCACGATACCAATACCTCAGGCTTATCAATTTTCTTAAATCATCATATGTAAGTGCAAGAGATGTTTAAGCGATATGACTGAGATGTTTGGTGTCCCTATTGAGTCACATCCCCTGTTACTGGACTGTATTATCCTGCAGCTGGACGGAGATCCTCAGGGGATAGGGTTATTCCAGGGGTGTAATGGGCAGACTCTCTAGATGTCTTGGCGATACTCGAGGAATCTGGTGAGGAAACTTGTAGCCCTTCTACTCTTTTGATGACTCTTCATTATCCCATGATAGGGACTGGTTTTTGAAAATATTTTTTTGGAAACTATTTATTATGTTTAGAGGGTTTCAGGTTCGGATTTACCCAGATTTGTCAGGAAACCCAGCAACTGAGACGAGCGTTTATTCTCCTACGCCTGTGGGTACAGCAGCTAGGGAATCAGGTTTTTTTTTAAATTTCCATGTAAGTGCACTGTTAAGATACAGGCAGTTTCCTATTTTTTATGACCCATCCCAGCTGTCGGCGTTCCTGAGTCCCTGGAGAGCTACTGAGATAGGCAGAGAATGCTGCTGTAACTTAAGTCACTAGTCTGAGTCTTTCTGAATGCCTTTTTCCTTCACTTTTGGCTTATGGCTATTTATATCCATTCCTCCCCATTTTTGTGGGCTAGTGAGTGGCGGTCTTTTTGTGGATACTTCTTTGATGTTTGTTTCTTTTTTTTTATTGCCAGACTGCTTCCTTTTTCTTTGTGTATATTTATGCTTTATTTCATTGTAAAATGTATAAATATAATTTTTTTTTTTAAAAAAGTCAGATACTCGTGGCGTCCATGTATGTAAGATAAGACAAGAACTCCTCATGGGTCAAAAATCATTCTGAGGTTGGTTATAGGATCAGTAAGTGCAGTGATAGGCTTCATGGATACTAAATATTTGCTAATCGCAAATGAGGACAGTAAGTTATAGGTATAGCCCAGTACCAAGGTAGAAAGACCCCAGGGTAAAAACTGAAACAGGTTAGGAGCAGATAGAGTGCCTATCTTATGCTCATCTGGTGATCTAGTGGTTCAATGGGACAGGAGGGGGTCCTCTCTGCTCTTGCCCCGTCATGTGGCCAATCCAAAATGGCCACCATCACGAGGTGCTGCCCTCTAGCATCACACTAGGGGGCAGCACCGCAAGATCACAGCCATCTTTGTAAGGGCCTTTGAGGAGGACAGCCTGCAGGAGGGAGGGAGGAGAGCGGTGTTGAAGGGGAGCCAGCACCTCTTGAGGTGGCATTATCTTCTGCCACAGTTGAGCCCAATTTTGGCAGCTATTGCATAAAAATATTTTTGTGGTGTCTGTCACCACCCGTACTCCCTGCCTCGATCCCGCCCATAGAGCTCTGCACTGTGTGAAAATCAGGTATTGTGCTAAATTGCCTCCGATATATATATTTTTTTCCCACAGGTTGGCTGCTACCGCAGGATTTAATTCAGCGTTAACCCTACAGTAGCAGCTAAAGCACTTTAGTAGACAGTACCCCTTGGTGATTTTCTGGGGGTTTTATTGTAAGCATCTGTGCCCTATGAAAAATTCCCTTGATGAAGTCAACTTGTACTGACAAAACTCCTTTTAAGTATATGGGACATTTTATGAAGTTTATGGTTTGCAATTTTTGTTGGAACATTTTTTTATGTGCAGTATGAACACTGGCTTGGTAACCAAGTAACCAGAGTTCAGTTCCCACTAGCACTCCTTGTGGCCTTGGGCAAGTCACTTAATCCTCCATTGCCTCGGAAGAAAGGCCTGGCAATCTACTTCCGGTCACACTGCCAGGAAAACCCAGGAGCTTCTGGGTCTCCAGGAGTCGGCACTGACTCAAAGGCACACATTGCATTTGCATGAAAAATATGCATATATAAAAAGTGCAATGGATTATAGCCTCTAGAACAGTGCTTTTTAAGCCTTTATCCTGTATGACCTCATTTTAACAGAAAATTCACGGGACCCCCAGATATGAAACTGGCAGATCTCCGACCTCCTTTCCCTCCCTCCACTCATGTAAAGCAGGAAGGCAGCAGCAATAGTAGTTGGCAACGGCAGCAGCAGTCATCATATAGGATCCCTTGTGTCAATGTGCAGTGTGTGCTTACAGACCTCCAGTACTCTACATGGATTTCCATCCTAACAGGAAGCTTACCCAGGAGAGGGCAACGGCCTTTGAATGTTCACTGGCTCACAGGCCACATGCTGACTGGTGACTTGGCATAGGTCACAGTGAAAGCCCAGAGATGGGGAAATGGCCATGTTTCTGTGACCCATATCCACTGTAACCCCATTTGAGGTCCCAACCCCAAGTTTGGGAACCACTGTTCTAGAGACTGGTGATTATAAATACAGGTGATTCAAAACAGCCTGTTGAACTGAAGTAATAGTCCTGTTCTGAGGTCGCTCATCCACAACATTTGTCTATTGCATATATTGTATGTTTCTATTAAACTTTGAATGCGTTCTTTTGTTTAATCATGGTGATAACACCCTTTATATATAGGAGCCAGTCTGTTACTGAACAAATTAGAGAAGCAGGACTATGAAGAAAACGGAACTGTAAAGATTAGTGGAAGACTCAACGGCCTTTAATATGCTGATACAATGTTACTGGCTGAAAGTGAAGACCATCTGAAATATCTACTTATCAATGTCAAGAAACATAGTCTTAAAATGGGCCTGCACCTTATGGTGAAAAAGGCAAAGACCTTGATGGTTTATAAAATCAATTTCATCTTTTGATGGCGAAGAAATAGAAATAGTAGACAATTTTAACCTACATGGATCTATAATAAATAATGAAATAAGCAGTCAAATCAGACTTGGCAGAAAATCTATGAAAGATCTAGTCAAGATTTGCAAATGCAGAGATGTATCTGTGTATAAAGATTTGACTTGTACAAGCCATGGTAATTTCAGTATGGATGCAAAGGTTGGCCAGCAACTAAGCAAGACAGGAAGAAAATAGATGCCCTCAGTGCTGTGGAAGAATAGTACATATAATATGGACTGCTAGAAGAATAAATCTGTACTGGAGAAGATCAAATCTAAGCTTTCCTTGGAGGTTCAAATGACAACATGCAGAGAGGGCGATCATTAGAGAAAGACGACATGCTTGTCAAGATTGAAGGTCAACACAAAAGAGGAAGACTGGCAGTGCAATGGATTGATACAATAAACAGCAGCTATACATAGATACCATTTTATCAACAATTAGCCGCCTGACTGAACATCAAACAACATTTAGAACTATTCACAGGGCTGCTGTGAGTTGACATCAACTTGATGGCAATTAACAATAGCAGCATGCCCTCAAGTGCTCCCACCCACAGAGCATTCCCATTGGCTGTATTCCACCCCTAGTCTGGCAGCTGAGTACTTTGTGCATGAGATTAGCCTAGAAACAGGGATGTCATCAGAAATTTGAAAGGAGTGATTGCTGCTTAAATGCAGCTTTCCGTGTGGCTCCAGTGTATAAGGAGCTCAAATCATGTGTGATACAACTATGAGTCGCATGTGACACAAACCTAATGAGTGAAACTTGGAATGTCTCAGATGGCAGTTTTGTCTACAATTTATAAATCCCATCAGATTTTGAAGTTTCTAGGACTCCCAACAGCTCCCATATGAGATGTATCTGCTCTGTTTTGTTTGATTTTCCTTGGGATAATATCATTCTTGGCAAAATGACTCTTTTTTTTTTTTTTTTTTTTTTTGCTTAAATCTTTTCTCCAGGAACAAGCAGGAAATCAGCCTTCAACATATGGGTGACGTTGGTGCCGACAGAGCCCATGTAGAGCATTTTCCCAGCTTTCAAAGAAAGCCTTTGGGAATGCTACCACACGTGTGGTCCCCTTCCTGCCCAAGGGTGCCATCTTGCTCAGTCTCCTTTTTTCTGCGGAGCCCAGTGGACGCACGTCCACTTTTCCCAGGAAATAATCCTTGCTAAATCCTTAGAAAATTAGCTGTTTCCAGTTTGCATGCCAGCTCCTCTTCCTGCTTTGAGCCAGCGCGCAGTCTGGCGCTGTTCTCTGCTCTTTCTCCTTTTTTCATTGAGACTTGCCTCGACTGGTGTTAGCGCCATTTTCTGCCTGGGAGTCATCGACCCTGGCCGGATGTCCCCACCATATCTCCCAGTGGGTTCAAAACCATGTCTGTCAGACACCCACAGCTGCTGCTTACGCTGCCTGGGACTGGACCATGAAAGCACTTCTTGTGACCTATGCCAGGCCATGACACCTAAAACAAAAAGAGGTCTGAATTGCAGGAAAAGCTGTTCCAAAAGTCTGATTTGGCGCCGGCCTCCCTGACGCAGAGTTCCAAGCCAAGCATCTCTCGTGAGGATCGAGCGTCCTCGAGTCCTGTGTTGGTGGCTCCTCCGAGAAAATCGTATACCCTGAACGAAAGAAGAAAAGGTCCTCAGCCTGTCAAGGTTCCACTGGGGAAACACGATAAAACGAGTCAGAGGGACTCGGGTGACTCTGAGAAGCGTCCCCCCAAGGTCTTCAAGAAGGATTCCTTGGCTGGCAGAGATCATGTGAGGTTCCTCGAGGCCATAGTCCTCATCGAGGACACACTCGAGTGTTGGCACCGGGCTTGAAATCCTTGGTGCCCATGCCAAAAGCTGTGGAGCCTTCTGACTTGGAAACTAAAATGGCAGCAATGGAGCAGACCACCACTGCTATCCTGGCCATGCAGCAGGCATTAGGTTCATCTGCATAATCTGCCACAACTAGGCCCACGACTGGGGGAGTCCCCGGTCATCGAGCTGAGCTCAGAGTGCCACCGGCCTGGTAAGTCCTCAGCTCCAGTCGAGGTCCCGGTCCCATTTCTCGGGCATCTGGTCCTCCCCGGCGAGTTTCCGATTCTCTGACTCCAAGTCCATAGGGGAGGCCCCCAGCCTTTTGGCCCAGGCCTAGTCATCTCCCCTCAACACCGTGGGAAACCGATGACTAGACCTCCCCAGAAACCAGACGGCATCGAGAGATCCCCTCAGACCTGTCTCCCTTGGCGCCGATCTCCTTCAGAGGACATGGCCTTCCATGACTGTCAGGGATATGGCTAGAGCCCCCTCAATGCAAATCGAAGCGGAGGAGGACCCCTGCACTGAAGAACTGGAGATCCTCCAGTTTGAGTCTCCATCCAAGGAAACTCTCACGGTGCCAGTGCAGCTGATCCTTAAGCGGCTACTTTTGAGAATGTGGGAGACCCCGGCATTGATGCCAGTGGTCAGCCGACGTCTCAACTCCATATACCATGTCCATAAAGGGTCGGGGTTTCACAAGCCCCCAACTCCCACATAACTCCATGGTTGTAGAGTCAAACATGCAAAGGTTCAAGAGACAGAAGAATTACTCTTATTTCCCCCCTGGGAGGGATGCTAGAGCCCTCAATGCCCTTGGGCGTAAGTGCTACCAGGGCTCGATGCTGGGATGTTGCATCTGGGCCTATGAGTTGTACATAGGCATGTATCTGAAGGCCTTAACCCAGGAGTTGGCCGCAGGGAGCTCACAAGCCCAAGACTCAGAAGCACCAGCTCCAGCCCAACCAGGGAGGGGGTGCTTTTGACTCCCAGGGCAGGGTCTCACCTTCACCAACCCACAGGGGGACGCCTGGCACTCTTTCCCACAGATGGGCTGAGGTCACCTCAGACCAGTGGGTGCTGCAGGTGGTAAAGGAGGGATACCGCCTCAGCTTACAATAATTACCACCCAAGTTCTTCCCAGGAGAGCTTGTGCGACCTCTCTTTCACCAGATCCTTCTGCTCTCAGAGCTTGAAGATCTGCTCAGGGACAAGTCAGTAGAGCCTGTACCCAAACACCTATGGGCGAAAAAGCTTCTACTCACGGTACTTCCTTGTCCCAAAAAGAACTGGGGGCTCAGGCCCATACTAGAGCTGAGAAACTTAAACAAGTTTATGATGAGGATGAAATTCCAGATGCTCTCTCTTGGAACACTGCTGCTATACCTCCACCAGGGAGATTGGCTGTGCTCCTTGGATGTAAAAGATGCATACACACACATCCTAATCCACCCCTCCCACAGGCAGTACCTACAGTTTGTTGTGGGAGGAGGGCACTATCAGTACAGAGTGCTGCCCTTCAGCCTGGCCACTTCGCCAAGAGGTTTTACCAAATGCTTGGCAGTGGTAGCCGCCCACCTGCACCTACAAAGAGCTTTTGTCTTCCCCTACCTGGACGACTGGCTAATCAAAGGGGGTTCAGCTTCAGAGGTCAATAAGGCTGCAGAGAGAACAACCCTCCTACTGCAGCATCTGGGGTTTGTCATAAACTACCCCAAATCCCATCTCTCTCCAGTCCAAAATCTGGAGTTCATAGGGACTCAGTTGGACACATTGCAAGTTTTTATTTATTTTTTTATTTAATGGTATTTATATACCGCCTTATCCTTCAATCAAAGCGGTCACAACACAAGTGGGGGATACATTTAACACATGGGGATTTTGAGACACCTACACTAATACTTACAGGGAACATGGGCAATGGAGGGTTAAGTGGCTTGCCCAAGACCACAAGGAGCATCTGTGGGACTAGAAACCCCAGTCCTTCCAAGTTAAGTTAAGTTAAGGCCGTCCTCCCAAGAGAAAGGGCAGACCGCCTCATACAACTGGCAGGGGAGGTACAACACTGCCAGACGGTACCAGCTCGCCACCTCCTCTGCCTATTGGACCACATAGCCTAAGTGATCCATGTCACACCATTAGCCCACTTGCACATGTGGACAGCCCAATGGTGCCTCCATTCACAGTGGACTCAAGCCACAGGCAGGCTATAGGACAGGGTCACAGTCAATACACCACTTGCACCACCTTCAAGCAGGAATGCCTTTCCAGGCACCCATGCCGCAGAGGACCCTGACAAATGACGCCTCCCTCTGGAGTTAGGGAGCGCATTGCAGGGACTGCGACACACAAGGCAGCTGGTCCCAGGAGGCGTCACTCTTGCAGATCAACCTCCTAGATCTCAGGGCAATCTTCCTGGCCCTGAGAGTGTTTTGCCACCCCCTATGGTACCGACTTGTTGATCCAGACAGACAACCAGGTTGCCATGTTTTTCATCAACAAGCAGGGAGGCACAGCTTCGTACATCCTCTGACAGGAGGTGATAGCCCTCCTCTCTTTCGCAGTGCACAACTGCATGCTCCTAAGAGTGGTGTACCTGCCAGGACAGGACAGTTGCTTAGTGGACAGGCTAAGCAGAGTCCTTTGCCTACACGAGTGGTGTTTGAACCCAAGGGGGTAACAAAGCAACTCTTCCACCACTGGGGTAGGCCTGTTATAGACATCTTTGCCTCCCTGAACAGCCTACAGCTACCTCACTTTTCCTCACAACAACCACATCTGGAGAGAGTGGTGACAGATGCCTTCCTGATCCCATGGTCAGAAAGCCTACTGTTTCCACTCACCCTCTCCCCCCTCCCACCCTGGTCACCAAGACCCTCTTCAAAGTCCAGAGCGAGAGGGCGTCAGTGATACTGAACACCCACAGGTGGCCAAGGCAACTGTGGTTCCCTCTGCTGCTTTCCCTGTTGGTGGCACTCCCAGCCCCATTGGGCCAGACCTTGGACCTCTTGTCCCAGAAGGTTTCTCTTCTGCATCCCAACCTGGGGTCGCTAACACGTGCAGTGTGGCTGCTGAAAGGTAGCGATGGCCCCTTTCAATCTTCCTTAAGAAGTCGAGGAGGTCCTCTTGGCCTCCCAAAAACCCTCCACCAGAAGGGCTTATGCCTTTAAGTGGCAAAGGTTCTCTCTGGTATTCAGAAAAAGACAACCCTTTCTCCTGGCAGGTGCAATTTGTTCTTCAGTATCTCCTACACCTGTCACACATCAGGCTGAAATCAAACTTGGTGAGAGTGCACCTGAGCGCCACAGCCATGCACCACCTCCCTTTAAAGGGAAAATCCCTCAAGCCAGCTCCTGGTCTCCAGCTTCTTCTGGGGCCTCTTGTTATCCAAGCCCCCCCTCTCTGCCCACCAGAGGCAGAGTGGGAGCTCAATGTGGCGCCCTCCCAGCTCACCAAACCACCTTCAGCACCTGTCATGGAAAGTGGCTTTTCTAGTGGCCCTCAGTCCACTCAGAGTGAGTGAACTCTAGGCTCCGGTGGCAGATCTGTCATTTACACGGTTCTGCAAGAACCAGGGTAGTGCGCCACATGCACCCAAATTCCTCTCGAATGTGGTATCTCCTTTTCACCTCAACCAAGAGGGGATTCCCCCCCCCCCCCACCTTCTTCCCGCATCCTCATGCCGGCGGGAGGAACTAGTGCTTCAGTCTTGGTGTAGGCAACTCCTGCCCTGTGACCCTTCTGTGTTCATGCTACCAGAGTGATAGTGTTGCAGGACATTAGGGTTGTGCAACGTCTCTCAATGGGGACTTGCCTTCTGCAGCTCATGGCTAACTGCTGGGTTGCCGTTGGTGCTGTCCTGGTTCGATCCTTGGCAGCCTGGAGCTAGGGAATCCCATACGTGAGGACTGACTTCCTGCTTGTTCCTGGAGAAAGTGTAGTTACTCACCTGTAACAGGTGATCTCCAGGAACAAGCAGGAATGTAGTCTTCACATATGGGTATCGTCGGTACCAACGGAGCCCGCGCGGGAACGCTCTCCAGTGTCCAATAGGAACGCTTTTGGGAGCATCCCACAGCGCATGCGTGCTGCCTTCCCGCCTCTGTACCTCTCTCACTTCAGTTCTTCGTTTTCCACGGAGCCGACAGGACGTGTCCCCTGTCACCACAGAACATCTTATTTTTATATTTTTTTGTGGTCGCGTCTGCCTTCCGTCGACGCCTACCAGTACCACTGGTGCTTTTCTTTCTTTTCTTCTAAAAATAACTCAATTTTAGTGCTTTTTCTCAGGGATTTCTTCCCTGCTCTGGTGCTTGGCGCCATTTTGGGCATTAGGCCCTGTTTTCCCTTACCATGGAAAAACCAGCCACTGGTTTAAAAAAAAAAAAAATTCAATGTTTAGTTCCTGACCATTGCCCTATGGAGTGTCTCTCCTGCAGGAAGTTGACTAAAAAGTCTTCAGAATCAAGCAAATCAACTTGGTGCTCTATTTGCATCAGACACGATGTCTGTAGCATCAATGTCTTCCAGAGCTTCTACTTCTTCCCAGGGATCTCAGGTAACTAAACACAAGTCTTCTAAGACTAGCCGGTCCTCGAAGGGTAGATCTCCCTCTAAACATCGAGATGCCACTGGCGTTGCCCTCGGACATTTCACCGGCAAAACAGCCCCGGCGGGAGTCTTCCGGCTCCAAAGCTTTATCAGGGCTCCAGGATGTTCCCGAGGCCTCGACCTCGATGGAACTACTGGTGCCATGCTCGGGGGTTGTGGCCGCTTCCACCGGTACAGACACCCCGGCATTGGCGATGGACAAAAGACTCCTCGCTATCGAATGCAGTCTAGCGACTCTTTTAGCTACTTTGGTACCGCTAAAGTCGCTGCAGACTGTTCCGCGGGCACCGGTACCGATGTCAGTGCCCTCGGTACCTGTTTCAACAGGCATGCTTCCCCCGATGCCGAGCTTGGAATCTCTCTCTCCAGCATGGGGGATCAGGTACTGACTCGTTTCAGTACCGACTCCATCTGCTTCGAGAGAACCCGGTGCTTCCTCCTTTTGAGTCTTCCGATTCCGATGACTTGGATGATTCCACCGGTACCAGAGCTGAACTTTTACAAGATTCAACTCCTTCTCCTCAACGCAGAATGTCCCCTCCTGAGGATATGTCTTTTCATGATTTTGTACGTGATATGGCAAAGGGTCTTGCCATTACAGTAGTACCAGAAAAGGAGCCTAGGGCAGAAGAATTGAGAATTCTTCAATATCCTTTGGCTCCAAAGGAAGCAGCTATGCTTCCTATACCAGATCTTACATGATCTAATGTTAAGAATGTGGGAAGCTCCTTTAACAGTATCTTCACATTCTAGACGTCTTGACACTATGTATCGAGTACCACCTTGTCCAGGGTTTCAGAAGACTCAGTTACCACATAATTCTATGGTGGTAGAGTCCACCATGAGGCAGATTAAGAGTGTTAAGACACTCTTCCAATCCACCAGGTCGTGAGTCTAGAACACTGGATGCCTTTGGTCGTCAGTGCTTTCAGTCCTCCATGCTATCAGCAAGAATCAGTTCCTATATATTATACATGGGAATGTTTCTTGAAGAGGTTACAAAAGGAACTTTTGAACCCTTTTCTTCAAGAGGATAAACGGACAGATCATTTGACTTTGGTCAAACATGCTCAAAACATGCTCTCTACGTTTATGAATCGTGCTACCTTTAACTGTTTTGAATGTATTATCAGAACCTCTGCTATATCCATAGGAGCACGTCGTATTGCCTGGCTCCAAGCTTCAGACTTGGAGGAATGAGTGAAAGATAAGCTGGGAAACATTCCTTGCACAGGAGAAAATCTCTTTGGCAAGGATTGGCAGCTCTAAGCTAATGAAATTGACACTGATAATACAACTTTAGACAGATTGTCAAAATCTACAGCTAACCCAAACAAGAAAAGGTTTTTCAAAAAACCTTTTTTTCTCTAAAAAGAAAAAATTCTATCCATCTTCCACCCAGCAAATACATGTTCCCCAGAAGAGGCAACAACAAACTAGACAAAGAAAGACGCAGGCTCAGCAGACCCAGCCTACTCAGGGTCTTTGACTGTTGCCTAGAGAACTTAGCCATTCTTCCTGTTCTAAGCCCAGAACCTTTAAATATTCCAGGCCGTATCTGCCATTTTGCCAAAAGATGGCAACAAATCACATCAGAAAATTGGACTCTATCTATCGTGAGTCTGGGATACAAGCTTCATTTCCTCAGCTTGCCCCCATCCACACTAATAAAACAGTTCAAATCTCAACCACCGGTCTCAGACCTGTTGCGGCAAGAGGTCACCACTCTTCTGGCTCAAGGGGCTATAGAAGAGGTTCCAATGTCCCAGCAGGGCACAGGATTCTATTCCCCCTATCTTCTCATTCCAAAGAAGTCAGGGGGACTAAGACCAATCCTGGACCTCAGAGAAATGAACAAATATTTAGTCCGAGAAAGGTTCAAGATCTCCCTCGGCACACTTCTTCCATACCTTCACGAGCAAGATTGGCTATGTTCTGTAGATTTAAGGGATGCTTACATACATATCCTTATTCATGCAGATCACAGAAAATTCCTTCGATTCCTAGTCAAGGGAAGACATTTTCAATACAGGGTCCTTCCTTTCGGACTGGCCTCTGCTCCAAGGGTCTTCACAAAATGCATGGCAGTAGTAGCAGCATTTATGAAGACTCTAGGAATTTTTGTCTTCCCTTACTTAGAAGATTGGCTCATTCGAGCACCGTCAGCTCTAGAGGCAAGTCATGCTCTTTCCCAAGTAATGCAAATACTGCAGTACTTGGGATGGATCATAAACTTTCCAAAGTCCCAGCTCGCCCCATCTCAGTCCCTCGAGTTTATAGGGGCTCGCTTGGACACACAGCAGTCAAAGGCTTTCCTGCCTCAGCCTCACTGTCTGCGCATCATCGAACTAGCATCTCAAGCAGTGCTACAAACCTTCCTCACTGCCTGACAGATGCTTCGACTTCTAGGACACATGGCATCTACAGTCCATGTGATTCCTTATGCATGCCTTCACATGCGAGCGGCCCAGTGGACCTTAGCTTCCCAAAACTCCCAGGCCTCAGGATGCCTGTCAGACAAGATCAGAGTTACCACATGCCTGATTGCATCTCTGCATTGGTGGCAATCACTGGAAAACCTTACAGTAGGCTCTCCTTTTCAGCAACCCCTACCTCAGGCTGTCCTGATGACAGATGCATCCAAGTTAGGTTGGGGAGCCCACTTGGGCGATCTGTCTACCTAGGGTCTCTGGACCCCACAGGAGGCTTCTCTTCAAATAAACCTCCTAGAACTAAGGGCCATTTCCAATGCTATTTGAGTCTTTTGCTTCCATCTCATAAACAAAACAGTTCTGGTGCAAACCGACAATCAAGTGGCCATGTTTTACCTAAACAAACAAGGCAGAACAGGCTCTCTGCAATTATGCAACGAAGCTTTGCAACTGTGGGCCTTTGCCAGAGAGCATCACATTCATTTGTTGGCAGTATACCTTCCAAGCATTCAAAAGGTTTGGGCGGACAGGCTCAGCCGAGTCCTGTTTCCACACAAGTGGTCTCTCCACTCATATCAACTTGCTCGAGTATTTCAAGTCTGGGGAACACCAGACATAGACCTCTTTGCAAGTCCACAGAATGCCAAACTTCCCCGGTACTGTTCCAGACTCCCAGCTCAAAATTGTCAGGCGAGGGATGCATTCCTGCTCCATTGGGGCCAGGATTTTCTCTATGCCTTCCCACCAATTTCCCTAATTCCCAAAACCTTATTCAAACTCCAGAGAGACAGAGGACGCATGATACTCATAGCTCCCTGTTGTCCAAGGCAAACATGGTATCCTCTTCTCTTAGGTCTCTCTCGAGCCACTCCTCTGGAGTTGGGGAGTGCTCCGGATCTTCTGTCCCAGAACGGATCCCTACTGCACCCCAATCCCCAGTCCCTTCATCTCAAGGCATACAACTTCAAGATCTAGGCCTTTCACAACAAGTGAAGGATATCCTTCTAACTTCCAGAAAACCTTCCACAAGGCGTTCTTACGCTTTTAAGTGGAAGAGGTTCTCAGTCTGGTGTTCCCAAAAGGGGCTTGATCCCCTCTTGGTACCAGTAGAGTCCCTTCTGGAGTATCTCCTTCACTTATCAGTTTATGGTCTCAAGACTAATTCTGTTAGGGTCCACCTTAGTGCTATTGCTGCATCTCATAAACCCTTTGATGGACAACCAATTTCCTCTCATCCTCTTGTTTCAAGATTTATGAGGGGCCTCCTTTTAACAAAACCTCCCATCGAACCACCTCCGGTGGCATGGGATCTTAATCTTGTTCTGGCTCAACTCATGAAGCCACCCTTTAAACCTTTAGCTACTTCGGAGCTAAAGTTTCTTTCATGGAAAGTCATTTTCCTAATTGCTATCACTTCTGCAAGACGCATTAGTGAACTGCAGGCTTTAGTGGCTGACCTGCCTTATACGAGGTTTCATCATGACAAAGTAGTCTTGAGGACTCATCCTCATTTTATGCCAAAGGTGGTATCACCTTTTCATTTAAACCAATCGATTTATCTTCCAGTCTTCTTTCCTAGGCCTCATGCCTCCAGCACGGAAAGAAATCTTCATACCTTAGATTGTAAATGGGCTCTGGCCTTTTATCTTCACAGAACTCGGCTATATAGAAAGTCTTCTCAGCTTTTTATGGCTTTTGACTCTAGTCATTTAGGACTTTCAGTCACTAAGAGAACTCTAAGTGGATTGCAGACTGTATTTCCTTTACCTATCAGAGTAAAGGAATCCCTCTTGAAGGTCATGTTATGGCTCATAATGTTAGAGCCATGGCAGTCTCAACGGCTAATCTTCATTCAGTTGCTATTGATGAGATCTGCAAAGCATCAACTTGGGCTTCTGTACATACTTTCACTGCCCACTATTGTTTAGACAAGGACTCCCGTCGGGATGTCTTGTTCGGTCAGGCTGTTCTACAGCATCTCTTCCATTCCTAGATCAACTCCTTCCCACCATCCACTCTTGGATGCCTGAGGTCCCTGGGAGAAAGCATGGCCCATCTTACATAGATCCGCAACATGCTGGGGTCATCCCTAGGCATTTTTAGCTGGGGAGTCCCCATATGTGAAGACTACATTCCTGCTTGTTCCTGGAGATAGCGTAGTTACTCACCTGTAACAGGTGATCTCCAGGAACAGCAGGAATTTAGTCTTCACAACCCACATTCCTCCCCTAGGCGTCGTCTCTATCTCTTTCTCTACTTCTCTCCTTTGGTCTCAGCTATAAACTCAACTGAAGTGAGAGAGGTACAGAGGCGGGAAGGCAGCACGCATGCGCTGTGGGATGCCCCCAAAAGCGTTACTATTGGACGCTGGGGAGCATTCCCGCGCAGGCTCCGTCGGTACCGATGATACCCATATGTGAAGACTAAATTCCTGCTGTTCCCAGAGATCACCTGTTACAGGTGAGTAACTACGCTTTCTCCAGGGACAGCAGGAATCAGTCCTCACAACCCTCTTTCATCCCCTGGGAGTTGCCTCCCTACCTCATTTTAGTTTTTACTGCCATCCTAGCTATGTCATCTGGCTGAGCAAGATGGCACACTTGGGCAGGAAGGGGGCCATATGTGCATGGTAGCATTCACAAAGGCTTTTTTTTTTGAAAGCTGGGGAAATGCTCTGTGCAAGCTTCGTTAGCACAGACGTCACCCATATGAGGACTGATTCCTGCTGTCCCTGGAGAAAACTTGTTATAGATGAGTAACTACGCTGTTCTTTGGTCCTGCTCTGTGGAAGTGTCTGATTCACCAAAGTTGTTAAGCTTTATTCGTGCTGCCTTGGATTTGCACCTCTTTCTCCAAAACCAATAACCCTTTCATTTCATGCAGATCCTAATTTACAATCCAGCCTTCATGAAGTACGTGTTTGATGTTTGGATGAGTAGACATGGCAGATACCCATCAACGGGCATCCTGGCGGTGATATTTGCACTTCATATGTGCGATGAGGTATGGCCCAGAAATTCTCAGCATATGGTTCATGTGCTATTGGAAAATGTAATAGTCTGGCTTCCATTTCAAGGAAAGGAGCCTGTGGGTGTGTTATAACAATGGATACTTGCTGGAATTTGTAATCATGGGCGTCACATTGCTCTTCCTAAATGTGAACTTTTGTACCACAGTGGTGGTTTGGGCACACTTATGTTTGGTTGAATCAGGACACCTTGCAGTTCAGATTCCACCACAAGGGTTTTACTGTTCCACTAATGCAAGGCATCCCACTTCTCATTTTAAGAGAACTTACACTGGCTCCCGATTCAATGCCGGATACATTATAAAACTCTTTTAACTACTTACAAAATCCTGAATAACACAGCACCTCTTACTTTAAACAACCTTATTAATAAAGAACCCAATCATAATCTTCAAAGGCGAGACCAACTAAACAAACTAATAACACCAAAGGAATTTATAAAGACCAAAAAATCAACAAACAAGAAAGCATTCTCACATGCCGCCCGTATAATTTGGAACAACATTCCATCGGAATTAAGATTCTTACCTCAAATCATGGAGTTCAGGAAAAAAATTAAAACTCATTTATTCTCAACACACTACGGATCCTTGTCAAACTCACCTTTTCAACAAGAAAAAGGATAGTTCCACTAGCTGACATAACCCATCTCTGAACTGGAATAAGTGAGAAAACCCCAAGCCGATGATTTTGAAAACATACATACCGTGTATATAGTTAAAATCTGGTTCTTTGTATATAGTTTACAACTGTTAATTATAAGATTGAATTTCTTTGTAGTTTCACATTGTTATCTGTAAAAACAGCATTGCCTGTTTACTGTTGTTCCATGTAAACCGCAACTGATCAATGGAAGGTGCGGTATATAAAAATTCGCTAATTAAATCAAAGTATTGCACAGAACCTGCACAAAACTCCATGTCTTGAAGGGTAAAGGAGCTACCAGAGCAATGCATAACGTGGGCATTCACTTTTGCCTTCACAGAAAAAACAGCAATAGAAATATGTTAAAACCCAGTGTATCTCAACATCAGAAAATGACATGCAAATTAATTGTACAGACACGATACTGGCCTGAGGTGGGGGGGAGGGGGACCAGCTAGTGCCAACATAAGATGGAATATCTATTCATCATAGGTGCCCTGGAAGCCTTAAAGAAGGTAGAAAAAGCCTACAGAAATAGGTGTTGAGCTTCTTTTGAAAAGGTAACAACTGAGAAGTGACTCCTTCTAGCATGTTCCACAATTTAGGGGCTGTAATTGAAAATGTTTTCTTGAAATTCCTGAAAATTTACACAGCAAAATAAAAACCTATCCAAAAGGCATCTTGACATCGTAAGACGCAAGATGAACATTTATAAGAGATGTGCCAACCCTAGATTTGATTCGTTTGTGCCTAGGTTTGTAAAGAACACGTGTAAGTTATGGTAGTTGATAACTTAACATGCATAAATTTGTGCTTTGCTCCTGGCCACACCCACACCAGAAGTATGACCAACAGCCCCACATGCATACTTATAGAACAGCACACGTATAGGCCCATCCACATGCTTAAGTTATGGGAAATGATTTACGTGTGTCAATGGTGTGTCTTCTGCCACACCAGGTACCTTGGCCAGATGGTGACATCCTAGATAGAAGTTAATTAATAATCAGCATTCATAGGCCAACCATAACACCTGTGGTAACGTTAGATTGCTCAGTTCAGACACCACTGATCAGCGATATGACAGCCTGCCAAGTCCCCAGCAATATTGCTAGAGATCCATCAGATCCTACCTCAAAAAGCTCAATACAACTCCCATTTTACAAGGGCTTTCATGCCAAAATGTGCCAGTGGTGAAGACAGTGACTCACTTGTCTTCTCACCCAGTCAAGCTGTGACCCTGAGGCCATAACCCTCGGTTCCGAAATAGCCTGAAAAAAACCTCTGCGATATATAGGTTTAGATATTAGAAAGATGGACCCAACCAGGCTGATAAAGGCCAAGATAATTGAAAGTTAACAAATCCTTTTTCAAAACCATGCCCCCAAGTAAGAGCAAGCCTGGCAATTTTTGAGTTCACTCATTTATGCAAGCATTCCTCCGCTTTCACCTTTGAGCTCCCCGCTATACCCTCTTGTGTCCAAATTAAATGCGCGCGCACAATAAGAGCAAGTCAAAATCAAGTCCCTCATCTGACTCAGTACCACCTCTTTTGTAAAACATAAAACATTACCCCACCACCAGATGAATTAACAAACTCTGAAAAGACCAACGCCCATCAAATCTGCAACTCGCCAAATACAGAATGCTCCAAACAAAGCAAAAGCAACTCAAAATGGTGCAAATTTATATTTGGAAACATATATACCACGAAGAACAAACAAAGCCAACAGAACATCCATGACACATAGGCTGGTGCAAAGGCTGCACCATTCCTCTGATACGGTCTAAAGAAACCCTGCAATAACCTCTGCACCAGAAAATGACTAGTTGAGTCTGGAAATCCATGTATCAAAGAGGCCTCACTTCTAAAGCCATAGTAACCACTAACTTTGACCAGCCTTTCACAAATGCACTAATAAAATTCACCACCTGCCCACAAGAAATGGGACACTTAGATGAAACTACCACTACTATTAATCATTTGTATAGCGCTACAAGGCATACACAGCTCTATACAGACATATATAAAAGAGTCCTTGCTCATCAAAGCTTACAGTCTAGTCAAGTCAATACAATAGATGAGAACAAGGTTATGGTAAGGAAGGGTAACGAGACAGAAGGGGAATATAGGATTAAGATCCAAAAGCAGCCTCAGAGTTGAGCCTTTAGCATGGGTTTGAAAAGGGGGAGAGACGAAACCTCATGTAAAGATACAGGTAGTTTGTTCCAGGTATAAGGAGCAGCAAGGTAAAAGGATCGAAGTCTGGAATTGGCTATTGAAGAGAAGGACATAGAGAGAAGTAAGCCAGAGGAAGAGTGGAGTTCACAAGGAGGGGTGTAGGGAGAGAGAAGAGGAAGGTTAGTGAGGAGCAATAAAATGAATGCACTTGTAGGACAGAAGTTTTGTACTTGATGTGGAAGGGAAGCCAATTAAGTGATTTGAGAAGAGGTGTTATGAGTATATTGGGGCTAGCAGAAGATTAGGCACACAGAGTTTTGAACAGACTGAAGGGGAGAAAGATAACTGAGGGAGACCAGCAAGGAGTAGGTTACAGTAGTATAGACGGGAGGTGACTAAGGAGTAGATAAGTGTCTTAGTGTTTGCAGAAAGGAATGGGTGGATTTTGTTGATATGGAAAAAGAAACCACAGGTTTTAGCTAACTGTTGGATATTTGTGGAGAAGGAGGGAAGAGTTTATTTATTTTTATTTATTTGTGTGCTTTTCTATACCGCCTCTTCCAGAGATCAGGGGCGGTTTACAAGGAACTTAAAACAACAATATAGCAAAACAGTGCAATATTGCATTACATTAAACATTAGGTGAACATAAAACTAGATTACATAAGAACTAGGTTACATGGAAAACAATGTGTGGGTTATTAACATAAAAGGAAACATAAAACTATGTTACAAAGAACCAAAAAGTAGCTTTACATGGTTAGCAAGAGATTATAATAGTTATTTGCGATCATAAGTACAGTGTTGGGAGTAGACTAACTTGGGTGGATATGAAAATGGAATTAGGTGGGGTAGACTTGTGTTTGGTTTGTTGCATGTTTTTGTGTAGTAAATTTGATTTCAGGTTGTATGTTGCTATAGTGTTGACTAAATAGGTAGGTTTTAAGTTCCTTCCTGAAAGTTGTAAGATCTTTAATCTCTCTGAGGTTTAGTGGCAGTTTATTCCATTGGCTGGGAGCATAATATGAAAAAGCAGTGTTGGTGGTTATTTGTTTTGATTTTGTCACTGCAATGAGGCTTCAAGGTTGCTGGCTGAGGAAGCAGAAGCGTTATCAACAGAGATAGAGAAAGGGGGGGGGGGAGAGGGTTTAGGGAGAGAAATAGAAGTTTGGTTTTGGCCATATTCAGTTTCAAACGGCGGTGAGACATCCAGGCAGCGATGTCAGATAGGCAGGCAGATATACAGGCTTGGAGTGTAAGAACTATCAGGTGTAGATAGATCTGAGAGTTATCAGCATAAAAATGATGAGTCATGGGAGGAGATGAGAACCAAGGAACTGGATATAGAGAGAAAAGAGGGCCTAGAACAGACTTTTGGAGTATGCTGTCTTACAGAGGGATAGCAGAGGAGGAACTGCCAGAACAGACACTGAAGGAGCAATTGAAGAGAGTACCAGGAAAGTAGAGCCCCTAAAACCAAGTGAGGACAATGTATCAAGGAGAAGGTGGTGGTCAACAGTGTCAAAAGCAGCAAAAAGGTCAAGAAGAGTGAGGACTGAGTGTAAAGGCCTTTGGATTTAGCCAGGAACAAATCGCTGGAGACTGTAGCAAGGGCCGTTTCAGTAGAGTGTAAGGGACGAAAGCCAGATGGAAATGGATCAAGGAGGGCTTAAGAGCAGAGAAATTCAAGACAACGGTAGAGAACTGCACATTCAAGAATTTTAGAAATGAAGGGAGATGGTTGATAATTAGGACAAGTGAGGTGAAGTGAAGGTTTCTTGAGAAGTATGACCAGAGCATGCTTTGAAGGCTGCAGCGAAAGTTTCATTAAAGAATGATAGGTTGAGAATGTGTGTGATGGAAGGGGTGACAGAGGAGATGGGGTTAAGGAGATGGGTGGGGATAGAATCAGAGGAACAGGTAGTACGTTTTTAGAGGAAAGATGAGATTTCCTCTTTGCAGATTTTAGAAAAGGAAGAAAGGGTAACTGAGATTGAGGGGAAAAGTTGGCATTGAAGAGGGGAAAGGAGGTACAGAGCTGATATTGAGGGGAATTGGAGTGTAATCTTGTGGACTTTGTCATGGAAATAGCTAGGGTTTGGGCAGAAAGAAGAGGGGGTCAGAGGCGGAGGTGCTTTGAGAGATTTTAGAGTAGGGAAGAGATGAAGGTCAGAGGCAAAGTTAGATGGATATAGTTTTGCTTGGCAAGTGCTGTGGCAGATTGAAAGGAGGTAAGCATGTATTTGAAGTGAAAAGTATCTGAAAGGGAGCGGGATTTGAGCCAAATGCACTCAGCTGAACGGGCACAGGAGTGAAGGTAGCTCAAATCTTGTCCAGCTCCTATCATAAGGCTGCTGTGCATTCTTAGACAGAGAAAAAGATAATGGGTGCTGAACTAAATTGATATACTGTCCCGGTGGGGCAATGGTGAGCCCAGGAAAGATGGCCACCTGAACGTTTTGCTCCTGCTCTGGTCCACAAACATCACCAAATGCCAGCCAGCTCGTACTAAACAGTTCTGCATGCTAATGAGTCCTGGATCGCAGTGGAAAGCGTAGCCCTACTAATTGCTGTGTACTGCAGAATTGTGGAGGTGGTGAAGCTCTGGCTGGATTTTCGAGTGTGCCTCAGTGCATGTGGCCGCAGTGTGACGTGTGTTGCTGCTTTAGCGGTATGCAGGTGGGGGGATACACAGGCACCCTTCAAGCTGATCATGGTGCCTGAAGGACCACAGTGAAAACCCTGCAGATGACACGCAGGGGCCTGGGAAGCTGCAGCGAAGCAGAGAGTGGCCTTCTACTCTTCTCCTAGAGCTAGCTAAGCTGGACTTGGGGGAGATATTGCGAGTGCTGATGGGGGGACACTTGATCAGGACTTCCATTTACATGTGGAAGAACGTTGCGAGAAATGTTTGAATGCCCTAAGCTGTCACACAAGATGAAGAAACAGCAGATGCTGGAGATTTAAGAACTATTTAGCTGCTGATTAATCCTGACTGCATCAATCAACGTAAAAATGAAACAAAGGGGAAAGAAGAATAAAAGAAATACGAGGAAAAGGAAAGGCCCTGGTGCAGCCTGAGAAGGGGATGCCTTTGCGAAGATCCTGGAGGGATGCATTTTTTCTTTCCTCCAGTGTCCATTGATTGCTTCCTAGTGACAAGGGGTGGCATGGTCTCTCCAGGGTGGCAGGCTGTGGTGTTTTCCTAGGGCCCTATTCCAACCCTGGCTAACTAATTGGGATCCTCTCCCTAGTACACCATTTCACTCTGCTTGGTATTATTGTTGATTCAGGTCATGGAGGCAAAAGCCAGTTATGTGGAGGTGTTTGAAATTTAGCCAGCTCGCTAAAGGAGGAACAGGAGACCCCTCCATATTACTAGAACAGGGCCCATTGTGTCCCGGACTTGAAGGTTAAGATGCTTTGAGGCTCCTGTCACAAAGGCAGACTTTCTAGAAATGTTGCAGGAGCCGAAGTTATTCAGGTGAGTGTTTTCCAAGGTAGTCAGAGAAAGTTGGAAATCAAGGCACTTGATGACAGTCTCACAGAATGAAATTAATATAGGGGAACAGAGATGCAGCTGCAGTATTTCAAACAAAGCTGCACAAACTTTGAGACACTCCTTAAAGAAACAAAGGAGCAATAAGATGACCTAGAAAATAGGCAGTGGAGGTGTAACATCCGTGTCTTTGGATGGCCTCAACCTGCTGAGGGCCATAAGGATGTTGTGAAGTTTGTGCAAGACCTGTTTCTCTTCTAGGTCCTGGGAGCAAAAGCTAGAGTCCAGATCGGCAAGGCACACTGAGGGACAGAGATGGTGCTCTGGTAGAGGCAGCATGCTGAGGCCCATAGTGATGTGTGCTCACTATTTTGAGGACAGACAGGCCTTCGTGCAGTCAGTCTGTGGACTTTCACAACCAGTCCTTACAGATCTATTCTGACTTGTCACCATTTACTTTGGAAAGACGTTTGACCAATTACTCAGCTCTTACAATCTAAGGAGGTGAAGTACAGGTGGGGCTTTCCCTTTGCGCTTTTCTTTGAATGGAATGGCAAGCCCCTATAGTCTATCAGAGTTGGAAGACTGCATGGACTTGGTGGAGGAGATCTCTGGATGTACGAGAACAATGTCAACGCATAATGGAGAGAGGTTGGCCTGATAAGAAAGAAACTATTCCGAAGAGGCGAAAGACCCCTAGCTCTAGACAAATTGTGGTCAGACTTGCCAGCAGCTGTGGACAAAGATAGATAAATGGTTAGCCAATTGTCATTGAGCCATGGGCGTAGCTGCCATTGTCTCAGGTTTTTTTGTCACACCTCGTATATAGTTCTATGATGCGACCGCACCTTGAATATTGTGTGCAATTCTGGTTGCCGTATCATAAAAAGGATATAGCGGAATTAGAAAAGGTACAGAGAAGAGCCACCAAAATGGTAAAAGGGATGGAAGGACACGCCTATGAGGAGAGGCTAAAAAGGTTAAGGCTCTTCAACCTGGAAAAGACTGCTGTGGTGAGATATGATAGGAGTCTATAAATTAACGAATGGAGTGTAACGGGTAAATGTAGATTGATTTTTATTTATGCCATCAAAACCTAGAAAGACTGTGGGACATGCAGTGAAGCTACAGTGTAACCCATATAAGAGAAAATACTTTTTCACTTCATGCGTAATCAAACTCTGGAATTTGTTACCGGAGGATGTAGTAAAAGCTGTTAGTGTAGCTGGGTTTAAAAAAGGTCTGGACAAGTTCCTTGAGGAAAGGTCCATAAACCATTATTAAAGGGGACCCAGGAAATCCACTGCTTGCCCCAGTAATAAGAGAAAATACTTTTTCACTTCATGCGTAATCAAACTCTGGAATTTGTTACCGGAGGATGTAGTAAAAGCTGTTAGTGTAGCTGGGTTTAAAAAAGGTCTGGACAAGTTCCTTGAGGAAAGGTCCATAAACCATTATTAAAGGGGACCCAGGAAATCCACTGCTTGCCCCAATACAAGCATTATGGAACCTGTGCCCTTTGGGGAAACTGCTAGGTATTTGTGACCTAGATTGGCCACTGTTGGAAACAGGATACTGGACTTGATGGACCTTGGTCTGAACCAGTATGACATATCTTAGGACCTATCTCCCTCTGATCATGCCAGCCTCTCATTGACATATCAGGTGGACCTTGATTTGAGTCCCTTTCGCTGGCCCATGAAGAGTTCTGCTTCTGTGCAGCAGCTTCAGAAGGTGTGGGAGGATTTCTTAGTCTAAGTAAATGCCTGAAATATCACCTGGGCTGCTGTGGGACATGGCTAAAGCTGTCTTGAGTGGATGTATTACCTCCATCTCGGCAGCCCTTAGAAAGAAACAAATGACCAAACAAAGGAGGCATTATATGCAGAGCTGGTATGGTTGGAATGGTTCCAGAAGGAGGGGAGGGTTGAAGGGGTCGTGATTAAATTGATACATGTCTAGAGGGAATTGAACTCCTTGGGCTTAGAACAGACTAAGGCCATGCACTATGAGCAGTCTAAGGCCAACAAAGCTGTTGCTTGGGCAGCTGAATAAATTTTGAACTAAAACGTATTCAGCAAATCATGGATGTACAAGGGGAAGCGCTGCTATCTTCTAAACAGTTGGCAGAAGCCTTTGACAGATTTTAGACAGTTGTATTATGAGCCTCTCTGTCCCTGTTAACCGTATTAGATTGACTTTAAGAAAGGTGTCTTCCAAAGTTATTTATGCCCCTTGCTCAAGCACTTGACAGGGCTTTTACACAGGGGAGATTCTTAAGACCATTTCATTGCTAAAAACCAATAAGGCTGTTGGGCCGGACCATCTGCTGGCTTAACACTAAGCATTTTCAGGATCAATTCTCGCCCATCCTTTTGGAGGTTTTCAATGATTTAATAGAACAACAAAGCCTTCAAAGTTCTTTCTGTGAAAGCACTGCCACTGCTCTACCCAAGGATTGGAAGGACCCTGTGCTTTGCAGTAGTTATAGACCCATTTCATTGCTAAACATTGACTAAGCTTTTAACAAAGATTTTAAGTTTTAGAATGGAGAAGGTTATACAATTTCCGGTGCACCCAGATCAGACTGGCTTTATCAAAGGGAGATACGGGGTAGACAGTGCACCAGCTAGTGAATATTGTTCAGGCACTGTGACATGTTGAGGAGAGCTATTCGGTTCTGTCTCTTGATGCTGCGAAAACGTTCAGTAAAATTGAGCGGCCTTACTGTTCGCAGTGCTTGAAGGATTTGGCTTTGGGTCTCACTTTTGTACCTGGATAAAGATAATCTATAGATCGCCTACAGTGGTAGTCTTGGTTAGTGGACATCCATTTTCAAAATCTTCCACCACCGCTCTGCAGATGCGCCCCAGGATGTAATAACCAAGGATGCCAGTAACAGGCCTAGAAGAACCAACAATGACAACAGGATCACCTTACCCACAGGTTATCACAAGACTAAGCAAGTAACATCTAAGAGAGCTCCCTCGCTACTGGCGCCTGCATTATGGAACTCCCTCCCCATGGACTTAAGGACCCTAAATGATACCAAGGACTTCTGCAAAGCTTTCAAGACCCATCTCTTCACCGAGGCCTATGAGCAACCACCTTAAGTTGCCAAGCACTAGATATCACCCAGGTGGCCCACTAGCTACCCTCACCACTTAGCCCCAACCGCCCATCCCCATTTCGACCTATAAGTAGATAGCCTTTTACGTATGTGAATCGTATCCCCTCCTGTTGAGTGTATGCCTCCCAATGTCTTGTTGACCACTTTGATTGAAGGATAAGGTGGTATACAAAACTGTTTAAATAAAATCCTTCTGCTCCCTTTGCAGATACGGCAGAGTTGTCCAGTGTTCCCTCTGCCTTTTGCTTTAGCCCTTGAGCCATTCACATATAAACTGTGAGAGAGCGGCCACGTTTGTTGTTTTTAGGGGTGAAACTCATGCTATTCATTTTATGCTGATGCAACTCTTTTTATGTGAGACATCTTAGGTCATCCCTGCTGTTACTATTGGAGAAGATTTGAACCATTGGCAGTTTGGGTATACAGCTAACTTCCCTAAATCGGCTCTGCTTCCTTGTTAGTCCTAACCGGCAGAAGGGGATGGGACAGTTCCTCAAGGTTTCAAGTGGCGAGTAAATTTAGATATTTAGGGATTGTAGTGTCCAGTGATCCCTCCCAGTTGTATCACTTGAATCTGTTAGTGTTGACTTGCACAGGTTGCCAGAACAGGTGGTATCTTGGTTGGGAAAGATGAATGCTTAGTTTGCCGATATTTATTTTTCTTTACACAACTCCCAATTTTGCTTTCACAGCCTTTGTAAAGGGCTATGGCGCGTCTGGGCCAAGAATATCTGGCAAGGGAGAATGCCCACAACAACATTAGACAAGTTAGAGCTGTTTAAGGAGGTGGGAGGGAGGTTCCCTGATTTTATTGTTTACTATTGGTGTGCTTGCTTGATGTGCATCATTGAATATGCCAAACAGACAACATAATATTAAATGTAAAAGATGCAAAATGAACATGTGCAACACCTCCACCATTGGTGGGCAACATGTTGGTGTCTGATTGCAAGCATCGCAGCTATACTGTCAGATCGTTTTGCCACCTGTCTGCCAGCAACCTGTCTCCCCCCAACATACACGCCAGCCAAATTGGAAAATGTTCAAGAAAAGTTGAATTCTTGTCCAACCCTTCTCAAACCAAGCAGCCAGCCAAAACTGAAACCATTGGACATGCCAGAAAGCAATTGCAAATCAGTATTTCTAAAAGGCAGTGCATGCTAGACTGCCACACCATTTGAACTTTGCAAATAGATCTTCCACAACATACATAGTAACATAGTAAATGACGGCAGATAAAGACCAGCATGGTCCATCCAGTCTGCCCAGCAAGATACGGCAAGAGTAGGTGCACCTGTCGCTCTGTGCAAGCCAACCCTCCCCATGTCTTTGTTTAGGGGTGGACCCACCACTCCATGTAGGACACCCCTATTTGTTGAGAAGTTAGATGGTTCAGTTTATTTTGTTTTTATCCTGTTGCTGTAAAGGGATCCGCTGTGCTTGTCCCATGCTGTTTTGAATTCCGTCACCGTGTTTGCCCCCACCACTTCCATCGGGAGAGCATTCCAAGCATCCACCACCCTTTCAGTGAAAAAATATTTCCTGACATTGCCTTTCAATTTTCCACCTTGCAGCTTCATGTTATGCCCTCTAGTTTTTCAGCTTCCCCGTCTTTGGAAGAGGTTGGTTTGTTCATCATTCCTCTTTAAGTATTTAAAGGTCTGAATCATATCTCCCCTATCCCTCCTCTCCTCCAGAGTGTACATATTTAGGTCTTCAAGTCTCTTCTCATAACATCAAATCTCCTTTTACCCTTGATAGAATTTCAATAAATAATACCCATGTAAAACCGCTTCCATAATCGGAGAGAGCCAGCTAATAATCTAAGCTAATGGAATCCCAAGATCCTCAGCAATTTGTTTTCCCCAAAAGCCTCCACTAAATGTTAACAAACTCCCTCATCAGAAGGTCCCAAAAGAGAACATTGAGATAATGAACAACATTACAGATCTCCCCCCCCCCCCCCCACTCCAACCTGCTTGGCAACCCATGCACAGAGGTTGAAAAGCTCTCAATGAGAGCAGGCCATTGAACACCTCATGGGTATGTATTTATCAAAAAGAAGAGGGAATCCAACTTAAATACTAGCAAAGGAAAAGGCTAGATATATCTGCAATAAACTAAAAGCTGATTCAGTATCGTTCTTCAAGCCCCCCCTCCCCCATCTACGAAACCACCTGATCCAGTGAAGCATATCGCACAGAACAAGTTGAGATCAATAAAAACATTCACACCCAGCCCTAGGAGAATATGTAAAATTTTGAACCTGGTTCTTTCTTGGTCACATTGCCCAAAGCAAAACCACCAAATTGTCAAACTGAGGTCTAGAAGATGCACCAGCAATACTGCCTAACTCTAATTCCTTAGGCTGTTTCTCCAGCATCACTTCCTCCTTGGCCAAAACAGCAAGATTTCAAGATTTGTGAGACAAGAGGATCAATAAACGTAATCTGAAAACCTGAAATAAAACCTTCACGTAACAACGCAGCATCCTCAACCAGAGGATACAACTGCAACACCCTGGGCAGTTCAGTTGCATTAATTGGAGACAGGGCCTTGAACACCTCTGCAGGAAAGGTTGATAACAGAAGGCCAGGTCATCACCTTGGCAGATGGAACACTTATATACACTGACCAGAAGCAAGGTGGAAGTGAGCATCCCACAAGAAATGGCCTGACACAGCACTCCTTGGAACAGATGACCCTGTTTGGAAAGACCCACCACTAAACTTCCTGCTCCCCATGAAGATACAGGCCATCCTGAGGCACTGGCCCCAACCCCACCGGCCAGCTGGCTGTCCCAGTTCACAAAATGACCAAGAGCAGACCGTCATTTCTGAGAACCAAATTTCAAATCCCTAAAATCACATGCCTTAGATTTATCCTTTACCAAATGTTTCTGAAAATGAATATCATTTAATGAGGTCCATCCACCATAAGTATGATAGGCCCTCAAAATCATATCAGAATAATACAAAAATCGTGGATACAACTTAGGCTTTACTTTCCCCAAAATGGCAGAAAAAATATTAAATCTTAAAATCCAATTATACGAGTATTATGAATAGAAACTCTTACCTTCTGTCTTTATTCCATCCTCCTTTCCCTTTTCCTTCCTCTCTCCCCGCCCTCTGCATTCTCGTGCGCCTTAAGAAAAAGAGAAAATAAATCCATATCGTTCCCTTGCAATATCTTACACTTCAAATTCAAAAGAGCATCGGTCCTCAAAGGAGCAAAACACTGAAAGAATGACCACTCTGACCCATTGCTAAACGAGCACTAACCCGGGATTTTGAGCAAGTTTCTGCGAATTTAACATAACAGAAGATCCCAACCCAACTTGAAACTCTAAATCCAAAGAAGAACCAGAGGAACATTCAGAAGAATTGGAGGATTCTCACACATCAAGCAGTCATTGACGACCATCTCTACACTTGTGCATTTCAATTCTAAACGTCTCGCCACATGGTGCAAGTTACGCATACATTTTTAATCTCTCAAATGCTTGTGCGAATCCATGCCAGTCTTCTCCTTACCCCCACCCCATTCCTTTTTTTTTTTATTTAGAAACTGAAATCAAATTGCCATCATTGGATTACTGACTGTGTGAGGACATTGGCTCCTCAACCTTCTCCATGTTTGCTCTGACACCATCCGGAATGAACAGCAGCCTTCTGTCCAGAACAAGAAGGGACGCCAGTCTGAGCTAGACTCTTACTGATGAAACAGATATGTTGGACTGCTGAGGAGCCAAACCTTCAACTTGCTTCTTAGCCTTCCCTCCAGACAGCCTTTTTCCCTTTGTCTGCTTGCTGGCCACCACTAGCATTGGCAACCTCTTCCACAAAAGGCCTAGGTTTCTTCAACATCCTCTTCTCCACTCTCAAAGAGTCAGCTTGGCCATGTGCTGGCTGTAGTTTCCTCTTTGAAGCCGTAATAAGCAACTTTGATGGCTTTGTAGTCCTTTAGCAATATATCACACACGCACACACACACCACCCAGCAACAAAACAAAACCAATACTCCCACACTTACACCAGCAAGCTTCCCCCACTCCTAAAACAAATGTAAAAACAGCAAAACCATAAAAACTTAAATAGGGCAGGATCATTCTCGCTCACTCCCGACAAAAATGCTTGTTGTTCAAGATACTGGCATTAAGCTTCAGTCACAGCTGCCTGAAAACCTGTCGGAAAAATGAGTGAGTGGCCCAGCTACAGTAAAAACAAGCAGTGCAGCCCGAAAAAACGAGGACCGGGAACAATAAAAGCAGTTTTTAAACACCGCAAGACACACTGCTTCTTGCCTTTATAAACCCAAAGCTAACAGGAGCCTAAACCACAAACTCCCAGCTGCTAGAGTTGGAAAGTATCAGTAAACGTACCTAGGTAAAATTTGCCACAGACGAGCAAAATATAAAGCTCAAACTGCAGTACAAAACCCAAAATTGCCCCAAAACAGAAGGGTTACAATAAAACTGCCATAACGCCCCCAAGGTCGGACAAATTCTTCCAACCACTGCAATCCTTCACCCTAGGGCTGGCGCCAGTGTTGGTTTGAGCTGTTGGCCCCCCTAGGCAGTCCTTAAACCGTATGCCCCCCCCCCCCCACCCCAAAGCTGCTGCCCTAGGTGACTGCCTAGTTTGTCTAGTGGTTGGGCTGGCCCTGCTCCATCTCAGTTGGGCAAATGTCCACTAGTCACCTCACACCTTCTCAAACCCACACCGGATGATGGGGCTAGCTCAGCCCATGGTATCATATCCCAGCTTAATACAAGGCTTCTCTGTACCAGTGGTATTGCAGTGAAAAAAATAAATTGCCATTGTGTAGTAATCTCTCAATATTTAATTGCTACTTGACAATACTTAGTGATGACTTCATTAAAACGGTCATGGTGAAAAGAGAATTTATTGAATGGTCACAAAATTGCAAACATAATCTTGTGGGGATAAAAGAACCTGAGGAGGTAGCAAAATATGACAGAGGGTGGGTATCCCTTTTTTGGATGAAAGGCTCCATTAACAATCACATGACCCTTGGATGGGGCAGGGGGTCCTTCCTTTGGTCCCCTCCAAAATTTCAGGAACCCAGTCAGAAGGGGAGGTGGGGGTGGGTGGGTGTAATTTTTTTTCTGTTTTAATTGATACCATGCTCCCTCCCCCAATCACAATGCCAGGGTTGTCCTATCCTCTTTCCCCAACTATGTGCAGTAGTTTCCTCCCTCTCCATCTGTTTTTCTTCCTTCCTCCTTGCCTCAAACTATAAAATTCACTTCGCCGTTTCAGCTGGTTAACAGCTACTTCATCAGACATGCAGCACCGCCCTTTGGCATGAATATCTGCATCTTTGCCTGATCTAGCCTCTGCCATTTGGATGGGGTGGCGGGCGCTTCATGGACCAGATGGTTAAAGCCCAGACTGGAGCTTCCATCCGTATTAAACAATGCACCTCAGCAAAAGTTTAGACTTTGATAAACATTAATATATATATAAAATGCCACCAGACTAGATTTGAGGCTATTTTTGCAGCTGCTTAATGCAACTAGCCACTAGATGGCACTGCAGCTCTGTCAGCCAGCAAACCCAAGCTCTTCCGAACACCAGTCTGTCCCTGAGAAAATCCTGCCAGTGGTTCAGTCCAGTGGTTCTGACCCTTGTACTGGTCTCTGAGGAAAAAAGCAGGTCTCCTCCATCCACATGTTGCACAGTGGGGAAAGCTCAGGCATCTAGTAAGGGTCGCGATACTCGTGCTTTACAATATTCATAGCATCCTGCATTTTATCATTACATCCTTTACTGTAAATGTAATCCAAAATAAAATGGTTCACTGTACTTTCAACGTGGGTTTCCCATACATGTTTTCCAACTAATTAGCACTTGATGCACACATGAAAAACGTTTTTAAATGTACTTAGCTCTCAAACGTTTAGTGGACAGGTTCTCAAATATCTCTCAGGCACATGCTGATAATGCAATCCATCTTCAGAGTTCAGTGTGCAAAGCATGGCCGATCCAATAGGGCCCTGTTTAATGTTTGTGTTTTTCCCCTTTTTTTGGCAATGCAGGTGGATGTGTTCGGTTTTGGCGCAAACGACAAAGGCAACTGGCACCATTACTGGGAAAACAATCCCCTTGCAGGGGCCTTTCGAGAAACAGGAGTCCACGATGCTGACTTTCAGTCCAATGTAACGGAGATGCTTTCCTCTATCAACAAAATACATTTTTTCATGGGCAGATGATCCTGGGAGAAGACAGGTACTGCAAAGAAGTAGCCCTATCAGCTTCGCACACCCTCTTGGTACGGACCAGTTGCAAGCTTGAAGCGGCTTGGAAAAGGATTACGTGGGAGACTCAAGAAGACTCCGGACCGCTGCCAGCATAAGGCTATGATTAGCCTGGGTCACCTTTGCCATGTTGGGGACCATACAGTTTTCTCTTGCAGCGAGACATTGTCCTGCACCAGTTGTATTAAGCATTTTAATATGTGGTTTGAGAAAAACAGATCAGATATAGGAGCTACTTTAAAAAACAAACAGAAAACAAAATGAATCTGCTCCTGACATTTTTGAATGTGAAAATCAAAGCTAAAAGCTGAAAGAACCCTGCGAGACCTGTTCCTTGCATTCCTGAGACCGATGACTGTATTAATGTCATTCATCTTTTCCGAATTATGGGTAGTGAGCACTTTACAGCACTCTAGCAGCTGTACCATCTGAGGCCACCAACACTCACATGTGGGGGTTTTTTCTAATAGACATTAATTTTGGGCCTATGTCCAACAGAAATTGATAAATAGAAACTGAGGGCCACCCTTTTTATTTTATGTCTGCCACAGCAGCAGTAAAGATGACATAACATTTCAGATGTAGCTGCCTTCCGCAGGCCTGCCAGCGTTTTGCAGGTTACTCCGGGGCAGCCTAAAAGGGATGAGGGCTCCTCACATCTTGCACAACTCACAGCGGTAGACATGGCAATGATGGGTACGAGTCTCATGGCTCAGTCACTTTAAGGAACTAACCAAGCAGGTACACAAGGACTGACGACAATTCAATAGGTGAAGAATCTCTTTAATTATTATCCCCTTTAATTATTATCCCTTCACCTATTGAATTGTCGTCAGTCCTTGTGTACCTGCTTGGTTAGTTCCTTATCTAGTGTGCAGGTACCAGTTGCTCTCCTTTGGTACCCTCAGTCACTTTTAAAACAGAATATTAAGATGAAGGGAAATGTCATTTGCTTAACACTTAAATTCCAAATTCAAAATGTCTAGACATTTAAAATATCATGTTTGTTTTCAATGTGAGCATATCAACTCTTAATAAAAAATACATTAAGAGTCGCTCACGTCCCCTCATTCTGACAGTTTTTTTTATTGCCTCTGCAGAACTGTCTTTTCACTTTTTTTAAGAACCATGTTTGGCCTGCCACAGATAATTCTGAAAAATGCTAACATAAGTGCTATTGTGAAAAATCACTGCAATACTTAACACTTCTGATAAGGTTAAAGAATGGGACGATAAGCGAGTTATGAAAAAAGACTGTTTTGGTTAGAAAAGGGGCAAGATCTCATGACCCAAAATGCTGCCATCTGGATAGTTAGCTCTCGGGAGAATTGATAACGATTTTGTGGTATGAAATCTGATTTACAGTGATTCAAGAGAGCTGAGGCTAAGTATCAGATTACAGTTTTTATTAATGTTTATTTTGAAGATACCATTAATCGGGTCTCAGGTTTCTGATCACTATCGAAGAGCAGCATTTTTCAGTCTATCTTTTTTGACTTTGACACGTCTGTTCTCTCATGTGACTTTTTCATAAAGTATCTTTTGGTTGGGCCGGCAGGCTAAATGAGTCTCTCGTTTTGGTCCTCATTAAATAACTGACTTTAGTTTTGTGTTGAGCATCTAATTTGGGGCCACTGAGTGCGAGGAAGCAGAGCCATGCGCTATACTGTAGGTATGTAAAGACCTTCCCCCTGGGACTGCACTTATATTCTGTATGGGGACCAGAGCAAGAGAGGTGAATGCTTGCATTGCCATGTCTCAGTGGGGAGGGGAGGGGAAAGACCCCTAATGAAGGAATTGCTGCTTGGAAGCTAGGAGGTGCACGCGGCGTGTTAAGCGGCGAGTGCCAAGTGCATTGATGTCTTTGCTTTTATTGCCTGGCTGTTACTACCAGGGTGCACACGCACACTTTGAACGCTTAGTTAGACTGATGCATATGCAAAGTACCTTTCACAAAATGATTGGAACTTGGTGACTGCACGTATTCCAGGTCTCTGCCAATAGGGCAGCAGTTAGTGTGCAGGGGTATTGTCTGACAAACGTCTAGTCATACCTAGAAGCTACACTAAGGCTCCATGATGCCAACCACCTGTAGGCTCTCCCTGTTTAGCCATATAAGTAGATAGCACAGGATATCGTTAATGGTGAAATGCCAAGGAGTGCCCATCATATTCTCTATAAGCTAGTTGTGTGGTGGTCTGCAGAATCTTCCGACTTATCCCAGCCCTAGATCACACCAAGTGCCATAAGCTGCCATTGAACCCCCACTGTGTGAGCTAAATGAAGAGAGCTCCTACTCTTTATTGGAAGCTCAAGATTAAAGTATAGTTGGTCCCCCAGAGGTCCCGCTGACCAGGAGAGTCAGTGGGATTTGAACCCTGGCTTCCCTGGTCAATGATGGTGGCCTGATAAAGCAAGCAAGCCAGCCATCATAGCATATCGATTTCCATTATGCCTTCATTTAAAGGTTTTGAGCAGTGATTACTGCAAGTTGTACCTCTCAAGAGTGGCTCTGACAAGTTGGCCTGGGTCTGCGTTTGACGGAATAAAGTAGAAAAAGCTTCATGCCCAGTCCTGCAGTCTCAGTGCCCAGTCCTGGTATTCCATGGGCAGCGTTGACGCTCTTCATGGCTGAGAATCCTGACGCCTTGAGGGAGAGATGGGAATGCTGTCGTACACATACTATCATGTGCTTCTGAAATGGCTGCCGCTGCTGCAGGGCTTCTCTCGTTCTGGACAGAACGGTGCAGTCCCCGTGCCACAGGCAGCGGCAGGAGAGGAGTTCATGCCCAGCCCTTCCTTCCTGGATCTACCGGAATATGGAAGTTAGTTATTCCGGATAAATCTCTTTCCCCGCACAATGATATTGTACCGCAGTGCCCAGCCATTTCATAAGCAAAACGCTAGTCATTGGAGAATCTCTCGAATCCCATTGAAAAATGATTTGCGGTTTCATTTTCTCTGGTGGCTCGGTGTAAATATTTGTATTTGAAGTGCCCTTTGTAGCCAGATACATAGAGGCAAAGCAGAACGTGCACAACTCTTCTATATTCGGGACTTACATATGCCTTGGTATTTGATATATAACTGTTTTGTAAAGGGCAAACCCTCTAACTTAAAATCTATATAGAAAGGTGGGAAAGAAGTTAATCAAACCTTTTATTATGACTTGACTACTTGTGCATTGCTTCCCCCCCCCCCTCCGTCAACATTATTATAAAGATGACAAGTCTGCTGAGAAAATGAAAGCGGGGATGGGTTTTGGGGTCACTAAGCCTTTAATCTTTTCGTTGCCTCCCCCCCCCCCCCCCCCCCCATGCTGGGATTCTGCTTTTACACACACTCCTGCATTTAGGGTTTTCTGTTTGTGCACTCCAATAAAATTGTGGCCCTAAAGAGACATGATCCCTTAGAGCAGAGAGCTGCCACTTGGGGTGGGTCATCCGAAGGGAAGGAAGTGCGTAGAATGGGTACGCGTGGCGGCCTTTTGCAGCACAGGTACTATACCTTACAACTGCATTGCACCATTCGAGGCTGGCGCTTCTACACCGAAGCTGGCAAATGCCCCACATAACTTGCCAAGGGGAAAGGACAAGCACACATCTCATGAGGACAAACATGTACGTGTTCCTTTCCTGCCACAAGCTGTCAACAAGCAATCCATTAGAATGATGCCAAGTTGTGTTCACACACCTCACTGCACATGCTTTATGCTCCTAAAAAAAAAATACAAAATTTAGACCGCGCCTATTGTAGTACAAAATATTTAGTAGCTTAATGAAGAATAAACGTTACCATTGCAAGTATTTTAACAAGTAGGTGGGGGGCATGAGCAAATGTAAGTTCTTTTAGCTGGAGTAGGTTTAGAAATTAAACCATGCAGGATGTAAATAGAAGGAGGGAGTTATGCTGAGTGTGAATCTCCCCTTACCTTAGCACTGTACAATAAATGTTGTTCAGGAGGGCTTGGCAAAAGTTGAGTTTTGTGTGTTTCTAGTGAGGGAGAAGTTCAAGATGCTCTCCCTTGGAACTCTGCTGCCTTTCCTCTACCAGAGAGAATGGTTGTGCTCCTTGGACCTAAAGGATGTGTGTACTCGCATCATAATCGACCCCTCCCACAGGCATTACCTAAAGTTCGTGGCAAGAGGAGAATACTACCAGTACAGGGTGCTACTCTTTGGCCTCGCATGCTCGTCAAAGGTCTTCACAAAATGCCTAGCACAGTGGTAGCTGCCTACCTGCATTTGCAAGGGGCCTTTGTCTTCCCCTACCTAGACTGTCTCATCGGACACAGCACAGCTACAGAGGCCAGGCAGGCCGCAGGATGCACAACCCTCCTGCTGCAGTACCTGAGATTCATCAACTGCCACAAATCCCACCTCTCTCCAACCCAGAGTCTGGAGTTCATAGGTGCTCAATTTGACACATTACAGGCCAAGGCTGTCCTCCCCAGGGAGACGGCAGAACGCCTCAAACTGCTAGCGATGGAAGTTCAACAGTGCCGGTCAGTACCAGCTCATCTCCTTCTCTGCCTGCTGGCCTCCATATGGCCTTAATGGTTCATGTGACCCTGTCAGCCACTTACACATGCAGGCAGCTCAGTGATGCCTCTGCTTGCAGTGGACAAGAACCACAGACTGACTGCAGGAAAAGATCAGGGTAACCTGCCAGCTGGCAGACTCCCTCGGCTGGTAGCAACGTTTCTGCCACTTCCGAGCAGGGATGTCCTCCTAGGCACCCGTGCCCCAGAGGACCCTGACCACAGATGCCTCCCTCTTAGGTTGGGGGGGGTGCACTGTAGGGGCAGCCACACCAAGGTAGCTAGTCCCATGTGGAATCTCTGCTACAGATCAGTCAGATCTCCCTGGCCTTACAGGTGTTTCACCACAGCCTGTGACACCAGTCTGTACTGTTCCAGATGGACAACCAAGTTGCCATGTTTTATGTCAAGAAGCAGGGGGGCATGTGGTCGTACTCCCTCTGCCAGGAGGTGGTGACCCTGCTTTCCTTTGCAGTTTACAACAATATTCTGCAGGCGGTTCATCTCCAGGCCCAGGACGTCCTCCGTCTACACAAGTGGCACCTGAAGCCCAGAAAGGCCGCTCAGCTCTTCCATCTCAGGGGCAGGTGTTGATGAACCTATTCGCCACCCCAGCCAACACCCAGCTGTCCCACTTCTCCTCCTGGCAGCCACACCCAGGGAGGGTGGTGGCAGAAGCCTTCCTGATCCTGTGGATGGAAGGCCTCTATGCTTTTCCGCTGATCCCTCTGGTTGCCAAGACCCTCTTCAAGGTCCAGTGCGAGGGGGCATCTCTAATACTAATTGTCCCCAGGTGGCCCAGACAGCCCTGGTTCTCACTGCTTCTCTCCCTGTCGGCGGCACTCTTGATCCCGCTGGGCCATGCCCTGTACCTTCTGACATTTGGGGTGCAGGAAGAAGCTGCCCTCCTATCTAGGGTCTCTAGCACTAACAGCATGGCAGCTGAAAGAACAGAATTGGCCCCTTTCAGCCTCCCAAAAGAGGGGAGGAGGTCCTGCTGGCTTCCCAAAAGTACTCCACCAGGCAAGCTTACGTCTTTAAATGCCAAAGATTCTCTGTATGGTGTGTGGCGAGGCTGGAGAACCTGTTTTCCTGCTAGGTGCAGTTAGTGCTCCAATACCTACTGCATCTGTTGCACACCGGGCTGAAGTCCAACTCAGAGTGCACCTCAGTGCACACCACCACCCTGTCAAGGGAAACCCCCTCTCAGGTCAGCCCCTGGTATCTTGGTTCCTCTGGGGGGGGTTAAGCCCCCTTTCTGCCCTCCAGAGGTGCCCTCACAGCTCACTAGACCACCATTTTAGCCACTTGCCATCTGCGGATCTTTCCTGGAAGGTTGCCTTCCTGGTGGCCCTTGCGTCCACCCAAAAAATAAGCAAATATCAGGCCCTGGTGGCTGAACTACCATATACAAGTTTCTACAAGAACAGGGTCGTGCTCCACATCCACTCAAATTCCTCCCAAAGTGGTATCTCCTTTTTACCTCAACCAGCAGGTGGTTCTTCCCACCACTTCCCCACAGCCTCATGCCAGTCAGGAGGAAATTGTACTGCAAATGGGCCCTGTCCTACCTATAGCGGACTCAGGGCCAACGCAAAGCTCATCAGCTTTTTATTTCTTATGACCCCAGCAGACGGGCTTCCCATGACTAAGTGAGCTCTTGGGGGGTAGACTGTATTGTCCTCGCCTATGAGCGAACTGAGCTCTCCCTGGAACACTGGATCACAGCGCATCGTTTGAGAGTGATGGCCACATCAGTGGCGAACCTACGCTCTGTGAGAATGGAGATCTGCAAGACCACCATAAGAACATAAGAGATGCCATACTGGGTCAGACCAAGATCCATCAAGCCCAGTATCCTGTTTCCAGCAGTGCCCAATCTAGGTCATAAGTACCTGGGTTTAAAAAAGGTTTGGACAAGTTCCTGGAGGAAAGGTCCATAAACCATTATTAAGAAGGGGCCCAGGATATCAATGCTTGACCCAGTACAAGCATTTCAGAACCTGGGTCTTTTGGGGAAACTGCTAGGTACGTATGACCTAGATTGGCCACTGTTGGAAACAGGATACTGGGCTTGATGGACCTTGGTCTGACCCAGTATGGCATATCTTATGTTCTTACCTAGCGGTTTCCCCAAAAGAAACAGGTTCCACAATGCTTGTATTGAGTCAAGCAGTGAAATCCTGGGTCCCTTCTTAATAATGGTTTATGCACCTTTCCTCCAGGAACTTGTCCAAACCTTTTTTTAAACCCAGCTACACTAACAGCCTTTACTACATCCTCCACTAACAAATTCCAGAGTTTGATTACACGTTGAGTGAAAAAATATTTTCTCTTATTAGTCTTAAATAGCTTACCCTGTAGCTTCATTGCATGTCCCCTAGTCTTTGATTGTGTATTCTGATTACATAAACAATCTACGTTTACCCGTTCCACTCCATTCATTAATTTATAGACCTCTATCATCTCCCCTCAGCCATCTCTTTTCCAGGTTGAAGAGCCCTAACATTTTTAGCATCTTCATAGGGGTATCCTTCCATCCCCTTTACCATGATCTTCAATTCACACGTTTGCAAATCACTACTGCCTGGAGATAGTCCCATCGGGACAGTGCTTTCGGCCAGGTGGTACTCCACAATCTGTTTGGGGTGTAGGCAACTCCTTTCCTCTGACCCTTCTGTGTTCAGGCTACCCGAGTAATGTGCCGCTGGATGCTAGGGTCTTGCAAAGTCTCTTTTGGGACTCATCTTCTGCAACTCACGGCTACCTGACTTTGCCACTATTGGTTCTGTCATGGTTCGGTCCTTGGCAGCCTGGTACTAGGGAGTCCCATATGTGAGGACTGGCTTCCTACTTGTTCCTGGAGAAAGCATAGTCACCTGTAACAGGTGTTCTCTAGGGAGAGCAGGAATCAGTCCTCACAACCCTCCCGCCTCCCTACCTTGTTTGTTTTTTTACTACCGTCCTAGTTATGTCATTTGACTGAGCAAGATGGCACCCTTGGGGGGGGGGGAGGGAACCACACTTGTGGTAGCATATCCCAAAGGCTTTCTTTGAAAGCTTGGGAAATGCTTCCATGTGGGCTCCATCGGTGCCAATGTCATCCATATGTGAGGACTGATTCCTGCTGTCCCTGGAGAACACCTGCTACAGGTGAGTTACTATGCTTTCTGGAAAATGGATCTTTCCAGGCCTTCTGCTTCACTTCCAATGGATCTGCTCCAGTGAGATGAACAATCAATAATTGTGGGAAGTATTGAAATTACCCACCTAGAAGCAAACTCTGAGTAACACTTACCCAGAGGGCTTCTATCAACAAAGCAAACATCACTTTGATTATTGCTTGAGGAAAACGTTTTAGCCACTCTCTCTTCACGTAGTTTCTTTTGGCCAACAAATACTGTTTTGAATATCCAGAACTACTTGTACTTTGTCCCCTGCCCTAACACCACCCTTTGGAACTCCTCCAAACTATGCCAGTAAAATTCAGCACGTTGAGCACCTGGAATTATACCTGCTTTAAGGGCAGGCGGTGTTCAGAACCCATTTATGCAGATGAAACCCTCTTTTGCTTGTTGAAATGGTTTGGGTATCACATTCTGGATCTTAAGAGCTTTATAGTTTGTGCAGAGGGTGTGACTTCATTCAGGTCTGCATTAGTTGCTGTGAACATTGCCCTCAGCATTAACAGGCTGGCACAACTCAATGGAAAGGTTTTTTTTGTTTGTTTGTTTTTTTGTTTTTCTTGAGTGCGAAACCACAAAGCCACCAAATTAGCTGGTATTGATTGAATGCCAAATCTTGAGAAAAAAATACTATACAGCAATGAAACATGAGCTGATATGGTACAGAACGACTGGAAGGCCCTTCCAGGCTCCATCCCGGTTATGTTATTGCAGAGCATGGGACACGCACACAAGATCTCTAAAGGAAAAAGGGACTTTGGTACTTGATATGGAAGGGCAGACTAGATAGGCCATGTGGTCTTTCTGCCGTCATGTTTCTATGTAATGCTGCTATCCCCATTTCCTAATGCTTCCCCCAGTAATTCTGAGAGTGGAACCTTGCTCTCTTTAATAACGGAAAAATCGCCACATGAGGGTCATGTCCCTTGAAACCTCTTAAATACAAATGGAAGATAGTAAGGTCCTTCATTCCAGCACATCTGTTCTACAATATCTATCTCTTGTCTGCAATATACAGTCGGCCTCTTACTGGTCTCAATGATTTGGGAACTGTGAATTAAAATATTCATTTATTATTGTTTCTGCTGCTTGTCCTGTACCTTTCTGCTCTGTATTATCATGAATTTGGAGATGTGAGGAAATAAGTTTTTGATTTTTGCCTATGCCGTATTCAAACCCTGTCGTATTAAAGCTATTCATGAAAAGATTCTTAGTCCTTGGACTGTGTCGTGATGATGTGCTTATTCTAAGAATGTTAATTCCTTATCGCTAGTGATAAACACACAGTGGTATCCTTACAAATTCTTGAAGTTTCTTAATGCTTTGGAGTTTCATTTTGAACTGGAGCAATAAAACAAGACCTTTCTTAATCTTGTAGCACTTGTGTGATTGTCTCAAACACCTTTCACTATAGTTGGGTGTTTCTGCAAAAGTGCTTGCTAATACATTAGGGGCCATTTAGGATTTTCTTTGGCATGGCAGCAGTTATTTTATGTGGATTAAAGGCCTCTAAGAGAACTTTTCCTTGCTATGTGCATAAGAGTGCATGCAGTAGCAAGAAGGCATGAAGGTATGTTCAGGGTCATAGGTTAGGCCACTGGTTCTTAACACAGTCCTTGGTCAGGTTTTCGAGATAACTACAATGAATAATGCATGCTCTCTCTCCATTGTATGCAAATCTCTATCATGCATATTCATTGTGGTTATCCTTAAAACCTGACCAGCTAGGGGTGTCCCGAGAACTTGGTTGAGAACACCTGGTTTAGATAGAGCACGGGCGATGTCTTGTGTACTTCACCCACGTAGGTGTAAATGGACATGGGTGCGTTTCAGCTGCAATTGTGCAGTTCTTTTAGAAAGGCACATAGGTGCCTTTGTCTCTATAAAATAACCTCAAAATAGATGCCTACTTGGGCTTCTAACTTAGGCAACCGATGAGAAAATTACCCTCCATGTGTTTTAGACAACTTATAATTATAACTCGGAAGAATGTGTCTATCTTCTCATATGTCTAACAAATACCTTTATTCAAAATAGGTCTCCACAGAAGTAAAAAAAATGAAATAACCATTCAAAAAAACATTTTAAATTTCAAGGAGACGTCGAACTACGGAAGGCAGAGCACCCATGTTTTAAGTTCTTCCAACATCCATTTCATCTGTCTCCAAGGAGATTGGTAGAACTTAGTGTTTGTTCTGCCTTCTATAGGTTCTCCTTGAAGATTTTTTTAGAATTTTTTTTGAATGGTTATTTCATTTTTTTTCCTTGTGGTTGTCTATTTTAAATATTGATTTGTGGGGTAACTACTACTACTACTAATTTGTAAAGCGCACTACAAGGTGTATGCAGCACTGTGCATATAGATGTAAGAGTCCCTGCTCATCACAGCTTACAATCTAATCAAGAAAAAAACTCCTAGTGAAACTGGGGACTATAGAGTATGGCAAGATACACATAAGTAGTGGACATGAGAATGAGTAGCATAAGGATCCAAAAGCGGCTTAAAGGTGGGTTTTAGCCTGGATTTGAATAGGACTAGAGAAGGGGCCTGGTGCACAGACTTCGTTCCAAGCATATGGAGCAGCAAGATGGAATGAAAGAAGTTTGGAGTTGGCGGTAGCAGAGAAGGGCACAGATAAAAGGAATCTGCCAGAGGAGCGGAGTTCCCAAGGTGGTGTGTAGAGTGAGATAAGAGGAAAGGTAGTGAGGAGTCACAGAATGAATGCGCTTGTAAGTAGGTGAAGTTTGAACTGGATGCAGAAATTGATAGGGAGCCAGTGAAGTGACTTGAGAAGAGGGGTTACATGAGCATAGCGACACTGGCGGAAGGTAAGCCGTGCAGCTGAGTTTTGAACAGTTTGAAGGGGAGAGAGATGATTCAGAGGGAGACCAGTGAGGAGCAGGTTACAATAGTCAAGGCGTGAGGTGACAAGCGAGTGGATAAGGGTCTGGGTGGCTTGAGTAGAAAGGAAGGGACGAATGTCACTGATACAGAGGAAGCGGCAGGTTTTAGCCATCTGTTGGATGTGCCCAGAGAGAGAGAGTAGAGTCAAAGATGATCCCAAGGTTGCTAGCTGAGAAACGGAGGAGTGTAGTGTCATCCACAGAAATAGAGAAAGGAGGAGGTGGGTTTAGGGGGAAAGATAAGGAGCTCAGTTTTTGCCATGTTCAATTTCAGACGGTGGTGAGACATCAATGTTGGATAAGCAAGCAGAGATCCAGGACTGGATTTCTGGTGAGATTTTGGGCGCAGAGGTAGATCTGAGAGTTTATTAGGATTTGATAGACCTCCCTTGGCAGAGCAGACACAGCAGTTTACAAATAAAATATTGTACATAAAACAAAGACAGAAAAAGAAAGGAACTCATTTTCAAAATGGAGTGGAGGAGTGGTTAGAGCACTGGCTTTGGGAATCAAGAGACCAGGGTTCAATTCCCACTAGCACTCCTTGTGGCCTTGGGCAAGTCACTTAACCCTCCATTGCCTCAGACAAATCAATGTCCCTGCTTAATGTAAATTACAAAGTTTAAGTTACAATGGTAACCGCTTTGACTAAAATGATAGAGCAGTAGAAAAAAATCTGTTAAATAAAAATAGAACGGAAGAAGCAAAAAGTGAGGTGTTAAGTAGAAAGTAGATGGTAACAAATCCCAGCACAAAGGGAGGACTGGTTATCAAAGGTGCGAGTCTCAGGTGGCATCTACTCCAAATGCCTGGGAGAACAGGCAAGATTAAGGAGCTTCTTAAACTTAGGGAGTGAGGATTCCAGGTGGAGCTGTGAGAGAAAACAGATCCAGACTGAAGTGGCAACGTAAAAGAAGGCAGAGTGGTAATTAGATTCATATTTGGGGCATGCAGAGGATGACAGGACCAGGCAGTTATCTTGGAGGTAGCGAAGACTGCGTTGAGGCACATACGGGGTGATCAAAGAAGAAAGATAAGGTGGGGCATGGCCATAAAGGACCTTGTGGGTGAGGGTAAGGAGTTTTTCTCCAGGACCAAGAAGGAAGTCAGTCCTCACATATGGGTGACATCGGCACCGACGGAGCCCCCGTGCGGAGCATTTCCCCAGCTTTCAAAGAAAGCCTTTGGGAATGCAGTGCGCATGCGCAGTCCCCTTCCCACCCAAGGGTGCCATCTTGCTCAGTCTTTTTCTGCGGAGCTCGACGGACATGAGTTAGTGTCACCCGGGAAAAGTTGGGTTTTTTGGCGATTTTCGCACAATTTTATCCGGTTTGACGCCGGTTCCCCTTCCCACCTGGGCTTGGTACACTGGTATCGAGTCCGGATTTGTGATTTTCGGGTTTTGTCCTTCGTGACTAGCGTTTGCGCTCTTTTTGTGTTTTCACTGGCAGCCCAGTCGTTTGACCTTGCAGGGGCCCTTTTTCCCCCGATGGCTGACAGCGGGTTCAAAAAGTGTGATCGGTGCAAGAAACTTATGTCTCCCACTGATACACATGACTGCTGCCTCCGATGCCTCGGGCCCCACTATGACCCGCTGGCCTGTGGCCCGTGCGGCAAAATGTCATTGAAGGTGCTTCGGAGCCATCAGCGTCAGAGAATATTCTCCGATTCCGCATCCGGCCGGGCCTGGACTATGTCAGAGGCCTCGACATCTCGGGAGTCCGACCCCAAGTGCCGTCGGGGGTCCTCTGAAAGGGAGTCTCCCTCACGGGAGCACCGAAGGAAGAGAAAGCTCATGAGGGCAGCGTCGGTGGAGGTGCCTGGTTCCTTGAGGGCCAGGTCATTTAGCCCTGACTGCTGCCCCGGGCTCTCAGAGTCGGAGAGGCCTTCCAAGCTACCTCGTGTGGAGCCGGAGTCACGTAAGTGCAGTTGTCCTCGTGGACTCTCCTCCGGGGGAGCCAACGTCGGGCCCGACGCCATCGGGGTACGAGTCGGGGGCTGCTGAATCTCCTGAGCTTGGACTCAGGTTGACGGCCTTGGAGAGCAGCTTGGCTGCCTTCATGGAACAGCAGTGGGTGCTGATTGCCGGTCTAACCGGTGCATCTGCCCTGACCACCAGGACTTCGACGTCTAAGTCGACCTCGGAGACCAAGCCAATCCTCAGTCAAGATCCCCTTCGACCTCCCGTGCGGGGCCGAGGTCGTCGACACTGATACCCTCGGCGTCAGGGCGGGTGACACCGAGGCCCACATGGCCGGAGCCACTCTACTCCTTGGAGGAGGAGACGGAGGACAAGGAGTCCCCGGACACCTTCCGGACCCGGTGCATCTCTTCGGACTCACCGGAGTCCGAGCCTCAGAGATGGTTCCCTCGGAGGATACCCGGTTCTCGGACTTCATGAGGGACATGGCCAAGGCCTTGGCCTTCCCTGCGGACGCTGAGGAGGAGCCTCAAGCCTAGGAGCTCAATGCCCTCCAGTATGATTTTCCTCCAAAGGAAGCCTTTACTGTACCGGTTCTTCTGATGCTGGAACGGCTGCTCTTACATATGTGGGAGGCACCGGCCTCGATGCCGGTTCTTAGCAAACAGGTCGATTCCATTTATTGAGTCCATAAGAGACCTGGGTTCCAAAAGGCGCAGCTACCGCACCACTCCATGGTTGTGGAATCGGCCATGCACTGTCTGAAGAGTCAGAAGATGCACTCCTCGGTGCCCCCCGGCCAGGAGGCCCGGAACCTGGATGCCCTTGGTAGAAAGTGCTTCCAGGGCTCTATGCTGTCTTGCCGTGTCCAGACTTACCAGCTGAACATGGGCATGTACCTACGGGACCTGGCAAAGGAGATTGCCGGGTTCTCGGCTGGCCTCTCCGAGGAACCTTTGCAGAGGTTCAAGGCTTTGTCAACGGGGATTCGAGAGTGCTCGAAGTTTATCTCTCGAGCAGCCTATGATGGCTTCGAGGCTTCGGCCCGGGTAGCCGCGGCCGGCATTGGTGCACGCCGTCAGGCCTGGCTACAGTCATCAGATCTGGAGCCATGGGTGCAGGACAAGTTGGTCGATGTCCCCTGCCGAGGTGATAACCTTTTCGGTAAACCCATGACTGAAAAGGCTGCAGAAATCAAGACTGAGACTCTCACCAGGACAAGGCTGTCGAGGAAAACTTCTGCCCCTTCTCAGAAAAAGAAGGGCTCGGGGGAAAAAGCCCTTTTTCCCAAGGAAGGGTGCTGCCTACAAATCCTACCCTCACTATCAGGCCTCTCCAGCTCCCCAACAGGGCCAGCAGGCCAAGGGGCAGGGGCATGGGCCCCGTAGGCAGAAGGCCCCCAAGCCGCCAGCTCTGGATCCTGCACAGCAGGGAGCGGGGTTTTGACTCCCACAGCATAGCCTCTTCTCCACAGCTGGCTCCACTCAGCACAGGAGGTCGGCTGACCCTGTATGCGTACAGGTGGCCAGCCATCACAGGGGATACCTGGGTCCTCAGCATAGTCCAACAGGGCTACATGCTCCACTTCCACTAGCTACCCCCCTCCTACTTTCCAGGGGAGCCTCAAGACTCCCTCTGCACAGAAACCACCTCCTTCAGGAGTTGGCAAGTCTTCTAAAGGAACAGGTGGTGGAACCAGTGCCTCACCACCTGAAAGGGCAAGGCTTCTACTTCAGGTACTTTCTGGTACCCGAAAAGAACAGGAGGCCTCCAGCCTATCCTAGACTTGCGAAACCTAAACAAGTTTCTGGAGAGGGAAAAGTTCAAGATGCTTACCCTTGGGATACTGCTGCCCTACCTCCAGCAGGGAGACTGGCTATGCTCCTTAGACCTAAAGGATGCTTATATTCACATCCTCATTCATCCAGACCACAGACAATACCTCAGATTTGTGGTGGGAGGAAAACATTTCCAGTACAGAGTACTTCCCTTTGGCCTGACTTCCACCCCCAGGGTTTTCACCAAATGCCTGGCGGTGGTGGTGGCCCATCTCAGAAATCAGGGAATTTTTGTCTTCCCATACCTGGACGACTGGCTCATCAGAGGTCAGTCTCTCCAGGAGGCCAGACAAGCCACTCTTCGCACTGTCTCTCTTCTTCAGCATCTGGGCTTTGTCATAAACTACGCAAAGTCCACTTTGCTCCCCTCACAGAACCTAGAGTTTATAGGGGCAAGATTAGACACCCTGCAGGTGAGGGCTTACTTGCTCGAGGACAGGGTCCACAGACTGATGGACTTGGCCAACCAGTTCCTAAGCAATTCTCTGGTCTCCGCCAAACTCTTCCTGCGGCTCCTGGGCCACATGGCATCCACGGTACATGTGACCCCGAATGCCCGTCTGCACATGCGGACAGTTCAGTGGTGCCTCAGAGCTCAGTGGGCGCAGGCCACAGGCGACCTCCGAGACAGGTTTAAGAGTGTCCAAACCACTCTTGGACTCCTTGCAGTGGTGGCTACATCTCCCAAACCTTCTCAGGGGGGTACCCTTTCAGGCCCCAGCACACACAAGGGTGCTGACGACCAATGCTTCTTTAAAGGGCTGGGGTGCACATTGTCAGGGCATGTGCACTCAAGGCCTCTGGTCTCCTCAGGAGGCCACACAACAAATCAATCTTTTGGAGCTGCGAGCAATCTGCTTGGCTCTATAGACTTTTCTCATGCCCTCTCTCACCAGTCTGTCCTAGTTCAGACAGACAATCAGGTAGCAATGTTCTATGTGAACAAGCAAGGGGGCACAGGGTCCAGACTCCTATGTCAGGAGGCTCAGGCCCTTTGCTCCTTTGCAGTCAAACAAGGCATGTTTCTCAGAGCGGTTTATCTGCCTCGTCAGGAGAACCTTTTGGCAGACAAACTAAGCAGGATTCTCCAGCCTCACGAATGGCAGTTGAATCCACTGGTGGTTCAGCACCTCTTTCTACAATGGGGACTTCCATCCATCGATCTCTTTGCCAGTCCACTGAACCGTCAGCTGCCCAAGTTTTGCTCCAGACAGCCGCGTCCCCTGAGAGTAGCAGCAGATGCTTTTCTGATCTCTTGGTCGACGGGCCTCCTGTATGCGTTTCCTCCCATGCCCCTGGTGACCCGAACTCTGTTCAAGATTCTATGGGACAAGGCCTCGGTCATTCTGGTAGCCCCCAGATGGCCGAGGCAACCGTAGTTTCCACTTATGCAATTGGCAGTGGAAACTCCATTCCCTTTGGGGTTGCAACCCGATCTTCTGTCTCAGGATCAGGGTTCCCTCCTGCACCCCAATCTCAGATCCCTCAATCTGATGGCCTGGCTGCTGAAAGGATAGTGCTAGCTCCCTTACTTCTACCTAGGGAAGTTGAGGAGGTGGTCCTGGCCTCGAGGACTACACTGGCTGCCTATCCCTTTCCATATCCAATATAAGGTTCTGATTTTTGTTCACAGGGCTTTGCACACTGGTGTTCCTCTTTATCTCTCTGACTTGGTGCACTTTCATTGTCCCTCTAGAGCACTTCGAGCGATTCACGCTAACCGTCTTTTCCTTCCACCCCCTTCTAGGGCTCATCTTGAATCAACACGCTCTTCTGCCTTTTTCTTTCTTGGCCCCCGCCTTTGGAATTCTCTCCCCCTTTCTCTATGTCTGGAGTCATCCTTTAGTACTTTCAAGGCTTCCCTCAAAACTCACCTTTTCTGTACTGTTTTTGATCTCCCTTCCCTTCCTGCCCATAGTTGATTGGTCCGTATCTCTGATTTCCTTATTCTATTCTTTGCTGTCTCTTTTATGAATAATTGGCGTTCCTTTCTGTTTCCTCAGTAGCTTTGTTTTATTGTACACCGCTCTATGCCTTTTTGGTTTAGGCGGTATAAAAAGTTTTATAATAAAGATAAAGATAAAGAGGAGGCAATCCACCAGAAAGTCCTATGCACTCAAGTGGCGCAGATTCTCAGTGTGGTGTGCTCAGCACAATGAAGATCCTTTCTCATGCCTGTTGCCAGTAGTGCTACAATACCTTCTTCACCTGTCAGACCTAGGCCTTAAGTCCAATTCTCTTTGGGTCCACCTCATTGCTCTTTCAGCACACCACTCACCGATGGAGGGACAGTCGCTGTCGGCTCACCCCTTGGTGTCCTGCTTCCTCAGAGCCCTGCTTTTACTCAAGCCTCCGATTCGTCCCCCTATCACTGAGTGGGACTTGAACGTGGTCTTGCAACAACTTACTCGCCCACTGTTTGAGCCGATGGCTACTTGCCATTTATGCTTCCTTTCTTGGAAGGTGCTCTTCCCAGTAGCTCTTACCTCGGCTAGACATGTGAGTGAACTACAAGCTCTGGTTTCTGATAGACCGTACACACGGTTCTATAGGAACAGCGTGGTCCTTCGGACTCATCCGAAGTTCCTTCCAAAAGTTGTCTCCTCTTTCCACCTCAACCAGGAGGTGGTTCTTCCGACATTCTTTCCCAGGCCGCATACCAGCCGGGCTGAAACAGTCTTGCATACTCTGGACTGTAAGAGGGCATTGTCCTTTTACCTTGAACGTACACAAGGGCGTCGAAGGGCTACTCAGCTCTTTGTCTCCTTTGACCCTAATAAATTGGGGTTACCTGTCTCCAAGCATACGTTGTCCACTTGGGTAGCAGATTGTATCGCCTGGGCGTACAAGGCAGCCAACCTCCCCTTGCAGGGTCGAGTCATGGCCCACTGTGTCAGGGCAAAAGGCGCGTCAGTAGCACATCTCTGCTCTGTTCCGTTGGCAGACATCTGCCGGGCCGCTACTTGGCCTTCAAGCCAGACTTTTGCAGCCCACTACTGCCTCGAGAGAGAGTCCCGAAGGGACAGTGCTTTCAGACAGGCGGTACTCCATAATCTCTTTGAGGTTTAGGCAACTCCTACCCTCCGGCCCTTGTGTTGGGCTACTGTACGGGGGCGTTCTCAGAGGATATTCTTCTCATGGATGCTGAGGCTCTGCAGAGGGAGCCATTTTTTCAGCTTTGGGTTCCCGGTAGCCTAGAGCTGGGGAGTCCCATATGTGAGGACTGACTTCCTTCTTGGTCCTGGAGAAAGAGTAGTTACTCACCTGTAACAGGTGTTCTCCAGGAGCAGCAGGAATCAGTCCTCACGACCCTCCCTACTCCCCTGGAGTTGCAGTCATATACTTTATTTTGTTTTTTGCTGTCTTTTAGCTATGTCATCAGACTGAGCAAGATGGCACCCTTGGGCGGGAAGGGGACTGCACAGGCGTGCTGCATTCCCAAAGGCTTTCTTTGAAAGCTGGGGAAATGCTCCGCATGGGGTTTCTGTCGGCGCCGACATCACCCATATGAGGACTGATTCCTGCTGCTCCTGGAGAACACCTGTTTCTCCAGGACCAAGCAGGAAGTCAGTCCTCACTTATGGGTGACGTCGGCGCCGACGGAGCCCTCGCGGAGCAATTTCCCCAGCTTTCGAAGAAAGCCTTTGGGATTGCAGCGCGCATGCGCGGTCCTCTTCCCGCCCAAGGATACCATCTTGCTCAGTCTCCTTTTTTCCGCGGAGCCCTACAGACATAGTTTGTTACCACCGCTGAAAAAGTTGATTAATTCTTTGTTGTTTTCTCGGTTCGCGTGTCCTTTTCCTGCCCGGCCTCGATTTTTCCTTATCGAGTCCGTTCACATTTCTTTTTTTTTTGTTTTCAGTTTTTAACTGGCGTTCCCGCCACTTATTTTCCACCCCTGGCGGCCCGGTCTTTCGACCTCACGGGGGCCCTTTTTCCCCCTATGGCTACCAGCGGGTTCAAAAAATGTGATCATTGTTCTAAATTAATGTCTCTTACAGACACGCATAATTTCTGCCTCCGTTGCCTTGGACCCAACCATGACTCTGGGAGCTGTGGTCCATCTGGCAAGATGTCCTCCAAGTCGCTGAGGAGTCGGCAATCGCAAAAGGACAGAATCTTCTCTGACCCCGAGTCCGGCCCGGACCTCGTCGGAGGCTTTGACATCTCGTGACTCCGGCCACGAGCTCCGTCGGAGAAACTCACGCGGGCGTTGTCGGAGGACGCACATGGTCCCTCGCGGGCCGGGTCGCATAGCCCCGCCAGCCGCCCCGAGTCCTCGGAGGCGGAGAGACCTTCTAAACTTCCTCGACTCGAGGTGGAGCCGCAAGTGAGTACTATTGTCCTCCTGGACTCCCCTACGGAACCGTCGTCGGGGCCCGAGTCGGTGGCTGCCGGGTCTTCTGGGCTTGACCTCAGATGGACATCCTTGGAGCGCAGTATCTCTGCCTTCTTGGACCAGCAGCGGGTTTGGATGACCGGCATCGCCAGTGCATCCGCCCAGACCACCGGGACATCGACGCCCAAGTCGACCCCGGCGGCCGAGTCGATCCTTGAGTCGATGCATGCTCGAGTCAATCCTTGGTCGAGGTCTCCCTCGGCCTCCCGTTTGGGACCGAGGTCGTCAACGCCGGCTTCGGCATTGGGACGAACCCTCGCCCGCACGGAGCCCCTCGATTCCTCCACGGAGGCGTCGGACTGGGACACGGAAGGGGATGAGTTGCCCGGCTCTTTTCAGACCTGGTGCGTCCCCTCCGACTCGCCCGAGTCGGAGCCTCGAAGGCGATCCCCTCCGGAGGATACGCGCTTCTCTGATTTTGTGCGGGATATGGCCAAGGCTTTGGCTTTCCCCGCGGATCCAGAGGAGGAGCCTCACGCGGAAGAGCTCGAGGCACTCCAGTACGACTCTCCCCCGAAGGAGGCCTCTACCGTGCCGGTCCCTCCGATGCTAGAGCGGCTGCTCTTCCGCATGTGGGAAAGCCCGGCCTCAACACCGGTGTTAAGCAAGCGGATCGATTCGATTTATCGAGTCCTGTGATAAGGAAGCTTATCATAGCTCAGGAAGGAGCTATAGTAAAGGTGAAGTGACTCTGAACAAGCAACCTGTCAGTTCTGGTAGAAATAAGAAAACAGAATTTTCCCATAAAAGACTACCAGTCCCAGAATGCTCCAGGTTTCCAACAGCCATTAGAGGAGCTGAAGTGGGGAAACGTGTGTTCAATCAAGAGGGCTATGAGGTGTAATCCCCAAGCACTCATCTCAAAGGGCAGGGCCTGATTCAGCACAGCTGCTCTGTGCTAGGGTGGAGCACTCATCTAAGCAGAATAAAGGTAGAGTTTATTTTACAGAGAATTATCCTCATCCTCAGTTTCATCTGGGAGATCCTCAGAATCAGCTTGGAGATCCTCAGCTTGGATGTCTTCATTATCTGGAGGATCATCAGAAGCAGAAGCCAGAACGGACGGACAGAGAGGGCAAGAAACCCTTTGGAAGAAAGAAGAGAAAAGCATTTGGGAGGTCTAAAGGAGTCCAGAGCAGTACATATACTGGGAGACATTCAAAAGGCCAGCGTACACCATTGGACTGGGGAAAACCAGAGGAGTGGTGCTGCAGAGCTAGGCATCTCCAGACGGTACCTGTGAGGGAGACGGCTGCACTTGGAAGGGACCCTAGGACCCGTGCCAGAAGGTATGTGAAGAGAGATCCAGTGTCCAGGGATCTGGATTGGAAGGCTGGACATAAGAACTGGACTACATACTGGCCAGGCTATTTATCTTAATAAACGTTAGATCCATACGAAATAAAATACCAATCATCAACGACATGATAAAAGACACAAACCCGGAAATCATCTGCATTACTGAAACATGGCTCACTCCCACAGACACCGTACTACTAAACCAGTTAACATCACATCAATATGATACATTCAGCTGCCATCGGGATGCAAAAAGAGGAGGTGGCACTCTCATACTCGCTAAAAAAGACCTACAATTCACCTTAACATGCCTAAACAATATAGATGGAATAGACATCATCAACATAGAAAATAGAACCCTTGCACTTACTCTCATATATAGACCCCCTTCAACTGATCAAAAAAACCTCTCCTCCATCTTAGAACTTGCATGCACAGCATCACCAAACAAACCTCTCATAATCCTAGGTGATTTGAATCTCCCTTCCCTGAATAACTCTCAATCAGACAATTTCATGGATGCTATGACCCAAATGGGTTACACTCAGATAATACATGCTCCCACCCACATAAAAGGCAACACCTTAGATCTCATCTTCCTTCCCTCCTCCCTTCTTAATAACCAACACCAACATACCCCTCCAACAATAACAGAGGTACCATGGTCTGATCACTACCTTATCACACTCCACCTCCCAGCCCAAGCAACACTAAACACAACAAACTCATCACCCCACATATCACGTTTTACACACTTTGACAAAGCTAATTTCCTTGACAAAGTATTACCCATACTCAACACAAACCTCCCAGACATCGAATCCGCTGTAAACCACTGGAATCAAACAGTCCAGAAAGCAGCTACCCCCACACATACCATACAAAAACAAGTAAAAAAGACAGAAAAATGGTTCACGAGAGAACTAGCAAATATAAAAAAACAATTGAGGAAACAAGAAAAGAAATGGAGGAAAACTAAATCTGACGAAAACAAATCCCAATATATGACCACCCTCAACAATTACAAAAACGCAATTAACAAGTCAAAAAAGGATTACCACTCCAAAGTAATAAACATGGCTATCAACCGCCCCAGAGAACTATTCGCAATCGTAAAAACTTTGACAAAAGCTAAAAACCAAGAGCCAAAACAGTCGGCTATAAGCACACAGACCTTAGCAATCCACTTTGCAGAAAAACTAAAGTGCAAATCCAACACCATACCAATGACACTACCTACAAACACTGAATCTAATAACACATGGACCTCCTTCCACACGATAGATCAAAAACACCTTCTTAGGATCATAACACTTATCAACACCACAACTTCTCCACTTGACCCATGTCCTGTGTCATGGATCAAATGCACAAAGGAAGAACTCGCTGAAAACATCCAACAAATGGTGAACCAATCCCTTGTCCAGGGCATCATGCCCAACGCCCTAAAACTCACAACGCTTCGACCAATAATAAAAAACAATAAACTTGACCCAAGAGACCCAAACTCTTACCGACCGATAGCCAGCATTCCATTTATAGCTAAAATAATAGAAAAAAACGTCCAATTACAATAACAAGACCATATCGATGAACACAAACCCTTAGACTCTCACCAGTTTGGCTTCCGCCCCTATCACGGTGTAGAAACCCTTCTAACTACACTGATAGACTTCCTCATCAAAGGCACAGATGATAGCAGTCAAGGCTTCCTACTCCTCTTCATAGACATTTCTGCCGCCTTTGACAACATTAACCACCTCACTTTGATCAATAGACTAGAAAATCTAGGAATAGGTGGGACAGTACTCAATTGGTTTAAGTCTTACATCACAAACAGACTAATACGTGTTCAAATAGACCAGGAAGTGTCAGAAACCTTCCCCCAAGGACAAGGAATACCCCAGGGATCCGCCCTTTCTGCCCTCCTTTTCAACCTGTACCTCCAACCCATTACAAAAATATTCAGAAAACACAAAATTAGTCACTTTATCTATGCTGATGACATCATGCTTGCTCTCCCCATATCCACCAAAAATCCTACCTACGATGCCCTATCAAAATGCATGATGGAGACCACCTCCTGGATGGAATCTAACTACCTTAGCATCAACCTCAAAAAAACAGAGGCAATGTTCGTAACAAGATCACCAGTGACCGAGGACACCTATCCAACATCAATCTCAATCATAAATACAACTATACCCGTCAAAAAAGAGGTAAAATACCTAGGGGTAATAATAGACCATACACTCACCATGCTACCACATATAAAACAGACGGTAAAAACCATATTCTACAAACTCAAAACCATACAACACCTAAGACCCCTTCTTGACACCCATGACTTTAGATCAGTTGTTAACACACTCATCACCCCACACTTTGACTATTGTAATAGTCTCTTAATTGGCCTACCACAAAAAAGTACATACCTACTTCAAAGAGCCCAGAACATCTGTGCCAAAGTAGTCACTAAAGCCCGCCTTGTAGACCATGTAACCCCAATAATGCTGGAACTGCATTGGCTCCCTATAAACAGCAGAATCAGATATAAAATCCTCCTAATCACATTCAAGCTCCTAAACAACATCGCCCCCTCATATCTATCCATGCTATTACATACCCCATCAGAATCAAGAACTCGCAGACTAAACGCAACACACTCACTTGAAATACCAAATTCATTCAAAAAAACTAAAAAATCCACCAGCACCAGAGCCTTCTCATTCACTGCCCCCATGCTCTGGAATAATCTCCCAATAAACCTTCGGATCATAAAAGACCTCACCCAATTTAGAAAGGAACTCAAGACATATCTTTTCTCCGAACACTATGAAATCCCATACCCCCAAGTCCAACCACACACCATCCCCAAACACTCAAACACAAAGCCCTAAAATCACACTCAACTACCCACACACATACACTCACCACATACTCCCACCACATACACCCCAAAATACTCCCAAGAGATGAAAAAAAAAAGGAAATAAATTCCTCCACACACACACACACATATGAAAGGTAGAAAACTCTGACTACCTGTAAAAAGGTAGAAAAATTCTGATCAACACTATGATACAGAAACTTATTAATGTATATAAAATGTAAATAGTTTCGACAATTAATGCACAGTTATTTGTATAAAGTTACAATGTTATAAATCTCTGTTAATAACTATTATCTGTATAAAGTTAAAAATCTCTGTTCCATGTAATGTATACATTAGTATACAAATTTGTTTACTTGTTCCATGTAAACCGCCACTGATCTCTGGAAGGGGCGGTATAGAAGAAATAGATAAATAAATAAATAAATAAAATAAACTCTAACAGCAATGGAAGCTCAGGTATGAACACTGATCTATGCCCTAGCTATAACCTTGAAAGACAGCAGGGAAACAAGTATTCTCCTGAAAGTGCTCCATTGAGAAATTCCTCTGTGCCAATCCATGATATTGAACCCATGATTGTTGAAGAAGGGGGAGGAGTCTTAGATATAGGCTGTGAATACATGGATTGCTCTCTGTCTAAACTCCTTTGGTAATTTACTGTTACAAAGTACAGCAACCATCACAAAGAAATACAAACTTGTTCTTTAATCTACTCAGAAAAGCTCCTGAGTAGGATTTTGGGCCACGCAGTAGAAAGCAAGCCAGCTAAGGGGTTTCAGCTGGATAACTGCTAGCAATTGAGCCTTACCTAATTGCTCGTGAGCTCTGAGGGAATCACTTCTGAGTCTATGTGTGAAGATATAAGTTAACCTGAAAAGAACAGTTTTTCCCTTCTTTGTGGGTTTTGCTTGTTTGAAACACTGCTAAGAAAATATTAGCTAAAGCCTACAGAAAAGACCAGTTTGTTACCAACCAGGTCTTTATTCTTTTGCTTTGATTGCCTGACAAGTTCAACTGTTGTTTTCCTGATTTTGTTTTTCTAAGTTTAACACTGAAAGCAAGTATCCTGTTTTATGTGCTACCAAGCATATCTGTGTTGGGAGAAATAACCCCATAAATAAATATCTTATTGGCTTTACACTCAAGCACAACTAATTATTGTGAGCAGCTGTGTCTGGTGTGAATGGACTGCATTTCCCACAATACCTTGCAAATCATATTGATATATGCACTTGCCAAGACTGTGAACATTCTCACCCAGGCAGCCGTCTGACAGTTCGCAAGAGCCCCGGGTTCCAGAAGGCGCAACTGCCACACCACTCCATGGTTGTGGAATCGGCAATGCTTCGGCTTAAGAGTCAAAAGATGCACTCCTCGGTGCCCCCAGGTAAGGAGGCCCGTAACCTGGATGCCCTCGGTAGGAAGTGCTTCCAGGGTTCCATGCTTGCCTGCAGGGTCCAGACATACCAGCTGTATATGGGCATGTTCCTCCGAGACTTGGCGAAGGAGCTCGCCAGGTTCTCGGCTGGTCTCTCCGACGAACCTTTGCAGAGGTTCCTGGCCTTGTCCGATAGTATTCGAGAGTGCTCGAAGTTCCTTTCTCGGGCGGCCTACGACGGCTTCGAGGCGTCGGCCCGAGTAGCCGGAGCCGGCATCGATGCCCGCCGACAGGCCTGGCTCCAGTCATCCGACCTCGAGCCGTGGGTACAGGACAAGTTAGTCGATGTCCCCTGCCGAGGTGACAATCTTTTCGGCAAGCCCATGTCCGATAAGGCTGCGGAACTCGAGTCCGAGACTCTCACTCTGACTCGACTGTCCTGAAAGACCTCCGCTCCCACGCAGAAGAGGAAGGGTCCGGGGAAGAAGCCTTTTTACCCGAGGAAGGTGCTTGCCTATAAGCAATCCCACCTTCAATACCAAGTACCTGCGGCTTCCACTCAGTGCCCACAGACTAAGAGTCAGGGGACTGGCCCCCGCAGGCCGTGGGCCCCCAAGCCCGCTGCACAGCCCCCTGCCACGCAGGGTGGGGTTTTTTGACTATGCCAGCATAGCCTCTCCCCCTCCGCGCCCGTCGCTCAGCACGGGGGGGCAGGCTGATCCACTTCGCTCACAGGTGGCCAGCCATAACATCCGATTCCTGGGTGCTGCAGGTGGTTCAAAGGGGCCACCTCTTGCATTTTCACCAGGTGCCTCCCCCCCTACTTTCCGGGGGAGCCTCCGAGGCCCCCTCTGCACAGAGACTTACTCCTTCAGGAGCTGCAGGGTCTACTGGAGGAGCAGGCTGTGGAGCCAGTGCCCCAACCTCAGTGAAGTCAGGGGTTCTACTCCAGATACTTCCTGGTCCCAAAGAGGACGGGAGGCCTCAGACCATTCTGGACTTGCGCAACCTCAACATGTTCCTGCAGCGGGAAAAGTTCAGGATGCTTACCCTTGGAATCTTGCTGCCCTACCTCCAGCAGGGAGATTGACTATGCTCCTTGGATCTAAAGGATGCCTATACTCACATCCTGATTCATCCGGACCACCGACAATATCTCAGATTTGTAGTGGCCGGGAAACACTATCAGTACCGTGTGCTGCCTTTCGGCTTGTGCTCCGCCCCCAGGGTGTTCACAAAATGCCTGGCGGTGGTCGCGGCCTTCCTGAGGCTTCAGGGCCTGTTCGTTTTTCCTTACCTGGACGACTGGCTCGTACGGGCACAGTCGGCCCCAGAGGTCGCGCAGGCCACGCAGCGTATGGTGGCTCTGCTTCAGCACTTGGGCTTCGTCATAAATGTCGGGAAGTCCACGTTGCGCCCCTCTCAGGATCTCGAGTTCATAGGAGCTCGGCTCGACACTCTGCGAGCTCGTGCCTTCTTGCCTCGAGAGCGAGCCGACAGGCTCATGGCTTTGGCCGGCAGGTTCCACAGTGCGTCTCCGGTTCCGGCCCGGAGGTTCCTGCAGCTGCTCGGTCATATGGCCTCCACGGTCCATGTCATGCCGAACGCCCGACTGCATATGAGGCCTGTCCAGTGGTGTCTCCGCACTCAATGGCATCAGGCCACAGGAGGTCTGGCGGACCTTCTGCAGATCTCCGACTGCCTGGTCTCCTCTCTGCAGTGGTGGCTCCACCTGCCCAACCTGGTACGGGGTATGCCCTTTCAGTCTCCCGCACCCTCCCAGGTGCTGATGACCGATGCCTCTCTCTTGGGATGAGGAGAGCATTGCCAGGGAGCGCGCACTCAAGGCCTTTGGACTCCTTGGGAGGCGGCTCAACAAATCAACTTCCTGGAGCTGCGGGCGATCCGCCTAGCTCTGCGGACCTTCTCTCACCTCACTTCTCACCAGTCCGTACTGGTGCAGACGGACAATCAGGTGGCCATGTTCTACGTGAACAAACAGGGGGGCACGGGCTCCCTCCTGCTCTGTCAGGAGGCCCGGCGACTGTGCTCCTGGGCTGTCGACCACAACATCCTCCTCAAGGCTGTTTACCTGCCTGGGCAGGAGAATTGCCTGGCCGACAGGCTGAGCCGGGTCTTGCAGCCCCACGAGTGGAGGTTGAACCCCGGCGTTGCCCAGCAAATCTTCCGCCGGTGGGGCACCCCCACCGTGGACCTCTTTGCCAGTCCCCTGAACCGGCAGCTTCCCCGGTTCTGCTCTCGGCATCCGCATCCCCTCAGAGTGGCCCCAGATGCTTTCCTCATTTCGTGGTCCACAGGCCTACTGTATGCCTTTCCTCCCACGCCGCTGGTGTCCCGGACGCTCTTCAAGGTTGCCCGGGACGGGGCCTACGTGATCCTGATAGCACCCCGAAGGCCGAGGCAACCCTGGTTTCCTCTGCTCCTGCAGTTAGCGGTGGACACCCCTCTCCCTCTGGGGTTTCAGCCCGATCTTCTGACCCAAGATCAGGGTACTCTTCTGCACCCCAACCTCCGGGCCCTTCACCTGTTGGCCTGGCTGCTGAGAGGGTAGTCCTGGCCCCGCTCTCGCTCCCCCCGGAGGTGGAAGCTGTCGTCCTGGCGTCTCGGCGACCTTCTACCCAGATGTCTTACGCACTCAAATGGCGTCGCTTCTTCACCTGGTGTTCTCAGCGTTCTGAGGACCCCTTCACCTGCCTAGTGTCGGTGGTACTGCAATACTTGCTGCACCTCTCCAATCTAGGCCTCAAGTCCAACTCTGTCAGAGTCCACCTCAGTGCTCTCTCTGCACATCATTCGCCGGTGGAGGGCCAGCCCCTTTCCTTGCATCCCTTGGTGGCGCGTTTCCTCAGGGGCCTGCTTCTGCTTAAGCCCCCGTTGCGCCCTCTGGCTCCTGACTGGGACCTCAATGTGGTTTTACAAAGGCTTACTTGCCCGCCTTTCGAACCCATGGCTACCTGCCCCCTCCGCTTCCTCTCATGGAAAGCTCTCTTCTTGGTAGCCCTCACCTCCGCTAGGCGCGTTAGTGAACTACAGGCCCTAGTGTCGGAGCCCCCTTACACTAGGTTCTACAGGAATAGGGTTGTCTTACGGACTCGCCCTAAGTTTCTTCCTAAGGTGGTTTCCTCATTCCACATCAATCAAGAGGTGGTTCTTCTGACCTTCTTTCCCAGGCCACATACCAGCAGAGCTGAGACTGTTCTGCATACCCTGGACTGTCGAAGAGCCTTGTCCTTCTACCTTGACCGTACGCGTGAGCATAGGAAAGCTGCCCAGCTTTTTGTTTCCTTTGACCCCAATCGGTTGGGGTTATCTGTGTCGAAGCGTACGCTGTCCATCTGGGTAGCTGACTGCATCGCCTGGGCGTATGGGGCAGCCGGCCTCTCTTTGAAGAGTCGAGTCACGGCGCACAGTGTCCGGGCGAAGGCGGCGTCTGTCGCACACCTCTGCTCGGTTCCGTTGGCAGACATCTGCCGGGCCGTTACTTGGTCTTCTAGCCAGACTTTTGCGGCTCATTACTGCCTGGAGAGGGAGTCCCGCAGGGATAGTGCTTTCGGACAGGCAGTCCTCCACAATCTCTTTGAGGTTTAGGCAACTCCTACCCGCCGGCCCCGATGTTGGCTACCGGCCGGATTTGTATTCAGAGAAGATTCCTTCCTTCTGTGCGGTTGAGCTGGAGGGAGCTCTCTTTTCCAGCTTGAGGTCTCCGGGAGCCCTAAGCTAGGGAGTCCCATAAGTGAGGACTGACTTCCTGCTTGGTCCTGCAGAAAGAGTAGTTACTCACCTGTAACAGGTGTTCTCCAGGAGCAGCAGGAATCAGTCCTCACTACCCTCCCTCCTCCCCTGGAGTTGCAGTCATTCTTATGGTTGCTGTCATCCGCTATGTCATTCGACTGAGCAAGATGGCATCCTTGGGCGGGAAGAGGACCGCGCATGCGCGCTGCAATCCCAAAGGCTTTCTTCGAAAGCTGGGGAAATTGCTCCGCGAGGGCTCCGTCGGCGCCGACGTCACCCATAAGTGAGGACTGATTCCTGCTGCTCCTGGAGAACACCTGTTACAGGTGAGTAACTACTCTTACAGGTGAGTAACTACTCTAAACTGAATTCTTTGAGGGAAAGGTAAACAATGATTATGTATGAGCAAGGGGGTATGATACGATCAAATTTCTGGGCATGTGTTAGAGCACAAATGATGGTGGTCTGGATGGTTTGAAGACATTTTAACTGTTGGGGGGGGTCCAATAAAGATGGGGTTAGAATAATTGAGGCAGGTAATTACTGTGCTGAGGAGAAGGGTGGTAAGTATTGACTGGTCAAAGAAAGGGCAGAGGACTGGTAAGTATTGACTGGTCAAAATGGGCGGAGGACTGAAAATGCAGAGCCAGTAAGATAAGAAATGTGAGTAGAGAAGAAGAGCTCAGTGTCAAGGTGGACACTAAGGTATTTGAAGGAAGGTAGCAAAGTAATGGGGGTGGTGCCAAAGGAGGGAGCAAGAGTATTTTGAACCTGTAATCCAGGTGGTGGTGCCTTTAGAAGGGTTGAATTTTAGTGCATTATTGTGCAGCCATGTTGAGATGAAATCAAGGGTGGAGTTAATTAACGGAGAGGTCAGGTGACACTATCAAGGCGAGCAAAAAGTAAAATGTCATCCGCGTGCATATAGAATGGAATGCCTAAGGATTGAATAAAGGTAGCAAGAGGACTGAGAAAAGCGTTGAACAGGAGGGGTGAAAGAGAATTGCCAGCATAAAGATAGTACTGAAAACCACAATACCGTGAACGTTTTTGTTTCTTCCATTAAGAAATACCTTTGGTTTTTTGCAACAGGTAGTTTAAAAATAAAGGAGCTGATGTGTTGACATGGCTGATGTACGTTTAGAACATAAGTGGATTTTTAAATCACTAACTCTTACCTGAGGAGGCGATGAACAGTGCAATTAATTTGAATATTTTTCAGTAAACGCTAACTTATCCTTTACCCAGAAGTAAGTTTGTTTTAATGTAAATGGTGGTTGAGTGGTATATGTACCCAGTGGGCATTTTCTGGATAACTATACTTGATAAATCCACTAAACATAATTGTCTGTGGCAGGGTACAGTTGGTCATTCTGAAAAATGAGACTTACATCATGGAACTGTGATGTTTTCAGGGCGGCTTGATAGCAGCTGATGGTTCCTGATGCGGGATGGAGTCCATAATGTGGCGCTTATTAAGCTGGCAGAACGATGGTGTGATACAGGTAGAAACATAGAGGAGGAGAAACAAATACAAAATAAACAGTTTTCAGTATAATCAAGTTTAAGACAATATATATAAACACTACGCAGGTTATATAAGGTCTTTGTAATAACATGCCATTGCTCCCTTTCAAAATAAAGTAAGACAGACAAAGATTTATGTGCAGCCAAAAGTTATATGCATAAATCTATTTCCTGCTCAATCCTGTCTCCAGAAATGACGTTCCCATGCATGGGTAGCTTCTGCAAGGAGGACTAAATGCACACGTTTAACCGAAGACAGGATGCACAATTTTTAAAAGCCTCGTTTCTGCATTTGCGCCCTTGTTTGGTGTGCAGAAATGGCTTTGAAAATTGCCCTCTTGGGACTAGATTTTCTAAAAGGTACTACTGCACTAATGCAAATTACTGCTTGGCAGCATGTACAGTTTACCACAGGTTCCATTTTGTGCAATGGAAATTATTAATGCGTGTCTAAAGTACTAGTGCATTTTAGTAAATCTAACCCTTGCTGCTTTAGATTCAGCTTCCTGCTTTGTACCACTAACTGAACAATTTAAGTGGGACTATGAATTGTGGTCCATGTGCATGTAGTGAATTTCAGAAGTTGACGTGCAGCCAGTGACAGGTATAACTTAACATCCAAATTCTGTGCGCTGAGTATGGACCTCCAGTCCAGTGTGCTGCTCTTCAGAGAATTCCGTTTACAAAGGAGGACATTGTTTCTCTTGCTATTTTTCTGCTTTCCTCTTATTTTTGCATTTCCACAGCTGAGACTATAGGGGGAATTACATCCTACCTCTGAGTTCCACTTGCTTGCATGCTTCTACCTACTACTCTCTTGTTGCTTGGCTCTGTTTTTCTTAGTGTACAAAAGTCCCAGTCAGAAACAATCTCCTCTGCAGACTGGTTCCAGTTGGGTATTAGAAATGTCCTTCACAACTCAGACTAAGGAGACCCTGCATGTTAGGGTGATCCATTAGCTTTAACCCTTTAAATGTAGGTTTGCGGTATCCTGAAAAGGCATGTCTGACGGCAGAATGATTAAATAGCAGAACTTTTTCTAAATGCAAACCCTAGGCACAAACAAGGCAAGGTCAAATGTGAGTTTCAAAATGGTAAAATAAAATGGTAGAAGGATACAAAAAGACTGAATGACCTAGATGCAAATTGATTATTTTACTGTTTAGAGCTATGCCATGTAGTTACTGCATTGTTAATCGCGAGACGTCACCCTGGAGAGAAGAGCGACCGGCCCTGGCGCTTTATGGTAACTCTGCCATGCTGCTTCTGTGGGTCTGGTGGATGCCCCCCCCCCCTCTCTCATACTGGGAACACCACTGGTAAAAGTGGCATAGCTGGGTTGAGAGAATATTTGGACATTCCTAAAATAAAAGTTCATAAACCATTACTAAGGTAGACTTGGATAATTTCACTGCTTATCTCTTGGAGTAAGTAGCATAGGATCTGCCAAATCCATTCAGCCACACAGTCTGTGTTTTAAAACACTAGCCACGGCGAATATTAAAAATTTGAGAGTAGTTGATGCTATCTGGACAGAGCATTGACTGGCATCTCTATTCAGACAGCAGGAATATTTAGTTCACTGTTCAAGTAGGTCAGAACAGCCTTTTTTTTGCCATTACTGTATGTGGGGGCAAGGACAGTGACAGAATTCAAAAAGACTTTCCTTGGGTAAATCCATATTGGCTTTCTCCAATTAAACCAGGACTATCTACATGTTAAGTAGTAATTTATTCTTTATAATGGTTTTTACCATTTTGCCTGGTACTGACATCAGGCTCACTGGTCTGTAGTTTCCCAGATCTCCCCTGGAACCCTTTGTAAGGACCAAGGAGTCAGGAAAGGAGACCTAGGAAACTGAATCATTAACAGTAGAAGACCACCGGGGAGAGAGAAACTAAAATAAAGCATAAATAGAGACAGCTGAGTGTGTGGGTCACTGAGACTAGGAAGGGAGGGGGAGGGGAAGGGGAAGAAACTGAATAAACAATAAAAATGTTGCATTTCTTTGTTATGGTGGAATTGCTGCCAGGCCATGGTGTAAGTGTACCCACTGTGGGGTGGTTGGTTGAAAAAAATAAATTGGCGTTACATTGGCCATTCTCCAATCTTCAGGTACTCCAGATGATTTTAATGATAGTTCACAGAGTACTAATAGTTGGTCTGCAATCTCATGTTTCAGTTCTTTCAACACCTTCAGATGTATACCATCTGATCCAGGATATTTGCTGCTATTTGGTTTATCAAATAGTTGTAATATTCCTTCCTGGTTTATTGATATTTCTTTCAATTCTTCCGATTCATCGCCTTTAAATATCATTTCAGGCATGGGTAACCTCCCTACATCTTCAGTAAAGACCACAGCAAAGAATTCATTCATTCAGTCTCTCCACTATGGCCTTGTCCTCCCTTAGTGCCCCTCTTACACCTCTATCATCTAATGGTCCAACTGACTTTCACAGTTTTTGCTATAAATGTACTTGAGAAATGTTTTAATATGCATACCTTATCGGTCCTACAGTTCATTCCTCCACCACTGGGTAGTGCACCTCCTCCTGCAACATGGAGACTGGACAAGTCAAACTTGTGACATCACCGGGTATATCCTGCTGGTCTTCTCCCATGATCCCCCAGTGTGTCCAGTCTCCATGCAGCATGAGGACATAGTGAGCCTAGGTGCTGGGCTCACTTGAGAAGCAGTTTAGGAGCAGTTAGTCAGGATTTGATTTACCTTGCATTTCTTTTGCCCTTCTTTAGGTGTAATCCTGTAAATTGAATTAATTTTCATTTAATTTCATTTACTTTTACTTTATTTATTTTCATCTAGTCTGCCTTAGTGTAAAGGGGGGTTCTGTCCCTTTCAAAGTTCACGTTGCCAGCTAGCCTCTCTGCTTGGGATTCTTCGGTCTCTGTGCCCGGTGATGATCTCTCCCCCAGGACTGTACGGGGGAGAGCTCTGTGGAACACCTGCATTTTGGCAGTGTCCATGCGGCAGATTCCCATCGCGGCGGGAGCCTCAGGCCGTTCGAGGTTCTTTAGCCGGTGGGCCGGGGCTCGCAGCGTCTGCTACTCCTGGTGGTGCGAGGCAGCAGCGTGTCTGGACAGCTCTTCACCCCGCAGCTACAGCGGGGTAACTGCTGCATCCCGACGCCACAAGGGAGTCTCTCGAGTCCGCATGGAGGGGCTCTGAGCTCTTGCCGCCTCTGTGGTGTTTGGCGCCAAACGGGCCTGCTTTGGATTGGCGCCATTTTCTCGGCAGGGCTGAGGCCTCGTGGCGGAGAGCGGAGCAGCCCCACGTTTGAGCAGACGACGCTGTTCCACGCGGCTACACCCAGATAAGGACTTCCTTTTGCTGTTACTTTTAATTTTAATTCTAATTTTAATTTCCTTTTAATTTTAATTTCCTTTATTTCATGATAGTTTATAGTTCTTTGAATGCAATGTGATTGGTTTGGGTTTTACTTCTTGTGGGGTGCCTTTTACCTTTGTCTGCTTTCTGGCAGTTAGCGACGTCTGTCAGCAGCAGGTTTCCGTGCTAGGATTTGGCCATTCAGGGTCATCGGCGGCACAACCACCTACAAATTGAGCCCTTTCTGAAATTGTCATTTACATAAGGATGCTATTTCCATGTTTATATGCTTGGAAATTGTGCAGACAGCCTCTAAATGTCGTTATGCCATCTGCAAATTTGATCGCCATGCTTGCTGATCTCTTTTCCAGATCATTTCAGTGCAGTAGATGTTACCAGATGCCAGTTCCAGTGCAGATCCCGAGACATTCCGCTATTTACGGGTCTCCTGTGAGAAAACTGGCCATTTAGTCCTATTGTGTTCCTGTTTTTGATCCATTTCCCATTCTATAATAGCACATCATCTCCTTCCTCAGGAGAAGTTCATAAGGGGCTTTGTCAAGTACCTTCTAAAACATCCAGATACATATCATTTGGCTTACTCACATGTTTATTAACCCTTTGAAAAGACAGCTTGGTGCTGCTTTTCAGAACAAGTTCTATCATTTAACTGGCACTGAACTCAGATTCATTGGTCTGTAGTTTCCAAGATCGCCTTTGAAGCTCTTTAAAAAAAAAAAAAACCCGATTAGTGTTACATTAGTAACTCTTCAATCTTTAGAGATCATTAATACTAATGTTATGATTGAGCCTGGCTGATATTATGAATGATCACTATTAGACAAAAATTAGCTAGGTTAAGACACTTTGATTTGGTTTTCTGCACTATGTTATCAGAGCGCAGCTTGCCCATTTGGCGGGAACACTGCCCATCTGGGCCATCTGGGGAAAGGCCCCTGCTGGGGATCGTGAGAAGTGTTGCTGGATGGCACAGTCCGGGGCTTAGTGTTCCAGGGTCCTGGAAGGGTTGATAGCGGCAGTCAGGCCTCCCTGTCTTTGCTATGACGGTCACCTAGGTTCAAGCGTCCTGTGTTTTGGGTGACAGGAGTGGGACACTTGGACATGTGGTGCTGGATGTTGGATAGGCTCATACTTCTTAGGTGCACTCTCCTTGAGTGCGTCTGCATGTCCGTGTTCCGTCTGTGATCTCATGCTCAGGTGATTGTTGCAGCAATGACAGAGATCGCTTGGGATATCGTGAGCGGGGTTGTCATGGTGTTGCATGGGGTTGCCAATGCAAGACGGGGCCATCCTGAGGAGTTTGGGCCTCAGTCATCAGCTTTCCCTTCGGTGTCCCGGCTGTCCAGGAGGCACCCCTCCAGATCCGCCGGTCCAGTTCTTCTCTGCCTCTTCTCAATGTGGGCAGGGGGGCTGGCAGATCTGGAAATTCACGTCCACTGCACGTTCTACTGTTTTACCTCTGTCTTGGGGTTCTGAGGTCATATATTCCCAATCATTTGTTTGGTGGGGTGCAGCTGTCTGTTGTGCAAGACAAGGTGGTCAACAGTCGGAGGCTGTCGTCTATTCCCCTTACCCCTGAAGGTGCTCACAATTTACGTTTTTTGTACCTGCGGAGGTGTATGTTGTTAAAGGCTAGCAGGCGCACCTGTGGGACCAGAATCCTCGGTTCTTCCGACCTTCCGTTGAGGTGCGCGTGTGGGGTTTATTCCCTTGGTCAGCTAGCAACTTGCTTCACCCATTGGGCCTTCCCTTTCCTCAAGGCATCGTTGCGTCCCACTTCTTCGTGGGGGCTCGCCGCAGGGCCTGGAGTTATGCTCAGCCGGTTCCAGCCAGGGCTGAGTCCTTGGGGGGAGGCTGCGATCCTAACGATACAGGGAGTGCTGGGATCCGTTCAACCAGGTTCCTTCGGGCCCAGCGTACGTCGTCTTTTGCTGGCCGGTTTAGGTCTTCGGGTCGTGGCGGTGCTCCGAGTAGACCAGTAGGCTGCACAGTGCTTGTCTTGGAGCAAGCGCGGGATATCTGTAGGTTCATATTCAAAGCCGTCCGGTTACATGTCCCTCCATTGTGGAATGCTGTACTAGTAGGCATACTTCATATGCTGGGCTTACAAGTTGGCTTCCGCGCTGCTCGGAATCAGCCAAGGTGACTGCCGGTTTAGGCTGTGGAGTCAGCCTGGAGGAGGGGCCTTGCGTTCTCTGGACAATGCCCTGTTCGGTTGTGTGCCTTGAGGCCCTTATGGAGTTGTAAAAAGGAAAAAAAAAAAAAAGAATAATCAAACAGGAAAGCCTTCCTAATTGTCCCCACTTCTTTTTTATAAGGTTCTGTCCCTTTCTTCCGGGAGCTTGTCCGGAGCGTGGTTAGACTCAGCTACATTTTGGGGATCCTTTATGTACAAGGCGTTTTAGTGTACGCAGCACGCCCAGTGTTCCATCGTCTGACTGGAACGGTACGCGGTACGTCAGCCGTGGCAGGCATTCACGGACACGGTAGCGGATCGAGCGCTGTAGGTGCTGTCTGAGATCTCCGGGATGGTGGCCTATTTCGATCGGCAGGGTGGAGTCGGTCGGGTGGTCAGGGTGGCCCGAGCGAAGGGACAGCGTGCGCGGTTGAAGCCTTGGCGGCCTGCGTTTCGGTGGGGACACTGTGGTGGCGAATGTCCTTAGCGGGGTCCAAGTGTTTGCCGGAGGAGTGAGATTGCATCAGGCGGTGTGCGCGCCGCGTGTGCTCAGATGCGGTCAGCCCATATTGGACCTCATGGCGACCTGTCAGTCTGCGGCGACAGGTCGATGTTTAGCAGAGGACATATGAGGTTACTGGATAGCGTCGACGCATTGGTACGGAGCCGTGGCCCGGTCCATTCTATGCCTTTCAGAGGTCATAGTGAAAATGGCCGACTGGGTCTGATTGCTAAGATATGTGCTCTTCATTAGTCAGTGGGGACCATTACCAGTGTATTCTGCAACATTTGCGTGAGCTTGCATAATCTTTACTTGCAACCAATCGAAATAACTGTCCAAAACCAGTTGATGCAGTCACTACTTGAATTTGCCTCGCTTGACAGTAAAAAAAAAAAAAAAAAAAGACATATTTATTTTATACCGATAGGTCACTCACAGCATATTTGGCGATTCCTCGTCCTGGTGTTAATCATGCAGATAATTTCTGCTCTAGTTGTGGTGATGTGACTTTTACATCACAAAAATGGCATATGACTGTGGCGGTTCAGAAAGCCTACAATTTATATTTTGGCTGCAGAATAAAAGATCAGGATAAAAGCTAGGCGCCATACATATGCTGCAATACATGTGTAGCAGATCTCAGGCTGTGGATGGATGGGAAAAGACCATCAAAGTCTTTTGCGGTTCCAATGATCTGGAGAGGGCCCATGGATCACGTCGGCGATTGCTACTTCTGCATGGTTCCTCCAATTCCGGAGGGCATATCCAGGTGATGTAAGCGGTTGGCCTACTGGCATTGCGTCGTGGGCGTGGCTACCAGAGTCTCCTTTCTTTTTTGTCACACCATGTAAGACTCCACATCTTCTGAAACAACGCTGGACTCTGGGGCACTTGACACCCTCTTATATGCCCTTGGTGGATCACGCTTGGTTTATTGCAACTCATTGCTTAGCTGCATTCCACATTCTCAATTAAAAAGACTCCAACTGGTCCAGGACATAGCTGTAGAGCTACTTTGTGTTGCAAAGAATAAAGCCCTTAAGAGGTGTGACAAATAGGGTGTTTGACGCTGGTGGTTTTTCCATTTCCCTCATTTTGCTTCCCACCTCTGTCTGGATGGACCTCGGTTCCGTTCTCCCTCGTGGAATCCGGCTGTGCCTGTTTAGTTGTCGGTTTGGGACTTACGCAAGAACACTTTGCTTGTAACCTGCGTTCCTTGGACCTTAGGTGAGGTTCTGTCGCTTTCTGGGAGGTCTCTTCGCTGCCTGTCCCTCCGTGGAGGCGGGTTCTGCGGGAGAGCAGCGGTTGCTAACACTTGACACCCTGGTGGGGTCGAGAGCCAAGGGGGAGCTCAAGCGGATTTTTCAGGCGAAGCTCCGGTAGCCTTCTCAGTAGGTCTGTTTCTAGGGCGTTCAGTGTGTTTGCGATGGCGAGTTTGTCTTTCTGAAGCACTAGCGCTGCTTGGGGCAGAGTTCTGTGCTGTTTTCACCAGTGAAGAGGATCCAAGTGGGCTCTCGGTCGTGTCTTCCTGGTTGGCTTACCGCCTGTTGACGTGAGGAGCGGGCTGGGGTCGGTGCCTGCTCTGTTCGTTTAGGGGCCGAGCCGACTGGATAGGTCCCTCCCAATGATTACTGCTCTGGTACATCCCAGTGGTGGAGGACTGAACTGTAGGACCGATAAGGAAATGGAAATTACACTTACCTGGTAATTGATGTTCCTTGAGGTAGTACAGTTCATTCCTCATTCCCGCCCGGGGATGGATGTTTCAGACGCGAGGCGTCAGTTCCGAGTATGCTTTCGGATCCTAGAGTCGGCAACGGGCTCTGATTGGCAGGTAATCGCGAGAGCAACCTTTTCTGCCTATACTCTTCCTTAGTTCTCCTTCCTTCTAGCTCTCTGTCTTCCGCTGTTTGGTGCGCAGGGGGACAGGGGCACGGAGGAGTGTGTTTTCGGCCTTTCTTTTTGGGGCCCTGTGATTTTAAAGTTGAAGTTTGAGCATAGCTTTGTATTTAGTACTTTAACTGGTTGTTTGTTTGCTCCTTTGAGTCTGCTTTGACAGTAGGTCACTGGGGGATCATGGGAGAAGACCAGCAGGATATACCCGGTGATGTCACAAGTTTGACTTGTCCAGTCTCCATGTTGCAGGAGGAGGTGCACTACCCAGTGGTGGAGGAATGAACTGTACTCCCTCAAGGAACATCAATTACCAGGTAAGTGTAATTTCCATTTTTTGCATCCACAAAATTTTTTTTTCCAAATTCTCTTTGCCTGCCTTATCAATGCCTTGCATCTAATTTGCCAGTGCTTATGTTCCATGTTTTTGTCATTTGACTCCTTTTTTTTTTCATTTCCTGAAAGATGCTTTATTTGGCTACAAAACCATGCTTTAACCTCACCTTTAAACCATGCTGGTAGTTTTTGGCCTTCCTTCCACTTTTTCTAAAGCATGGAATACATCTTCTCTGGGCTTCCAAGATGGTATTTTTAAACAATGCCTATACTTGATGCAAATCGTTAACATTTGCAGCTGCTCCTTTTAGTTTTTTCTTAACTATTTACCTCCTTTTATCATAGACTCCCTTTTGAAAGTTAAAAGGTAGTACTGTGGATTTCCTTGCAATTCTTCATTTATTAAATCAAATGCAATCATGCTATGATCACTGCTGCCAAGTGGCCTCAGTAGAAACATAGAAATATGACGACAGAAAAAGACCACATGGCCATATCAACAACTACAACAGTCCCCTTTTTTCCTTTAGAAATACTCTTGTGTTTGTCCCATGCTTTTTTGAATTCAGATACTGTCCTCATCTCTACCACCTCCACTGGGAGACTATTCCATGGATCCACCACTCTTTCCGTAAAGAAATATTTCTGCATATCACTCCTGAATCTATCCCCCTTCACCCTCATCCCATGTCCCCTCATAGCAGAACTTGCTTTCAATCAAAAGAGGCTCTCCCCCTGTGCATTTATGCCACGGAGGTATTTAAACATCTCAATCATGTCACCTCTATCCCGCCTTTCCTCTAAGGTGTACATATTAAGATCCTTAAGTCTGTCCTCATATGCTTTATAATGAAGACCACTAATCATTTTAGTAGCTACCCTCTGTACCGACTCCATCCTGTTCACATCCTTTTGAAGGTGCGGTCTCCAGAATTGCACACTATACTCCACATGAGGTCGCACCAAAGACTTGTACAGAGGCACTATCACCTCCTTTTTTTTTCTGCTAGCCATTCCTCTCCGTATGCGCCAAAGCATCCTTCTAGCTTTTGCCGTCGCCTTTTCTACCTGTTTAGCTACTTTGAGATCGTCAGACACAACCACGCCTAGGTCCTGATTAGGTGTCAGCAGCTCCCAAGAGCTGAGGAAGTTACCAAAGCAGAGTTTTAAACCTGCCCCACTAAAAAAAATATTTCTACTTAAAGTACCAAAAATAAAGTAATTTTGTTTTAAAAATATACCAAAACCCTTTTAAGAACTGCCAGTCAGAGAGCTAGCAATTTAAAAAATAAACCCTCAAAGTCTTACCTTTGAATTGTAGAGCCCCTGTTAGGAATGCTGCTATTACTACTTGTCTTGTGTATAGTGCTACAAGGCATATGCAGCTCTGTACAGACATGTGTGAAAGACTCTCCCTACTCTTTTTAGAAATTACATTCTAGTCAAGACAATGCAACAGCTGAGGACGAAGACACATCCAGGGGAGTGTCAAGGAGACCGCATAGGAGATCAGGATCCAAAAGCAAATTCAAAGCGGTAAGTTTTCAGTCTGGATTTGAAAAGGGTTAGAGATGAAACCTGACATACAGACTTGGATAGTTTGTTCCAGGTGGAAGGATCAAACTCTGGAGTTGGCAGTAGAAGAGCCCAGATAGAAGGGATGTGCCAGAAGAGCAGAGCACCCGAGGAAGGGTGTAAGGAGAGGAAAGGTAGTGAGGAGCAACAGAATGAGTGCACTTATAGGTCTGTAGGAGAAATTTGAACTGGATAATGTGGAAAGATGGAATGGAAACTAAATTGGTGTGGTACACAAACCTTCCTCACAGGTAGAAGAAATGCATATCGATATTGTGTATGTCTTCAATTAAAGCTCTGACAGGGGAAGTACTAGTGGTAGGAGATTTCAGTTTGCCGGATGTTGATTGTGATATCTCAGCCGTGCTGTCATCTCTAGAAATAGGGAGCTCTTGGATTCTTTATAATTGTGGTTCTCAACCCAGTCCTACTGTACCACCCAGCCTGCCTGGCCTTCAGGATATCCACAATGAACATGCATGAGCTAGTTTGCATGCCCCAACCCATACATATTCACTGTGAAAATCCTGAAATGCAGACTGGCCAGGGGAAACACCAGGACTGGGTTAAGAACCAGGGCTCTACATGGAGAACTGGTAACAGAACTCATGTGGGAGGAGGCGATACTAGACTTGGTGCTTACAAATGGGGAGAGTATTTCTAATGTTGTAGTGAATCATCATTTGGCATGCAGTGATTACCAGATGATGTGCTTCAGGATGAGGACGTGGGTGGAGATGGCTCATTCAAAAGTGAGGGTTCTAGACTCCAGAAAAAAGAACTTTGCAAAGATGGGGGTGTGGGGGATACCTCAAGGAGTCATTAGCTGGATAGAAACAACTGGGGGAAGTCTTACAACAGTGGGCAAAATTGAAAGGAGACATTGTAAAGGCAATGAATGGGACATCTGTTCAGAAAGTAAATAAAAGTAAGAGGAAATGGAGGTTGCTACAATTTACAAAATAAGTAGCTGAAAAGGTAAAGAAACAAAGGGCAGTCTTCATAAACTATAAAATCACAGAAAGAAGAAGACAAACAGCAATATCTGGAGAAGCTAAGGGACGCTGATAAAACAGTCAGAAAAGCAAAGATACAAATGAAGAAAAAATAGCCAATAGCCAAAAACATGGCGACAAGACTTGTTCGTTTTTTGTTTAGTTTTTTTTTTTTTTTTTTAAGGTATGTTCATGATAGAAGGAAGTGTAAAGGTGGCATTGAGAAACTTGATGGGGAGGAATATGTATAGGATGAGCATGCAGTGGAATTGCTCAACAAATGTCTGTTCTAAGTTCACAAATGAAGGGCCAGGAATGGGACCTCCGAAAACAAAACACAAATAGGAATGGAAATGAGGTTGAACATAAATTAATTACTGTAGGCTATGTTCTATGAGAAACTACCAATAAACTATAAGTGGACAAAGTGATGGGGGCTGGATGTGATTCATCTGAATGCTTTAGAAGAACTTGTAAAAGGTCAGCCAACAGAGCTGCCAGTAATTTCTTAGTGCTTCTTTAGAGTCAAGAGTGATTCTGGAGGACTTGGATGGGTGAATGTGGTTTCTGTCCACAAAAGCGAAGTAAGTAAGAGATTGGCAGCTACAGACTAGTTAATGTGACCTTTGTGGTGAGTAAGCTACCACTTTGATTTATTGGTAAGGCAGTATAAAAACACACAATAAATTAATAGCAATGTTGTTAAAGCAGAGGATGGTGCAGTTTCTGGATTCTAAGGGATTACAGGATATTTACTGGAAGTAGGTCTTGTCAAATGAACCTGATTTTTCTTTGAATGGGTGACTGGAGAATTGAGCCGGGGGAGAGCGCTAGTCATTATGTGGTTGGATTACACTGGTCAACAAAGTTTTACAAAAGCCATGTTACTAAAATAAAAATAGTCATTTCTTATCAATTTTTATATGCTGAACATGAATGTGACCGTGAAATTGCAAAGTTGGCTCTAGTTCTTTTGTAATCTACAAGAATTAATGTTTATATCACGAAATGCATGTCAATAGTAAATATAATAGGCCTTCGGTTAATACCTGTGAAAAAACAAGTCATAGACTACTACTTAGATTTTTTCGCCTGTCTCTTGTACAGCTGTTCAGGAGCTTCTCTGGGGAGTGTCCAGTAGTAGTCAGCCAGCATTGTAATGGACCATTTTCCCTGGTATCTCTGCTCCATCGTTGCGATATCCTGGTGAAAACATTCGCCCTGTTCATCACTAACCATACCACAGTTGTCAGGAAAGAAATCGAGATGGGAATCAAGGAAATGGATCTTTAGAGACATATTGCAGCCAAGTTTCTGATACTGCATCAGCATGTCTTCTACTAGTTCCTTGTAGTTTTCTGCCCTAACATTCCTGAGAAAGTTTGTTGACACTAGGCGAAAAGCATTCCATGCTTGTTTCGCATCACCCTGCAGCAAGTTGTTGAACTGGTCATCTTTGAAGAGCTCTCGAATCTGAGGACCCACAAAAACTCCCTCTTTAATCTTTGCTTCGCTGAGTCGAGGGGATTTTTCATGCAGGTATCTGAAAGCTGGCGAAGTGCGGTCCATGGCTTTCATGAAGTTTTTCATCAAACCTAGTTTGATGTGAAGGGGTGGTAGCAGGATTTTGTGAGCCTCAACCAGAGTTGGGTGCTGGATATTCCTCTCTACAACTGTTACATTTTGTCTGCAATTCCATTCCTTCCGCAAGTAGTGCCAATCCCTTGTTCGGCTATCCCACTCACATAAGAAACACATGTATTTTATATATCCCTGCTGCAGTCCCATTAAAAGGGCAACTACTTTCAAGTCACCACAGAGGTGCCAGCTGTACTTGTTATAGTTAATGGAAGTCAGTAGATTCTTTAAGTTATTATATGTCTCTTTCATGTGGATGGCATGCGCTACTGGAATAGCTGGAAGACTGTTTCCATTGTTCAAAAGCACAGCCTTCAGACTCAGTTTCAAAGAGTCTATAAATAGTCTCCAGTCTTGTGGGTCATGAGTGATTTTTAAGGCATTCATGAGGCTTTCAATATCGGAACAGAATACCAGAATACTTTCCTTTCCGACTGCGTATAGTACACTGCTGACGTCAGATGGCTACAGCAGCCATCTTGCAGTAGTATTGCATTGCATCAGAAAATGATGCAATCAACTCTGGATGATGTGTGCATGCTGGTATTATGCAATGTGATGCAATATTACATCATTCAAGGCTTATTTGGGATGTTGATGTCCTACTGGATTAATTTACACGGTGAAACATCAAAAATGAACTACATGCAATATCTTCAAAACAAGAGCCAATAAATTTTTTTTAATGTTATATTCGTGTTCAGCTCACCAAGATACTACAGATTAGGGCCGTTTAAAGTCAGTAACGATTTCAATGTTGACCAGTGTTCTTGTAACGTCGCCCTTGCCAGTCTCCCCCAATGTCTGCTTCAACGCCTCCAGCTTCTGCAAAACACTGCGGCCAGGTTACTCACACATGCTTCCCGTACAGATCATGTCACCCCTCTACACATTCACTTGCACTGGCTCCCCATTAAATATAGAATTAACTTCAAAATCCTTACCCTGGTCCATAAAGTCATTCATACCGACACACTACAGTATCTATCAGACCTTATCCATCTTTATGCCCCCTCCCCCTGCCTCTTATGCTCTGTCCACTCCAACCATCTGTTTCTCCCCCTCCCAAGGCTCACCTGGACCTGTCTAGGAATTCCACTTTCTTCTTTCTTGGCCCTGCTCTATGGAACTCCCTTCCACCCGCCCTCCATCTGGAATCTTCTTTCTCCAAGAACAAGAAGGAATTCGGTCCTCACATATGGGTGACTTCTGCGCTGACAGAGCCCATGTGGATCCACTCCCCAGCTTTTGAAGAAAGTTTTTGGGAGTTATACCTTGCATGCCTGATCACCTTCCTGCCCAAAGGTGCCATCTTTCCTCAGTCTTTTTTCCACAGAATCCTGCAGACGTGCTGCCAATGCACCCCAGACAAAGTTGATTATTTTCACCGTTCATCAATATTTTTTCTGTTTTCTACTGGGATTGGTTCGATCACCTTTCCACCGCCTGAGTCCTTTGCCTTGGCATCGTAGTTTTCACTCGGATACCTTTTCTTTGTCCTTTTATTTTTGGTCCACAGGTTTTTTTGCTCATGGCCTAGCTGGTCAAGATGTCAGAGTTTGGGAGAGCGTTTGGAAGGTGTGTGGAGGTGACCGGGCTGTGTGAGTGTGCCCAGAGAGAGACGGGACTGATCCTGTGAAGCCGACACTGCTGTCCCTGAGAACATCGGGCAGGCACGCCCGGGACAGCCTGCTCCTGGTGGGGCCTCTCTTGAGTTAAAGGGCTGGTGCCTGGGATCCCTGTTGGAGAGCGTTTGGAAGGTGTGTGGAGGTGACTGGGCTGTGTGAGCGTGCCCAGAATGAGCCGGGACTGATCCTGTGAAGCCGACGCTGCTGTCCCTGAGAACATCGGGCAGGCACGCCCGGGACAGCCTGCTCCTCGTGGGGTCTTTGTTTCCTTTAAATTTCTTACTTGCTGCTCCGCGACCGCGGAGCGTACTCTGAAGGGGCGTGTCTAAAGGGGCAGGTTTCTGCCCCTTAGACGCCCTTTCGACGCCGTGGTGACGCTAGCTTTTTGGCTCGTCAGCTTTATGGTGTTGAGGTGCGTATGCAGAGTCTGTCTTTGCTGATACTTTCCAATTTTGCTTTGTGAGTAGTAAAGGAGTGTTGGGTTTTTTTCTGTCTTGTTTTAGTATTATATTATGGGGAAACGGAAGGCAAAGGCAAGTGTTAAGTCTCAGAGCACCGGAACTAGAGGTGTTAAACTGGTCGGTCCTCCAGACAAGCATGTAGTTCCGCTACCTTTGGCTCAGTCCTCTCCCGACGGTGTCTCTTTGAGTCCCGACGGGAGATCTCCTCCTCCCTGCCCTGGTTCTGGTATGTCTGTAGTTTCTAAGACTCCTTTTGATGGTGGTGGAGAGTTGAGAAATGTTATTGATTTACCTACCGTGGTCTTGGGGATAGATTCCAGTGGTTCTTCGGAACTTCCGGATCTACTCTCTGAGGCAGATGTTACCTTGAGGGATGTTTGGAGGGCCTTAAAATGTATTGATCTAAAAGTATCCTCAAAATTGAATTCTTTGTGTACCTTTACCCAGGAGACTGCAGAAGCTCTGCAGCAACTGGATAAAAAGGTTACCTTATTGGATACAGCTAAATTAGAATCTCAGGTTCCTTCTTTACAGATCTAGAGCCTTTGCCTTCTTTGCACCATCCTGCTGGAACGCTCTACCAGCGACTATCAGAACCATCAGTGATCTCTCCCAATTCAAGAAGGCACTGAAACATCACCTTTTTCTCCTTCACTATGATGTTTCAGTCTCCCCCTCACACCCACCTACTTTCACACCTCAAGGCAGCACCTCAAGCCCATGCATATCACATTCTTAGACTGAACACTCGCAATCACACTTTTACCCACCATGAGAAGCTTATGCAGTTTCATATAACCCAATATATAGCTGCATAAAGTGGCTTGTATATATTTATCATGTTTTCCCTGTTAAGGAACCTGTTTAATGTATACCCAAGTTATTATACCTGTTCACTGTAAGCACAAATCACTAAACTGAGATGTGTAGTTTAATGTTCATTGTAAACCGCACTGATGTCAAATAGCGCGGTATAAAAGAGACACTAAATAAATAAATACAGTCAGTAAATGTTTCAGCTATTAAGGATTCTTTAATTTTACATTCTAAAGTAGAAGCCTTGGAGAATTCTATGCGTCGTTGCAATTTAAGATTTTTGAATTTTCCTCAGTCTTCTTTACTTTCATCAAAAATTCTATTGGATAAATATCTCAAGGAGGTGTTGGCTATATCTGATTCTATAGAGGTTTCGCAAATATATTATATTCCATCAACTTCTAAAAAGGTTAATGCTGAGGCTTCCGGTGACGTCACGGAGCTGATGGCGACTTAGTAGCCTAGCTCCGATCCGATCCCCACATTTATGCTATATTGTGGTTCCCCCATAACTGGAAAGTGGAAGGGAGTCGTGCCTCTGACCTGGGGATGGCTGCCCGAAAGAAATTGGCGACTTTCCAGTCTCCCTATGTGCGGAAGGAGCAGCAGGAGGCGATGCCGACGGCCGCATCTGAGTCGGGTGCGAGGTCGGAGAGCTCTGCAGAGGAGGACGATGTGCAGATCGCAGGGCCGGAGGTACTGTCGCTGAAAACCTGGCTGAATGAGTTTAAAGGCGAAATGCAGTTTGAGATCCAGGCTATGTGGCGGGATATGAAGGAAACTCTGGCGGCTATACAACAGGAGGTGAGCTGCTTGGGGCAGCGGGTGGAAGATGTGGAGAGCCACGTGGAGCACCACGAGGAGGAGCTCAAGGAAATGGCGGCTGAACAGGACAAGCTTAAAGCAATGCACGAGGAGTTTCAAGAGAAACTGGAAGAGATGGAGGACAGGGCCCGGCGGTCCAATCTAAGGATCCGGGGTGTACCAGAAGCAGAGACTTTTAAAAATTGTACGCAAACAGTGCAACGTTTGTGCTTATACATCTTACGGCTCGGGGAGGATGGGGGCCCTGACATGGACACAATCAGCGTGGAGAGAGCGCACCGAAGCCTTGGTGTGCGGCGGGGAGAAGAAAACAGGGGAGAAATATAATTGTCTGTTTGACCAGTTTCCCGCTGAAAGAACGTATACTGCAGACAGCCCGGAAGTTTGGACGCATTGCCTGGGAGGGGGCTGAAGTGGAGGTATACAATGACTTGTCGCGGGGGACTTTGGAGCGGAGGAGATCTATGAGAGAGGTGACTGCATATCTGAGAGGGAACAATCTCCGTTATAGATGGATGTTCCCTTTCGGTGTTTTGCTCTCTGTGAATGGGGTGACCAAGAAAGTTAAAACGCCGGATGAAGCATGGGCGGTGTTGGCAGAGTTGGGGTGTGAGAATTTACCACACCTTCCTCAGCGGGAGCAAAGAGTGGTGGACAAAGCAGGTGGGAGGAAACAGCAGCCGAGATCACAGTGGCAGCGTGTGGGAGAGAAAGGACAGCGATTGAAGCGGCTGCCCCAGGAGCGGGAAAAGGAGTTCCGAAGGATGCTGCTTGAAATGGTGGTGTTGAGCTGCGGGGATGTGGACTGTAGGGGAGCAGGGGCGCTAGTGCTCAGCAGCCCCAGATTCTTGGACGATACTTGTTTCGGTTTGCTGTGGGGCAGAATATGTTGGGGGGAACGGGGATCTCTATATGAGGTGCTCTTTGGGGGGAGGGGGGGAAGAGAGGGATGAATGGCGTTTGGGGCATGTTGTTCATATATTGCATTTATGTCATGGGAGGAAAGAGTATGGGAAGGGGTAGGATAAGTTGACACCGGAAGGCATGGAGGGAGGGCGGTTTGGAGGAAGGGGAAGGGGGGTGGGGGGATGGGAGGGACGGGGAGGGGGGGAGGGGGGATGGGAGGGATTGGGAGGGGGGAGGGTTAGGGGGGGAAAGGAGGGGGAAAATGGTTAGGGGGGTCAGTTCCTATGAGGGCGGGCTTACGGGCTCTAGGGATGGGGTTACGGGAGGAGGGGACACTGGCGGGATGTTGCGGATAGGGACGGTGAATGCCAAGGGTTTAAACTCCCCCACTAAGCGCAGTTTGTTATTTAGGGAAGCTCAAAAGCTCCGGTGGGATGTCGTGCTGATCAAAGAGACACATTTCAGGAGGGGGGATGTGAGCAGAATGCGGAATAAGAATTTTCCGGAGCAGTTCTATTCTTGTAATGCAGGGGGGGGGGGGTAAAGAAGGGCGGGGTTGCTTTACTGGTGCGGCGTGGAAGTGGGATTCATATTGGGGGGCATTTTCAGGACTCAGAGGGGAGGGTGGTGGGAATTAGGGGGCAGTTCGGTGGTGAGGATATAGTGATTGTGTCCGTTTATGGGCCCAATGGTACTCAGGGGAAATTTTGGGAGAAGGTGGGGAAGTTGATAGAGCAGGCAGGGGGGGGGGGGAAAGTGTTGATGGGGGGGACTTCAACGTGGTGTTGGATCCGAAGGTAGACCGGGAACCGCGGGGGGGAGATGGGGGAGGTGGGAATAGGCAAGGGTTACGATCTTTGATGAAACAACTGAATTTGGTAGATGCATGGAGGGTGTTGAATCCCCAGGGGCGGGAGTATACCTTTTTTTCAACCTCCCCATTGTAGTTGGAGTAGGCTGGATATGATTCTTTTGGATAGGGGGTGGCTGCTGGCGGTGGCGCGGGGGGGATATAGTACCCACGGGATGGTCAGATCATGAGGCAGTGGAAGTGGTGATCAGGTGTCCGAAACCTGGGGGGACGACCTTTTGGAGGTTAAATGAAAGTTTATTGCAGAATCGGGAGGTTGTGGAGGATATTCGGAACGGAATAAAGGAATATCTGGCTGTAAATGATACGGGGGAGGTGGGGGAGGTGTTGCTCTGGGATGGGTTGAAAGCGGTTATAAGGGGGAGATTTCTCATGTGGGGGGCTCGGAAGAAACGAGAGAGGGTGAAACGGGAAGAGGCATTGAGGGAGAGAGATTGAAGGCAGGGGAGGCGGCTTTTCGACAGACAGGGGCTCGGAGGGAGCGGCAGGAGGTAGAGAAGATGCGAGAGGAACTAAGGGGTCTTCAGGTAGAGCAAGTGGCGTTTAAATTGCAGAGGGTGAAACAGGTCTATTATGAGTATGGGGATAAGGCGAGTAGATTGCTGGCTCGGCAATTAAAACAGCAACAGGGGGCGTCCACCATTTTTCAGATACAGGAGGAGGGGGACAGGTACAGAGAGGGGATGCGGAAATCCGTCGATGCTTCCAAGACTTTTATAGAGTTTTATATGCTGGCGACGAGGGCGTTGGGGAGGAGGAGATTGCTGGGTATTTAGATGGGATTCCGATGGCGCGATTGTCGGAGGCGGCGAGAGAGGAGTTAGAGGCTTGTATTACTGTGGAGGAGATTGGGAGGGTGGTGCGGGGCCTGGTGGGCGGCAAGGCTCCCGGATTAGATGGGTTGCCGGGGAGCTTTTATAAGGTTTTCTTGGGGGAGATTGGGGAATTGTTAGGGAGGGTGTTTAACGGGATGTTACAGCCTGAGGGGGCGTTCTCCCGGGACATGTTAACTGTGGGCGTGGCCTACCCCAGCTAGGCCCCAAATGTAAGTTGGATGTAATTAATGAAGCAGATGAGAGCACTGATGATAAACAAATTTATACACCTATGATTTATCCTGGATATGCAGATTTGGACCTGTCAGATTCAGATATAGGAACAGACAGCAGATCAGGCTCAATAATCTCAATTGGAATGAAACCAAAGTCAGCTACACATGAAACCATACAGGACACAACAGTATAATCCAGCTCAGTATAGGCCTGAATAGAAGTATAGGTTAAAGATTGCTTTTGAAGCTATTCCTTTAAATCATAGTTCCCGTTTTTAGTTAGACATAAATTGGGAAATTAGAAGCATTATAGCTTACGCAAACAGTCTATGTACCCAACAGATATTAGGTCAGATTGAAGTTCCTTAATTAAATAGAACAAGGGGTGAAGCTGATCATTCTGCAAGAGGATAGGCTAAGCTGTCTCTGGGGCAGGATGCCCTGCTCTTATGAAATTGACTCTAGTCCATTTAGTAAATATAACCGAAATCAGCAAAATATAATAAGTAACTAACTAGCTTTTAGCAGTATAGCGACACCTGCTGGATCTAATGAATGTAATTTTTATATAGAACTTCTGCTTTTTGGTATAAATAATAATGTCTAGTTGGCAAAAATTGATGTACACGTGGAATTTGGAAAGTACCAGATGTTAATTAAAAATTAACTGCATCAGCTGATATCACCTAATAAAAAGCTAAGCTCTTCAGAACCATCTTTGAAGAGGCATGTTGGGATAGTCGAATTAGACTCGGTGTGTCTCTTCCCTATGGAGCTCTATAGCAATTGATTGATTAATTAACACTGTGTCGTGTCTTTTTCTTTCCTGTTAAGAAGCACTGGGAGATAAGAACCCAGGTATTTTGTTATAGGGGTCATTTATATGAGTCTACAGTTTAGTGCCGTGACTCGGATTCCATTGTTCTTTAGCAGGAAACAAACATCCTGAGGACACAAGTTGTGAGTATATTGACAGATATCTGAAATATTACAATGGGTAATAAATCTGCTAAGGTAAAGCAGGAGTCTCAGAAGACTGGGAAGAGAAAGTACGTGCTATAGCAATTGATAAGAAAGGGAGTCCCAATTATGTGATGAAAAGAGAATATGGGGACAATTCTTTAAATTATGTGGCCAAATGGCATTCTGTTACTGCAGCGAACCCCAAACTGCAGTTCCCCCTTGGAGGGACTTTTCATGAATCTAAATTGAAATATTTGCAATCAGTACTAGCGTTAGATGAGAAATCCTGTCATGAATGGATTACTTATAATTTCTGGTGTTCTAAAGCGGCCGAGAAGAGCAAACATACTATTGATTCTACATTTAGGAAGGTCAGAGATCAGGTGTATCGCATGGAAGAGCAAATATGTGTTTTAACTAACAGAGGTAATGATGTGAATAAAACTGTAAATAATTGTGAGCCTTGTACCGTGGCATCTGCGCCACCTGCCTATGAAGATGAGGTTAATGCACTAGCTATTTCTCTGTCTAGAAATAATGTCCCAGCCATAGTCCCTGGTCGCGATCGAGAGGCGCCCTCGATCCGGCTGGGTGCTGTGTCTGATATTTCTACCCCTGTTAAAATTGACATGTCCAGCGTAGTTGTATCACCTTCTGATGCTTCTTTGGAGGGTGCAGTTGGGGGTGGTGAATTCTGTGCCTCTACCCCTATAGATTATAAACCTCGGACGACTAGAGCTCAACGATTGACTAAGGATATTATAGAACTTGAGCAGTTAATTGGCATTGAAGCAAGCCACCTTAAGGGCTTGAATACTGTGGAGCAGTTAACACAGTATCATGATTATCTTGTGAATAAAGCTCGTACATTAGTTGAACTCATTACAACTGTATTTGAAGCATTAGATTTGCAGGTAAAGCAGCATACTTTAAGTTTGTTGCCTCTCAGTACACGTAAGGAAATTGTAATTGAAGCAATGTCAGCTGTTGCCAAGGGACTTGAACATTGGACCAAGGCTCCCTTGATTTCTAACTGTCAAAGTTTACAGTGTTTAACTTTGGAATTGGGTGACTCATCGGCTTCAGACAAACAAACGAAGGATCAGAATAAAGGTGATTTGTTGGCTCCGTTTCGGGCATTCCCGAGAGGAGATGGGGGGTTAGTTACCTTAGCAACGAACTGGTCCCCAACCGAAATTTTTAGCTTAGCTAGATCCTGTCCTGACTCCAGGGAGAAGCCTGGTCAGTTTGTAGATTATTGGCGACAGCTAATAACTACATATGATCCTACTTGGGTAGATTTACAAAATTTATTGAAAGCAGTTTTTCTGAATCCTATAGAGCTAAGGGCAGTCACCCACCCTCAACTGCGTGATAATATTAATTGGGTGTGGCCTGGTATAGATCCTGTAATTAATGCTACGGATGTTGCTCAAATGACTGCATTTAGAGAACATAGGGATAATTTGTTAAAAGCCATAGAGAAAAAGTGTACCCCAGTCCGTGATCTGTCCAAACTCTTGGAAGTAAAGCAGTGTGGGGGTGAGACGGTAAACCAGTATCACACTAGATGTTGCCTAGCGTTCAGAGATTTTTCTCCTCAGAATGCTGAGATGGAAGGTTTTGCTTCTATTTTTGTGAATGGACTGCAACCAGAGATAAAAAGTATTCTTGAAAATGCTTTGCTTGGCTGGTCTACTAAATCTGCACAAGAAATCCTGGAAGCGGCTCTGCATGCTGAGAAACGAATTCAACGACAGAAGGATGCTGATAAAGGTAAACTTGACCGCCAGCGTCAAAAACTTTTAAATTTGCAAGTAGCAAGTTATGAGTCCAACTTCAGAGGACGTGGTAGATCAAGGGGTGGAAGAGGTGCAGCCCCCTTCAGAGGAAGAGGACGTGGCTATATGGGGGGACAGCAAGGGGAGCGTACTTGTTATGGTTGTGGGCAAGTGGGCCATTTTATTAGAGATTGTACTAAGCCAAGGGGCAATATTCCCCAGCCTGGGATACAGGATGGTGCTAGATATCCATCTGTCTCATACCCTGTATCTACCCCTAACCAGCCTTCAGTGATGACTCAATACTATGCAGAGACTGATGTGGATTATAGCGAGGATTGACTAGGCCTGGTTGTGTGTCCAAACACACAGGGGGAGATACGTGCTACTGTTATGGGGTGTGAATTGCTTTTCCTGCTAGATACAGGTGCCTCTACATCCGCCATAGCGCTATCCCAGTTACCTCCACCTCTGTTTGAGGCCCTACCTGCAGCTCCTAAAGTACCTTGTGAAGGAATTGAAGGAAAGACTATAATGCATCAAAAGTTATCAGATGTGCCAATTATAGTGGAGGGAAAATTATATCATACAGATTTTCTGGTAGGCCCTACTCTGCCTGTCAACTTGCTTGGTCGAGATTTTTTATCTAGGAACAAGACTGTTATAAGCTGGGAAACTGGCACTTTGACATGTACCTTGTGTCCCCTGCAAGTACAACAGCCTATAGCTGTAACACCGGCTGTTGCGATTACTCCACCATTGGATACCCTTCCTTCCACCTTGTGGGCAGTACCAGGTGATGATATTGGGCATCTCAATATTCCTCCAGTCAAGATTGAAGTGCAACCAGGAGCTCCACTACCATATGTGCGTCAATATCCACTGCCTGCAACGTCGGTGGCTGGAATACGGCCAGTAATTGAAAATCTGCTAGCCCAGGGTGTGTTGGTGCCTACTTCTTCTCCTTGCAATACTCCTATTTTACCGGTGTTAAAAGCTGATGGTAAGTCCTACAGATTCGTGCAAGATTTGAGGGCAATCAATCGTATTGTCATGCCCATCTTCCCTCTTGTGCCCAACCCTCATGATATCTGGACTCGCATACCATGTGACTCCACCCACTTCTCAGTTATCGATTTAAGCTCCGCCTACTACTCCATAGCGGTAGGGGAGGAGTCGAGATATTTACTGGCATTCACGTTCGAAGGGCGCCAGTATACCTGGACTACCCTGTCTCAAGGCTACACGGAAAGTCCTGCTTATTTTTCACAGGCCCTAAAAGCTGCTTTACAAGACTTGGCGTTGGACAAATCTGTGCTGATCCAGTATGTAGATGATTTACTCATTTGTTCTCCATGTTATGATGCTTGTATTGCTGATACTATGTTAGCTCTTGTACATATTTCTCGTTTAGGATTGAAAGTAAACCAATCAAAATTACAATTTGCCGTACCACAAGTGATCTTTCTAGGTGTATGCCTTTCTGCTGCTGGACGCTCTATTACTGCTCAGAGAATTGGCCCTATAATGTCAATGCCTTTTCCTGCTACTGTACCTCTGATACGACGCTTTCTAGGCCTTCTAGTGTTCTGTCGCCAGTGGATACCAGATTTTGCTGAACTTGCTGCTCCACTTTATGCCCTGCTAGGCCGTGAAGCTCCAGAGGGTATTATAGTGCCCACTGAAGCACAGCATAATGCTTTCCATTCTCTACGGCAAGCGCTATTGAAGTCTCCTTGTCTCTCATTTCCAGACTATAACTTGCCTTTCCGCCTTTATGTAGCGACATCTACTAAGGCTGCAGTATGTGTTCTAGCACAACGTTTTCCTTCTGGACTCAAGCCGCTAGGCTTTTTCTCTCAAGGTTTTGATTCTGTTGTTGCTGGCATGCCACCTTGTTTTCAATCTTTAGCTGCTGTGGTATTTGCAATACAGACCACTGACTTCCTTGTTCTCCAACATGAACTGCATGTGTACACATCTCACTCAGTAGCTAGGCTATTGCATTTAGCTAAAACTCAACCGTTATCTAGTTCTCGTTTACTGTTATTTGATTTGGCTATTTCTCAAGCACATGTAACCTTGCATGAAGTTTCCTTGTTACAACCAGCTCAAATTTTGGCTTCTTTGGAGCCCTTGTTACATTTGTCTGACCCTGATGGAACTCATGATTGTCTTTCTTCTGTAACTGCCTATTCAAAGGCTAGGCCTGATTTATCTGCTGTACCTTTGCCAAACCCTGATTGGGTTCTATTCACTGATGGTTCTGCCTTCCGTGATGAACATGGACATTTACTGGTGGGGTATGCTGTAACTACTGTTGATTCTGTACTAGAAGCAGGAGCGTTGCCATTTGCAAGTGCCCAGTTGGCAGAAGTATTTGCTCTCATTCGGGCCTTGGAGATGTCTACGCATTTGGTTGTTAATATCCATAGTGACAGTAGTTACGCAATCGGAATTTTGTGGGATTTTGGAAATATTTGGGCTCAACTGGGGTTTCCTGACGGCTGCCCATAAGCCCATCAAGCATGCCCGCTATATTGAGCGTCTACTTGCTGCAGTGCTTAAGCCAGCTCAGGTGGCTGTGTTGAAATGCAAAGGACATGATCTTAATGGTACTATGGTGTCACAAGGCAATCAGTTTGTAGACCAAGCTGCTAAAACTGCAGCAGCAGGACCTGCAGTTCCACCACACCTTTTATTAACTCTTCGTTCACCTGCAGCTTCTCCTTCTGGCTCAATATCTTTGGACTTGATGCGTTCCCATCAGGACTCAGCGGACTTCACTGAAAAACAGAACTGGCTCACTTGGGGAGCATCTCCTGATGGTACTGGACTCTGGTTAAAGGACAATTTGATTATTTGTCCTAAATCTTTGCTATATCCTGTTGCCTTATTTTTGCATCACAAATTGCATTTAAGTGTACTGGCTATGACAAAAGCTTTTGTTCAATTGTGGCATAATCCTACATTTGCTTCTGCTGCTCATGCTGTGTGTATTTCTTGTCTCCCATGTTTGCAAGCAGGAAAGTCCGGGAGCACTTTGCGTGCATCGCCTTCTCCGTCCTTGCCTAAGCCTCGAGGACCCTTCCTCTTCTTGCAAATGGACTTTACTGATCTGCCTTGTGCCAAGGGGGGAAGGAAACATCTTTTGGTTTTTACTTGCTTATATTCTGGATGGCCTGAGGCCTATCCGACAAATTCTTTGTCTGCTGCTACTGTTTTGAAATGCTTGCTTACTCAGTTTATTCCTTTGTGGGGTGTGCCTTTACTTTTGTCTTCTGATCAAGGTCCAGCCTTTACGGCGGAGGTATGGAAGGGCATAACTGCATTTTTTGGCCTTCACCAGCAACTTCATCCTCCGTATCATCCCCAAAGCTCTGGCCAAGTGGAACGGATGAATCGGACGCTGAAGGCACTTCTCCGGTCTCTGACTCATGATTGGAGTCAGGATTGGGTGGAAGCTTTGCCGTTTGCCTTATTCTCAGTCCGTAACTCTCCTCAGAGAACTCGACAAGGTCTTACCCCTTATGAAATTGTGACGGGACGTCCAGCGACTACTCCAGCACATGTGATAATTCCACCAGATCAATTACCGGATCCCCAACTATTGCGCAGCGATTTATTATCTTACTGTAAATATTTGTACCAAACGTTAGTGTCTCCTTCCTTTTTGCAGCTTACAAAGCAGGGAGCTCAGTCACAATCAACCCCAGACGTGGAACCAGGAGATTGGGTGCTCATCAAGGATCCAGCACCGAAGTCAGCTTTAGCAGCGAAGTTTCTGGGACCGTTCCAAGTGTTGCTGGTGGGATATTCGGCATTGAAGGTGAAGGGGCGCAAAGCGTGGATACATCTGGACCAGTGCAAGAAGGCGCTGTCCCCTGGATAAGACAACTTCCACCGAGACCACCTCCTGAAGAATTAGTTGAAATAGAACTGGACTCATTTCCTCCAGGATCATCTCCACTTGATCAAGAAAGTGACTGTGAAATTGTTGAACATTCACAACGCAATCCAGAGGTGGTTATTGAAAAGTGGTTAACATGCATATTTGCAATAGCATTGGCATTGTTTTTGTTCTTCTGGATTTGGTGTCTGTCAGCTCTCGTGGTAGTATCAACAGTATAGATGAGTTGATAAGAAGATTATCAGAAAAGCCAACAATGCCCCCTAAACAACAGGCAATAATAGATAAGATGCTCAGGGACTTTCATGGTGTTACTACTCCTCCAGATCCAGTTCCTACAGTCCCTGATCATACAGTTCCTGAATATGACCCACATGCACCGTGGGCAAAACATGGTACTTTTTATAATGTGTTTCATTCACACATTTATTCCTTAATTCAGCGATTTAATATTTCCAGCTGTGCAGTCTGCTTGCCTCACCCAGTAGCTACACAGTTCGGATTCCTGCCTAGACCTAGACCTCTCTCCTTGCAAGAGCTGAAGGAATTGTCTATGAATGAAACCCTGTTTAATCTTACTATGACATGGCCAGAAGGAGTCACTCCTGCTCCAAGAATAATTAGCCCTCAGCCAATGGCTGATCCTCCTATCTGTTTTCAAAGGAAAGGAACATATCCTGTGGGTGACACTCCTTTGTCTAAGTGTCAGACTGTTATGACTAACGACCATGTCCATTTAGTGTTAGAGTCCTCTACACCAAGTCCTGTGCAAGCCCTTTCAAATTTGAAGGTAGTCAATGTCATCCCTGATCCCAAGTCTCGTCTTGATCAGTATGAATTACAGTATTATGATCAGGATGGGTCTCCAGCATATGGGAAGTATAGATTGCAGAATAGTAAAGATGGTTTGTCATCTGGGTATGTTGACAACTATGTGTATCCCTATTTAGGATACTATCACCCATGGTTAAGAAACATTGAGCCTGGAACTGAAGTTCTAATCACAGATCCTAAAGATTTTAAAATTTGGCCTGATGGACTACTTGCCTTGGTAGGTCATTATTTTGTGTGCGGAACTCTTGCTTATGTTCGATTGCCTGCTGATTGGTCTGGCAATTGTTACATAGCTACTCTTGACTTACCATGGAAACTGGTCCCTTATGAGACTTTATTAGGGACGCCCTCAAGTCGTCAGCGCAGAGCAACAGATGATTCTAGTGTTGATATACGTGCAGCAAGGAAATTGTTAGAAGATACCACTATGTTAACCCAACAAGAAGTGAGCACTTTCGCAGGAACAGTGTGGCTAAGTACTTTTGGTGCCATACGTCCTACACAACGTTATGGTGAGCAATTATTGCGAATTTATGCTCTAATTGAAGTAACAGCCCAAGATTTGACTGATGCTCTTACAATCATGCAAGGTACTGTAGACAAGTTGACTGCTTACTCTGCACAGAATAGGATGGCCTTAGATTATTTGCTAGCCAAAGATGGCGGAGTTTGTGGCGTCGTGAGAGATCACTGCTGTACGATTGTGGATTCACAAAGTAAGGTAGTCACAGGTATCCTAGAACAGGTGAGAAAAGAAACCCACTTCTCCAAAGATAATATAGAGGGAACGTCTGATTCTATATGGCCTTGGTTTGATAATATATGGAGTGGCTTGTCAGGTCCAGTAAAAGCGATACTGACAGGCTTGTTTGGGTTCCTAGTAGCTCTCCTACTTTTAGGAATTGGTCTTGTCTGTTTTATGAAGTGTTGTACTACATACCTGCCTAAAGCTACACACACTATTGCAGTTTTGAAATTGCGAAGTGTTCCTAGTACAGGAGACTTGCTTCGTGAAATGCCTTTCTATGAAGATTGTGGTTCTGTGCAGAACCAAAGGGAGGACTGTGGGCGTGGCCTACCCCAGCTAGGCCCCAAATGTAAGTTGGATGTAATTAATGAAGCAGATGAGAGCACTGATGATAAACAAATTTATACACCTATGATTTATCCTGGATATGCAGATTTGGACCTGTCAGATTCAGATTCAGATATAGGAACAGACAGCAGATCAGGCTCAATAATCTCAATTGGAATGAAACCAAAGTCAGCTACACATGAAACCATACAGGACACAACAGTATAATCCAGCTCAGTATAGGCCTGAATAGAAGTATAGGTTAAAGATTGCTTTTGAAGCTATTCCTTTAAATCATAGTTCCCGTTTTTAGTTAGACATAAATTGGGAAATTAGAAGCATTATAGCTTACGCAAACAGTCTATGTACCCAACAGATATTAGGTCAGATTGAAGTTCCTTAATTAAATAGAACAAGGGGTGAAGCTGATCATTCTGCAAGAGGATAGGCTAAGCTGTCTCTGGGGCAGGATGCCCTGCTCTTATAAAATTGACTCTAGTCCATTTAGTAAATATAACCGAAATCAGCAAAATATAATAAGTAACTAACTAGCTTTTAGCAGTATAGCGACACCTGCTGGATCTAATGAATGTAATTTTTATATAGAACTTCTGCTTTTTGGTATAAATAATAATGTCTATGTTGGCAAAATTGATGTACACGTGGAATTTGGAAAGTACCAGATGTTAATTAAAAATTAACTGCATCAGCTGATATCACCTAATAAAAAGCTAAGCTCTTCAGAACCATCTTTGAAGAGGCATGTTGGGATAGTCGAATTAGACTCGGTGTGTCTCTTCCCTATGGAGCTCTATAGCAATTGATTGATTAATTAACACTGTGTCGTGTCTTTTTCTTTCCTGTTAAGAAGCACTGGGAGATAAGAACCCAGGTATTTTGTTATAGGGGTCATTTATATGAGTCTACATTAACGGCTGGGATAACGGTCTTATTGAAGCCGGGGAAGGATCCCTTGAAGTGTGGGTCGTATAGGCCTATATCCTTGCTGAACGTCGATGTCAAAATCTTCGCCAAGATTTTGGCGGATAGGTTGGCGGGGTGGATGCCTGGGTTGGTTAAGGCGGATCAATCGGGGTTCATTAAAGGGCGGCAGGCGGCGGATAATATTAAGCGGGCCATAGGTGTAATTTGGGAGGCTAGGCAGCTGGGGGATGATTTTCTCCTGATGTCAATAGACGCTGAAAAAGCGTTTGATCGGGTTCACTGGGGATTTTTAATGTCGGTTTTGGAAAAGGTGGGGGTTGGGCCCCACTTCCTGCAATGGATTAAGGGATTGTATTGGGAGCCTAGGGCTCGCGTTAAGGTGAATGGCCGTTACTCCTCCGATTTTGAAGTGGGGCGTGGGACCCGGCAGGGGTGCCCCTTGTCCCCGCTGCTGTTTGCGTTGGTAGTGGAACCCTTTGCGGAAAAGCTTCGTTTGAATAGGAGGATTGTTGGCCTAGGTACGGGGGGGGAGGATCACAAGATATCTCTGTATGCAGATGATATCCTCCTGTATATGGGGAAACCCTCTCAAACGTTGCCCGAAGTGCTGAAGGCAGTAGGGGAATATGGGGCGGTTTCGGGGTTTAAGATGAACCTCACTAAGACGGAAGTAATGAAGGTCCAAATGCGCAGGGAGGTGGAAGAGCGATTAAGGAGGGCCTATCCCCTGCGTTGGGTGAGTAATGCGTTGGGTTATCTCGGGATAAAACTCACTTGCAGATATGAGGGTTTGTATCAGGCGAATTATCCGCATCTAATAGGGAAAATTGGTACTGATTTGGAGGGGTGGATGCGGTTGGAGACTTCTTGGTTAGGTAGAATTGCGGCTATTAAAATGAATATCTTACCTCGTTTGTTATATCTGTTCCATGCCTTGCCTGTGGAGATTCCCGAGGGCGTTTTGCGTACGCTGCAACGGCGGGTGTTTCATTATATTTGGAAGAGGAAACCCCCTAGGATTTCTAGGAAAGTGATGTGGGCCGACAGGGAGGCCGGGGGGTTAGGGGTGCCTAACCTGCGGGACTACTATAGGGCTGCGCAGATAAAACATGCTATGGATTGGAGGGAGCTGGGGGGGGGGATGCCCTGGGTCCGTTTGGATAGTTCGCGGGTGTTGGGGGGTCGGTTGGCTGCCTGGATTTGGGCTCCTAAAGGGGATCGGGAGGCGCTGGGGGTGGGTACGCCAGCCATGCGGCAGGTAGCGAGGGTGTGGGATAAGGTTCGGGGGCCTGAGGTCCTACGTAGGGGGTCCTGGTATTCCGTTATGACCCCATGGAGGGGGTGGAGGGCGTTACAACCGGGCTGGGCGGGGGTATTTTTGATGGTTGGGAGGTGAAGGGGCTCCGGAGTGGCATTCATTAATTGGATGAAGGGGGGTTAAAGGGTTTTTGTGTAGTCAAGGGGGAGTTTGGCTTTGGAGAGGTGTACAGTTACCCTATTCTTCAACCCTGCTCCTTTTTGAGGAGGGTTTTAGGAAGGCAGGGGATGGGGAGGGAAGTTTCGGCGGTGGAAGCTATTTGGTATGGGAAGCATGGGTCCAAGGGGATGATTACGGCATTATATAAGGGTGTGCGGGAAGCGAGGGTGGAGAAATTTTGGTATATGTTGGACTGGGAAAGAGATTTGGGGCGGTTGGTATCTAGCCAGGGTTGGAAGTGCATCTGGGACCAGATAAGGAGGGGACCGCGTTCTAGTAGGTTTAGGGAAAATAGCTATAAAGTATTGATGCGCTGGTATTACACGCCAGAAAGATTGAACAAGCTTTTCTCTGGGGTGTCCCCTCTGTGTTGGGAGTGTGGGGAGGTGGACTCCTTCTGGCATGTATGGTGGGGTTGCCCGAAGGTTCAGGGGTTTTGGGAGCGGATTCGGGAGTGGATTCTAGTGCACCTGGGGGTACGGGTGGCCTGGTCCCCCCTAATCTTTTTGTTGGCATGGGGGGGGAGGGACAGGTGTTGCAAGGGGGTAGGGTGGTGTTGGCGTGTTTGTCTGTGGCTAGGTGTGCTATTGCGGCGGCATGGAAGCAGAAAGAGCTACCTTCGCTGGATCAGTTTGTGAGTAGGCTTCGGGAGTTGGTTTTAATGGAAAAGCTCACCGCCCATAGGTGGCGGAGAGGGGCGAAGTTTGCAGGGGAGTGGGGGACGCTGTGTGGAGTGGTGGGGCTGGGGTAATTAGGAGGGTTGGGGTGCGGGTTTCCTTTGGGTCCGGGTAGGTTCGGGGTGGTGGAGGGGGCTGACCATGGGAGGGAGGTGCGGGGGGTGGGGTAGGGGGGCTCGAAGGGAGGGGGGGAAGGGTAATGGGGGAGGGTATAGGGTTGAGTTGGGGGCAACTGCTAGGGTCGGGGGGTAACCCTGGTTGGGGTGGGGTGGGTAGCTGGCTTTGGAGAGGTGCCTGGGGCTGGGACTTGGAGGTTAGGGTGGGGGATGGGGCCCTCTGGTGGGGGGGGGGGGGGTTCTATGGTAACTCAAGGCCTTACTGTGGCTGTTTAGCACTTTCCTATTTTATAGGGTGTAGTGCTTTAGGATGTTTTTATAAGGTGGAATGTATAGGATTTGTACATAACGAAATGGGGACCAGGGGGATTCTTTGTGGTAGTACCTGTGGGTTTTCGGTATAGGGTGGGTCATGATTGGAACTGTACTCCCCATTAGGACGGCTGGCTGGCTGTTTCCCGGGGGTTCCACCGGTGGGGGGATAATTTTACTTTATCTTTCTTTTTTTTGTTGACATGGACTGGGGGGGGGGGTCAGGGGAGGGTAGCTGGGTTTCTTTATTGTATGGGTTTGTGGTGCATGTATCGTGTGGTGCATATTTTATGGTGTGTTGTTTATAATCAAAAATAAAAACATTAAAGTTTTAAAAAGGTTAATGCTGCTGACGATGAGCTGGATGAAATTGTTCCTAATATTGCCAATCTCACTGCCTTTATTGAGGATTCTTTAGATACCATTACCTTAAGATCCACTTTGTTAGTTACTTTTCCTTCTATTCTGATCAAACAACGTATTCTTAAAGCTTATTTCAAGGTTAAGGCTATTAAGTTTTGTGGACAGCCTGTACTGGTGTTTCCAGATAAGGCACGGGCTACTCAGTTGCGCCGGAGGCAATTTTTGGCTTTGGGCGCTACCTTTTTCTTGAGATTTCCGTGTAAATGTGCTATCAATTTTGATGGTGCTTCTTATGTTTTTGTAGACGTTACGCATCTGGAAAAGTTCTTGCAGGACAGACAGGTTTTGGTAGGAGACGGCACTGTTGAATGAAGATTCACCTCTTTAGTTGTGGGTCTAGTACCCAGGTTATTCTTTAAGTTTGTGGTGTTTTCCTTTTTTCCTTGTCCAATTGCACTCTCATGACGTGGACTGTATCATGTAATTTACTAGTTTACTTGTTAATTGGGTTTTTTTTCTTCTTGATGTAATTTCTGGATTGACCTGTATGATATATTTGATCAATGTAATTTGATTGAAAATCAATAAAAAAAAAAAAAAAAGTTCTCAGAGTTTAATTTCGTAGGCCTCGTTTTTCCAGCTATGTCTTCAACCAGCTGATTTAAGCAGTGTGGCAAGCACAACCAGACTATGTCCTGCATAAACTGCCACAGTACCTGCATTAAATGCCTCGGGATGAACCACTGCTTGTCTTCCTGCCCGCTCTGCCTCTTGAGTCGACTAAGACCCAGAAGGAAAATGAAAGGCAGCAGGAGGAGCTCTTTGGTAAATCTGCCTTGTGATCGGCATAGGGGGTGGAATCCCTGCCTTCGACACCAGCATCAGGCGACTTGGTGTTGTGTGCCCATGCTCATTTGGAGCCCTGAGGTCAACGGTCATTGGAGTTGTCCTCAGAGGGCCTTCCTTGTGCACTGAGGGCTTTGTCAAATCCAAAATCGAGGTCTGACCCCAGCCCGGGGGGGTAAGACCTCTGGGACCTGGGCACAGAGTCCTCGACCCAACGCTGATGATGATGGCCATGAGTGCACTTTGAAAAAAGCCCCATTGGGAAGAGTTTTCCATGGAGTCGGGGGATCGTGTCTGTTCTCCTGACGCCATTACCATCAGGGATTTTCCTGATAGGGACCCGATGCCGGCCTCAACATATTCGAGGGCAGTGCATGCCGCTGTGGAGCTGTCTGGCATCGAGACCAGGATGAGGGCCCTGGAATGCAGCTTCACTGTATTCCTGGAGGCACAGCAGAGCCCAATTCACAGTCACTCTGGGCCGTTGACACCTGTGACAGGGCTATCCTCAATGAGGACCTCCCCAGAGGATGCTCCTCCCATCCTTGAGAGGTGGGGCCGATTGGTGTCAATGCCATTGACGACCGACTTGAGAGACAATTTGGCGCAGGTCAAAGCAACGCAGAAGCTCTGATGCCAGGAATAGTCAACATTGAATCAGTCTGACTGTGGGGCACTCTGATTTCTCCAACTCCGAGTTGGTGTGGGAGATGGACAAGGAGTCTCCTGACACCATCCTCCACCAGGACTTCCCCTCTGACCCATCTCCGCCACATCATTGATGGAGGTCACTTCCAGAGGATCTGGCCTTCCTGGAGTTTCTGCGGGAGATGTCCCAGGCACTCGCCTTCATGACAGTGCCCAAAGACGAGCTGTGTACCAAGGATCTCGAGATCCTCCAGTATGAGGCTCCTCCTCTGGAGGCACTGATGGTGCCCATGCTCGAGAGGTTGCTGTTCAGGATGTGGGAGAACCCATTGACGGTGCCAATTGTGAACCGTCAACTCGATTCACAGTATCGAGTCGGCCAGAGCTCCGGCTTCCAGAAAGCACAACTCTGTGGTTGTGAAGTTGGCTATGCATAGAATTAAAAGGCAAAATACACACTCCTCAGTGCATCCTGGCAGGGAGGCCAGTACCATGGATGCTTTTGGAAGAAAGTGTTTCCAGGGCTCCATGCTTACTGCCGGATCCAGACATACCAGCTATACATGGGCATGTACTGAGAGACCTGATGAAGGAGCGTGCCGTGTTCTCAGCTGGTTTATCAGGCAAACCCCTTGAGCACTTCAGAACCCTGATGTCATTGATCAAGAGTGCTCCAAGTTTCAAACTTGGGCGGCCTACCACGGCTTCGAGTCGGTGGCTCGGCTAGCTGTGGTGTGCATTAGTGCCTGCAGCCTTGCCTGACTACAGTCCTCCAACTTGGAGCAGTGTGTTCAGGACAAGTTGGCCGATGTCCCTTGCTGGGGAGAAAACCTCTTTGACAAACCCATGACGGACAACAGCAATGAGCTAAAGAAGGAATTCATGACCAGAACCAGGCTGTCCAAGAAAGTGTCTGAACCTTCCCACAGGAAGACTTGGGGGGGGGGGGGGGAGAAAGTCCTTCCTTCTGAAGACCAAGAAGGCTTACGGTAACTTCCCCAGGTTTTGGGCCTACTATGCTCCTCCCAGGGGCAGCAGGCCAAGGGCCAGGGAGATGGCCCCTGTAAGCTAAAGGTCCCCAAACAGCAGCCCACCTGCAGCCTGGAGGGAGCTTTTGACTCCTTGGGCATAGCCTCCCTCCCCAAGGAGATACAAGGCCCAAGTTTCATGGGACGACGACTGGTCCACTTCACACATCAGTGGCCCAGCATTAGCATGGACCCCTGGGTGTGGCAGGTGGTCAGGAAGGAATATCTCCTCCCTTTTTCCCAGGGGAATTACCCATGAACCTTTTGCACAGGGAGCTTCTGCTGAAGAAGCTCAAGTCCTTGCTTGAGGATCAAGCAGTGGAGTGCGTCTCCCAACCTTTTCAGTGCCAGGGATTCTAACCCCGCTACTTCCTGATCCCCCAAGAAGACGGGGGGCTTCTGGCCCATCCTGGATCTGCGGGACCTCAACCGCTTCATGGTCAAGGAAAAGTTCAAGATGGTATCCCTTGGAACCTTGATGTCTTATCTCCTGCAGGGAGATTGGCTATGCTCCTTGGATCTCATCCAAGGCACTGTCAGTACATCTGATCTGTTGGCGGTGGATGGCATTATCAGTACAGGGTACTCCCTTTCAGCTTAGCCTCAGCTCCTCGAGTATTCACGAAATGCCTGGCAGTAGTGGCCACCTGCCTGGGACTCCTTGGAGTTTTCGTCTTCCCCTACCTGGATGACTGGCTCATATGAGCCAGCTCACCAGAGGAGGTGTGCAAAGCGACACAGAGCACCATAGGGCTACTCCAGTACTTGGGCTTTGTGATGAACTTTCCGAAGTCTAACCTACTGCCCTCCCAGTGTTTGGCGTTCATTGGTGCCCTACTGGACTCCACTCAGGGAAGAGCCCTCCTGCCATTGGATCGGACTTAGCACCTCACCACTCTAGCAAAGGAGATGCAGTGCAGCTCACCGATGACAGCAAGGCAAATGCTCTGCCACTTGGAGCATATGGCATCCACCATCCATGTAACTCCTTTTGCCTGCCTCCACATGTGGCAGGCTCAATGGACACAAGCTTCAGGCTGCCTGAAAGACCACATCCAAGTCCACGCCAGCCTTAGCAACATCTCTGGCCTGGTGGCAGGACTCCCTCTACCTCAGAGCCAGCCTGCCCTTCCAGACTCCACCAATGCAATGCATACTTATGACAGACGCATCCAAGTTGGGCTGGTGAGCCCAATGAAATCACCTGCACTCGCAAGGCCCATGGTCGCCAGAGGAAAGTACCTCACCGATCAACCTGTTGGAACAGGGAGCAATCCATCATGCCTTATGGGTCTTTTAAGGATCATCTGGAAGGACAGGTGGTTCAGGTCCAGATGGACAACCAGGTGGCAATGTACTATGGGCGGCCTTTTTGAAGGTATTTACATGAGTAACTGCCCTAGTTACCTGTGTAAATGCCTTTTATGGGATTTTTGTAAGGCACCTACACAGGAAGTGACTTTCAAAAATCCCAGATAAATCCCTAATGTGTCCAGATGCTATACGGTTAGCATTGCGGCATGTTGGGGGTGTTCTGGGGAGGAGCAGGGGTGGAGGAAAGGGATAAATGGGTAGCAGTGATTTTCGATGCTATTCGCTTAGCCTTCTGCACCTTAAAGATAGGCGAGGCTTTTCCTTGCCTATCTTTCAGGTGCAGGGGCTAAGCGGGTAGCTCCTGTGGTTTCTGGGTTGTGCGGCATGAACCAGATTTTCAATGTCAGGGCCGAATATGACCCCAGCATTGAAAATTTGTGTTCCATGGATGGCGAGCAGGCTATGTGCCGATGTGGCACATAGCACTGCCCAAATGAAAATCAGTTCCTACATGAATAAGCAGGGAGGCACAGGCTTGTAACAACTCTGGGAGGTGGTGTGCCTCTGGAACTTTGCAATGGAGAAGAGCATCTCCCTCAAAATGCTGTATTTGTCGGGTCAGGACAATGTACTGACTGACCACCTGAGCTGAGTCCTCCAGCCCCAGGAATGGAGACCATGCTATGAGAGATCTCCCAGTGCTGGGTGACCCTGGAGACTGACCTCTGCCAGTCCGGAGAACTCGCAGCTGCCATGCTTCTGCTCTCGGAGGCTGGCCTGGAGATGGGAGGTGGCAGATGCCTTCCTCCTCCTCCCCTAGTCCCGGGGATTCCTGTATGTGTTTCCGTCCATATCCATGGTGCCTTGAGTCCTCCTACAAGATACAAGTGGAGGTAGCCTCAGTTGTCGTCATTGCACCCAGGTGCCCAGGCAGCCCTGTTTCCCCCTCCTTTTGCAACTGTCCCAGTAGGACCCATTGCCATTGGGGAGCACCCCAGACCTGCTGTCTCAGGAGGATGGAACACTGCGGCACCCCAACCTATTGCACATCACTGCCTTGCCAGGTGTGAGCCAGAGGAGAAGACGTTAACACAGTCACACAAAAAATCATCGAAATGTCTGAATACTGGAATTGTACATGAAGCTTTCAGAGATATGTGACATCATATGGAAAAGTTGTGAAAACACACTTATCAATAAATGGTGGACCTTGAGAGAGGGTAGAAAGGAAACCATGAGAGATAAACATGTCAAAGACAAAAGGACCAAAAATAAGGATGCAACAAAGCATTTGGACTGAGTGAGCTCTGCAGCATAATAACTTAGGGTGGGAGGAGTGGCCTAGTGGTTGAAGCAAGTTACCTTGGGCCAGAGGGCACGGGTTCAAATCCCACTAGACTAGAGGATAGCAACCTTGGGGTGGAAGGAATAGGATTTCTAGTCCCCTATTTGCTCCTTGTGGTCTTGGGCAAGCCACTTAACTCTCTGTACCCTCAGGTACAAAAACATAGATTGTGAGCCCTTCAGGCACAAGGGAAAAATATATATACAGTACTGAATGTACACCACTTTGGTAGAAAAGCAGTACATAAGCCTAGTTAAATAAATAAATCATAAGAACATAAAAAATGCCATACTGGGTTAGACCAAGGTCCATTAAGCCCAGTATCATGTTTCCAATAGCAGTTTCTGAAAAAGAGCCACAGGTTCCTCCATGCTTGTATTGGGGCAAGCAGCAGATTTTCCTGGGTCCTTTTTTTAATAAGAGCTTACTAAAGGTTAATGCACATTAACTACCACTGCACCTACACTTAACCCATATCATTCATTAATGTGCATTAAATCCTTTAGTAAACATTTCATTTATTTATTTAACCATTTTTTTATACCGCTTTATCCTTCAATCAAAGGGAGGAGTGGCTCAGTGGTTGGGACAAGCAACCTCAGGCCAGAGGGACTAGGGTTTCCAATCGCACAGCCACTCCTTGTGGCCTTGGGCAGCCACTTAATCCTCCATTGCCTCAGGTACACTTAGATTGTGAGCCCTTTGGGGATGTGGGAATAAAAATGCCTGTTAGCATAAGTTTGTAAACCACTATGATACACAGGGTAAAGAACAGTATATCAAGTGCCTAAAACCATCATAGCTCAACAGTATACAAAGAACACTTAATCAGGGAAGGGTAGATCAGTAAAAAGTAAACTTATGTACAGTGTCATATATTTGACATAACTATGTATAGTTCAAGTTTGTGACATTGAAGGAAGGTTGTTGGTCCATGGTCTAGAGCAGGGGTCTCAAACACGCGGCCCGCGGGCCGAGAGAGGTTTCTGCGGCCCGCGATGGAGAGGAAACAAAAAACCCCCCCAAAGCCCTGGCTTCTGCCGCTGCCGCCGTGGCAGCGCCAGAATCAGCTGTCCCGCGGCCCCTTACCGTGTGTCCGGCAGAGCCCTCAGCTTCAGCAACATCAGCGGCAGCTTTCAGGGCCGCGAAGAGAGTAGTATTTCCCTCTCGCGGCTCTGTTAAGCCTGCCGGGGCTGATGGGAATTCCCATCAGCCCCGGCGGGCTTAACAGGCCGCGAGAGGGAAATTACTCTTCTCTTCGCAGCTTGAAAAGCCCGCCGCTGATGTTGCTGAAGCTGAGGGCTCTGCCGGGCACACGGTAAGGGGCCGCGGGACAGCTGATTCTGCCGCTGCCACGGCGGTTTGGGGGGGCTGTGTCGGATATGCCATGCTTTCTCTTGCACCGAGCGGGCGGGGGCGGGGGGCTAGGACTGGAAATGGGCAGATGGGGGTTAGGACTGGAGGTGGTCTGATTGGGGGGGGGCTAAGACTGAAAATGGGGTTATGGGGGGGGCTAATAATGAAAATGGGGTGGTGGAAGGATTAGGACTGGGAGTGGGCTGTTGGGGGGCTTAGGACTGGTAATGGGCTATGGGGGGGCTAGAACTGGTAATGGACTGGGGGGGGTTGCTAGGACTGGAAATGGGCTGAGTAGAGGGGGGCTTGAACTTCAAATAACTGATGGGGACGGGGTTTTGGAATGGAAATGGGCTGAGTGGAAGGGGGCTTGGAATAGAAATGGGCTGATGGGGAGGGGGGCTTGGAATGGAAATGGGCTGATGGGGAGGGGGCTTGGAAAGGAAATGGGCTGTGAGGGGAGGGAGCTAGGACTGGAAATGGGCTTAGTTGGGGGGAGCAAGGACAGGAAATGGGCTGATGGTGGGGCTAGGATAGGACTGGAATGGGCTGATGATGCGGGGACTAGAAGGGAGCGGATGCTGGGTGGGGCTGAAACTACAAGGGAGCTGATGTTGGGGGAGGATTAGAATGGGATAGGGCTGGGAGAGTAAAATGGAGAGGGGAAAAATATTTTGTGTGGAGGGAAGAAAAATCTACAATTGGCCAGGTATTGGGTGAGTAAGTGTGGATTGAGGATGGAGGGGTAAAATTTGAGTGGATGAAATAGGAATGAGGAAAGAGCAAAAGGAAAAAGATTAGTATGTTAAAACAGATGTAGAGAGAGAAAGGAAAAAAAACTAGAAGAGAGAAGAAAGGACAAATGGACAGCAGACCATGGAGAGTTAGCAGAAGACACCAAGAAACCAGAAGAAAGTGGCTGGCACAATTGCAACTGAAAAAAAATGCACAAAAGGTAGAAAAATATCTCTTTATTTTGAATTTATTAACTGGAATATGTCAGCTCTGGGAAATGTGCATCATTAACGTCTGTGCTTTATTTAATACAAGAGGAAATTAATTTATAGTTTTATTTCTACAGTGTTGTTGTACATTCCAAGTTTGGCTTTTGGGGTTCCCAGTTTAATTATTGTCTTCCTGTTTCTAAATTGTGATTCCTTGTTTGGTGATGGTGTATGTTCTGCATGTGTAACTGAGCTGAGGTATTCTGTTTATGTAATTCCTATTTGACATTGCCACTTGTTCTCTTTCCCCAGTAGGTCATGTATTGTTATTCTCTGAAATGTATTGGTTTAATATTTGCAGTGTTGCCTTTTGATAGGGTATGGTGCTTTGTGAGTCCTGGTAGTGCTGTTACGATACGGTGGGTTTTGCTATGGGTTCTAAATGGGTAGTGTTTGTAGTAGTTCCTAATGTGTCTGGCGGTTGGCACTGGATTATAGTAATGTAGAAATCTTTTAGTCTTTCTTTATCCATACACTCATTAAGAGGCATGTTTACTAAAAGTTAGTTTATGGTAACATTATGCAAATATTTATGCAAATGAGGTCCCTTATGCAAATTAGGCCTGCCTCTTGTGCGGCCCCCGGGTTACTTTACAAGTCCTCATTTGGCCCTCAAAGCAATTTGAGTTTGAGACCCCTGGTCTAGAGTCAACAGGTGATAGTTTGGGTGTTTTCATTGGTCAGGTGGTTAAGTAATGTGCCCCAGGTGGTTGGTGTAAAGGAGGGTTTTCAGCTTCTTCCTGAAGTCTTTGATGTTTGTTATCACACGCATGTCATCTGGAAGCGAGTTCCATATTGATGGGGCATAAAGTGAGAGCACTCTTGCGGATGTGGATTGTTTGGTTATTTGGTAATCATGAGGTGTGATGATCATATGCTTCTTGTTGTTTCTCCTGGGTTGGGTGCTCGTATCTCTTATGAGACCTTGTAGGATGTTGGCTGTTGCTTGGTGGATGATTTTTAAGATGTTGAAGGTTGTCTTGAATCTGATGCGGGAGTGTATTGGGAGCCAATGCAATTGGTCGAGTATAGGAGTGATGTGTTCTTTGGATGTTGCTGTGATGATTCATGCTGTTCTGTGTTGTGCTATTTGAAGTGGCATAATGGTTTGTTTTGGGAGCCCCTGATAGAATGTGTTGCAGTAGTCAAGTGTTGGAGTGATTATTGCCTGGCAGATGGTGCAGAAGTGATCTTGGTCCAGGATTGGTTTTAGCCTGATAATTTTCTTTTTTTTGGTATGCGTTTGTGGTGGTTCTCTTTATGTGGAGTTGCATGGTGAGGTGCTGGTCAATAACGATTCCTAGGTATTTTATCTCTTTTACTTTTATAGGCTTTTGCCGTATCTTGATTGTGGTGGGATGAATGAGGTATTCCTTGTGACAAAAAGTGCTTCTGTCTTTTTGTAGTTTATAGATAGGTTGTTGTTGAGCCAAGTGATCATATCTTCCATGCACGATGTTACGGATGAGAGGTCAGGCTTGTTTATTCCGAGTGGGGCATATACCATGATGTTGGCATATAATCTGTAGCAACCAAGCTCTCCAGCACAAGAGAAGATGGGTGCCAGCAGAATGCCGATGGTTGGACACAAGTCACCAGGGCCTGCAAAATCACCAATCCAACTTCTCCAGCCCTTGAATTGAAGAACCATTATGCAGCCCTGGAAGTGGAGGAGGTGAAAGCATCCCTGGAAAGGGAAGAACCAGAGCTCAAGTACCCCAAAGTTGCAGAATCAGTGACCAGAAGGAAACGAAGGGTAGTGGTGGTTGGAGACTCTCTTCTGAGGGGTACTGAGGCGTCCATCTGCCGACCAGACTTGATGTCCAGAGAGGTATGCTGTCTGCCTAGTGCCAAAATCCAAGATGTTACAGAGAGTTTGCCGAGACTCATCAAGCCCACTGACTATTACCCAATGTTGCTAATCCATGTTGGAACAAATGATACTGCCAGGTATACCTCGGAACGTATCAAAAGTGACTTCATGGCTCTGGGACAGAGGGTGAAGCAGTTAGGTGCACAGGTGGTGTTCTCTTCAATCCTCCCTGTTGAGGGTAAAGGCCAAGGCAGAGAGGCTCGCATCCTGGAGATGAATGTATGGCTGCGTGGATGGTGTCATCGAGAGCGTTTTGGTTTCCTAGACCATGGGATGCTGTTCCAAGGGTTGCAGAGCAGAGATGGCATCCATCTGTCCAAGAAAGGTCAACGCATCTTCGGTAGTAGACTGGTTAATCTACTGAAGAGGGCTTTAAACTAGATTCGTTGGGGATGGGTGAAGAAAGCCCCCAGGTAAGTGAAAGCCCCCAGGTAGGTGATACATTAAATACATTTATAGAAATAGGTAATGGGGTAACATATGGAAAGCAGTGTGTATAAATGCCCGTAGCATGGGAAATAAGATCCCTGATGTTGAAGCTTTGATGGGAGTGGCTGACTTGGATTTAGTGGCAGTTACAGAAACATGGTTCACAGAAAACCATGATTGGGATGTAACTATACCTGGCTATACTTTATTCAGAAAGGACAGGGTAGGAAGAAGGGGAGGAGGAGTGGCACTATATGTAAAAACTACTATTAAAGCTTTGGAATTACAGAGCTTAAAAGGGAGAGAGGAGGCATTGTGGGTTAAACTAGAAAGAGGGAAAGAGAAATCTATTTGCATTGGTGTGATATACAGACCTCCCTCAAAAGAGGAAGAGGTGGACAGAGTTAATTGAAGACATACGCAGCATTGCTAGGAAAGGGGAAGTGCTACTGATAGGAGATTTCAATATGCCAGATGTTGATTGGCACATTCCTGCTGCAGTATCATCTAGAAGTAAGGAGATCCTGGAATCTCTACAGGGAAAACTATTCAGGCAATTGGTAACAGACCCCACACATGAAGGGGCCATACTGGACTTGGTGCTTACTAATGGTGAAAGTGTTTCTGATGTTGTAGTGGGAGATCATTTTGCATCCAGTGATCACCAGATGGTGTGGTTCAGTATTAGGACTTAGGGCTGTTAGAATCCATTCAAAGGTGAGGATCTTAGATTTTACGAAGACTAACTTTGCGAAGATGGGCCAATACCTCAGGGAGTCATTAGTGGGATGGGAACAGCTGGGGGATGTAGAAAAACAGTGGGCAAAACTGAAAGGGGATATTTTAAGGGCAACCAACCTTTTTGTTAAAATAGTAAATAAAGGCAAAAGGAAAAGGAGACCGCTATGGTTTTCGAAGGAAGTAGCTGAAAAAGTGAAGAAAAAGAGGGAGGCCTTCATGAAATACAAGAGATTACAGAGAGAGGAAGACAGGCATCTGTATTTGGAAAAACTTAGAGAAGCTAGCAAAGTAGTCAAGAAGGCAAAGATTCAAAAGGAGGAGGAAATAGCCAATGCAATAAAATGGGGGGATAAGACATTTTTCAGATATATTAGTGAGAAGAGGAAGGGCAAAAGTGGTATTGTCAGACTCAAGGGTGCAGGGGAGGAATGTGTAGAAGCTGATAAGAATAAAGCAGAATTGCTTAACAAATATTTTTGTTCTGTGTTCACAGATGAAGAACCAGGAGCAGGACCTCAGAAAACACCCACAAATAGGAACAGAAGCGAGGGACATCTTGAACAATTTTCAGAAGACTGTGTTCGTGAGAAACTAGCTCAACTTAAAGTAGACAAAGCGATGGGACCGGATGGGATACACCCTAGAATACTGAGGGAACTTGGGGACGTTCTAGCTACTCCACTGACCGACCTTTTCAATGCCTCATTGGAATCGGGAGTGGTGCAAAGGACTGGAGAGAGGCTCATGTGGTGCCTTTACACAAAAGCGGAAGTAAGGATGTGGTTGAAAACTACAGGCCGGTTAGTTTAAATTCGGTGGTGAGTAAATTATTGGAAACGCTGCTGAAAGAGAAAATAGTGAGGTTTCTGGAGTCCAGCGGATTACAGGATCCAAGGCAGCATGGATTCACCAGAGGCAGGTCTTGTCAGACAAATCTGATTGATTTCTTTGACTGGGTGACCAGGGAGTTGGACCGAGGGAGAGCTCTAGATGTGGTGTATTTAGATTTCAGTAAAGCCTTTGACACTGCTCCTCACAGGCGACTTATAAACAAACTGAGCACCCTAGGGATGGACCCTAAAGTTACTGCTTGGGTTAGAAATTGGTTGGGTGGGAGGCGACAAAGAGTACAAATAAATGGAGCTCACTCTGAGGAGAAGGATGTTACCAGTGGTGTGCCCCAGGGATCTGTCCTTGGTCCGATTCTTTTTAACATCTTTGTTAATGATATAGCAGAAGGGCTGTCTGGTAAGGTTTGCCTCTTTGCGGATGATACCAAAATCTGCAATAGAGTAGACACCCAGGAAGGTGTAGATAACATGAGGAGGGATCTAGCTAAGCTTGAAGAATGGTCTAGAATTTGGCAGCTGAGATTTAATGTTAAAAAATGTAAGGTCATGCATTTGGGCTGCAGCAATCCAAGGGAGCAATACAGTATAGGGGGTGAAGTACTTTTGTCCACTAAAGAAGAGCGGGACCTAGGCGTGGTTGTGTCTGATGATCTTAAAGTAGCTAAACAGGTAAAAAAGGTGACAGCAAAAGCTAGAAGGATGCTTGGGTGCATACGGAGAGGAATGGCTAGCAGAAAAAAGGAGGTGATAATTCCTCTGTATAAGTCTTTGGTGCGACCTCATTTGGAGTATAGTGTGCAATTCTGGAGACAGCACCTTCAAAAGGATGTGAACAGGATGGAGTCGGTGCAGAGGGTGGCTACTAAAATGATTAGTGGGCTTCATTATAAAGCATATGAGGACAGACTTAAGGATCTTAATATGTACACCTTAGAGGAAAGGCGGGATAGAGGTGATATGATTGAGATGTTTAAATACCTCCGTGGCATAAATGTTCAGGGAGAGAGCCTCTTTCAATTGAAAGCAAGTTCTACTACGAGGGGACGTGGGATGAGGGTGAAGGGAGATAGATTCAGGAGTGATATGCGGAAATATTTCTTTACGGAAAGAGTAGTGGATCCATGGAATAGTCTCCCAGTGGAGGTGGTAGAGTTGAGGACAGTAACTGAATTCAAAAAGTATGGGACCAACATAGAGGATCTCTAAAGATAAAAAGGGGACTGTTGTAGTTGTTGATATGGAAGGACAGACTAGATAGGCCATGTGGTCTTTTTCTGTCATCATATTTCTATATTTCTATGTAGTGGATTTTGTGTTTCTTAATGATTTCACATTTGTGTTGTAAGTAGATGTTAAATAAAAGTGATGAGAGTGAGCCTTGTGGTACTCCTTGATGTATGGGAAAGGTGTCAATTTGTTCCACATTTGACCTGCTGTTGCCAGATGCTGAGGTAAGATTGAAACCATGCTATGGTGTTGCTAAATTGGCCAATCATGATGTTGTGGGAGATAGTATCAAAGGCAGAAGTGTCATGAATATGAGGATAAATCCGGATTTGACGTTATCTATTCCTCTGATGCCGTTGAACAGTGATGTTAGAAGAGATTCCATGCCATGGTTTATTTTATTTATTTACATTCTCTCTTATATACTGTGCTATTCTGCATCAGTGCGGTTTACATTGAACAAACTGAAATTACATTGAACAGGGCATTATAACTTGGAGATAACTATTTTACAGGGAACATGGGCTATGGAGGGTTAAGTGGCTTGCCCAAGACCACAAGGAGCACCTGTGGGACTAGAAACCCCAGTCCTTCCGGCCCAAGGTTGCTGTCCTCTAGTGGGATTTGAACCCCCGACCTTCCGGCCTGAAGTACCTTGCCCCAACCACTAGGCCACTCCTCCACTCCATGTTGATGTGGGTCCAGTGGTGCATATTGGTTTAAGTGGTCTTGTAGTTGCTTTTGAACCACCTTTTCTATGATTTTGGCAATGAATGGCAAACTGGAGATTGGTCGGTACACAGCTGGATCATTTTTGTTGAGGGACGTGTCTGAGTATAGGTCGTATAGTAGCCTTTTTGAGTGATGTTGGCATGTACACTTAGGTGAGAGATAAGGTTGTCATTTTGTGGATGAAGTGTTTGAGATGTTCTTTTAATGACTTTATCCATGTGACGGGACATAGGTCTGAGGGTGATGTGGTGGTATTAAGTGAGGATATGATGTCTTCTATATTCTGGGTAAATGGGATACTGAATGTTCCCCATAATCCTTTGTGTTGAACCATGAGGTTGGAATGTTGCGGTCGATGTGGTTATCTGGTTCTGGTTGACGTGCTTGTCTCTTAGGTAGTTTGCTATGCTTTGAGGGTGTATCTCAAGAGCGTTATTTTTTATTGGGTCTCCAGTAAGTGTCCGCAAGATATTGAATAGTTCCTTTGGTTTGTTAGCTGATTGCATTATGAGGTTTGTATGGTGGTGGTGTTTACATCTATTGATTGTATTGGTGTATTCCATCTGTAGGATTTTGTATTGATGTAGGATATTTGGGGCTTTTGTAAGCCTCCATTTTCTTTCAAGTTTTCTTAGGAGTCTTTTAGCTGTTCTGATTTCCTTAGAGTACCAGCGTGCCATTTTTGCTGTGTATGCTTTCTGGTAGGTGCTGTTGCTGCTGCAGTTAAGGAGCTATTCCAAGTATCAATAGTGTTATCCAGGTTATCCATGTCTTGCTGTAGTTTGGGGATTATTTCGTTAAGGAATTCTTCTTTGTTAAAAGCTTTAAATCTTCTGCAGTTTTATTGCTGGGGGTCCTGTTCAGCTGGGCGTGTGATGTACAAGGTGAAAGTTATTAGTTGGGCAGACCATGCTATTGGGGTGATTGTGGGGTGTGTTATGTGGTTGTTGTCTAGCATTGTCTGGGTGATGAAGATGAGATCAGGAGTTATGCCTGTTTGGTGTGTGGAATGTTTTAGCAATTGGTGGTAGTGTAGGGCTTCCATGACCTTCAGGAAGGATCTGGCCTCCTTGTTAGGAGATGTACCGAGGTTATAGTCTCTCAAGGCTATGAGGGGTTTTTGAGGAGTGCTGTGTGCACGAACTGACTCTAGAACTTTGGAGAGTTCTCACTCTTGGAATTAGGGTCTCTGTATGTGAGTTCAGTGTGATTATAGTTATTGGCTATGGTGATCATGTCAGAATCGTCTGAGCTGCTAGATGTGAGGATTTTGAATTTAAATTGGGTCTTCGCTAGGATAAGTATTCCTCCTCCTCCTCCTCCTCTTTTGTGGTTTCTAGGGCAGTAAGTGGTTGGGGTGACCTGATTGAGGATGACCTGGTCAGTGTTTAGCCATGTTTCAGTGATGCATAGTATATCTGTTTTGTACGTCTCTAGGTAGTCTGTGATGGTGTATGTTTTGTTTCGTATCGATGAGGGTGCATGTGATGGGGGTGTCTAACAGGGGATTAGTGTGTGGTGATTGCTTACGGTGGGTAGGTTTTGTGCATATGAGGAGTGTGGTCTTCTAGTATATTGGATGTTGAATTGTGGTGCTATTGGAGTAAGAGGAGATTTTGGTGGTGGTTTGTGAGGTTGAATGTGTCAGATGATTAGCCTTGTTGGATCAGGATTACAGGTCACAGGATTATTCAGTTGAGTTGTTCCCTCTCTGCCTTCGATCCACACCTAAGGGCCATGCCAAAGGGCCTTCTGGCGAGGCCCTCAGGCGCGGGCCTGCATTCTGGTGCTGGATTTAATGTGCTGCTGACTGGTGGGCCTGATTGGCCTTTGGCACAGGGAGCGGGAGGAGCTTTAGGCCCGCTCCCTGTTGCAAGATGCTGATCATGCTGATGCATTATTAGCCTCATTGCAAGATGTATAACCCTCTATTTCTTCATTGACTTGCAAGACTCAGAAAGCAAATAGAACATGCTTGACAAATGAAGTCATTGCAAGTTAAGGGCATCGACACTTGCCTGCACTTCAAGTGCAACTCTGCCACATTTACATACTGTCAAACGCTTCTGTGGTCAGGTTCCATAGAATATAATGGTGTGAAAAGATTCTAGTAAACATTATTCCTTCCCTTTTACTCATTCCAAGAAATAGCAGGTAGCGAGTTCCGTGCCTGCCCTTTAGAAACATGTCCAAACGTTTTTTACTGACCACATCCTCCAGCATGATATTGTACAGTTTCATTATGTATTGATTGAAAAAAGATGTTCTTAAATTTGTTTTAAATCTGCTACTTGTCAGTTGTGTGATCTACTCCTTAGTTTTAGTACTATTTGAAAGAGTAAATAGCCATTGGCATGGAGAAGTAGACTGAACCAAATCAAAAAGTCAATTAGATAATGTGGAGAAAATAGAAAGATGTTTGCACGCCACAGAACAAAAAGAGATGGTGAGAATCACTGCACAGTTTATAATACCAAATTAAATAACTCATTTTTATTTTATTATAAACTGTGTTAGGGTTGTTGCATTTTCTTTTTGAACATATGTTTTGCATTCACAGAATCCCCCCCCCCCCTCAACAATGGATGCAGAGCAGAACTAGGACATCCACCCACAAAACTCAGTATCTAATTAAAAAAAAATTGGATTCTAGCCATCTCACTAACAAACATTCTCCAGTACCAAGCATATTGTGAACTAAAAGATCATCGGTGACCTTTGTAGGGTTTTCTACAAGGCCAAATCAACCATATCATATGAGCATAAAATTCCAAAACTCATATAACAAGGGACCTACTCAGATAAAAGCAGCACTATAAATGCTGTAGCGAGCCCTACAACATCCATACACCTATTGAAAAGCTAAACATGTCATATTATTACAGTACAGGTCCCTTTGTACAAACTTCATGTTAACAGAACTCCTGGCCTCAGTCATACTCAGAACACAGACCCTCACCAAGTATAGAATAAGTGAGGATAACCTAAAGTGAAAATAAAAATATGTAGATAAAAATTAAACTGAAAGCCCAAGAAGCCAGACTCTGCATGCAATGCAATACCAGAGAAATAAGAGACTCATTTCCCTGTACTGTGTACACTATAAAAAAGTCCAATCACTCATTTGAAAATAAAATTATTTTTTCTACCTTTGTTGTCTGACCATTTTATACTCTGATCATGCTTGTCTTGATCTGAGGCTTCTGCTTTCTTCTGTCTTCTCTTAGCTCTCTTTCTACGGTCTCTACTCCAGCTGCCATTTATTTTTCTCTTTTGTTTTCTTCACTTCCTTCCATCTTGGATATTTTTTTCTTTCCAACTTTCTTCCATTTATTTCTCTCTCTCTGTTCACCCAGATTTCACTACTCCTTACTATCCAGTTCTCAATCTCCCTCTTTTTTTACGCCATCTAACTACCGCTTTTCAACCTTCTCCCCCAGTCCTTCCATTCCCCAGATCTTCTTCCCCTCTGTGTTGTCCAGCATTTGTCCTCCTATCTTCCTCCTTCCCCATTATCCAGCATGTCTCCCTACTTCCCCCATCCAACATTTGTCTCCCTGCTCCCACCCTCCAGCATTTGTCTTCTTGTCCCCTCCCCTGTTGTCCTGCATTTGTCCTCCTGTCCCACCCAGTGTTGTCCTGCATTTGTCGTCCTGTCCTCTTGTTCCCCCCCACCCATTGCCCAGCATTTGTCCCCATCTCTTCCCTTTGTCAAGCATTTGCCCCGTCTCTCCCCTTTGTCTAGCATTTGTCCCCCTGTCTCCCCCCCCTTTTTCCAGCATTTGCCCCCCGTCTCTCCCCTCTGTCTAGCACTTGTTCCCCTGTCTCCCCCCTTTGTCCAGCACTTGTCCCCCTGTCTCTCCCCTTTGTCTAACACTTGTCCTTCTGTCCCCCCTCCCTTCACCTGTACCTTTCTTCCTGCAAACGATCATCCGGCAGCAGTAGCGGCACTCCGCCTATTTTTATTTTAGATTTTGCTGCCTGTGGCCTGCCTCTACCTTCCCACTGCTTTATTTTCCTCAAGAGTGCTTGCAGCGAGGAAAAAAGTGGCAGGAAGGTAGAGGCATGCCAGAGGCAGCAAAATTTAAAATGAAAACAGCTGAAGTGCTGCTGCCACAGGACGAATCAGCCTGATCACTTGCAGGGTTCCTGGAGTGGAGGAGTGGCCTAGTAGTTGGGGCAAGGTACCTCAGGCTGGAAGGTCGGGGGTTCAAATCCCACTAGAGGACAGCAACCTTGGGCCGGAAGGACTGGGGTTTCTAGTCCCACAGGTGCTCCTTGTGGTCTTGGGCAAGCCACTTAACCCTCCATTGCCCATGTTCCCTGTAAAATAGTTATCTCCAAGTTATAATGCCCTGTTCAATGTAATTTCAGTTTGTTCAATGTAAACTGCCTTGATATCATGAAAGGCGGTATATAAGAAATGTTAAATAAATAAATTAAATAAATAAATAAGCAATCAGGCTGATTTGCCTGGTGACGGCACTCCGGCTCTCTTTTAATTTTGCAGCCTCTGGTCTGCCTCTGCCTTCCTGCATGGGAAAGCAGAGGCAGGCCAGAGGCTACAAAATCTTGCTTGCACTCCCGCGACACGATCCCACCAGGTCTCCCCAGCCTATTGTGTGCCTCCTGTGTTGATCCGGACTCCTTGCCTGCACCCGGAAGTGACGTGCTTGCACTCCCGCGGCACGATCCCACCAGGTCTCCCCAGCCTGTTGTGTGCCTCCTGTGTTGATCCGGACCCCTTGCCTGCACCCGGAAGTGACGTGCTTGCACTCCCGCGGCACGATCCCACCAGGTACCTCCTTCAACTATAAAAGCAAGCTGCCGGCGGCGTTCCGTGCCGTGGGCGCGCGCCGAAGGAGCACGACCAAGGAGCAGGTCCTGCTCCTTGGTTGAGCTCCTTGGGGCAAGCGAGGGGCGCAGTCGTGGCTTGACGCCCTTTGTGGGCTCTTTGGTATCCTGCTTCTGTTGATCTGCTCTTCGTTCTCATGTAACTACCCAGGGAATCCTGCTTATAACGACGGTATGTCGGCCATCCCGGTATTTTGGGGATGACGCTCCCTATCCCCATCTAGTTTCCCCTCCGGTTCCCTAGCCCGCTGTCCTACTAATTTAATCCCTTGTACCCTTACTCGCACTCTCCTGAAACAGCTCTCTCCTCTGCCTCTGTCTTCCACGATGCCCTCTGCTTCCGTGCTGCAGGTTTCTTTATTAAACTGCCGGTCCCTTAAGTCCAAATCCCTATTGGTTTCTGATATGATTCTGCAACACTCTATAGATCTTTGCTTCCTCACTGAGACATGGCTCAAGGAGGGTGATGGCCCTGTTCTCTCCAGCTCTCTTCGCTCCGGATACTCAGCATTCTCATCCCCCAGGCTGGGCCGGGGTGGGGGGGGGGTGTTGCTCTACTCTTTCGCACTTCTATTGCACTTGAGGAAGTTGTTTCGCCATCTGTCTCACTTTCCGAATCCTTGTTTCTTCGCCTCCATTCCTCTCCTCCACTTTATTTTCTTCTTCTCTACCTTCCGCCCTCCCTTTCCATGGAGCGCTGGAAAGGAGTCATCCAGTCCCTCTCAGATACTGTTTTGCAGTTCCCCAATCTCATTGTCTTAGGCGATTTCAATATTCACGCTGACAACCCCAGCAGGCAGAAGGACCATGCCTTCCTGAATTTCTTTCATGATGTTGCTTTTCAACAACATATCACTGTTCCTACCCACACCGCCGGTCATACCCTGGATTTAGTCTTCTCTTCCCCTATGCTATCAGCTGAGATCTCCCCTCCCGCTACATTGGATATCCTTTGGTTCGACCACTGCTGTGTCCTTTTTTTTTTTTTTTTTAAATACTTTATTTAAATCCACCAAGATTGCAAGCAAACCAAAATGGTACAATGAACAGACCATCCACAAGGGGTGTACTCTTATCCCCCCTGGAAGTCAACAGAAAAAGAATATACCAGGTGGCTTTTTATCATATTATCCCCTCCCCCCTCCCTTCCCAACCGCCCACCCGCCCATCCACCCCCCCCCACCCCATACTCCCTCAGCAGCCAATTAAACCTAGAACAAGAAATGGAAGCACCAACTATTCACCCCATCTCCCCCTTAACCATTCAGCACCCCATTTGGAGGATTTCATTATGGCTACGAGCCCCTAACTGCTGAATATAGGGTTCCCAGACTGACATGAACCCTGTCCAGCGCTTGACACTGCCCCTTGCATGCCAACGTTCTAGCAACATCACCTGATGAAAACTATTCCGCCACTCACTGAAGGTTGGCGGTTGGTGTTCTCTCCATAATCGGAGAATCGGCCTCTTACCCACCAGACAGGCCTTCCTCAGGAGCAGTCGTTCCCCTGCTTTCGCAGGCCCGGGAGGGGCCAGCAGGTCCAAAACCACAAAGGAGCTAGTCCATCTTACCCGCTGCCGCAACAACCGGCTGAGAAATTCCCTTATCTTCGCCCAGTAAGGCCGCACTCTGCGACAACTCCACCACATGTGCAGCAAAGTCGCCAGGGGTTCCGAACAGCGAGGGCAACTACCATCCGCCCCCAATCGACTTCGAAGAGCCCTCCGCGGTGAGAAATAAGCTCTAGTCACACACTTAAATTGGAGCTCTCTCCAACGAGCCCCCTGTGCCACACAGACAATGCGCTTCAAAGCCTTGCCGACCGACACCGAAGCCACTTCCCCGCCCAATTCTACAGCCCAGGCCAACTCGACCCCACGATAGTCGGGCAAGACCCGGTAACAATCCAACCGACCCTTCAATTGAGAGATGGACGGGGGACTCTCCTCTCCTATCCCAAAAAATTCCAAGATCTTGGCGGAGCGGTCGATGTGCAGTGCCTCCCTCTGTAACGAGGCCACATAGTGGGAAACTTGCATATATGCAAAACAATGCTTAGTAGGCAGATCGTACTCCCGACTCAGGGCCAAAAAAGACTTGCAGCGCCCCGAGGGTTCCACGAGATGACCCACCGTCCGTATCCCACGCGCCCACCAGTCTCTAAACGCCGTTGTTTCGGACCCCGGGGAGAACTGAACATTCCCTCGAAGGGGTAACCAACTGGAAACACCCCAAGGCGCAAGCCAGAATTTATTAAGCTGTTGCCAAGTACGTCTAACCGAATCCACTAAGGCGCTCTTCTGTACCGCCTCCGGTAAGTCACTATATCGCCCATGCAATACCCCCAATAGGGTCCATGGAGCCACCACACATTCCTCCATAGCCCGAGGGGTATAATCGTCCGTCCCACCCAACCAATCTCCCAGATGTCGCGCTTGGCACGCCAGTGCGTACATCTTCAAGTCAGGTAGCCCCATACCTCCGTCCTTCCACTTCCCCAATAACCTACCCCATGGAATCCGAGCCCGCTTCCCTCTCCAAAGGAACCCCTTAAGCAAAGCTTCAATCCGTCTCAAGTCCCGACATAATAGCCAAACGGGCAGAGTCTGTAACCAGTATAAGATACGTGGTAAGATAACCATCTGTACTGCCGCCGCAATTCTACCCGACAAGGACAATGGGAGGGGTTCCCAGGCTTGCAACTGTGCCATCAAACGCCGCAAAATACGATCAAGATTGCGCCTATAGAGCACTTGAGGTTGACGAGGCAGCACTATACCCAAGTAAAGAAATTCCTCCTCCGCCCACCGGAGGGGAAATAGCCCCCCCCAGGCCCCACGAATACCCCCCAGCGTATCCAACGCTTCAGATTTCTCTTGATTAATGCGGAGTCCAGCTAAGGCCCCAAATCGCCCAAGTTCCTCCAACAGACTTCGAAGAGACGCAACCGGGGAAGTCACATGGACCAATAGATCATCCGCGAAAGCCGAAATGACAAACTCCTGCGAGCCCATCTCCACTCCCTTAATCGCATCCGAAGTCTCAACCTGGCGAATCAAGGGGTCTAGGGAAAGAACAAATAACAACGGAGACGGGGCAGCCCCGACGCGTTCCCCTCTCCAAGGCAAACCCTTCCGAGAGCACTCCGTTGCACAGTATCCCCGCCGTCGGATTTATATACAAACTCCACACCATGCTACAAAAAGCATCCCCTATTCCATAGTGTGGCAGCAGCCCCCAGAGATATTGCCAATTCACCCTATCGAATGCTTTTTCAGCATCAAAGCTGACAAGTAACGAAGGGTATCTGTCGCGCGTGTACCCATTCTAAGGAGGCCAAGATTTTTCGGAGGTTCCGAACGGCGTATCTCCCCTTAACAAAACCCACTTGCGCCCCATGTACGAGGTTCCCCAATACTTCAGCCAGCCGCAAAGCCAAAACTTTCGCAAGGACCTTTAAATCAAAGTTGAGGAGAGAAATCGGCCGATAAGAGGCCGCGAGCAGCGGATCTTTACCCGGTTTGGGAATCAGAGTAATATGGGCATGGTTCTGCCCCCAACGAAAGGCCCCCCGGTCCCCCCTCATACTAAACACCTCCCGTAACACAGGACTGACACAGTCACCCAGTATTTTGTAAAATTCCGCACCCAGGCCATCCGGTCCTGGGGCCTTACAGCAGTTTGCCGCAGATATAACCGACTGTATCTCCTGGGAGGTGATGGGTTGATCCAGCGCCCCCCTCTGCTCCTCTGTAAGCCGCGGCAGATTAAGATCCCGCAAATAGTCCGGCAGGGGTGTACCAGACCCCGGCTCGGCTTTGTATAAAGTCTGAAAGAACCCCCGGAAAACTCTGGCAATGTCCCCGTTCTCCTTATACACGGTCCCCCTATCATCCCGAAGGGCTGCCACCCGAGTGGAGCCTCGCCTTCCCCTCAAACATCGGGCCAACAGTTTCCCAGGCTTATCGCCGTAACAATGCAACCAGTAGCGGTAATAAAGAACTGATTTCTTGGCTTTCTGATGCAGGAGCTCATTAAGATCTACTTGGGTCTCCCATAGCCGCTTCTTATTCTCGGCTGATGGGATTTGGGCACACCTACGTCGAAGTTGAGTAACCCGTTGCTCTAGTGTAATGATACGTTCCGCGAGTATCCGACGCTTCCGCGCGGCATAGCCTATGATATCTCCCCTAAGAACCACCTTCGCCGTTTCCCATATCAATTCGGGGTCGTCCTCGTGAACCTGATGATCGCTGGCGAACTCAGCCCACCTTTGACGCAGAAATTGACGGAACTGCATATCATAGTACAACCCCAAAGGAAATCGCCAAAGACGCATCCGAGCCACATCCCTCCCCCAATTCAAATCTAGCCAGACCAATGCATGGTCGGATACCTCCAGGGGACCTATTTGGGCCCCCTCCGTCTGAGCAAACAACCCCCTCGACACAAACAAGTAGTCGATACGGGCACTGGTACCATGCGCTCTGGATTGGTGTGTAAAGTCTTTTTCTGAAGAATGCAACAGTCGCCATGGATCCACCAACTCAAGACGTTTACAAAAGCGTTGCAGTAACCGAGAGGACATCACCCTCTCTCTCGTCTCATCCCCCCGCGAAGTATCTAAGCCGACATCCATAACCCCATTAAAGTCCCCTCCCAAAATCAAGGGGCACTCGGGAAGTTGCTCCAAGCTGGAGGCCAATCTACTATAAAACCCCGAGTCAGGGACATTAGGTCCATAGAGGGCCCCTAAAATCACCGGCTTCCCTTCTAATTGACCATGGACCAAAAGAGACCTACCCACGGCATCCGCGATAACAGTCTCCGCCACAAAGCGGATCCTCTTATGAACCAGCAGAGCTACCCCCCCCTTGTGCCCTGTCGCCGGCGACCCCCATACCTGCCTCACCCAGGACCTGCAAAGTTTACTATGCTCCTCGGCCGTCTGGTGGGTTTCTTGTATCAGAGCTATATCACAGTCATGCCGGGCCAACGCCTGGAGTACTTTATATCTTTTAATGGGGTTACCCAGGCCACAGACATTCCAGGTAATAACCCTCAGGGTGATGGGGCAGTGTCAAGGCTCCTCCAAAAGGACAAATCAAAACGTACTAGAGGGGCTCCCCCAGCCTGAAACCCCCCGTTTTCTTCTGCTAAAATAGTAGTGTGCTGCCAATTCTGGAGCCCCAGAGTGTGAACCCTCCCCTCCTTCGATATCCCCCCTCCCCCAGCCCCCCCCTCTCCCCCTCTCTCCCCCCCTCTCCCCCCCACGCCCCTCCACCCCAAAAGGTCCGTCCATCAGGTCGGACGCTTTCCTTGGCAATCGGGGCCATCCCTGTCCCATGTTCACTTTCAGTAGTCCCCCCTACCCGGCTAGATTAGCGTACAGCTCTCCCCTTACCCATCTCCCTTGTCCTCCCCCGGTCCCTTTCTACCCTTAGTTCTCTCCACCCCCCTCCACCTGCCTTCCCGGACCTTCCCTCTTATCCCTACTCCCATCTGGCATACCCCCCCATGCTAAGGAGCCTTGCCCCCACCCCCCTCCCCGGACCCTAGCTAGAAGAGCCAGGCCTCTACTAATGGACCGGCGGTGTAATGCCCCACTGCCCTCCCAATCCCACATACAGATTCCCCACAACTACCCATGCTGCTCACCACCAACCTCAGGGAACAATCCGCATCCATTCCCCCCCCCCCCTGAGGCCCTCTCCCAACCCTTCTTTCCCGATAATTTCCATGGGTAAAAATCAGCTATGAGGAAGAAAGGAAAGTGCACTTACCTAGTCCCCCATTCCTAAAATAACAATGTAATTAACCACAGAGACATATACCAATGGTTACGTTGTTGCTATTACAGGCCAAAATGCAACCAGGTATCTTGCCCGCTGCAACAGTAACCCCTCTCATCCCCTTTATAATACACCCCAGCCAGTAGCAAGAAGATAAGCTAGTAACAAACACAAAGTAAGAGAAAAAAAGGAAAACCTTAAAGACAAACACCCAAGAGAGGGAGCAGCCCGGCCTCTCAGGCCACTATTTGTCCATGTCGCAGTGTCCAGGCTCCCGCCACGTGCTCCTCACAGCAGGTCCCTTCTCCCGGGCGCCCTCCATAATTCAGAGACAATTCACCGAGTCCAGATTGTTGTTCAGGAGTTAGAGTCTGCAGATCCATTCAACGATTCCAAGAAAGTAGCCGCCGCCTCAGGAGTCGAGAAATAGCGTGGCTGGCCTTGATACTCCACCCTCAGCCGGGCCGGGTAGAGGAGAGAGAAGCGCACTCCCTTTTTAAACAGCTGCGCACAGCTATGGGAAAAGGCCCGACGCTGCTGACCAACCAGGGCAGAATAATCCTGGAAGACCAGAATTTGTGCGGTCTCCTGGTTTGGCCCTTTGCGACCCCGCGCAGCCCGGAGGACGTCTTCCTTCTGCCTATAGTCCAGGAAGCGGGCGAGTACTGCACGCGGGCGTCGCGCTTGATCTCGCCGGGGGCCCAGCCGATGGACCCGTTCCAGTCGCACAGAGTTGTCCCGCTGGCCTCCCAGAAGCTTCACAATCCAGTCCCGCAGGAATCCGTACAGCGCACTATTCAGAACCGTTTCAGGTATGCCCACGAACCGCAGATTCTTGCGCCTCCCGCGATTCTCCAGGTCATCCAATTTTTCTCCTTGTTGTTTAACAAGGGTCTCCAGGGCCTCCACCTTGGCTTGCAGCGGATGTAGGATATCCTCCACCGTGGAGACGCGTGTCTCCACCTGCTCCATCCGCCCTGTGAATTCAGCCACGCGCTGATCAACCGCGCGGATCTGCTCCTTCAAGTCCTGGAAGCGGATATCGAGTGCTTGGACCACTGCCGCCGACACCTCCGCAACGAGCCCCTGGGCGCCTCCTGATCCCGGGCTATTAGGCGTCCCCTCCGCCATCTTGGGCTCGGGTACTCGTGGCTTTTCCCGCCGCACTGCCTTCGATGTCATCTGGCAATTTATCGTGTTACCGGCACACCTTCCCGGACTCACTACCTCCTACTTCACACCCCCGTCTCAGGTAGCAGGGAACTCCACTTAAAGTGGGCTTTAATAGCAGGTTTGCAGGGTAGGCTACCCGGAGCTGACCAGAGTGCAGCCGATCAGCTCATTTGCCAAACCGGAAGTCTGCTGTGTCCTTTTTTTCAGTTACACATTCATCCCAGGCAAGCGCTCCACCCCCAGTTCCCGTTTCACCCCCTCCTCCGCGCCGCCGCTTAACTCCCGACATCCTGAGTTCCTTTCCCCCTGCCTCTTCTGTTTTTCCCCCGAATTTTGCATCGCTTTCACCCAATAGACAAGCTTCCCTCTGGAACTCCCTCCTTTCCAAGGCTTTGGACCAACTGGCACCACTCCGCCCCCATTATCACTTGTCCACCTCTGGTCATGCTCCCTGGTTTCACCCGGCACTGCGACTGCAACGGACCCAACTCCATCAGGTGCAACGCCGCTGGTCCCGTCATCGCTCTCCCGACCTTTATGTCCGTTTTAAGCAGTTCTATGCTGATTACCGGTCGACTGTTCACTCAGCCAAAAGGGCTTACTATGCAGCTGAGATTTCGGAAGCTGCAAACTCTTCTCGCCAGCTCTTCACGATCCTGCGGAAACTCTCCTCCACTAACTCTCACAGTATCTCTACTACAGGGGCCCCTGATTCTTATTCCCTGGCTACTTTCTTCTCAAAGTCCTTGCCCTACGCGCTTCCTTTTCTACTCCTCCTCCACCTCCACCCTCGCCACCTGTTTCCACCTGCAATTTGCTCGCCATTGGACCCTCATCTTCTTCCCCTACATCCAATCTAGCTCTTGCCCATACCTGGTCTTCCTTTCATCTGGTTCTTCCTGCTGAACTTCTTTCCGTGTTGTCTTCTCCCCGAAAGACCACATGTGCCCTAGACCCAATTCCCTCCCGTTGGCTGTCCGAGCCTTCGTTACAGTTGACCCCGATCATCACTTCCATTCTCAACTCTAGTTTATCCTCTGGTTTGTTCCCCTCCTCTTGGAAGTCAGCCATTGTTCACCCCCTCCTAAAGCAACCATCCCTCGACCCATCTGTCCCTGCTCACTGGCGTCCTGTCTCAAATCTCCCCTTCTTAGCTAAGCTTCTGGAACGTTTTGTCTTCAATCAGTTGTCTTCTCACGTTGAATCCACCAACACTCTTCACCCCCGGCAAGCTGGCTTTAGGCAGGGCCACAGCACCAAGACTGTCCTTTTAGCAGTTTTGAACGAACTTCACATTGCACATGATCGCGGTGACATTACTTTGTTGGTTTCTCTGGATCTGTCTGCTGCATTCGATTTGATTGATCACACTCTTCTTCTCACTCGTCTTGCGGAGATAGGGCTACGCAGTACTGTTCTTCTTTGGTTTCGCTCCTTTCTTACTGCTCGTTCCTTCTCTGTCACCCTCAATGGGAAATCATCATCCCCTTTTCCCCTTACTTGTGGTGTCCCCCAGGGTTCCATACTGTCTCCTTTGTTGTTTAACGTTTTCCTGGCTCCCCTACTCCTCCTACTGCAGCAATACCCAGTATCCTCCTATGTCTACGCAGACGACATTATTTTGCTCTATCACACCTCTCCACTTTCACTGGATCTCTCCTCTTTCAATTCCTGCCTTTCTCATGCGGCGTCTTGCCTTTCTCAACATTTCTTGCGCCTTAACCCCTCTAAATCCACGGCTATGTGGGTATCCCTCAGTGGCTCATGTCCCTCTATTGCCCCTATGATCGACTCTACTCCCATCCCTCTTGTATCCTCTTTCCGGTATCTCGGGGTGGTTCTTGACTCTTCCCTTTCTTTTCGTGATCACATCTCCTCCCTCACCAGGCGTTGTTTTGCTACACTCCGTCAACTTCGGGCTGTTCGTACTTTTCTTCCTCTTGAATCCCTGGTTACTCTTGTCCTTGCTCTAATTACTAGCCGTCTCGATTATTGTAATGTTTTCATGGCCAATCTTCCCAATTATCAGCTCCAACGTCTTCAGCTCATTCAGAACACCGCTGCCTGTATCATCACGTTTTCCCGTTTCGACTGTATCATTCCTATCCTCTTCCGCCTCCATTGGTTGCCCTTGCGCATACGTTATCAATATAAACTTCTCATACTCACTCACCGTGCTATCCACTCTAATAACCCTCTGTACTTGGCTGATTTGGTTTCTCTGCACACGCCCTATCGTCAGCTCCGTGCTCTCCACGCTAATCGCCTGTCCTTACCTCCACCTTCCCGTGCACATCTTGAAAAGACCCGTCACTCTGCCTTTTTCTTTCTTGGTCCATGGTTGTGGAATGCCCTACCCTCGCCCCTTCGTCTCGAAACCTCTTATCCTCAATTCAAAGCCGTACTTAAAACCTATCTATTTCGGAAAGCATTTGACCTCCCTCTGGACTCCCCTCCCTGATGCAATACTTTGTTGTTGTCTTGTCCTAGTTGCGTTGTGGTCCTGTTATTCCCCTGTTTTGTCAGTGTCCAGTTGAGTCTGTCTGTACTTGGTTTGTGCTTACTGTTTTTCTATCTTTGTTTTGCACTATCCTTTCTCTTTCTTTCCTGTTAATTTTGGCGTTCTTTTTCCGTAGTTTGCAGTGTTGACCTTTTAATTTCTTTTTGTACACCGCTTTAATGTTTCGGCCTAAGAGGTCTATCAAATATAAAATAAAGATAAAGATAGTATTTGCATTGTGCTAGAGAAAATTCCCCATGGAGTTGATCGGATGTAATATGTATAGGAAACCTATCAAGATGTGTCTGGAACTTGCTTTAATTAAACCTGTGGCACCCAATACAATGGAAATATTTCTGTATCTTTCTGCCACATTTTCTTAGTCTCAGACTGCATTGCTTGGTACTTGAGGATCTTCTCCCTCTCTGCTCAATGCAAAGAATAATCACTTGGAACCGACACCTCTATAATCGATGCCATTCTTGGGGGTTTTCTCCTTTACTGCTGTGTCCATTTTTCTGCATTGAACTTTTCATAAGTTTAAATAGGAACGTCCCAGTGGAAGGGAGGGCGTACTGAAGTGCAACAAGATGGCTGCATAACTGCTGAGCTCCATGATACCTCAACATTTATTTTGCCTATCCCGCAGCTTTGAGTGGATCAAAGTGAGCAGCAAAGTAGAATTTGTTTGAGCGATAATGGGTAGTTTGAAGACAGCAAAGTCTGAACAACACTTGACTATCAGTTCCAAGCTCGGGAGACATACCATAGATCCCCCACTCCTGTGAAGATGGAAGCCCCCAAGGCAAAGTTGGAAGTGGATGACACTGCTGGTGGAGTTACGAGGCCTAAGGGACTTGATAGAGACACAAATTAAAGTGATGAAAGATCTTAAAAATGAAATTGTGAATCCTGCGTTTGAGCTGGTGCTCTTCTGCCCTGGAGCAACAGGTTATTGGCATTGAGAAAATTGTGGTGCAGATGCACACAAATACTAAAGTAATTGGTAAATTACAGGTTGATAGACAGTATCTATTGAATCATAGCAGACAGAATTGGATTTTGGATCTGTGGGAGGGGCTGGAAAGGAATGATATAGTGTCCTTCCTAATGGACTTTCTCCCTAAACTGCTCAATATCTAATTCGCACCTGCCCTGGAAGTGGAGAGAGCTCAGGATGTGCCATCATGTTTTCTCCCCAACGCTAAACACCCGCAACCTACTGTGAAATTGCTTAGGTATCCCCTGGCTTTGGAGATATTAATGAAGAGGAAAGCCATGCCTGGACTGCAGCATCATGGTCAGAGGATTCTCCTGGTGTTAGACTTAGCAAAGTTTCCAGAACGTCCACTATTCTTTCTTTCAAGAGCACCATTTTCCCGCCACCGAGGTAAGGCTTACTGGCCTGTAGTTTGCCACTTCTCCCTATTACCACTTTTATGGAGAGATACTACATCAGCCCTTCTCCAGTCCTGTGGAACTTCTCCCATCTCCAAGGATCTATTAAAAACATCCTTTAATGGCACTGCAAGAACCTCTCTGAGCTCTTTCAGTATCCTGGGATGTATCCCATCTGGTCCCATGGCCTTGTCCACTTTCAGTTTTGCAAGTTGTTCTAACACATCATCCTCTGAGAATGGTATGGTATCTACTTCATTCCAATTTGTATATTTGTCACTCACATGTGGTCCTTCTCCAGGATTTTCTTTCATGAAAACAGAACAGAAGTATTTGTTTAGTATTTTTGCTTGTTCAGTATCACTTTCCGCAAATCCGTCCTTGGCACTTTTGAGTCTTATATTTTTGTACAGACCCAAGACCATTCTTCTAGTGTATGTAAGACAACTTTGGACATCGTGTTGAAGTTTGGTTGCTTTCTTCTGTGCTTGTGTATACAGCTATGGTTGTTTGTTAAAGCAAAATGAATGTGATTTGTGCAGTGCACTGGATTTGTATGATGTGGTAAGTGAATATGGAAGGAGCCAGGGTCATGGAGTGGGAGAGTGTTTGGTGGTTTTGTTCATATGGTCAGTGGTGTGGTGATGCTGCAGTTAGAAGTATGTTGTATGTATGCTTACTGGATGTGACTATGGAGTGGACTGTCAGTGTGTGGGTTTGAGAGCTGTGTATGACATGCATGGTGATAGGAGAGTTGGGAGTGGCCTAATGGTTAGAGCAGCAGACTAGAACCAGGAAAGCCAGGGTTCAGATCCCACTATTTTGCCTTGTGATCTTGGGCAAGTCACCTAACCCTCCATTGCCTCGGGTATAAACAAAGATTGTAAGCCCCCTGGGGACAGGGAAATACCCACTATACCTGAAAGTAATTTGCCTTGAACTATCACTGGAAAGGCGTAAGCTAAATGTAATTACACACCAAGCCGGCTACATTTCTAAAGAGATCTCTTTTGCCCTATTTCTTTGAATCTAGAGATGAGCACTAAGTTATCTAAGAGACTTGCTTGTCTTTGGACCCCTATGAAGATGAGATGTGCCATCATATTGTACCTTTCCATATATAAATTTTTTCTCATAACTTTGCAGCTAGTTTTTAACAATTTCATATATCAGTTTTACCAGTTTTTTCTATGGTAGCTGTGAACCATCTCAGCTGTAATTCACTTTCCTGGGCTGCAGCTATCAATCCCTCATCCTTAGGTTTCAGTTCACCTCTCAGACCTAACCATTCACGTGTCTAGCTTTGATCTGCTTTAAGGAGTCTCCAGCCATTAAGGGTTGAATCAAGGACCTCCTCTCACTGCTGTCTTAGGGTTAGGAAACACTTTGTTTTTACCTTTGATGCATAAAAGGCAGAAAAGCCGTAGGCTATGGGTCACTGCAAACAAATAATTGTTAAATAATGAATAATCTAAAAACATTGAACTCGATGAACTAATGTATTGTTTCTGTTGAAACATGTGAAGGATTTGCAGATTCGCAGGCACACATAAGGTAAACCTTGGCAGGCTCTGCACTTAATTGGTAAATAATTTCACAGACTAACAGGTGAGTAATTAGTAAATAGTTTATTTGGGGAAAAGTGTATGCAATCAACTGGAAAATAATTAACCGGGCAGAGTTACAGGTAATTAATTGGTACATAGCTTTGCAGGTAATAAATCAGCAATTAATTTGGAAGCCTTGCAGATCCTGTAAACTCTGTGTTCCCAAACACAGAATGCAAAGCTGGCCTATGGAGTTTTACACCTGAGAGGTATTTGTCCTCTCTCCTAAAACTACTCCCACCTTACGGCCACTGTCTCTTAATGCCCTAATGCATACCGAAGTTATTAGATAGGTAATCTCTATCAGACAATTTGCATCTCTCCATATGCATAACTTTGCCCTGTTCTTGCTTGGAAATTACTTACACTTTTCATGGATTCCTGCAAGAGAAAATTAATGATTAAAGTAGAGGTGTGTACTGCACACTTTTTTTTAGGTTTACCATTTAAACACCATGGTCTCTTACAGGGCCGCTGCTATGATTTTGAAAGCCCAAGGTGAATCTTTAGTCTTACGCCCCCCCCCCCTCCACAAATCTCCTGAGATACTTTAAACTTGACAGTCATGATAAGCTCAACACCACCCCTCCCACAACAATCCTATAACAAGTTGAAAACTCGCACTGTGACAAAATGGCATGTATCCCGTTCCATAGCTACACTATACCAAAAAACACCTTACCGAGGATATCACTAAATATTCTTACAAAACCTCAGCATGTCGGTAATTGTATCACAAATTACCCTCATTTAAATAGAGAACTCTCCAGAGAATACACCATAAATCACATTAATTCTCATAAGAGAAGGAGAAAAGACCTCAGAAAAATGTGCTGTCCCTCTATACGGCAGTTGTTCACCATCCAAAGGGGGGACTGCTTTACACCAACATCACAGGTCTAAAAAAACTCCTCCCTCCTACCACACAATGAACTCTGTTCAATATCGCATCTATCAATACTTGTTCATTCTTTTATTTAATTATAGTTTATATTTTATAATGTAATTATTCAATATTTGACCATTCATATAGTAGCAATGGAACGATATCACAAGGTTTCCATAACTCCAGCTGCTGACTAGAGATGTTGGTCTTGCTCCGATCTATCTACAAACAGAGTAAATGAGAAAAGCCAGAAACAGTTTCCAATAACATGCAATACTGCCACTATCAGCTAGTTAGCTTTAAGACATTCTCTGGAGATCTTCATTTGTCCTGCGAAGACGCGTCATCGGGGGCCGCTTTACAGTTTCATGAAGAGGACTATCTGGATCCTGGCTCTCTTAGACCTGTGATGTTGGTGTAGAGCAGTTCCCCTTCGGGTGGTGAACAACTGCCGTATAGAGAGACAGCACATTTTTCTGAGGTCTCTTCTCCTCTTACGAGAATGAATGTGATTTATGGTGTTTTCTCTGGAGAGTTCTCTTTTTAAATGAGGGTAATTTGTGATACAATTAGTGTCATGCTGAAGTTTTGTAAGAATTTTTAATGTATCCCTTTCCTCCATTAGCAAGCCCATATATGTCTGTGGGGGGATGGGTGCAAAGAGACATGTTAAATGTGTCTCAGTAACGCAGCAGTGGAACTGGGCCTGTGTGAGCCATCTTGTGCATATATTTGTGCCTATCTTGACACTGTGTGTGTGTAATGGTACAGTGTGATACAAGAGTAACGTGTATATTGAGGGGGTGTTCCAGGAGTGTGGGGTGTGTGCTTATGTGTGCACATTTTTCCAGATCGGAGATGGGGGATGGAGCATGATGTGTGCTGTACCACCATAGTGGCATGTGTCCATATCTGTGTAGTGCGGTTTGGGCTGTGTGTGTGTGTGGTGTGGGGGTGGCTATTTCAAGAGTAGATTTCATTAATTCATGTTCCATTCACCTGCAGATCTAAATTGAATCATCTGTCACAGACCATTAGACATGAAAAGTATGTCCTTTATGCTTGATTAACTCATCTTTTGCTGCCAACCATTCCCTTCCAGCTGCTCATATTTCCCCGTCTCGCAACATTACTTCACACACTCTCAAGCTCTTTCCATCCTCGGACACCATGCTTCCTCATGACTTCCTCTCCGTCCTGGTTGATGCCCAGGTTCAGTCATGTCACTCTACATTATCCACCACACTTGACGAGATTACCTCCCAATCGCAGGCAGGCCAAGCGCTGCCACCCCTGGTACCATCACAGCTTTCATCTCCACCATAGGCATCTCTGCCATGCTGAATGTGTATGGCAGAAACATCCCTCCCCTGAATTGCTTCAGCTATTCAAGCACCAACATCATCTCTACAGTCTCATGATTCATGATGCTAAGAGAGCCTACTATATTGGTCTCATTTCCTCCTCTCCCAACTCTGCCTGTCAACTTTACTCTGTTCTTGTGTTTCTTTTCAACTCCAAGACCACCTCTCTGCCCTCCCCTGTGTTTACCTCTCCCAGTCCAGATCTTGCTCATCACTTTCAGAACAAAGTTTTGACCCTCCATGCTACTTTTGCAAACTGCCGCCCTCCTGTGACTCCCCTGCCCCTTCCTCCTCATCTTCCTCTCATGCTTGGACCACTTTCTGCACAATTATGTCAGCTGAGCTCCTCAAAGTCATTTTATCTTCCCACAAGATCACATGTTCCTCTGACCATATTCTCCCTTCCTGGCTTACTGAACCCTCTCTGGCCTTACTACCTCCGATCCTATCCATTCTCAATAAGTCTTGCCTCCGGCACCTTCCCTTCTCTATGGAAGCATGTCCTAATTTGGCTCATTTTGAAAAATCCATCTATTGACCCCCTCTTCGCCTGCTCACTATCGTCTGGCCTCCACCCTCTCATTTCTCTCAAAAATACTTGAAAAATTGATCTTCACCCAGCTCCTCCACTCACCTTGACACCATGCACACTCTCCACCCCTGTCTGGATTTTGCGCTGGCCACAGCACTGAGACTATTCTTCTTTCTTTTCTGAATGAAATCTATGAATCCCATAATCTGAGTACCATTTCTCTAACAGTTTCTCTGGATCTTTCATCTACTTTTGACCTCGATGATCACTCCACTCTTCTCTCCTGCCTTCATGACTATGATGTTTGTGGCACAATCCTTCACTTGTTTCATTCTCTCATACTGTAGGTCTTTCTCCATCCTCTCAGGCTCCCCCTCATCCCCCTCTCTCCCACTTCCCTGTGGCATTTCCCAGGGTTCAGTTCTCACACCTCTTCTTTTCAGTATTTTTCTGGTCCCTCTCACTTTTTTGATTCAGCTGCACAGTGTCTCAGCATACTATTATGCTGATGACTTTATTCTCCTTCATCACACTGACCCATCTGCCCCTGACCTCCTGCCACTGAACACTTGTCTTTCTCATATATCTACCTGGATGTCTGACCACTTCCTTCATCTCAACCCTGTGAAAACTGCAGCTATCTACTTCCCCTTCAGTGGTCCCTCCCCTTTGCTGGCCCCACCCTCCCCAACTCTGCTGTTGCCCTAGTTGACTCCATCCTCTATTTGGATGTGACCTTGGATTCCTCCCTAACCTTCCAGTCTCACCTTTCTTCTCTTGTCTGTCATTCATTCCTCTCCCATCATCAGATCTGGGCTGTTCACCCCTTCCTTTCTGACTACTCTTCTGCTAACCTTCATTATGTCTAGTCTTAACTATTGCAACATTATTCTCCTGGGCCTTCTGCAATATCAGTGGAGGAGTAGCCTAATGGTTAGAGCCCTGCTTGGGAACCAAGAGACCAAGGTTCAATTCCCACTAGCACTCCTTATGGCCTTGGGCAAGTCACTTAACTTGGATTTTTCTGAAGTAATGGACCCTCCAATGTCCCTGTAATGGACCCTTATCAATGTCCCTGTATAATGTACATTACCAAATTTAAGTTATAATGTAAACCACTTTGATTGAAATGATAAAGTGTTATAAAAATCCCATTAAATAAATAAATAAATAAATAAAATATCAGCTCGACTGCCTCCAACTCATACAAAATACACCTGTTTGTATCCTTGCACACACCTCCTGTTTTGACCATGTCACCCCCTTCGATCCGCTTCCACTGGTTTTCCCTCGGGTACCATATCCAGTTTAAGCTTTCTACCTTGGTCCATAAAGCTCTGCATACTGGCACCCCCTAATATCTTTCAGACATTCTGCAGCTCCACTCCCTTCACTATGTCCTCTGTACCATTTACGCCAATCGTCTTCACCTTCCTTCTGTCTCGAAAGCCTGGTTAGAATCCACCCGTAATTCTGCTTTTTACTTTCTCGGACCTGCCTCATGGAATGCACTATCCACAGACCTCCAACTTGAATCCTCCTATCCTAAGTTCAAAGCCTTACTGAAGATGCACCTCTTCCAAATCGCCTTCGACCTACCATCCTTCAGCTCTTAATTTCCTTCCCCTGTTTTTCCCATGTTCTATCACTCCCTGTGTGATTGTGTTATCTTTCCTGTCCCCTTAATGGTGTTCTTTTCTATTTCTTTAATTTATTTTAATTTGTACACCGCCTTGCTGCATTTGTGAAGATGCAGTATATCAAGACTAATAAACCATAAACATCACAGCAGTAAGTAAAAGGAAACCAAGGGAGGACATCCAGCTTAAACCAACCTCTCTATTACCAACTTGGATTCCCTCATATCATGCCTTATATTCTTAGCCAGTAACTTGGAACATAAAGGGGGGGGGGGGTGTTTACTAAAGGTGAACACACGTTAAGTAAAGTTAAAGCGCGTTAAGTCCTGCAATGGTCCATTTTTATGGGCCATTGCAGGACTTAAAGCCGCTTTAAAGGCTAATGCATGTTAAGTAAAGTTAATAAACATGCTTCAAAGTGTTGCAGTAGTCCAAGCATGTTAAAGACAAAGCACGTAAGATTGTTGCAAAATCTTGATGTGGGAAAAATAACCCAGTTGATGGAGATAAAAGAAACCAGCCCTAATTATTTAGGAGGCCTGCTGCTCAAAAAATAATTCACCATCACCCTCAAACCATATGGTATGTACCTAGTCCTTGACTTCCAGCTTGATCCCTTCCCAGCGCAGCATTGTACAATTCGCTCAGTGAACCCATAGAACCTCTGTCTTCTGTAGGTTCAATGAGTTTATTTTCTTCCATCCACCCTTTAATAGTTAGTAAACACTGAATTAGTTTAACTAGCCAAACTGAATATCCTTCCCAAAAAGGAATATGGAGCTCTAGATAAAATAATATCAGCTGTTCCTACATACCAGCAGGGCCACTGCCTTGATCTCATTTTTTTCTCAGACAACTTGCCCTCAAACATCTCTACCTCAGCTCTTCCCTTATCTGGCCATCATCTGCTAACCTTCACCGTCAACTGTCCTCCATCTCAGTCTAGTCCAATCTCCACCAATATGTTTAGGAATCTTTACACTATCGGCCTTCAGCTCTTTCCACTACTGTCTCAGCTCTTTCCTCCACTATGCCTTCTGAGTCTGTTGATGAGTCTGTTGATGTTCTATAACTCTACACTCTCCTCTCCTCTGAATGTGCTTGCTGCTCTCATTTCACATCCCATGAGGCATACTGTACCTCAGTCTTGCCTGTCCTCCAAAACCTGCTAGCTATGTCCAAGGCTGCTTTTGGTTTCTGATTCCCTTGTTCTCCTACTCGCCACCTATATGTATCTTTATCATTCTTCTAGATTTACCCAAGTCTTGTTTTTTGTGTTGTCTGTCTTGATTAGATAGTCCCTGCTTCATGGAACTTGCAATCTCTTATATGTATAGGTACAGCGCTATTCAAATATAGCATAAATGCACAAGAGGAGAGACTCTTTTGATTGAAAGGAAGCTCTGCTATGAAGGGTAAATATGTGGAATAGTCTCCTAGTGGAAGTAGTAGAGATGAGGACAGTATCTGAATTCAAGAAAGCATAGGACAAACAGAAAATTCTCTAAAGGAAAAATGGGGACTATTGTAGTTGATATGGAAGGGCAGATTAGATAGGCCATGTGGTCTTTTTTTCTGCCGTCATGTTTCTATGTATAGCAAATGATGGCAGATAAAAGACCAGTATGGTCCATTCACACTGCCAGTAAGATAGTTAGGGTTGTAATTGCCACTCTGTGCAAATTATCTCCCCTATGCTTTTATTTTAGGGGCAAACATCTAACAATAAATGCTGAAACTGGTCAAGGGTTTTATATAAGCCTGCTTTGAGAAACGCATTCAGTAAATATGTAAATTTTGTATCCTGTGTAAAGTATTCCCAGCAATTCTGTATCTTGTGTAGAGTATTTCCCAGCAATCAAGTGTAATCTGTAACCCAAAGTTTGCTGTGTTCCTAACTTTCCCTCCCAATCACAATGTATATTTTGCTAATTCCTGGCCTGTACAGCCACCCTTGATCATGTATAGCAACCACTGCTGATCGCTGGAAGCAGCGGGATACAAATGTACAATAAATAAATAAAATAAATAAATAAATAAATAAATAATATATATATACACACACACAGTTATGGTCAACATTATTGGCACTCATGCATTTTAGGTATGTTGTGTACAATATCCTCAGAAATAATTGGAAATATTCCAACTGTATGTTTATTTTATTTATTTATTTTATACTGTGCTCTTTAGAATCAGTGTGGTTTTACATGTATACTAACAGGCACTTTTTATTCCCTTGTCCCTGAAGGGCTCACAATCTAAGTGTACCTGAGGCAATGGAGGGTTAAGTGGCTTGCCCAAGGCCGCAAGGAGAGTGGCCATGGGACTAGAGACCCCAGTCCCTCCGGCCTGAAGTTGCTTGTCCCCATGCGGGAGTTGAACCCCTGGCCTTCTGGCCTGAGGTAACCTGTCCCAACCACTGAGCCACTCCTCCCTCCCTTGTAATATTTTAATAGTATGTTCAAAGGTATGCAACAAAAAACCCCAAAGATTTCTATGCAACTTAGATGTGGTAATTTCTGAAGAAAAAAAAACAAAATATGGATTAATGGCACCCTCACATTTGGTTGCACAACCCTTAGCAGTGATGACAACCTCCAAATGTTTCTTGTAACTACATCTGTTGCCTGATAGTTTCTCCCACTCTTCAACTGTGATTTGTTCCAACTCATAAATGTTTCCAGGATTCCTTTTCCCAATGGCAGATTTCAGCTCTTTCCAAAGGTTCTCAATTGGATTGAGAGTAGGACTAATTGCTGGCCAGTTTAAAATGGTCCATTTGTTCCTCTTTAACCATTATTTTGTACTTCTGAATGCATGTTTTGGGTCATTGACCCAGCTTTCTGACACAAGGTAGCACATTTTGCTCCAAAATACTTTGGTAATCCTCTGACTTCATGATGCCTTTAATACATTCCGGACCTCCAGTTCCTGAGGCAGCACAACATTGTGGAACCTCCACCATATTTAACTGTAGGGAAGGATGGTTTCTTTCCTTATAAATGTCATTTCTTCACCTGTAAATGTATCGCTGGTCTGCATTGCCAAAGAGCTCAAGTTTTGGTTTTATCTGTCCACAGTACATTTCCCAAAGGATTGTTGATTCTCAAGGTGGGTTTGGACAAAGATCTGTCGTGCCTTTTTGTCTGTTTTTGAGCAATGGGGTCCTCCTTGGCCTTCGCCTATGAAGTCCTCCTTTATTTAGTGCATGGTGTATGGTGCCAGTTGAAACTACAACTCCAGATTGCTTCAGGTCAGCATTAAGCTCTTTGGATGTTGGATATGATATTTTTCCAACAGTTCTCACTAACCTTCAAAGACTTCTTGGATTAGTTTTCTGCTTCCATGAGCAGAAAACTTCTTAATAACATTGTGAACTGTAAACACAGAATTCCCAATCTCTTTGGAGGTTGCCTTGTACCCCTTTGAAATTTGAAGTTTGGTGATAATGGCTTTTCTGATGGGCTCAGGCAACTCTCTTGTCTTTACCATTGTGAAAATGGAACTGGGAGTGATTGTGGCCATTTTAAACATTAGCGCCACCATTCATTAGTTGATTCAAGTCATGTGAGTACTGACAATTGATCACAGGTGCATCTAATTTTACAGCAATGGGAATGTGATTTTTCTGTTCAAACTGATTTTAATTATTTATAAGGGCGCTAATAATCATGTCCTGGCAATGTCCCAGTTTTTATACTGTTTCTTACTATTTCCTTTTCTAATTGGTCTTGTTTTATTTGATTCTTTTATGTGTCAAAGGTGTGCATCTATAGTCCAAAGCCATTTCACTAGTCACTTTTTTTTTAAAGAAGATATTGGACATTAAGGGGTTGACTTGCAAGGGTGCTTGTAATGTTGACCACAACAGTGTATATATATATTTTTTTAAGGGGACAAAAGCTGTGGAACCCCAAAAGGCAAAACATAAGACCGTGACATCTCCCTCTTTACCTGCATAAATTGGGCCCTGTTTGAAAGGAAATATGTATCCAAGCTAAACGTTTGCCCCCCTGGTATTGGCTGGCCCAACCATTATGCAGACTAGGTGGTCACCTAGGGCAGCGAATTCTAGAAGGCAGCAAAGAACAGGGCATCCAAAGCTAAACAGTAGATTTGAATAGTCAGTGAGGGCATAAGGCTTAAGGTCTGCCTAGTGTGCCAACTCCTTGAACCGCTCTGTGGCCAGCCCTGTCCCCTGGGCAGCCAAATATCTCAATACTATGGCATGATCTGTGGTATCAAGTTATACCTTCTGTATACAGTATCCCATTCTGAATACATTTACCAGCAGTCAGGCCTTTGTCTTGCAAAACATTTTCTTTGGCTGTTTTCTTCACAAAGGCTTTTAAGCCACCTCAGACACAAAGTTATTCTTTGCCAGGTAGCCTCTGTTTTGTTGGGATTTTCTTGGTTGATCTCTTCACAGAGGCTTTTAAGCATCACGTTTCTGCAATACACAGTCACTAATAATTAAGAGTTGTCCTCTACATGCCCTCTCTCCTTCTCCATTGCTTCCCAGCCTTCCCCTCCTTTCTTGGATTATGTCAAATCGACATCATGATAGTAGTGTGCAGGATGTCTCACTGCCAAGTTCCAGAGGCTGGTGGTTCCAGGCGAGGGCTGATCTTAAAAATGCAGAAGAGAGGCTTATTCATTTTTCCCAAGATATGTAGGATTTCTGAGCCACATTTTCTTAAACATAGGATAGAATATTTTTCATTTTTAGCTTTCTGGGAGAATACTTGCCTAAGTCTACAACTTGGGTGTATCAAGCTCTAAAGTAAAATGGTACAAAAAAGACATTGCACATTGTAATTCTACATGAGCAATACCTAGGTATCCATTGGACTGCGTTTCCTAGTAAATTACAGCCTGGAGAATCACTAAAGAGACCTACCCAGCAATAGGGTCTGTATGCTGACGTCTCCCCCCTCTATGAATAGACCTCTGAGGGGAGCTATTCCTAAAATAAGTATTTGAGTAATGTACTCCTTGCCTGCGAACCAATGAACACACCAAGAAACCAAGGGATCTGTGTGACTGCAGTACATAAAGGGTTAACCATAGACAAACATGACCATCTATACACAGTGCATATCAGTTTTCATTGGTAATTTGTCATTAGGTTAGTAAACTGCGAATAATATGTAACCTTATATTTACTTATGTGGTCTGATATGTATTTAAATGGTCAGTGAATGCAATATAACCCCTGATGTTAGAAAGGTGCACTAATCACTAGGCTCTGTAGTATACATGCATGAAAATATGCACTTGTTCCAAGGACCCTCTGAGGGTGGCAGGCAATAATGAAACACACACACAGTTCAAAGGGAGGGAGAATGACGATGAGACTGACAGGGCTGAATTAACACTATAATGGGCCCATTTGTGGGCTCCTATCAGGGACCCCCCCCCCTTACTTCTGATCCCTCCCACGGGTCATTTTTCACTTTTTCCCTAACACATTCATTCCCCCCCCCCCCCCCCCCCAGGATCTTCATTCATGGCCTTTCTCCTACAACTGAGCTGTCCTGAAGTAGCATAAGTGAAAACTGCAGGGTGCAGATGCAGTACGAGGTTGGAAGTGAGCACAGGGACACATGCTTCAAGTGGAGTAGCCTTGTAGTTAGAGCAATGGGCAAATTATTTTCACCTTCCATTGCCCCTGGTACAAACCAGAGACACCAAGGATGGGCCGCCCCAAAGAGTGAGAGTTACCGACAGTGCATCCGATATATAAATCTAGAAAGATTTAAGTGTCACAAGACTTCACGAATGGAAGTAATAGAAATTGATTTAGCTTTAATTGGGGCCTCAAAGGATATAGACGTAGACAACCGGGACTACTGCAACACTATTTTTCCATGGGCCTTTGGTTCTACACTCATAGCTGCAGTGAACAGTGTTCTGGTCATAGGCTGGCATGGAGGATCAGCCTAATGGTTAGAGCAGGGGCGTTAAGAACCAGGAAAGCCAGGTTCATATCCCACTGCCGTTCCTTATGAACTTGGGCATGCCGCTTACCCTTCCATTGCCTCAGGTACAACTTAGAGGTCAATGCTGTAGGGCAGAATTTTGCTGGTGATTTTCCCATGCTAGAGCTTTAGCGCTGGACCCTAGCACAGGGTTTCTGCATCGGCCCATTAGATTGTGAGCCCTCTGAGGACAGGAAAAGATCTATTGTACCTGAATTTCTGAGAAAGGTATGAGATAAATCCAATTACAGGGACCAAAAAGCTGGTTACAGCAACAACAAAGACTCATTAGAAAAGTGATATGCTAATTCTTAGTGATTTAAAGAAAGTCTTGTCCCAAGCTGTCCACTTATCTCTCACTGGCCAGCCTAGATGAGATATTCATGGTGGGATTCCTACAGGAAGACAGCAGGCCTAATTGGGAAGAGTCACAAACATCACTTCTGTTCTTCCTATCTCTAACTGAACATAGAGTGCTTCTTCAGGGGATTATATATCCATATAACATGTGTAGACTTTCCATTTGTATCCCATCAAATAGAGGAAACAGTATCTTCAAACTCAAATTCAAGACGAAATGTGTGGCGTTTTTTCGTCTTGAATTTGAGTTTGAAGATACTGTTTCCTCTATTCGATGGGATACAAATGGAAAGTCTACACATGTTATATGGATATATAATCCCCTGAAGAAGCACTCTATGTGAAACGCTTGGGCGCCTTAGACACACGGCGTTGGGATTCAAACTGTAGCCGCTAGCATCAGCATATTATAGCTACTCAGCACGACGATTGATTTCTCTGAAGGCATTGGAAGCTAAGTACATAGCATAATGATTGATATTTCAAATGGCATTCGATGCTAAGGATCAGAAGCATATATATTTTTTACACAAATAGTATACTAATATATATTTTTGGAGAAAGGAATGCCAAGACGGAGTTTTTTAAATATATGAGTCAGAAAATCTGTCAGTTTCACCATAATAACTTTATAAGTTGGAGCAGAGTGGGCTAGTTTTTGATCACATGTAGAATGATTTGAACTTCTTAACATTTGATGAGAAAATTTATAATGAATTAATAATCTTAAGAAAACTTGGATAAAAATAATTTTAAAAAAGGATGATAATTGTCGGAGTGTACACAAGAAAAGGTCATTGATGTGAACAGCAGCGCTAGTAAGGGTGGTGAATTTGCATGAACCCCTTTTTACAAATAGCTGCGTATGTTTTAACTGAGACCTTAGTACACAATTGCAATATGTTCTACTAGGGGTTGGAAGGATTTTTGGCGGTGCAGTAGGTTTTTCAATTACTATTCTTCTGAAGGCAAATTTTAGATACGACGTGGAGACTAGAACCAAGATGGCCAGGCCAACAGGTTTACAATGTTGCCAGTATTTTAGAAAAGGCTCTGCTAAAATTGGAACAGTTTCTAAAATACTGTACATATCCATGGGCTGTGGGAGGAGCAATTTCAGAAAGATACACATGGAACAAATATCGAGACGGGAGATCCAGCAACTTCCAAATGTAAGTGCTGATATTTCACAACAAGTACGTGTACGTGTCGACACTGACACGTGTATCTGGGCCATTTCTCAAATGCAGATGTGTAGATGCTCCTTATTAATTACAGGGGACACTTGTCTCCATTTCAGTTCAAAGGAGAAAATAAACATTGGCGCTTAAGGGGAATATTGCTCTTGATAACCTCCTGTAAAGCAATGACCAAAAAGAGAACCTTTGAAATCCCAGTCTGTGCCAGGGAGCAGCTGCAAATTTGGATATGGGCCTACATGTGCATATAAAATGGGGGATATACATATAGATCTTTGTCCTGCCTGGAGCATGCTCTCAACATCCTTCCGATGTAGTGGTGCAGTCATCCATGAGTACATTTCACCAGGGCTGTACCAAGTCATAAATGCGTCTTGTGTGACTTGCATAACTGACGCACCCCCTACATCACGTTTATCATTTGCCCCATGTCCAGCATCTCCCCATCTTACCCCACACCTCTATGTCTAGCCAGATCTAACCCCCCCCCCCCCCCATGCTGCCTGCCCTTGCCCCACCACAGCCGCTTGCTGCTTTTCGTGTTCCCTTTGTGGTGGTGGTGGCTGAGCGTACCTCCAATTTAAAAAAAAAAAACACACGGGTCTTTCCAACTCCACATTTACATGCTGGCCTGATCCCTCCCTCCTCTGACGTAGGCTCTCTTCAGAGGAGAGAAGGGACCAGACCAGTTATTCAAGCGCAGGATTGCAAAGACCCACATCTGATTGGCTCTCTCCTCTGACATGAGCATATTTTTTAAAAAATTGGAGTTCAGCTCCGCTGTTGCCACCACCACCAAGGGAACGCGAAAAGTGGTGGTAGGTCAAGGGCAGGCAGCGTGGGAGGGGGAGCCGAGCAGGCAACCCTAAATGTGCCCTTATGTTTTGGGCCCTGTACGGCTGCACTGCTCACACAGGGCTAGGTATGGCGCTACATTTCATCCTTTCTAAAGTGGCTATGATGATAGACAAGTATATGGCTTCTTATTTATCTTTAAATTACAATTAGGGCTTCTAAAATAATCCCTATAGTGTTTAGGGCCATTTTTGGTGTATTACTGGTTGCCAGTGAGGTCTATGGTATTATGGAATTCATATTTTCTATAGTGTTTACGGTGTTAGGTTTTGTGTTATTTACGTAAATCAGTGATTCTCAACCCAGTCTTTAGTACACACCCAGCCAGTCAGGTTTTCAAAATATCCCCAAATTAATATGTATGAGATGGATTTGCATGCAGTGCTTCCATCATATGTGGCTTTATCGCATGAATGTCCTTTCTAAATATCCTGAAAAGCAGACAGGCTGGATATGCCCCAAAGACTGGGTTGGGAACCACTGTTTTAATTTATATTTGTTCTATTGTATATATTTTAATTTTATCTGGATAAATTATAACACACTTTGAGAATTACTCAATGAATGCTGCAAGATAGAAATCAAAATACATAAACCGAAAAGGCACGGCCGCCATAGCTATATAGAGTCCTCAAGGTGGAATCACACTAAAAACCCGCCCCAAGGAAACGTCAGCTTCATTTCCTTATTAATGAAACCCATATTTTATTCACTCCAGTCCTTCTAGGGCTTCAATATGTCAATTTTTTACGCTACTCGCATATGCAAATTAACTTAATTGTTATATCAAATATATGCACATAGATCTTATTCATGTTTGTTTTATACATCCTGAGACCAGGCTGGTTTGTGGCACTAAGGGGTATGTTTACTAAACAGTGGTAGCGGCTTCTGTGCGATATTGCAGCCGCAGCCCCATTGAATGTGACCTGGACAGGTTTAATGGCAACCTTCACTAATATTTGGTTGCACAACCCTTGGCAGTAACAACAGCCTCCAAATGTTTCTTGTAGCCATCTGTACGTTTCATGCATCTGTCTGATGATAGTTTCTCCCACTTTTCAACTGTAATTTGTTCCAGCTCATGAATCTTTCCAGGATTCATTTTACCAATGGCAGATCTCAGCTCTTTCCAAAGGTTCTCGATTGGATTAAGATTAGGACTCATTGCTAGTCAGTTTAAAACAGTCCATTTGTTCCTTTTAAGCTATTCTTTTGTACTTTTGGATGTATGTTTTGAATCATTGTCCTGCTGGAGGACCCATGACCTTCGACCCAGACCTAGCTTTCTGATACTAGGTAACACATTTCGCTCCAAAATACTTTGATAGTCCTTTGAATTCATGATTGCTTTAATATGTTACAGGGTTCCAGTTTCTGAGGCAGCAAAACGGCCCCACAACATTATGGAACCTCCACCATATTTAACTGTAGGAAGGGTGTTTTTTGAGCAGTGGGGTCCTCCTTGGCCTTCACTCATGAAGTCCTTCTTTGTTTAGTGTGTGGCATAGGTGCGGGTTAAAACCATCACTCCAGATTGTTCCAGGTCAGCTTTAAGCTCTCTGGATGTTGTATGTGGTGTTTTTCTAACAGTTTGCACTAGCCTTTGAAGACTTCTTGGATTAATTTTCTTCTTCCCACCACAGCCTGGGATGTTATTGACCATTCCATGAATAGAAAACTTCTTAACATTTTAAACTGTAGACATAGGAATCCCAAGATCTTTGGAGATGGCTTTGTACTCCTTTGAACAGGGATGGCTCAAGGCAATCTGCTGCCTGAGGTGTGGGATGAGATGGTGCCCTCTCCCCCGCCCCCCCCCCCCCCCCCCGGCAGGGATCTTTCTCAAAACTCCAGTCAGGGACTGGACTAAATAAAAAAAAGTTGGTTAGATAATGTGGAGCAAATGCAAGATGTTTGCACACCAAGGAACTAAAAGAGAGAGTGAGAACCACAGCAGTTTATAACTACAAATTATAATTCATTTGTATTTTGTTATAAACTGCGTTATGGTGCTTGCTTTTTCTTTTTGAACGTATATTTTGCATTCACAGAACTCCCTCCTCAACAATGGGTGCAGAGCAGAGGTAGGACATTCACCCACAGAACTCAATTTATTAAAAAAAAAAATCTGATTCTGGTCATCTTAGCAACAACAAACATTCTCCAGTACCAGGCATATTGGGAACCAATATAAAACCCTACTAAAGTCACTAAGATCTGCAAGGCCAAATCTACCATACCATACCATACCAGCATACACTTACAAAACTCATACAATAAAGGGTCTACCCAGAAAAAAGCAGCACTATAACCACTGCAGTGGGCCCAAAAACTTCCATACACCTATTTGAAAAGCTGAACAAGTCAAATTACTACAGTACAGATCCCTACGTACAAACTCCATGTTAACAGAACACCTGGCCTTGGTCGCACACTCAGAACACAGACCCTCACCAAATACAGAATAAGTGACCACAACCTAAAGCAAAAATAAAAATATGTAGATAAAAATTAAAATGAAACCCCTAGAAGCCAGATTCTGCATGCGGTGCCACACCAGATAAAAGATGCAGTTCCCCATACTGTGTGAAATATAGATAGCACAAAGTCCAATCACTAAATTGAAAATAAAATTATTTTTTCTACCTTTGTTGTCTGATGATTTTTGAGCATGCTGGTCCCGATCTGAGGTTTCTGTTTTCCTCTGTCTTCTCTTAGCTCTTTTTCTGTGGTCTATAGTCCATCTGCCATTTTATGTCTCTCCTTTTGCTTTCTTCTTTTTCTTCCATCAGCCATTTTTCAGTCCCAGTAACTCTCCCCAGTATGAGCCACCTTTACAGCCTCCCCTCCCAGTACCAACTCCCTTGCCTTCCCAGTACCGCCACTGGTGTCTATTCTCGTCCAGTCACCCACTCCTCTCTCCATCCACCTTCCAGTGCCATACTCGGGTGTCTGCTCCTTTCCAGCTCCCCCTGTCTGCTCCCTTCCAGCTCTCCCCCCATGTCTGCTTCCTTCCAGCCCCCCATGTCTGCTTCCTTCCAGCCCCCCATGTCTGCTTCCTTCCAGCCCCCCTGTCTGCTCCCTTCCAGCTCTCCCGCCATGTCTTCTTTCTTCCAGCTCATCCCCATGTCTGCTCTGCTCCTTTCCATCTCCCCCCATTTCTGCTCCCTTCCAAGTCCCCCCATGTCTGCTCACTTCCAGCTCCCCCCATGTCTGCTCCCTTCCAGGCCCCCCATGTCTGCTCCCTTACAGCTCCCCCCCCCATTTCTGCTCCACTCCAGGCCCCCCTGTCTGATCCCTTCCAGCTCCTTTCCCTCCTCCCCCCCCTCACTGATTCATCCTTAAAAAAAAGAAAAAAAAAAGAAAGCAGTTGTGGGAACATTTCTCTGTTAACTGTTTCTCTGCTAACTTTTTAACTGCTGGATCGCGGAGTTTCTAAAGGCCTTTAGAAGCTCTGTGTCCCAGCAGTTTAAAACCAGTCATGGGAATAGAGAAATGTTCCCACAGGTGCTTTCTTTTTGGAAGCAGCAGAGACGGAAATGGAAGCAGTGGCAGCAGAAGCGATGGCCTCGACCTCCCCTCCCCCCCCCTCTGCTGGTGCCCTCATGCCGTGCTTACCTGGCTTACTGGGTAGCGCCGGCTCCTGTTGGAAGATTGGCGGTGGTTCTATCATAGGCAGTTTCTAGGGAGTGGCAAATCAGTTCCGCCCCCAAGAAACTGCAGCCTGAGGCCACTGCCTCAGTTGGCCTAATGATAGAGCCGCCCCTGCCTTTGAAGTTGATGATAATGGTCTCAGGCAGCTCTCTTGACTTCAACATTGTGAAGATGGAACATGGAATGAATGTGGCCATTTTAAACATTAGACCCTTCATTCATTGCTTGATTCAAGTCATGTGAGTACTGACAATTACAGGTGCATCTCATTTTACTGCAATGGGAATGTGATTTTTCTGTTCAAACTGATTTGAATTGTTTATAAGGGTGCCAATAATCATGTCCTGGCAATATCCCAGTTTTTATACTATTTCCTTTTTCAATTAGTCTTGTTTTATTTGATGCTTTTATGTGTCAAATATGTGTGCATAATATACTCCAAAGCCATTTCACTGGCCACTTTTTTTTTTAGGAGATATTGGACATTATTTAGACAGTTTTGTATACCACCTTATCCTTCAATCAAAGTGTTTACAACACAATTGGGGGATACATTTAACACAAGGGGATATGAGACACATACACTAATACGTCCAGGGAACATGGGCTATGGAGGGTTAAGTAGCTTGCCCAAGACCTCAAGGAGCACCTGTGGGACTAGAAACCCCAGTCCTTCTAGCCCAAGGTTGCTGTCCTCTAGTGGGATTTGAACCCCTGACCTTCTGGCCTGTGGTACCTTGCCGCAACCACTAGGCCACTCCTCCCTTAAGGGGATGAACTGCAAAGGTGCCAGTAATGTTAACAACAACTATAGGACATATAGGTAAGAGTCAGTGTGCCAGAAAATTCAATGACAACTGGCTGTTAGTAAAAGTTACCCAGGTGAAGAGGAAGTGTCTCTAAATATGGAAAGTTTCTCTTGGCCACTAGATGGCGTTACACTCTTAGCACTGATGGTTTTTACAGTAGCTTCCTCATCTCAAGCAAAATTATTTCTTAGCAATCTTTATGCCTGAACAGGAATTAAGGAAAGAAAGTTAAACTATTATATTTTATAATATGTTCTCTTTCAAGAGCCTTATCAGGAGATGGTGACAAAAACCTGCAGAGAATAAGGAGACATAGTGACCATCTTGAGTGCCCCCTTATTCTCCTAATCCTACACAGTCTATCCCTACTTATGCAGACCTCTCTCTGTCACTCTCCATTCTCAAGACTTCATTCTGGTTACTATAGAGGTCATTTTGAAAGGCTTAGTGGTGATGTCAAAATCACGGAGATGTCTCCGCAGTCATTCCACAAACGTTTTCAGATGTCTCCGGTGCAGGGTTGTCCAAGTAGATGAAGGGGCACAGCGGAGGCATGTCCGGGGAGGTGCTATGGACTTACGTATCTCCGTTCAGTTTCAGGAATGCCGGGGATGTCTGCAGGCACGTCCACGTTTAGACCTGCAGCAGGCACGAATAGGCATCAGGAAAGTGCTTGCTTTGGCCTTAAAACATCCAGAGAACGTAGAGAAGATGAAGAGTTAAGTGATTAGTCTAGACCCAGACTGGGATTTGAACCCTGGCCATGCTGCACCCACTACTTTAAGCATTATGCTATGAGACGTCCATGTTCCGAGATGCTATTCCGGGGACGTCTATGTAGATGTCTCTATAGACGTCCATATCAGGCATGTCCACATTTCTGAAATCACGGACATGCCTGTTTTTTTTTCCCAGACATTCTGGCTTTGATGTCCCAGATTGCACTTGAGCATCCCATTGAAAAAAGTGCCTTCATGTCTCCTAATTCTCTGCAGTTTTTTGTCACCATCTATTGATGAGACTCTTGAAAGAGAACAATATATTGTCAAATACGTTTCATTGAGGTTTTGTTGAGAAAACCATGAGAGTGGACTGGGGTGAGGGTGGTGTACAGAAGGGCTTCTGAAGAGGTGAGATATTAATTATGATAGATAAATAAAGTAAATTTAAATCAGCAGAGGGAAGTAACAGAGAAAGGTTAAGAGACTAATATCAAACACACCTTGAGAGTTTAATTTCTTAACTTTGCGAGTTGTACTCCTATATTGGCCTATTGGAAAATTTACTAAGGCCAAGTGCCTAAATTCCTGCTTCTAGTTTCACTAGACCTAAATTAAGGAACCTAAAAAAAGGGAGGCAACAGGGATGGACCTTAGGTAAGGAAAAACCAGCTCCGTATCTAGCCCTGTGCGAGCAGTGCAGCTGCACATGGTGCAAAAAAATTGATATGCATTTGGGGTTGCTGGCTTTGACTCCCCCCCCCCCCCACCTTGCTACCTGCTCTTGCCCTGCCACCACTTTTCGTGTTCCCTTGGTGGTAGTGGTGGTGGCGGCGGCAGTGGAGCGGACTTCCAATTGAAAAAAAAAAACCCCGCATGCTTGCATGTAGGTCTCATCCCTCTCTCCTCTGACACAGGCTTGCATCGGAGAAGGGAGGGACCAGACCAGCCATTAAAATGTGGGTCTTTGCAACTCCATGCATGAATGGCTGGTCTGGTCCCTCCCTCCTCTGATGTGAGCCTATGTCAGAGGAGGGAGGGATCAGACCCAGCATGCAAGTGTGGAGTCTGAAAGACCCAGATGTATTTTTTTCAATTGGAAGTCTGCTCCGCTGCTGTTGCCACCGCCAAGGAAACGCAAAAAGTGGCAGCGGTGGAGCAAGAGCAGGTTGGGCAGGCAGTATGGAAGGGGGAGCCAGCTGGATATAGAGGTGTGAGGTAAGATAGGGAGATGCTGGGCATGGGGAAAATGACAAACGTGATGTGGGAGGTGCGCCAGTTTTGCAAGTTGTACAGGGCACATTTATGACTTGGTATAGACCTGGGAAAAACCTTAAGGGTTTAGCACTGATTTCAGCACTAAGCATCTAGATTTACATGTGTAAAAATTGATTTACAGTGTAAATGGCCCATATGTGTAAGTCTCTCACTTGGTTTGCAGTTTGTAATGTGAGAGCTTGTGTGCATCAGTGATGCTGAGAGCTAAGCTATTGGTAGCTTAACTACTGGCAGGGTCTCCCAAGATGGACAGGTCTCAGCTGAAGTGCCAGACCAAGGCAAATGATCAGGAACCATCAGGGCAGCAGCAAAATGGGACAGTGTTGGTGGTGGAGGATCACATTTCTGCGATAACAGCAACAACACTAGAATTACCTGTGAAAGGCCTGGCAATCTACTTCCATATCTTGCCACAAAAACCCAATGGATAGTCACAACAAAACAAATTGCATTATAATGCTGGAAGATGAGATCCCCATGTCGGAAGGCATGCAACTGGTTACTGGGGAGGAGCTTTAGATTTTTCAGAGTAAAACAGTCATTTATGATGTGGTTGGATCAAAGCCCTCGGGACATCTGATTGCTGATGTAGATGTGCATGAAATGAGTCAGAAGCTGCAAAGATGTCTTACATATTGGGACATGGAATGTACAAAGCATGAACCAAGGGAAGTTGGAGGTGGTCAAGAATGAAATGGAATGCGTCCAACTTGATCTGTTAGGTGTCAGTGAACTGAAATGGACTGGCATCAGGTACTTTGCATCTGATGGTCATATGGTCTACAATGCTGGAAATGAAAGACAAAGAAGAAATGGTTTTGCATTTATAATCAAGAAAAAACTTTCAAGAACTGTAATGAAATGCAATGCAGTCAGTGATCACTTAATTTTTATTCATCTACGAGGAATGCCTATAAACACAACTATAATTCAAGTATATGCCCCAACAACAGCTGCACAAGATGATGAAATTGATGATTTCTACGAACAAGTACTAGCTGTAATTGACATGCAAACAGGATATCCTGATAGTCATGGGTGACTGGAAAGCAAAAGTTGGCAACAAAGAAGAAGGCAAAGTGGTTGGAAAATAAGGACTTCGCAGCAGTAATGAAGCTGGAGAAAAACTGATAGAATTCTGCAAGACCAATGATCTCTTCATCTCAAACACATTCTTCCAGCAACACAAGCGGCGACTGTACACATGGACTTCACTCAATGGATTGTACAAAAATCAAATTGACTACATCTGTGGAAGTCAATGATGGAAAAGCTCCATAACATCAACAAAGACAAAACCTGGACCTGACTGTGGTACAGATCACCAACTATTAGTGTGCAAACTCAAGCTAAAGTTGAAAAAGAGAAAGCCATTCATGAATGTAGCAAAACTGAGAATATACCACTGGAATTAAAAGACTGCCTGCAAAATTGATTTGCTGCTTTAGGTACAAATGACAGAGCTCCAGAAGAGCTTTGGGATGACATCAAGAAAGCTGCATTGGAAGAAAGTGGGAAATCTCTACAAAAGGTAAACAAGCAAAATCGGCCAAAATGGATGACTGAAGAAACTCAGAAAATTGCTCAGAAATGCAGAGAAGCTAAAGCCAGAGGAGAAAGAGAGGCAATCGCAGAACTCAGCAGAGATTTCCAATGTGCAGCAAGACAAGACAAGGAGAAGTACTATAATGACACATGCAAGAAAATAGAATCAGAAATTATTAGGGGAAGAACAAGATTGGCTTTCCTTTCCTAAATTCCAGCCTCGAATTGGAATGCTACAAGATGCTCAAGTATCCAGGTTGCATGATACTGAGAAGATCAAGAAAAAGTAGAAAGAATATACAGAGTCATTCTACCATAAAGATCAAGTGCATCAACAGCTGTTTCAAGCTGTCTTATGATCAGGAACCATTGGTGATGAAAGAAGTCGTCAAAGTAACATTGAAAGCCTTATCAAAGAACAAAGCACTGGGCATTGATGGCATTCTCATTGAAGTATTACAGTAATCTGATACAGCGGTTACTAACAAGGCTGTGCCAGGAAATTTGGAAGACAACATCATGGCCAATTGACTGTGAAAGGTCTGTGCTTATACCAATACTAAAGAAAGGTGATCCAACTGACTGGAAATTATCACACAATTGCTCTGATCCCACATGCCAGGAAGATTATTCAGCAGAGACTACAACAATACCTAGAACAAGAACTGCCTGAAGTGCAAGCAGGGTTCAGAAAAGGGCAAGGAACAAGCAATACTGTGGATGTGAGATGGATCTTCGAAAAGGCAAAAGAATAACAAAAGGATATCTATATGCTTTTTATCGACTACAGCAAGACTTTTGACTGTAAACCATGATAAACTCTGGGCCACATTAAGAAGCATGGGTATACCAAAACACCTGATGGATCTGTTTCACAACCTTTACATTGATCAAGAAGCAACAGTTCAAGCAGAACCAGGAGAAACAGAATGGTTTAAAATCAGCAAAGGAGTATGACATGGCTGCAAACTTTCTCCCTACCTGTTTTATTTATATGCAGAACAAATCATCAGAGAAGCAGGACTGTATGAAGACAGCTGAAGAGTGAAGCTTGGTGGAAGACTCATCTACAACCTTTGCTATGCTGATAATACATTGCTGGCTGAAAGTGAAGACAATCTGAAAAATTTGCTTCTCAGGATCAAGGAACTTAGGGGTATGTTTACTAAAGTTTCTTAACGTGCGTGCCGCGCAATTAGCGTGCGCTAAGGTACCTTAGCACGCGCTAAGGTATCTTAGCGCATGCTAATGTCACGTACGGGGCATGAATGTGCACGCTCATGTGCGCGGCGCGCTAATTTGCGATGAAGGCGGGGAAAGGCTCCCAGAGGGCGGAGGATGGAGGAAGGCTCCCCAGGGGCGGAGAGAAGGGGTCAATGGGTGGAGAGTGGGAGGGGAGAGGCTCCCCGCACATTAACGGGGCTGAAATCCGAGGCAAAAAATACCGCGAGTGAAAACCTCGCGTAAGAGCCGATTTAAAGAGAAGAGAAAACATTTCTGTCAGCAATGTACAGCAAAACCAGGGAAACCTACAAAACAGTGATAAGTGTGATACATGTGCACGGAACAAAAGTGCAAATAAACATTGAAAAGGACCCCAACAAAATAAAAAAAAATTATAATCAAGCTGGGCAATAGTGATAATAAAGGGAAACATCAAAAAACACTCCCAAGAAAGCCCCAGAAAATAAATATGAATTTTGGAAGGGTCTACGCTCCATCCCCATACAAGGTGAATGATCCCACAGTGAAATAGCACTGATCAGGGTTTCCCTCTCCATTGGACAGGTTACCTATGGCATGCACATGTTCCACAACAGCAGGGCGGGCATGTCGGAATGGGAAACTGGACAGATGCTGGGAAAGGGGATACAGAGGGCTGCAGGCGGCACATGCTGTGATGCAGCTGGGGCACAGTGCGGACTAGGCAGATGCCTAGATGGCACTTAGGAATGCTGAAACTGAACAGCAGCCAGAAAGCAACTGATGAGGGCCCAACATGGGCACGAGAGTGTTTATCACAGTGTCACAGGGGATAGTACCCAGCAGGTTCTCCCAAGGGCACAGAACATTGGCAGGAGGTGCTTGGGGGACGTGCGGACAGATATGCAGGCACCCCTACCCCAGAACCCGCACCATAGGCAGCCGCCTACCCGCACACAGGATGGCCTGAGACTGCGTACCACCAGCAGAAGGGCATGTCAGCATGGTGGCACAGGGGTACTGGAGGTGGAGGGGGGCAGTGGCAGCTGCCCAGAGCAGACCATGGCCTAGCCCTGTGTAGGTGGGTGCCATGCACTGCAACAGACAGGCTCTGTCTGACAAACAACCATGGTATCTCCAGGGACTGCACTGTCTCTGTGAGCACAGTGTGGTGCGGTGAACACAGCCAGTGTGTTCATGAGCAGAAGGTCACAAGTTCAAGTCCCAGCTGGGGCTACTGCCAATCCAGTCCCCATATTTTACCCGCTACTAAACCGTGATAGTAAGGACAAACCTTTATTGCAGAGAACATACGCATGGTTCAAACGCCTATATTTTACCCCACCGAGCACAGACACCAGAAACATGCGCATTACCTAGAGCAGAGTCCCCCAAATGCAGGCCTGGAGGGCCACAAATCATTCAGGTTTTATGCTGTCTCCAATATAAGGCCATGTCAGCATGGTAGCAGAGGTACTGGTGGTGGAGGGGGCAGTGGCAGCTGCCCAGAGCAGACCATGGCCTAGCCCTGTGTAGGTGGGTGCCATGCACTGTAACAGACAGGCTCTGTCTGACAAACAACCATGGTATCTCCAGGGACTGCACCATTTCTGTGACCACAGTGTGGTGCCGTGAACACAGCCAGTGTGTTCAGGAGCAGACATTCACAGGTTCAAGTCCCAACTATGGTTCCTGCCAACCCAGTCCCCATATTTTACCCACAACTGAAACGTGCTACTACAGACAGAACCTTTATTGCAGATGACGTAAACATGGCCAAAACACCTACGTTTTACCCAACAGAGCACAGACACCAGAAACAGGCACATTACCCAGAGCAGAGTATCCCAAATGCAGTCCTGGAGGGCCAAACACCATTCAGGTTTTATGCTGCCTCTAATAAAGATGCCTGTGCTGCATTTCTAGGCGCCGCCCCCATGGTATGCAGATGTATTCCCATGCATATTCATGAGGGACAGCATGAAAACCCGAACAGTGTTGCGCACACCAGGACCGGGGTTGGGAACCTCTGCCATAAAGCAGCTGCCAACAGGGCCAGACAACCCTCACCCACACGCTCCATTATCCAATGCCTCCTGGAGAAGCAGGACATTGGGCCCTGCGTGCATCTCCCAATACTAGCACCTGCATACCTTAGCAATGCCACTCTAAACCAGGGAATACAGTACACAGCTATCAAAAGGTTGCTATGATAACTGGCAGATAGCAATTCCGAGGTTAAGTACAATTATCTGAGTGAGCTGTATCATGGCAACCTTTCTGATGTCTGTGGAGTGTGCTACAGGTCTTGTGTCTGACAGTGTTTACCACCCTGGGGAGTGACCCCAACAGTATTGCATGCCATAGCCATGCCTGCACTGTGCCCAGGACTGGAGCGGTGGCCAGGGCTGCTAAACACCCCTACAGTTCTACAATGCTGGCATAGGTGTGGGAGTGTGTATCTGCTATCCAGTGTGTGGTGTTGCAAACACCCCCCACAGCCCACACTGCCAGCACTGTTGCCAGTATTGGCCTCCAAGGGCACAGAGCAGTGGCAGGAGGTGCTGGGGGGGAAGCGTGGACGTCTATGTAGGCACCCCTACCCCTGAACCCGCACCATAGGCAGCCGCCTACCCACACACTGGATGGCCCGAGACTGTGCACCACCCACACCACCAGCAGAACGGCATGTCAGCATGGTGGCAGAGGGTACTGGTGGTGGAGGGGGCAGTGTCTCCTGCCCACAGCACACCATGGTCTAGCCCTCTTCATGTGGGTGCCGTGCACTGCAATAGACAGACCCTGTCTGACGAACAGCCACGGACTCGCCAGGGAATGCACTGTTTCTGTGCCAAGACAGTGGTACAGCGCACATAGCCAGTGCCTTCAGGAGCAGAAGGTCATAGTTTCAAGTTCCAGCTGGGGCTCCTACCATCCCAGTCCCCACATTTTACCCACCACAAAAATGTGATAATACAGACAGAACATTTAGTGCAGATAACGTAAACATGCCCAAAACGTTGACATTTTACCCTACAGAGCACAGACACCAGAAACATGCGCATTACCTAGAACAGAGTCCCCCAAATGCAGTCCTGGAGTGCCACAAATCATTCACGTATATGCTGTATCTAATAACGCTGCCTCCATGGTATGCAGATGTAACTCATGCATATTCATTAGGGACAGCAGGAAAACATGAACAGTGTTTGGGCCACCAGGACTGGAGGTGTGGAACTCTGCCCTTGAGCAGCGGCCAACAGGAGCAGAAAGAACTGCACCCACAGGCTCCTTTATGGAAAGCCCAAGGAGAGGCAGGATATTGGGCCTTGCGTACATCTCACAATACTAGTACGTGCATACCTCACCAATGCCCCCATAAACCTGGGAATATGGTACACATATATCAAAAGGTTGCTATGATTACTGGCAGATAGCAATCCCTAAGTTAACCACAATATGCTCAGTGATCTGTATCATACCAATATCTCTGTCTGTGGAGTGTGTTTCAGGTCTGGTGTCTGACAGTGTTCACTACCCTGGGGAGTGACCCCAACAGTATTGCATACCATAGCCATGTGTGTGCTGTGTCCAGGACTGTTGAGTTGGCCTGGACTGCAAAAACTCTCTATAGTAGCGCAATACTGGCATAGGTGTGGGAGTGTGTGTCTGGCCATCCAGTGTGTGGTGTTTGCAACACCTTACTCAGCCCACACTGTTTGCACTGTGTCCAGTGTTAGCTTGCCAATGTGCATAATGAGGAGCAAGGTACTGTGGGTATAGCTCCGTCAGGGTGGCCTGGGCAGGATGCATGAGCACAGGGCATAGGGCAATGGCTGGGACATTGTAGTGGCCGGCCATCACCTGCATGGACAGGGTTGCCACAGCATGTCCTGCTGAGAGGTCACTCTCACCCTGACTGAGCAGTCACCATGGCATGGCTAGGTCCCCCATAGTGCTACTAACATCTCTTTCAAGTAATATCTATTGGCTGCCTTTTTTGGGGCCCAATCACTAACCTATCTGCTTTGGTGGGTGTGCTGACATCCCGGTTTTGGGTGCACACATTTCTTCCAGTAATATGCACTATGGACTAGCTAGCAAACTCTTTGCAGTTAGTATGTGTGAAGCTGGAACACCTTGCAGGATGCAGCAGCTGCAGATTCACTGTGCTTGCTGCTGGAGAATGTCAGATAGTGGTGGTGGGCAGCTGAACATTTCCAGGGCCCCTGTCTGCTATCACCGTATGGATGCGTACAGAAATGCATGGACTAGCCCTGTATGTTGTCTGTCCCCCAGCTGAACTGAGGTTGATGGTCCCCTCTACCAGCATCATTGCAATGATGTAGAATGTGGATCTGTTGGTGGGAGATCCTGAGCTCCAGAGGGCTGTTTGGGTGGTAATACATCATCTGCCTATGGGTCCAAAGAGCCGGCCCCCCTGTCACATAAATCATGTGGCCATGGCACCCACACAGGATATGCACTATTCTGGGTGCATCAAAGTGCTCAAGGGCTAAACTTGACTGAGAAATCAAAGATGGACACAGGTGTATTTGGCAGTGTAGCTAAAAGACCAACCCATCACACACTGGCACTGATGGGGACTCACACCATAGCCTATCTCAGCTAAGCCATGTGCTGTGGACATGGTGCTGGGTGGCCCACCTCACCCTCAGGGTGAGCACAGGACCCACACAATGTGACGGTCAGTATCTATCTGTGCCAGTAACACACATGCTCAGTACTCCCTACCAGGCTGAGGTGGTGTGGGGGTGCATACCCCATCCTGTGTTTATCTTTAGACTGCTGATTTGCATGTGCAGTGCATCATGGGTATGTGGGGTTTAACCCTATCCTGCCAACCACAGCAGACAGGTCATGTGGTGGGCTGCAGTCCAACTGTAGCCAGCCAGGAGTTGTTTTAGCAGCTATGGAGATGTAGCCCACGGGTGACTGCACTGCCTGTGGAGCCAGAGGTCATGGGTTTGATACCACAGTGGGGTTATGTGATAGAGCTGTCTCTTTTTTATTTTTTTAATTTAAATTGGTGCTGCCACCAACAACACCCTCAGTGCTGTAGCCTGAAGGTGCCTCCAAAGCGCCCTATAAGGTGCCTCAAAGGGACAGTGCACCTTATTATGTGTCCTCAGGAGTGCACCTTATAATGTGTCCTCAGGAGTGCCGCATAGGGTGCATGATGTGGCACCTTAGGTTATGCCAATGGGAGGGTGTGTTTGCTGGCAGCACAATTTAAAAAAAAACAAATGCCTCACAAAGCACTGCAGATATTAAAGGGTCATGTCTCAGGCAGTCACATGCAAAAGCCGCAATGTGGCATTGAATCCATAACCCCTGTACCATCAGGTAATTTGTCAACCAATGTGCTACACCTTTGCCAGTAGATCTGTATGCCAGCACACATGCCTACGATTAACACACACTAATGTGGTACACGTACCTCCATCGTGTCATAATGTGTGGTACATAACCTATTGCGTGAGTCAAACGTTTAGGCCAGAAGGCCCCCTTCTCCCCCCCCCCCACACTTATGGCATCCTGCATATCATTGCTGGATTCACATTAAGATGGATTAATGAACATACCCCATAGGCACACACAACCCCATATCAGAAGTCAGAAGGGTGAATGACAGCCCACGTTGATGGGCTATCAGGACTCCTTGGTGTAACTGTTTTGTCAGTCATTGCTATGTGAAAACGCATAGCACACTGGTTCCAACAGTACCCTAGGAACCAGTGGTGGTGGGTTCAAGACCCAAGTGTGTAAGCAACAAGGAAAACATCTAATTGTGTTTTTAAATGTCAGACACATCAGTGCAATGTCTGTCTGCATCATAGATCTGTATAAATATTGTTAGGCGACACCATAGCCTGTGCGGCAAACAGATACGCGCGGCATGAGCCCAACTGCGTGCAGCGCACGCGCGTTCCTCATTTGAGACAGTGTTAAAATGGCCACAAGATCCAGGAAGCCTGCTTTCAACACCCAGGAGCTACGCTGCCTGGCACAACTGATCGCTGTGAGGCAGCACAAGCTATTCCCAGGCTCATCCAGGAGGCAGGACCAGATAAAGGTGCGGAGGGCATGGGAAAGGCTCACAAGGCGCTATAACCGTGTGGCAGACTACCCACATGAGGTAAGTGTATGGGGACAGGTCAGTAGATCCATATATATATATATATATATATATATGTCCAGTGTTGATTGTAGCTGTGCATGCTGCTGTGTGTAGGTAGTCATCTCAGTTATGTGTATCAGGTAAACCCACATGCCATATTGTCCAGATATCACATCTGAGTGGTTTGCCCTGTATCCAGGGGGCTAAGGACGTGATCACAGAGTTCCTCATGCCATCCTGGTGTCATGGCAGCTGCTGCTGTTGATGTGCTACAACACACCGTAACACAAGAAGCCCATAGATCTGACTAAGGAGGTTTTCTAAACACCCTGCTGGTATGATGGGGTCTGTAGTTCCAGGGTAAAACATCTGCCCCACCCCCAGGGGCTGTGAAATGTGCCCAAAATGCTATGTTAGACCCATTGGTGATATGAGTGTGTGTGGCCCAGCAGTCTAAAACATCTGCCCTACCCCCACTTGCCCAGAAAGTCCAATAAAGTGGGTCCCCAGCACCCCTGCTGGTATGGAATATGCTGCTCTTGCTGTTTTCCAATCCACCCTACCCCCAGGAGTCCTGAGAGCCCCTCAAAGTGGGCTGTCAGGCACCCTGGTGATATGGTTCTGTGTGCAAAGACAGTTTAATACATTCTCCCTATCCCCAGGAGTCCTGACAGCCCATCAAAGTGGGCTATCACTCACCCTGGTGATATGGTTCTGTGTGCCTAGACAGTTGAATACATTCTCCCTATCCCCAGGAGTCCTGACAGCCCATCAGAGTGAGCTATCACTCACCCTGGTGATATGGTTCTGTGTGCCTAGTCAGTTCTATAAGGTCTCCCTATCCCCAGGAGTCCTGACAGCCCATCAGAGTGGGCTATCACTCACCCTGGTGATATGGTTCTGTGTGCCTAGACAGTTCTATAAGGTCTCCCTATCCCCAGGAGTCCTGACAGCCCATCAGAGTGGGCTATCACACACCCTGGTGATATGGTCTGTGTGCAAAGACAGTTGAATACATTCTCCCTATCCCCAGGAGTCCTGACAGCCCATCAAAGTGGGCTATCACTCACCCTGGTGATATGGTTCTGTGTGCCTAGACAGTTGAATACATTCTCCCTATCCCCAGGAGTCCTGACAGCCCATACAGGCCGTATGCTACTGCTGGCACGCTGCCCTTAGCATACTGTGTGTGTGTGTGTTCTTGTGTTGGCTGTGTGATGATACAGTGTTCAGGCTTTTGACATTATCATGTGTTGTGAGGGGTCTGTACACCTGGGGGGCGGTGATGACTGTGCTATCTCTACCTTACTGGTGTTTACCATGTAACCATTGTGGACATGTGTTGTGTGTTGGGAACAGAACTGTGTCTAGTGTTCTGACATACCACTGTTGACCTGCTTTTTGTATCACAGATATTGGCATGACATGGTGATTCTACATATTTTGCTGACATTGTGTCCCTTCACTGTGACCTGTTATGGCCTTTGAGTGGCTCAGAGGATCCAAGACATACACCTGATGCAAGCAGAAGGTAGTTTGCACCTTTGTTCTTTTGGGAATGACATCAGCCTTTACATGTGAATGATTTACTGTTTGTGTTATATACATTTCATGTTGTCTCTCTGTTCACGAATGCTGATGCACATAGGATGGTGCTCTGAAACGCCTGTGTCACATGGGCATGGACAGAACCATATCCATGTGACAACCGTGTGTACGCTTCCAATTCAAAATGTCCCCAACATGCAATGTGTTTTGTGTTGTGATCATGTCATGTTTGCCTTTGTGTCCCTTTATTATGTGTTTCTTAATGATTGACTCTCTGGAATTTGTGCTGATGTTGCAAGACGCATACCAATACAGTAGTTCTCCTCTTCTGACACAGGGCAGAGAACAAACAAGACACATCTATTACAGTGCATCTGGCATTGCCATCATCCACCAGTTGGGGGAAACAACACCATGGAACATTCCCTGGAAAATGGTGCCATAGGATGTTTGACCTCTGCGAGTGGGACACATGCCTAGGATGGACAGTATTATTTTTGGATTGCTACTTTGGCCATGACAGACCTCTCCAACACACTGTTGCTGCCGTGCTCTGGTTGGGAGTCATGCATATTGCAGGAGACACGCAGGACCTTTCATGTACTGTGGCATATTGGGATGTGACACTTGACTCTGCATGCCCAGGGTTGCAAGGATAGTCTTAACCTGACGTGTTGGATTGCAGATACACTTTGGACTTTGCACACTGTGTACTGGTCCCCACGTGTGAAGCAGGGACTGCCATTGTTACTGTATGTTGCACATTCCTCCACAGTTGTTTTTTTTGGCCATGTGTGTGACATGGAACACAGGATACACTCATCTGTTTGTTTCAACACAAGCATACAGCCATGTGTGTGGCATAGGGGTAGCGATGGAGGGGTCCTGTTGTCTATGTCCACCTACTCCCCACCTGGACATGATACAGGTTTTGCCACAACACCGCTTTAATGCACACCAGCATCCTGGATTGATGTTTTCAATCACGAAGGGTCTTTGCGTGCATGTGAGGCATCACTGAATCGTGTTGAAATGTCGATGGTGCATGTGCATATGACTGATTATGCTGGGGAAACACAGCACGTGGCAATATGGCTTCTGTGTGGTTTACTGTAACATGTTTGACCTTAATTTCCCTCTCTATATACTGTTTCTTGTGTTTGTTTACTGTACAGACGTGACGCTCTGCATTGATTTACAAACCTTGCATTGCATGTCTGCACAGTCCTATTTATCCCCTGAGGTAACGACACTCACATTGCCACGTTATATTTTGAGTGTCGCAGTGTGAGTGTCCGTTGTCTTCCTTCAATTGTGTATTCTATGTACCGTGATATATGTGTACAGACACTGTCTACACACCAACCGGTGCAGGGGGACCTCCTGCATGGTGTTATCTCTACATGTTTCTGCAGGTAGTTTTCATTTGAATTCTGTCTGTGTTCATGTGCCTCTGCTACCTGTTAGCATATCCTCATTGTGCATTTGATGATTGTTTAGGGTTACATTGTTGCAGCTTGGATTCCTATATCAGGCATTATGTGATAGCTGTAACATTACTTTCAATCTGTGGTTCTAAAGTTACGACGTTTCAACAACATATGCTGTTTTCATTTGTGTGCCTCCTGTGTTGCCAGATAGATATATTTTAGGGAACTGATCATGATTGATGTGTGTTGGTCCCTCATCATGCACCGCCTACTGTCTACATGCACTCATATGTGCGTAACACATTTGAGGCGTGCGGCAGCATGTGGGGGGTGGGGGCCTAATGCATAGTGCTGCACATTATGTCTCCTGCCCTTCATTTGTAGACGGACCAGTGACCTTTCTGTCTTTCACCTTGGATCCACTCACCTTGATATTATGATGGCGGTATCTACACTATCTGTGAAGATGATCCCAAATAAAAATATGTGTTTGATATACATTTGTCTCTGCTGCTGCTTGATCATGGTGACAAACGTGCAATACAATGTGTGCCTTTGAGTCAGTCCTGACTCCTTGTGACCCAGACACTCCAGGGTTTTCTTGTCAGTGTCACTGGAAGTCTATTGTCAGGTCTTTCTTCCAAGGTAATGGAGGGTTAGGTGACTTGGCGAAGGCCACATGGAGTGCTAGTCTTGCTCCATCATACTTCTCCCTCCTGTCCCGATCTCACTGCGCTTAATTCCTGTCTCTCCGCTGTAGCCAACTGGTTGACCCTTCACTGTTTGCATCTTAATCTCACTAAAACCATTGCCATCTGGTTCTCCCACGGGTCCACACCCCCTACTCTTGCCCCCTCTTTTTCTGGGTCCCCTGTCCCCTTAGTCTCTACCTTTCGCTACCTCGGTGTTCACTTTGATTCTGATCTTTCCTTCCAGTCACATCTTTCTCACATTACCAAGTCCTCTTTCTTTTTCCTCCGCCAAATACGTGCAGTTCGTCCCTTCTTGTCCCCGGCAGCTCTCACCACCCTGGTATTGTCTTTGGTTATTTCACGTGTCGATTTTGCAAACTCCGTTCTTATTGGTCTTCCTAAGTCTCGTTTGTCCCGTTTACAACGCATTCAACATACTGCCGCCCGTCTTATTTGTCATGCCTCTCCTCGCGACCACATCACTCCTCTCCTGTTTCATCTCCACTGGTTACCCTTCCCTTACCGTTCCCAATTTAAGCTTCTCACTCTGGTACACAAAGCACTTCACACTGGCTCCCCCCAATACCTTGCTGATCTACTTTCTATTCATACCCCCCGGTATACTCCCCGTTCCTTTCATCTTCACCGTTTAGCCCTTCCCTCCCCCGCCCGCGCTCATCTACAGACCACCCGCTCCTCTGCCTTTTTTTTTATTGGCCCCGCCCTCTGGAACTCGCTACCCTCCTCCCTCCGTCTCGAACCACTCTTCTCCACCTTTAAACAAAACCTAAAAACACACCTTTTCTCTTTAGCTTTCGATGTGCCCTCTCCTTTTGTGTGATCCCCTTTTCCCGCCCCTAACCTCCCCTTGTTGTTTCCTTCCTTACCCATTCCTTGTCTCTCTTGTCTATGCTTTTAAACAGAACCTCTATTTTATTTTGAACAAGACATTGTATTTCCTTTCTTTTCTAGGCTTTGGCCTCTTTTAGACAATTGTTTTTATGTTGTACATCGCTTTGATTTTCTGAAGAAAGGCGATTTTATCAAAAACCAATAAACATAAACATAAACATAGTGGGAATTGAGCCCTGGTTGCTTGGTGACCAAGCCAGTTTTCTAACCACTAGGCTACTCCTCCACTCTTTGATCACATTGACACTTGTATCTACTGATTTGCTGGTCATGTCCATGGCCCACCTGTGCTCACATCCTTGTACGGTGACAGCTGTGTATCTGCCAGCCATTTGCTACATCACTGGGTATTACAGGTTCCCATACACACACTCCCTTTGGGGTAGTATTTTTGCATTGTGCTCAGTGTGCTGTTTGGGGTAGTGGTTAGAGGCATGTGTTATAATGCCATAGGTTGCAGGTTTGATCCCCACATGTGGTTTATCTTTTTCTTTTCTGTTGTGCTAACTGGACCATTAGGTACCAGCAGGTTCATCACCTCTACACACACCCTTCCCTCTCTTCACTGTACACCAAGGTGTGCCCTCTGTGCTGCCTAGCCATCACATATCTGTTACATAGGTCTCTTTCTTTATGGTGTTTACATGGCAGTGCGCTTGGGTGTTTTGTATTGCTGTGGTTCAGCTGGTGTGTGGTACACCTGTTTGCATGTTTAATTCTCTCCTGTCCTGTTCCAGATTTTGCACCGGCTCCACAGAGCATCCTCTGCTGCCCTTGGGGTTTAGTTTCTTTCCTCTTTTGCATGCTGTATCCACTGCATAACATTTCATTGTGTGTGTGCATGTGTCTCTGGTCCCAATTACAGACTGTGATCTGATCTGTACACAGCAGATCTGCATGTGCATTTGGTCATGGTTACTGTTGGGGGTTTGCCTGTCCTGACAGTCAGCAGGCGTCTTGTGTGATGCCCTGCACTATTTGTGTATGCAGCCTTTGCTAATGAGCTCACGTTGGTGGTGTGGCATGACGGTTTGTGCATTGCCATTTGTGGTAGTGGTCATAGGTGTGATTCCTCTCTGTTCTCTTTCATTTGTATGCTTCTCCTGCAGAACTAGTTTTCAGTCCTGCGACAGTCATATGTGTGCAAATCTGTGCTGTGAGCACATTGTACCCTCATCAGAGTTGTGAACCATCCTTCTGTCCATCTAGGTGTATCTGCCAGCCGTGTGCCATCCTACCCTGATGTGCATGCTACTACCCCACGTCCTGCACTCCTACACATTCCTGCGTTGCAGCTCTCCCTGGTTGCCTCTCCTGTGTGTGCTCTGCATAGCACTGCTACTCCACTGTCATCCTGATATTTCACCTATCCTGCCATTTCTGGGTCCTCTGCTGCACACATCTTCCCATCCTCTGTCACACACTGTCATTATTGCATGGTACATTACCATCACTCTGTGCATAGCTACAGCTGCCCCCGATATGTTTGTCTATTTTTCTAGCTGCCACATGGGCTGGAGCTGATTTGTGTGGTCCATCAGCTCTGATCTACGTCCTTCTTTTACTTATGTTCCCTGTAAAATAGTTATCTCCAAGTTATAATGCCCTGTTCAATGTAATTTCAGTTTGTTCAATGTAAACCGCACTGATGCAGAATAGCGCGGTATATAAGAGAATATAAATAATAAATAAATATGCATTGTCTTTCCTTGCTGCTCTGTGCAGTGTTTGGCACATACCTCTGTTGCCCTTCAAATTGGGGGACCTTACTGCTCTTGGCCAACGTTTTTGGGTTCACCTATACATCCTTGGGGCATCTTACACCACACCTTCAATTCAGGTAGCTTATGGGTGCCTACTATGGTGCCTTGGGAGTTGGCAACCTTTCAACATGGCCTCTGGGGAACATTATAACTCGCCTTCGCTGATGTGGTTGTTTAGGATGTGCCTTCTGGTGCACCCTAAAAGGTGCATTAATTTATGGCACTAGGGTGGGGTTCATTTTAGATGGCAGCACAGATTGTTGTACAGTTGCAAGCAGAAAAAGGAATTACCTCAGCCAACCTTATTCATTAGGTACACTGGGGATTGGAACTCATGACCCATGCACCATCAGTCAGTGTCTTAACCATTGTGCTACACTGCTGTTCCTCCTTGCATGTCAACGCACCTACTTAAGATTTTCAATGCGTTAAAATGCACAGTGCTGCCATCAAAAACAGTGCTGTGACCTTGCGGTGCCTCATAGGGCACACTATAAGCAACATTCTAGGGTGCCTGGGTGGACAGTGCACTTTATAATATGCCCTCTGGAGTGCCTTATAGGCCGGCTGATGCGGCACCTTATGTTACAGCACTTTGAGAGTGCGTTTGCTAGCAGCAGTAATTAAAATGCCTCATAATGCAATATTACACATAACAGGTAGTGCCTCAGGCAGCCTTATTCATTGGGCACAGTGGGGGATTGAACCCATGACCCCTGCACCATCAGTCAGTGTCTTAACCATTGTGCTACACTGCTGTTTCTCCTTGCATGTCAGCGCACCTAATTAAGCTTTTCATGCGTTTAAATGCACAGTGCTGCCATCAAAAACAGTGCTATGACCTTGCTGTGCCTCATAGGGCACCCTATATGGTGCCCTATACGCCACCCTTTCAGCAACATTGTAGGGTGCCGTGGCAGACAGTGCACTTTAAAATGTGCCCTCTGGGGTACCTTATGGGGTGCCTTATGCAGCACCTTATGTTACAGTGCTTTGAGAGTGCGTTTGCTAGCAGCAGTAATTAAAATAAAATTAAAAAGCCTCATAATGCAATATTACACATAAGTGGTAGTGCCTCAGCCAGCCTTATTCATTGGGCACAGTGGGGGATTGAACCCATGACCCATGCACCATCTGTCAGTGTCTTCACCATTGTACTGCAACCCTGTTCCTCTGTTTGCACATCAGCGTGCCTGCTTATGCTTCCCGTGCGCGTTACTCATGTGCTAATGTGTGCTGCGCACAAGAGCGCGCAGCGCACAAGAGCGCACATGCTAATCCTGTTTTGCTATTTTTGACCGGACCGCCCACTCCTTATATGGCATCCTGCAGACTACCGCGGCGCGCACGTTAAGAGGGTTTAGTAAACATACCCCTTAGTCTTAAAATGGGCCTGCACCTGAATATAAAGAAGACAAAGATCCTGACAAATGTCAAAATCAATAAGTTTATCATTGATGGAGAAGAAATTGAAATAGTGGACAATTGTGCATCACGAAGGACCCGACATTGTTTGTTTATTAACTTGATATACCGCTAAGGAAAAGACATCAAAGCGGTTTACATAGTATAAATTAAAGAGAACCATAAAGGCAGGAAGCGGAAAGGAAGTTACAATAAAGAGATAGGAAAGCACACCAGACAGAATTATACAACAGGACAAGGACAGGGGAGAGAGGAGGACAAGGGAGAGGAAGGTCATACAGAAGGATCTGGGAGGTCAAAGGCAAGGGCGAAGAGATGTGTCTTGAGGCGGTTCTTAAAAGTGGTGTGTTCTGACTCAAAGTGGGCTGTCAGGCACCCTGGTGATATGGTTCTGTGTGCAAAGGTGGTGTGTTCTGACTCAAAGTGGGCTGTCAGGCACCCTGGTGATATGGTTCTGTGTGCAAAGACAGTTTAATACATTCTCCCTATCCCCAGGAGTCCTGACAGCCCATCAAAGTGGGCTATCACTCACCCTGGTGATATGGTTCTGTGTGCCTAGACAGTTCTATAAGGTCTCCCTATCCCCAGGAGTCCTGACAGCCCTATCCTGAGAATTCCACAGAGCGGGGGCCAGGAAGAAAAATGCGGAGGAGCGAGTGGATTGAAGACGGGCAGAGGCAGGTGAAGGAAGGTGTAGTCTGTTGAGGTGGAGGGATTGGAGGGAATGAGCTGGGGCGTGCAGGCGAACAAGGTTAGCCAAATACTGAGGTGATTGTGTGTGGACAGCATGGTGAAGGAGTACCAGAATATTGTAGTGAATGCGGGATTTGATGGGGAGCCAGTGCAGGTTGATGAGGAGTGGTGTAAGTTGGTCGCGGATGGAGGAGTGGTGTAATGTGGTCGCGGATGGAGGAGTGAGAGATGAGCCGGGCAGCAGTATTTTGTATGCGTTGGAGGCGATGATGGTATTCTCATTGAAGTATTACAGTACATTCATACCTCCATCTAACCTACATGTTGAGAATGCTGAACTGAAGACCAATAATGAAGTTAGATATCTAGGTGTCACTCTGGACCAACACATAAATATGGAATCCTATATAAGCAATATCATGAAGGCTGTCTACTTCAAAATATGCTCCCTCTGCCAGCTAAGACCCTTATTGGATCCTTTGGACTTCCGCACTGTCTTCCAGGCCCTTGTCTCTCCCCTGTTCGATTATGCTAACATCATTCTACATGGCTTACCTGGATATTTATTTATTTATTTGAAACTATTTCTATACCGTAATTTCTGACGATCAAATGTGTTTTACAGTGAACAACATTTATGAAGAGTGCATGAACATATGCAGTCTTCAATTACATGGAACAGAGAACTATGTACAGGCTTACATGTGCTGCATGCTTAAGAGGGCAGCAACTTAAACAAAGCAAGTACAGTATAACTATTTACAGTTCATCTGTGGATAGGGCTGTATTAGGTTAGAGTTGGGAGCTGGTGTGGGAGGGAGGTGTTGTAGGGGTATCGTGTTGGTCATGATTGTCGAAGTGTAGGGTGAATAGATGTGGTTTTAGTTTTTTTCTGAATGTTAAGTCAGTTTGTTCTCTGAAATAGCTAGGAAGGGTATTCCAAAGATGGGGGGCAATGTGGGGGAAAGGCTTTGTTGCTGGTTCGATATCTAGCTTTCCTAAAGTCGCATGGCATCGAAAGCATATGCTGTCCATCCTTTACAAATGGCTTTAAATACTGCTGCCTGAACCATTTATGGTGCCGCCAGATATGATCATGTATCTCCTCTCCTGGAACAGCTATATTGGCTACCAATAAACAATTGACTCAAATACAAAGCCCTGCTAGTGTCATTCAAAATCCTTCATCACCTCTCCGCATCCACCCTGGAAAACCTTTTGCAATGGATGCCCAACAACAGGACCAGGAGATCAATTATGGCAAACACTCTTACCATCCCAGCTATAGCTAGTAAAGGCTCCCAATCTACCAGACACAGATCCTTCTCCATTTTTGCCCCTCTGCTCTGGAACTCTTTCCCTCCTCATATGTGCCTCATCACTGACCTGTCAGTTTTCCATAAGGCTATTAAGACACACCTGTTCCAGGTTTCATTTGACCATGTACCATAGCTTATCTTGATCTCCCCTCAATGTAAAGCAACCTTCAGTTTGTATATAGTTACTTTCCAACTTGTTTATAGTCTATTGACCTATTTTCTTTTATTGGAATCCTCCATAGCGCTAACCCCTGTTACTTGTTATTTATAACTGTTCAATGTATTTACAGTAACTTGTACTGTTCATTGTAAAGAGTTGTTCTAACATAAACTGCGCTGATTACAGAAGCTCGATAAATAAAACCAAATAAATACATTTTAACCTACTTGGATCAACTATCAATAAAGAAAAGACAAGCAGTCAAGAAATCATTATTCTTGGCAAAATGGCTGTTAAGGACTTATGAGTAGATAAAATTCTCAAGAACAGAGATGTCCCTTTACATACAAAGATTCGACTTGCTCAAGCCAAAGTATTTTCAATAACGTCATATGGATGTGGAAGTTGAACAGTGAAAAAGATAGGAAGAAAATCAATAGCTTTGAATTATGGTGCTGGTGACGAATACTGTGTATACTATGGACTGTCTGAAGAACAAACTAGTCAGTTCTAGAGGAGATAAAACCTAAGCTTTCTTTAGACGCTCAGGTGACAAGACTTTGATTTTCATGCTTTAGACACATCATATGCAGAGAGAGAGATCATTAGAGAAAGACATCATGCTTGGCAAGGTAGAAGGTCAACGCAAAAGAGTAAGGCCACTAATGAGATGGATTGATACAATACCAGCAGCTATGGGTGCCACACTATCAACAATGAGCCACCTGAGTAAAGACCGAATGCAGTTCAGGACAACTATCCAGAGGATCACCATGAGTTGACACTGACTCGATGGCACTTAACAACATATATGTAAGTATAGATTTTAGAAGCGCCATTACTTACACTTGTATTATCACGGGGCACAGGATTTTGAAGAAAACGTTCCCTGAATGTAGTTTGGGCAGGCCTGGAAACTATATTTATTTCCTATTGTAATATCAACACACAAATACTTCAAAAACATTTCCCAATGGCATGCCTGCTCTTGAGTACACATAACTCTTAGCTATCTGCTTGTTTGGTGCAGGGATTTGCCTCTTGGGCATTTAAAACCACTCAAAAATAAAAAGAAAATAGGAGTTGGAGCTTGACTCCTTCATTGGCTCCCCTTGGGCCTTGTAGGCCTAAAAACAACAGGTGAAAGCATAGTTTAGATACGATGGGGAAATCAGAAATGAGATATTGAGGTCCCCATGTTTACAGTTGAGCTAGTGCTTTAGAAACGCTCTGCTAAAACTTTTCTAAAATATGGATAAGAAGGTGCAAGGATGCATGGGGGTGTATATCTATGTGTAGTAGAGGGAGCCATTTCACAAAATCGATGGAGAAAACCTAACAATTTACACATCTAAGTGCTGACATTTCATCGCGCGCATGTCTAAATGTCGGCACTTACACGAGGCTATATTTAGGCGCATAAGTTACTAAATTTAGGAACTCATTTCTTTTTGTTTCCTGGGCCCTTTCTTTTTATAAGTAGTCCATGATTTAAGGAAAAAATACCAGCCAGCCTTATATGGCCATCACCAGATGGCAGAACTGAAAATGAAATTGATTACATAGTACCAGATTTAGGAACAGTATAGTGAATTTGAAACACAGAACAGGATCAGACTGGGGATCAGATCACTGCCCTGTCTGCATCCAAACAGGTGCTAAGCCTGGGCCAGACGCTCGTCTCAGTGTAGAGGGACCTGGGTTTCATTCTTGGCTCTAGTTCCCTGCTCCCTAAATTGCCGGGACTGAGGTTATTGCAGAGGCAGGTACCCACAGCCTCTGAGGGTGAAGAAGCTGGGGTCATTGCTCTAGAGGCATTGCATAGAAGGTAATATCAAGTCCATCCTTTTTTTATCCCATAGTTACTATGTTACTATATTTGTTCCACTCCCTATCGTGTTATCTGATAAAAACAAAAAAATAAATAATATAGTATGTGAATGAGATGTTCATATGGATAATACTGCTCTTTAAGTGGAATAGAGGTTTTCTTTCTTTTTTTTAAGGCAAGACTATTGGTACCCTTATAAACAATTCAAATCAGTTTAAACAGAAGAACCACATTCCCATTGCAGTAAAATTAGATGCACCTGTGATCAATTGTCAGTACTCACATGACTTGAATCAACCAATGAATGATGGCTCTGATGTTTAACCACCCCTAAACAAAGGCATGGGGAGGGGTGACCTGCACGGAGCAGCAGGTGCACCTACTCTTACCGCCTTGCTGGGCAGACTAAACGGACCATACTGGTCTTTATCTGTCGTCATATACTATGTTATTATATTATAAAGTATGTGCATGGTTTATAAAATACAGGTGTACATGATCAAAAATGTGCTGAAGTTAATGCCTGCACCTAGATTTCTCAAGAACATTCATAAATTTATAGTATTTTGTAATTTATACGTGTGAATTTTCACTCTGCTCAAACTCTGTCCTTAGGTCCCATCATTGCAAGATCTGGTGCATAACTGCTTACAGAGGACTGTTGCTTTCAGGGACAGAGTAAAAATATTGATTGCCTTAGGCGAACCTACAATCCTATGTCACCTCCCCCAAGAATTTGATAATTATATTCACAAACATAATTATCCCTTCCCCAGCAGTCCTGTAAAAAGGCACAACTGGACATCATATTTTTAAATAACAAATTTTGCTTTGTGTGTTTGTGTGTGCCCACTCTCCCCACAGGCAAAAGATTGTGCTGTTGAGCTCTTTGAGTTTGTCTGGCTGTCAGGATCTATTGCTTTCTTTTTCCACTTTCTCTTTGAGCCCCTCAGAAGCTGCTGCCCAAGGTGACCACCAGCTTTACCTAATGGTGGGGCCAACAACTACAATCAAGTGAGATGGGCTGGATAGAAGAGAAGGGGGGGGGGGGGAGGAAATCTGTCTGTTGTGAAAGAAGGTTCACGGTACCAGATTCTTGCGCTGGTTCCAAATGAGCTGGAAGCCCATGAAAAGTGTGCTTTTGAGTCAGTGCTGACTTCTTGCAACCCTGCAGCTCCTGGGTTTTCTTGGCAGTGGGACCAGAAGTAGATTGCCAGGCCCTTCTTCTGAGGCAATGGAGGGTTAAGTGACTTGCCCAATGCCATATGCAGTGCTAGTGGAATTGAGCCCTGGTCCAACCGCTAGCCTACTTTTCCATGCCATAGAAACCCACAGAGCAGGAGAAAAAATCCTGTAAAATGAACCCCCCCCCCCCCCGAAACAAAACAAATAATAAGTTAAAGAAACAAGTGATTTAAAAAGTATAAAATAAACTGAAATTCTGAAATATTTCAGGAATGTAAAAAAGAGAGTTCCACGCCATGTTTGAAAATAGATTCAAACAAAACAGTCTTGAGGACAACTCAAATACAAATTGGCTAGATATAAAAATAAAAATCCATAGAAGAGGCAACAAAATCAGGATGTGGAAAAAATACACAGGAAAAGAAGCAAACATGCATAACCACAAAGAACCTGAAATAATTGAGCAATGAGAACGACGGAGCTAAAATAACGGAACTAAATAGGGAAATATACAGTATAAGACTGTAGAAAAATAAACAAGTTTCCTTCTGTTTAAGAAGATGAGAATTCTGAAACGTAAAGAATAGAGAGAGATCAGAAATTTAAAAAAAAGAGAGAGCACAGTTTATTACAGAAGATCAGGGAAAGAATTTAAAGAAATGTGGGATGAATATATTGGAAAATATATATATATATATACATATATTTACTGGAATAATAGGGATGGCTCAAGGGTGATGCAGGGCCATGTGCGGAGACTCATTGTGGGGCCTCCTTTGCATATGCACTGGACCTCATTTGCATACATTTAATTTATTTTATTTTAAAATGTATATGTTGCCTATCTAAACGTTTAGATGGCTTTCAAAGGAGCCCTTCACAAGCCTCTTTTTTCTCCTGGCAATGACTTTAGGGCATGTTTACTAAATATTAACATGGGTTAAGTGCCACTGTGCCAATAGAAATAAATGGGTATTGCAGCACTTAACGCACATTCACTTTTAGTAAACATGTCTCTAAAAGAGTGTCTGAATGCCATTTGCATGAACGGTGAGGCTAAGGAAAGGCTACCAGATTTCTACAATACTATTCTCCATTGCTAACTGCTAGGCACATTAGGAAATACTAGTGGCCTAGTGGTTGGGGCAAGTTACTTCAGGCCAGAAGGTCAGTGGTTCAAATCCCACTAGAGGACAGCAACCTTGGGCCGGAAGGGCTGGGGTTTCTAGTCCCACAGGTGCTCCTTGTGGTCTTGGGCAAGCCCCTTAACCCTCCATTGCCCATGTTCCCTGTAAGTATTAGTGTATGTGTCTCATATCCCCTTGTGTTAAATGTATCCCCCAATTGTGTTGTGACCTCTTTGATTGAAGGATAAGGTGGTATACAAAACTATCTAAATAAATACTATAAACCCTGCCCATTTAGAACCCGTAGCAAACCCAATGTATCATAACAGCACTATCATGACTCACAAAGCACCAAACCCTACCTATCAAATGGCAACACTGCAAATATTAAAGCAGTACATCTCCAAAAGACTAAGATGAACGAGCACCCAAAACCACCTCAGTCTTCCAGCACAAATACACAACAGCAAGAAAACCACAACAATGGCAGTATTCTCCCTCTATGCCCTTACCCTATGGAATTTACTACCCTCCATGATTCACAACACCACCTCAGCCACAGATTTTTGCAAACAAAGATTCATCTATTCCTGGGACACTACGGAGATGAGCACTCCCTAATTTCTACACAATGCCTCCATGTAAACACAGGGGGGGTGTCATTCTGAGCCATGAATAGCGGGGATGGGCATCCCGTTGGGATGTCTATCCCCACTACAAGTGTCCTTTCCCAGCCTCATACTCCTCCTTCGCGTGTTGTATGGGGAAGTTTTTAACATCTTTGTTAGTGATATAGCGGAAGGGCTGTCGGGTAAGGTTTGCCTCTTTGCGGATGATACCAAAATCTGCAATAGAGTAGACACCCAGGAAGGTGTAGATAACATGAGGAGGGATCTAGCTAAGCTTGAAGAATGGTCTAGAATTTGGCAGCTGGGATTTAATGTTAAAAAATGTAAGGTCGTGCATTTGGGCTGCAGCAATCCAAGGGAGCAATACAGTATAGGAGGTGAAGTACTTTTGTCCACTAAAGAAGAGCGGGACTTAGGCGTGGTTGTGTCTGATGATCTTAAAGTAGCTAAACAGGTAGAAAAGGCGACGGCAAAAGCTAGAAGGATGCTTGGGTGCATACGGAGAGGAGTGGCTAGCAGAAAAAAGGAGGTGATAATGCCTCTGTATAAGTCTTTGGTGCGACCTCATTTGGAGTATGGTGTGCAATTCTGGAGACCGCACCTTCAAAAGGATGTGAACAGGATGGAGTCGGTGCAGAGGGTTGCTACTAAAATGATTAATGGGCTTCATTATAAAGCATATGAGGACAGACTTAAGGATCTTAATATGTACACCTTAGAGGAAAGGCGGAATAGAGGTGATATGATTGAGATGTTTAAATACCTCTGTGGCATAAATGTTCAGGGAGAGAGCCTCTTTCAATTGAAAGCAAGTTCTGCTACGAGGGGACATGGGATGAGGGTGAAGGGAGATAGATTCAGGAGTGATATGCGGAAATATTTCTTTACAGAAAGAGTAGTGGATCCTTGGAATAGTCTCCCTGTGGAGGTGGTAGAGATGAGGACAGTAACTGAATTCAAAAAAGCATGGGACCAACACAGAGGATCTCTAAAGGTAAAAAGTGGACTGTTGTAGTTGTTGTTGTGGAAGGACAGACTAGATAGGCCATGTGGTCTTTTTCTGTCATCATGTTTCTATGTTTCTAAGTTAGATGGGGGTGGGAAAGGGGTGACATTAGGGCAGGCAGTGGGTGGTCGTTGGCCCCAGACATACAGGTCCGATTCTAATGTCAGCCCTCTACATCCGGGGCCGGTGACTTGCATGGGAAACTTATTCCACCTCAGAGGTGGAATAAGTTCCTTAGTCACCGGGAATGGCAGGCCCGGGGCACGGAAGGGGCAGGGGAGCCTGAGGACATTCCCCACAGTCTGACCGTGGCCTTAGGAGGCCAGATCAGGGGCCAGACTGCAGGGAATACAGCATTTGTGCTGGCGGCCAGGATCGCAGTTTTGCAATGGAGCCATGGTGCTATGGCACTGCGGCTCCATTGAAGAGCCCTGACTGAGTTAGCCAGATAACGCCTGTATGTGCAGGCCAGATGGAACTGAGGTCAGGACCTGCACCTACAGACCTGTTCGTGATTCTGATCCTACGGGTCTAGACATGCCCTGCGGGATCAGAATTGCGATTCCCTTTGTGTGTCCGGTTCCGACAGGATGCACAGAGGGCCAGGACGTACACTACAGAATTGGGTCCACAGGTACCTCACCCACACCCCACACCCATAATGCCCACTACCCCACAACCTCACAACCTCACACTACCAACCCCTACCCACCAACCCTCTCTCCCACCCCTTGTATATATGCTCTGAGCAATGTAGCGAGCCCATATGGCACTCTGTTCCTTCTTTGCACTGCATTCACATTGCACAATGTTACAACTGTTGATTGTTAAATGTTTTAATGTTTTTCAATTGTTCCCTGTTATCAATCTCAGTTCCATGTAAACCACTGTGACTTGTAGAAAAATGGTATATTAAAACCTGTTAAATAAATGAATAAAATACTAATTCATCTCCTACTGGGGAAAGAGAACAAGTGGCACTAGTATTAAATAGAAACTACATGAACAGAATACCTCAGCTTGGTTACACATGCAGAACATAGACACACCACCAAACAAAGAACAAGGGGTCAGAATTTAGAAATATGAAGACAATAACTGAACTCAGAACCTCAAAAGTCAAACTTGGAATGTACAACAACACTGCAGAAATAAAATTATAAATTAATTTCCTCTTGTACTTAACAAAATGCAAAGATTTTAGTGATGCACATTTCCCAGAGCTGACATATTACGTTAATAAATTCAAAATGAAATGGTTTTTTTCTACCTTTTGTTTGGGCATTTTATTTTTCAGTTGCAATTGCTCCAGTCACTTTCTTCTGTTTTTTTTGTCTCTTCTGCAACACCACACACTGGATAGCAGATACACACTCCCACACCTATGCCAGCATTGTAGAACTGTAGGGGTGTTTAGCAGCCCTGGCCACCGCTCCAGTCCTGGGCACAGTGCAGGCATGGCTATGGCATGCAATACTGTTGGGGTCACTCCCCAGAGTGGTAAACACTGTCAGACACAAGACCTGTAGCCTTCCCGATTCCCTCTGAAGCTGGGCCTGCAAACTGAACACTATGTGTAGAATGAAGTTGGCACGGGGCCCTGGTAATAGAGAAAGTATAAGTAAAACAAATAAGGAATGTGCCAAGAAAAGGAAGCACGTAGAACTAATACTGTATCATTGGAATTTCTACAAAATGGAGGTGAGAAAGGAGTTCAACCTCTCTGACATGATGAAGTGGATATACGCGACTAGAGACTTCTTTGTCTTTTTCTTTGTTCAAGTTCCCAAAATCAACAAAGCACTAGAGTACAAAGCATTACAGAACAATGATTTTGATATCATACCCATCAAAGATACTCTGGCAACTCATTCAAAGGGTAATTCTATAACTGTGTACATGCATGAATAGTATGAACTCACTTTTACCTCGGCAAATTTTGGCAAATTTTCATAAGAACATAAAGATTGCCATATTGCGTCAGACCAAAGGTTCATCCAGCCCAGTATCCTGTTTCCAAAAGTGGCCATTCCAGGTCACAGTAGGTGGCATATCCCAAAAGTATGCTCAGAGAATGCTATATTTAATTAATCTTCAATCTTCAACCACAGGTTACATAACTTTAAGCAATTATTTGGAAGAGAAAAAAGACTTGTATGCATCTCCAACCAGCCAGTCATACAGCTGTTAACACCGTCAACATCACAGAACAAAAACCTTCACCAGCCAATTCCAAAATCAATCTCTAATTTTTTTTAATTGAATAATTTCATTTTTGCTTATTGTAAATTTGCACTTATCTTAGTGATGTGCTTTTCCATTCACAATTTCTGAGGTTCACAGCGGATTTGAGGTGAAAAGAGGGCATTGCACTTATGGAAGAACCACTCAAACTATGGTTACACGATGCAAGGTTCAACATTAAGAATCGTCACCTAGGAAAAGGATTTGAGCGTCATCATGGAAAATACATTGAAACCCTCTGGTCAGTGTGTAGCAGCAGCCAAGAAAACAAATAGAATGCTAGGAATCATAAAGAAAGTAATGGAAAATAAAACCAAGATTATTATCATACCTCTGTATCACTCCATCGTGTGACTACACCTTGAATATTGTGTGCAATTATAGTTGCCATATCTTAAAAAAGGATATAGTGGAATTCAAAAACAAACAGAGAAGAGTGACCAACATAATCAAGAGGATGGAAGGATACTGTTGTAGCCAAAAAAGCATCTTTCAGGAAATGGAAAAATGATGAAAACTGGAAACATAAGCACTGGCAGGTTAGATGCAAGGCAATGATAAGGCAAGCAATGAGAGAATTTGAAAAGAAGCTTGCTGTGAAAGCAAAAATGTGTAATAAAGACTTTTTCAAGTACATTCGTAGTGAAAAATTTGTGATGGAGTCAGTTGGACCATTAGGTGATGGAGGGGTAAAAGGGGCACTAAGAGGGGACAAGGCCATAGCGGAGAGACTGAATGAATTCTTTGCTTCGGTCTTTACTGAGGAAGATGTAGGGATGTTACCCATGACTGAAATGGTATTTAAAGGTGATGCCGCAGAAGAATTGAAAGAAATATCGATATACCGGGATCACCACCTAATAAAGATTCAACTACAATCAACAAACATAACGAACCTTCACGATAATCCACCAACAACCAGAAGATTCAAAAGCTTCAACAAAGACCAATTCACACAGGAAATCCTACCTCTTCTCTACACCGACACAGTGGACATAGGTGTTCAAATCGCTAACTGGAATGACATCATCTCTTCTGCTGCCAAGCCAGCAGCCCCCAGAACACAACAATCACACAACACAAGACCCAGCTCCACACCATGGTACTCCAAGTATATATGCATAGCAAAAGGAGCACTAAGACAACTTGAACGCCGCTGAAGACGCACCAAGTCAGCCTCCTTACAGAAACAATACCAGATAATACAAAAAGAATATAACAACCTAATCAACCAACAGAAGAAGGAATTCCATACAAACCTCATCCTGAGGTCTGCCAACAAACCCCGTGAACTCTGCGAAATAGTAAAGACCCTCACCAAAGAGCCCTATGACAGAAATGAGCAGCAAATAGACCCACAGACCTTCGCAGACCACCTCAAGAACAAATTCACTGCCCCACCTAAGAACAACATAGAGATTGTCAACAACAGGACCTCTACACCAAAACAAGACTGGGGCAAATTCAACATCCCCAAGGTAAAAAGTGGACTGTTGTAGTTGTTGTTATGGAAGGACAGACTAGATAGGCCATGTGGTCTTTTTCTGTCATCATGTTTCTATGTTTCTATGACCAGCTCTCCAAAATCATCACTGACCTCAACACCAGCACCGCCCCTACAGACCCATGCCCATGCCTGCAAAATCGATTTGCTGCCTTAAATACAAATGACAAATCTCCAGAAGAGTTATGGGATGACATCAAGAAGTTTGTGTTGGAAGAATGTGAGAAGTCTCTATAAAAGGTGAAAAAGCAAAAACAGCCAAAATGGATGACCGAAGAAACTCTGAAAATTGCCCAGAAATGCAGAGAAGCTAAAACCAGAGGAGAAAGAGAGGCAATCGCAGAATTCAACAGAGATTTCCAAAGTGCAGCAAAACAAGACAAGGAAAAGTACTACAATGATGCATGCAAGGCAATAGAAACAGAAACTATTAGAGGAAGAACAAGATTGGCTTTCCTAAAGCTATGAGAGTTAAAGAAAAAATTCCAGCCTCGGGGATCTATGTTGAATGATGCTGAGAAGATCAAGAAAAGGTGGCAAGAATATACAGAGTTTTTATATGATAAAGATCAAGTGGACCAAAAGCTGTTTCAACCTATACCTTATGATCCGGAACCATTGGTGCTGAAAGAAGAAGTTGAAGCAGCATTGAAAGCCTTATCAAAGAACAAAGCACCAGGCATTGATGGCATTCCCATAAAAGTATTACGACAATCTGATGTAGCTGTTACCATACTTACAAGGCTCTGCCTGAAAATTTGGAAGACATCATGGCCAACTGACTGGAAAAGATCTGTGTTTATACCAATACTAAAGAAAGGTGATCCAACTGACTGTGGAAATTATTGCACAATCGCTCTGATCCCACATGCCAGCAAGATTGTACTGAAGATTATTCAACAGAGACTACAACCATACCTGGAATGAGAACTATCTGAAGGACAAGTAGGGTTCAGGAAAGGGCGAGGAATGAGAGACATCGTGAATGTGAGATGGATCCTTGAAAAGACTAAAGACTACCAAAAGGATATCTATTTGTGCTTTATTGATTACAACAAGGCTTTTGACTGCGTAAACCATGAGAAACTCTGGGCTAAATTAAGAAACATGGGTATACTAGACTCCCTGATCATTCTCTTGCACAATCTGTTTATTGATCAAGAAGCAACAGTTCGAACGGAACAAGGAGAAACATAATGGTTTAAAATCAGCAAAAGCGTACATCAAGGCTGCATACTTTCCCCCTAACTGTTTAATTTATATGCAGACCAAATCATCAGAGAAGCAGGATTGTATGAAGACAACAGAGGTGTGAAGATTGGTGGAAGACTCGTCAACAACCTTCACTATGCTGATGGCGTTTCAGGGGGCCCCGCGCAAAGAACATTCTGATTTAAAAGTAAATTTTAAAATTTTTTTAAAAAAAAGCTGTCTGCTGCCGCGGCCGCTGCAGCAGAATTGAGTGTCCCGCGGGGCCTCCCCTGCCCAGCAAAGCCTGCCCTCCCTGCATCAGCTCCCTCTCCACAGTCACACCGGCTTTCAGAGCGCGAAGGGAGAGTTTCTCCCTTGTGGCTCTGTTAAGCCCGCGGGCGCTGATGGGAAAGTTCCTATCAGCCCCCGCGGGCTTAAAAGAGCCGCGAAAGGGAAACTAGTCTCCCTTCGCGCTCTGAAAGTCGGTGCGACTGTGGAGAGGGAGCTGATGCAGGGAGGGCAGGCTTTGCTGGGCAGAGGGGGCCCTGTGGGACACTCGATTCTGCTGCGACGGCCCTGGCAGCAGAAAGTTTTTTTTATTTTAAATTTTCCCTGGGCTGGGGGGGGGGGGCTTAGGACTGGAAATGGGCTAATGGGGTTAGGACTGGAAGTGGGCTGATGGGAGGTTAGGACTGGTAATGGGCTATGGGGGGTTAGGACTGGAAGTGGGCTGATGGGGGGTTAGGACTGGTAATGGGCTATGGGGGGGCTACGTCTGGAAATGGGATGATGGGGGGTTAGTACTGGGAATGGGCTATGGGGGGCTAAGACTGGAAATGGGCTGATGGGGTTAGGACTGGAAGTTGGCTGATGGGGGGTTAGGGCTGGTAATGGGCTATAGGGGGGCTAAGACTGGGAATGGGCTATGGGGGGCTTAAACTGAAAATTGGGTGATGGGGGGTTAGGACTGGAAATGGGATGATGGGATTAGGACTGGGAGTGGGCTGATGGGGGCTTAGGACTGGTAGTAGGCTATGGGGGGGCTAGGACTGGTAATGGGTTGGGGGGTTGCTAGGACTGGAAATGGGCTGAGTGGAGGGGGGTTTGAACTGCAAATAGCTGATGGAGACGGGGGCTTGGAATGGAAATGGGCTGAGGGGAAGGGGGGGCTTGAACTGCAAATAGCTGATAGGGAGGGAGGCTTGGAATGGAAATGGGCTGAGTGGAAGGGGGGCTTGAACTGCAAAGAGCTGATGGGGAGGGGGGCTTGGAATGGAAATGGGCTGTGAGGGGAGGGAGCTAGGACAGGAAATGGGCTGATGGAGGGGCTAGGATAGGACTGGGAATTGGGTGTTGGGGGGAGCTAAGATTGGAAATGGTCTGTGGTGGGGGCTTGGATTGAAATAGACTCATGGAGGGGCTAGAACTGGAAGTAGGCTTATGGGGGGCTTGGATTGGTAATGGGCTGAGAGGAGGGGAGCTAGGATTTGACATGGGCTGATGGTGGGGCTAGGAAAGGACTAGAAATGGGCTGATGGGAGGCTGGTATTGGAAATGAGCTGATGAAGGGACTCGGATAGGACTGGAAATGGGCTGATGGGGGCTAGGACTGGAAATGGGCTGATGCGGGGACTAGAAGGGAGCAGATACTGGGTGGGGCTGGAACTAGAAGGGAGCTGATGTTGGGGGAGATTAGAATGGGATGGAGATGGGGCTGGGAGAATTAAATGGAGAGGGGAAAAATATTTTGTGTGGGAGGGAAGAAAAATCTACAATTGGCCAGGTATTGGGAGAGTAAGTGGGGATTGAGGATGGAGTGGTAAAATTTGAGTGGATGAAATACGAATGAGGAAAGAGCAAAAGGAGAAAGATTAGTATGTTAAAGCAGATGTAGAGAGAGAATGGAAAAAAACTAGAAGAGAAAAGAAAGGACAAATGGACAGCAGACGATGAAGAGTTAGCAGAAGACACAAAGAAACCAGAAGAAAGTGGCTGGAACAATTGCAACTGAAAAAAATGCACAAAAGGTAGAAAGATATCTCTTTATTTTGAATTTATTAACTGGAATATGTCAGCTCTGCGAAGTGTGCATCATTAACGTCTGCGCTTTGTTTAGTACAAGAGAAAATTAATTTATAGTTTTATTTCTACATTGTTGTTGCACATTCCAAGTTTGGCTTTTAGGGTTCCCAGTTTAATTATTGTCTTCCTGTTTCTAAATTGTGATTCCTTGTTTGGTGATGGTCCATGTTCTGCATGTGTAACTGAGCTGAGGTATTCTGTTAAATTCCTATTTGACATTGCCACTTGTTCTCTTTCCCCAGTAGGTCATGTATTGTTATTCTCTGAAATGTATTGGTTTAATATTTGCAGTGTTGCCTTTTGATAGGTAGGGTATGGTGCTTTGTGAGTCCTGGTAGTGCTGTTATGATACGGTGGGTTTGCTATGGGTTCTAAATGGGCAGTGTTTGTAGTAGTTCCTAATGTGCCTGGCTGTTGGCACTGGATTATAGTAATGTAGAAATCTTTTAGTCTTTATCCATATACTCATGAAGAGGCATGTTTACTAAAAGTTAGTGTATGGTAGCATTATGCAAATATTTATGCAAATGAGGCCCCTTATGCAAATGAGGCCCCACACCCCCCTTGGGCCGCCGCTGATGATACCACATTACTAATAAAATTGTGTGCACTCAAAACATAACCAAAGGGTATTGAAGCCCTACTGTATCAATGACTCATTTCTTTTCATAGAAGAAAGGCTTATTTCTTCTTGTGGGAGACAGGTCTCAGACATTCAGCACAAAGCTGACTAATGTCTCTGGCTCATGTGTTGTATTTGCATCAATGACCTTAACTTCCACTTAGGAAAATTCCAAATTTATCCAATGAAACTCTCCCTTTTAATGATCTTAAACTATTTCCAGTGATCTTAAACTTTTTCCCAACGCTTCCAAGTAGTACCGCTCTCACGTTTCACTAGACATATCTTCAGGGGTTCTCTTCAAGCTTCATTCTCAAAATCCCCAATATAAGGAATACAAGAAGAAGACAAACCGGGAGGAAGCAATGCTGCCCGCGTCTCATTCCTAGTGTCTCAAAAATATAATATAATTTGTACGCTAGTATCACAGATTCCCATTGGTTATTCTCCTTCTACTAGGTCTCTGAGATGCTTATTATATCTAACCTCCCATCTTATTTTTTAGACTTCTAGCATTTCCATATGACAACATTTCAAAATATGTTTTTTTTTTGTTTATATTTACAACCTCCTTAGCAGATGACAGAGGTAAATTGGAATCTTTCAGCTCCCCGAGCTCTTTACTTAAGACACCTGGGATACCTTTGTCCTTATTGCATTCTGTGTCAAGATGCCCTAACTTCCTTGTTTTGATAGTATCCCTCAGAGATAACTTATTCCAAACCATGTCCTCCTGAGTGACTGTCAACTTTCCCCCCAATAGTTATGCACCTACTTTGTAAATTTCCACAGGGAATTTATATACTTTCATTTACACTTACCCTTTGGCCCCTACAAGCTTCCTGCGTTAATTTACATACATAGGCAAGGTGGCTAGAGGTACATGATTTTATGTATGCTGACGATGTCCATATTTTAATCCACTTCTCTAGGGCATTAGATCAAGCTGTGTATGCAGTGCAGTCAGTTATGGTGGCAGTTAAAGGTTTTATGATTGAGTTTAGACTGATTTTGAATGTGGCCTAAACCAGACTTTTATTTTTGTCTCTGACTTGGCTGGAGCCTGTGTTGAGCAAAAACAGGAAGTCAACATTAGGCCTCGGCAGGGGGCAGTTGTCAAATTGCCTTGCAGTGCCGGAGGTTTAAGGTAGGTGCTGCGAGGGATGGCAGCTGTGGCAATGTGGGCTGAGGGGGAGGCAGGCGTCGTGCAGGAGATGAGGCTCACCTAGCGCACCTCACCTCCTTGCACTGGTCCTGTCCGGATGTAACCTATTCTGAAGAAATCTTTTAGTTGGTCAGGATCTCAGAAAATGTACTGAGTTCCTTGATCTTTTAACAAATATCCACATGAAAATGTAAGAGATAGCTGCACACGTGTGCTGGGAGCAGAGAGCCCAAATATCCTGTCTCCTTCACTAGGTGCTCCTAGAAACATCTTGTAAGACGAAAGACTTTAAACCAAGAAAATATTTCCCTCTTTGTCAAAAAAATCTTTAATAGAAATTTCTATTCCTTCTAATGCAAATGTAACTTACTAGTAATATGTTCAGATTTCACTGATGTTAGCAACTGTGCCAAGTCTAAACTGTTCAGTCAATTGTTCAAACTGCTGGACCTTGTCTTCTTGAGATTAACTCTTCTTCTCTGGTATAATAAGCACATTCATTGGAGCTTGTTTACTAGACTGTGTTGTGTGGGGTTTAGCGCACTGTAACCATGTCATGCTGAATGTTGGCAAGGGCCCTGTGCTAAAAATCCCAAACTAACTGGGTAGCATGTGTGTGTAGAAACTAGGCTGGTTAGGGGCAAAATGTGGGTGTTGATGGTGCATCACGATTAGTGTAGGCATTTTGGGAGCTAACTAACCAAGAATGTTGCCATAAGTGTGGGTGCACTTAACACCAACTCACTGTGTGGCATTAAGTGCACCCACGATCATAGGCACAGGAAAATGACTAAAATAGCCCTGAATGAACCTGCTCTTGGCTGATCTATGGGTAGGCCAGGCTTGGATGGGTGACCACCTTTGAATACCAGGGGCTGTAAACTCCCTGGGTTGAAGAAAGGCCTGATAATTATCTACTTGTGATCACTCCTTGTCAAGAAAATCCAGGGGTTGGGTCACCAAGAGTCAGCATTGATTCAATGGCATACAATGCATTAACACTACGCAAATAGCTGTGTAAGAGCCAAGCTAAACCCCAAACAATATCTGCTCTTAGTCCCAAACCACTACATACAAAAACAGAAATTCTCAATAACAAACGTAATAATCTCTGCAGGCAGAATGACCTCAGGATGGCTCATGCCCTACATTTAGTGAGAATCTCACTATAGGGAGCGGCGATGCTCCCATCACTGGTCAATAAAGCCTTACACACATTCTTTTCAAGCTTAACCAATATTTAAACACTCGTATCAATACCACAAAATTACCACTGGGAAAGACCATTCATCATCTCAACACACATACACATTCACATACATACAAAAGCGTTCTTGTGTATTAAGCTGTACACCTCAGCAAGGAATTCCCCTGGAACGGCCTCCAGCTACCTATAAGGAAGAAGATATAGTCAAAATCTAATAGTCAGCCATTCCGCAGAAGGTCAACAACTACTTATCTTCAATATAAGTCTTCCAGCACTGCAGTTCCAAGTTACTCTGGCATAATCGCGGCATCCAAACGAAATCAAAAGATTTTCATAAAAACTTCATATGGCAGGGAACCTCTTAACCACCAATTCAATTCGCTCACTCCATCACCTGACCCGACAAAAGCTTTCGTTTCGCCAAAATATGGCTTCATCAGGGGTTGCGAATAATGCTATAAAAACTTCACATTCTTAAGCCTCCATTCCTCCGCCGTTCCCTATAGTGAGATTCTCACTAAATGTAGGGCATGAGCCATCCTGAGGTCATTCTGCCTGCAGAGATTATTAAGTTTGTTATTGAGAATTTCTATTTTTGTATGTAGTGGTTTGGGACTAAGAGCAGATATTGTTTGGGGATACAATGCATTAACCCATTTTAGGTGCCTTCTTTCGAGCTTAAAGTAGACACTGCCTTATAAAATTATCTCCTAGAGAGTCATATGTTTTAAAAAAAATCAATTGTTTGCCATATTGATTCTAAGATAAATTCTAAAGTTACCACCTTTGAATGAGTCTCCAGTTTCTGCTGTCTTTCTGCAGCTGAAAACAAGAGACGTGCTCAAGCTTGGGGTTGAATTCATACTCACCACAACATGGCCATGCAGTTACTAGAACAGGACTCTGAAATTCCATTGACAACCCGGTATGCCTCCTCCATCATCCACACTGATGACTCTCTTGTTGGGAAGAGAAGCTGACTCATCTTTGGCGCCAAGTATCAGTGGGACATGCCATTGTTCTGGACTACGTGATCTTTCAGACTCTGGGAATTGATCCCCTTCTCCTTCCAATGGCTGCTTCCAGAGCTATGTACTTAAGCCAAAAAATGTAACTGTCAGGCTCTCCAGAGATAAGAATGAAAGCTTAGATGGAAGAGATCACATCTTAGCCTTCATTTTGCCCATAAAGACAAACCACTCAAATGCCATAGCTGAGAACATATTTGATCTTGTCATTACCATTTTGGTCCCCTAGAAGTTCATTTAAATCCAGCCTGTGATCTGTAATATATTTGGAACAACATCTGTACCTTTTGCTGCATTTTCTTGATTTCTGATTGCAACTCTTGGTATTTGATTATTGTCTGTCTTTCTAAATGTCAGAATAGTTACTTGGTAGTGATATTTCAACTAATAATGTTCTAGATTTTGTTTTACCTTTATAACTATGTCTGGCTTTCTAACATCAATTTTTTTGGGGGGGTGGGAATGGAAATGTCCCAGGTGATCACTACTTCATTTTCTGCAATTTTTCAGGGTCATGATCCCAGCAGTTTTTCTGATACAACACCATTTCCAGTGGATGGGAAGGGCTACCTTATTGCGTCTTTCTGCATACAGGCCTTCTAGCATCAGCACACCATATCCAGGAATAAGTTGTTTAACTGGTTCAGTGTCCCGTAGTATTCCCAGCCCCAGCCAGCCCATTCAATTCTTAGAGTGTGCAACAGAGATGATACTTAAAGTCCGTTTTTCACCAATGGCTTGTCTTTATTTTGGTAGACATCATGTTTTCCAGTTAATGGTTGTGTGTTATCCTCCTCTCTGGCCATAGGCCTTCAGCAAGTTGTTGCTAACAATTCTGTCAATGTTTTTTTTTTATAAAAATGATCCAGGTAGAACCAGTGAGCCACTGAACTGCTCTAGGTTGTACTGGTGCATTTTTCAAATAATTTTATAGCTAACTGTAAAAGAAAGTTACACAAGACAGAACACTGATGTGATCTATAAAAGACTCTATATACTGCTTTGTTATCTGTATTTTGTTTCCTTTTCCCAGTCCTATTTTCAGGCCTCAGAGCAACTGCATGACTGATGGGCGTCACCCATTACAAACAATTTCAGGAAAGATTTACCCAACATACTCTGGTGTAGGAATGAGATTCATTACTGTCACAGTATGCACAAAAACACACCAATATGAAGACACTTCCCCTAGTAGGAATGCAACATGCAAGCCACCATATACAACAGTCCTCAGTCAGGAAGATTTGCTTTTCAGTTTTGCTCAATTTTCCTCTAAGAAAGGTTGCCTTAGCATGTTTATTAAGGTCAAAAGTCATGTTGATGTCATCTGAGAAGCTTTCCACCATACGGAGTTGTTCTGTTAATTGTTGACCACGATAGTTCCAGTGGAGTGGAGGAGTAGCCTAGTGGTTAGAACACTGGCTTGGTAACCAGGGTTCAATTCCCACTAGCACTCCTTGGGCAAGTCACTTAACCTTCCATTGCCTTAGAAGAAAGGCCTGGTAATCTACTTCCAGTGACACTGCCAAGAAAACCAAGGAGTTTCTGGGTCGCCAGGAGTCAGGACTGACTCAAAGGCACACATTGCATTTTGCATAGTTCCAGTTAAGCAACAGATCCAAATATGTAAAAATGTTGAAATATGAAAGTAAACATCCAGAATCCATCTCCTTTATCAAACTTGGACAATCACGCCAATGAGTAGAAGGAAAGGATAAGATTCCATCAGTTCACACAGGGAAGAAAGCAACAGAATTTGCAAAACAAGAGAAATAACTCTTCAAAGAATTAGATCAGGAAACAAGGAAAGAAAAATGGCAAATGCATAAATGTGAGAAATACAAAGTGTTACTCCAAGAATCATTCATCAATCAAAACCAAACACATGAATGACTAAGGAGATGTGAACTGAAACCAAAGGATGAGAAACTGATAGTTGCAGTCCAGGACAGTGGATTACGGATGAGATGGTTTATGACATGCATAGAAAAAATTGGGAAAACACATATGTAGATTCTGTAAGAAAGAGCTGGAAATGATCACTCATCTCATATTTGATTGTGAAGGTCTGATGGCAAAAAATTTGTGTACAGAAAGGCACAATAAAGTGGCACATCTCATCCAATGGAAACTCTGTAAACACTAAAACAGCATCACCGTATGGGAGAAGCACTGGGATCACGACCCTAAGAGAATAATGGGTAATGAAGAATTTATGATCACCTAGAACATTTTCATTCCAACTGATAAAAAAGCTGAATGTAAGGCGACCAGACAGAGGTAAAAGAGAAAAACACCAGAATGACATTGATAATAGAGGTGTTAGCTCTAAGTGATTATTCTGTGAATCATGTGGAGAAGGAGAAGATGTACAAATACCAAGACATGCAGTCAAAGACAAAGAAATTATGGCAGAAAAGGTTTAAATCCTAAGAATATAAGAACATAAGATATGCCATACTGGGTCAGACCAAGGTCCATCAAGCCAAGTATCCTGTTTCCAACAGTGGTGAATCTAAGTCACAAGTACCTAGCAGTTTCCCCAAAAGACACAGGTTCCACAATGTACTGTAATCTGTGAACTATCATTAAAATGATCTGTAATACCTGAAGATTGGAGTATGGCCAGTGTAACGCCAATTTTTAAAAAGGGTTCCAGGGGTGATCCAGAAAACTACAGATCAGTGAGACTGATGTCAGTATCAACAAAAATGGTAGAAATCATTATAAAGAACAAAATTACTGAATATGTAGATAGTCATGGCTTAATGGGAGACAGCCAACATGGCTTTAGCCAAAGAAGGTTTGTCTTACTAATCTGTTATGTTTTTTTGAAGGTGTGAATAAACAGGTAGACAAAGGTGAATCGGTTGATATAGTGTATCTGGATTTTCAGAAAGCTTTTGACAAGGTCCCTTATGAGAGACTCTGCGAAATTAAAAAGTCATGGGATAGGAGGAAGTGTACTATTGTGGATCAGGAACTGGTTAAAAGATAGAAAGCAGAGTGTAAGGCTAAATTTCCAAATGGAGAAAAGTGAATAGTGGAGTACCCCAGGGATTTGTGCTGGGTCAGCTTCTTTTTAACATAGTCGTAAATGACCTGGAAATGGGAATAACGAGTGAGGCAATCAAATTTGCAGATGACTCAAAATTATTCAAAGTTGTGAAAAATTGCAAGAGGACCTTGATAAATCGGAAGACTGGGCATCCAAATGGCAGATGAAATTTTAATGTGGACAAGTGCAAAGTTATGCAGCTAGGAAAGAACAACCGAAACTATGATTACATGATGCAAGATTTCACATTAGGAACCACCACCCAGGAAAAAGATTTAGGCGTCATTGTGGATAACATGTTGAAACTCTCCGCCCAGTGTGCAGCAGTGACCAAGAAAGCAAATAGAACGCTAGGAACTATAAGTAAAGGAATGGAGAATAAACATAGGATATTATAATGCCTTGAATATTGTGTGCAGTTCTGGTCGCCGTATCTTAAAAAGGATATAGCATTATTAGAAAAGGTACAGAGAAGAGCCACCAAAATGGTAAAGGGGATGGAAGAATGCACCTATGAAGAAAGGCTAAAAAGGTTAGGACTCTTCAACCTGGAAAAGAGATGACTGAGGGGAGATATGATAGAGATCTATAAATTAATGAATGGAGTGGAACAGGTAAACGTAGATCGATTGTTTATGCCATCAAAAAGTAGAAAGACTAGGGGACATACAATGAAACTACAGTGCAACCTGCTTAAGACTAATAAGAAAAAATATTGTTTTCATTCAAGGTGTAATCAAACTCTGGAATTCATTACTGGAGGATGCAGTAAAAGCTGTTAGTGTAGCTGGGTTTAAAAAAGGTTTGGACAAGTTCCTGGAGGAAGGTCCATAAACCATAATTAAAGAGGAACCAGGAAATTCACTACTTGCCCCATTGTGGAACCTGTGTGTCTTTTTGGGAACCTGTAAGGTACTTTTGACTTGGATTGGCCACTGTTGGAAACAGGATACTGGGCTTGATGGACCATTGTCTGACCCAGTATTGCATTTCTTATGTTCTTAAGATGTAGGGAAGTTACCCATGCCTGAAATGGTATTTAAAGGTGATGAATCAGAGGAATTGAAACAAATTTTAATAAATTGTGAAGATGTAATTCAGCTATTTGATAAATTCAAGAGTAGAAATCACTTGGACCATTATAAAGAATAAAACTATGCAACATGTAATAGTCATGGTTTAATGGGAAAAAGCCAAAATGGATTTAGCCAAGGAAAGGCTTGATTCACTAATCTGCTGGGGCTTTTTTTGAAGATGTGAATAAAACAGGTAGATGAAGGTGAGACAGTTGATATAGTGTATCAGGATTTTCAGAAAATCTTTGATAAAGTCCCTCATGAGAGACTCTTGAGGAAATTAAAAAGTCATGGGATAGGAGGTAGTGTACTACAGTGGATTGGGACCTGGTTAAAAGATAGAAAATGGAGAGTAGATTGGAAGGATACCCCTAGGAGCAAAGGCTTAAAAGATTAGGGCTCTTCAACTTGGAAAAAGGACAACTGAAGGGAGATATCATGGAGATCTATAAAATGTAGAGGGCCGAGTTTGAGGTTGGCTCTGTATGTTCGGGGCCTGAAATCTAGACAGGGGACTTATTCCACCTTGAAGGTGGAATAAATCCTCCTGGATGGAGGGGGATCGTGGTGCGGGACCCGGGGACACAGGGGAGGGAGCGCAGGGGGTTCCCCTCAGCCCAACTCAGGCCTTGGAAGGCCGGATTGGGGGTGGGGCTGCAGAGTACAGACATCCGGGTTCAGCGGGTCAGGATCACAGCTTGTGACTGGAGCCACGGTATCATGGTGACGGGATGCCCTGGCACCACGGCACCATTCACGGGGCCGGCTGAGTTAACTGGGTAGTCGCTGGGACGTGCGGCCGGACAGAATCGGTTTCAGGTGCTAGACCTGATTCTGGTCCTGAGGGACTGCGGGATCAGAATCGGGTCTAACTTTGCACGCCTAATTCTGCCCGGCCATACAGGGGGTTGGATGAGCATTAATGGAATTAACCTCTTAGGCAAGAACAACCCAAACTACAGTTACAAGATCAAGGCTTCATATTAGGAATCACCACCCAGGAAAAGGATTTAGGTGTCATTGTGGATAATTTGAAACCTTCTGCCCAGTGTGCAGTAGTGTCCAAGCAAGCAAATAGAATGCTAGGAATCATAAGGAAAGGAATGGAGAATAAAACAAAGTATATTATAATGTCTCTGTATTGCTCCATGGTGTGACCATGCCTTGAATATTGTGTATAATTCTGGTCACCATATCTTAAAAAAAGATATAGCAGAATTAGAAAAGGTACAGAGAAGAGCGACCAAAATGATAAAGAGATTGGAAGGATACCCCTACGAGGAAAGGCTCTTCAACTTGGAAAAAAGACAACTGAGGGGAGATATGATGGAGGTCTATAAGATAATGAATGCAGTGGAACAGGTAAATGTAGACTGGTTATTTACTTCTTTGAAGAGTAGAAGGACTAGGAGGCATGCAACGAAGTTACACTGTAGCACATTTAAGACTAACCTGAGAAAATATTTTTTTCACTCAACACATGATCAAACTCTGGAATTCATTATCGGAGGATATAGCTGTTAGTGTAGCTGGGTTCAAAGTTCTTTTAAACCCAGCTACAAGTTCCTGGAGTAAAAGTCCATAAAACATTATTAAAAAGGACCAGGGAAAAACAACACTTGCCCCTGAGATAAGCAGCATAGAATCTGTCTACCTTTTTGGGAACCTGCTAGGTACTTGTGTCCTGGATTGGCCACTGTTGGAAACAGGATATTGGGCTTGATGGACCCTTGGTCAGACCCTGGTAAGTGCTGCAGGGCTGTCTGTGACCAGTGCCTCCGCTGCAGATCCCGGAGTATGGCAGCAATGTGGCATCCCCATGCCATTGGTGTTCTAGGCAGCCACATAGTTCACCTAATGGTCGCGCCAGCCCTGTGTGGCATATTCTAATCTGGCCTGTGCAAAATGAGCTTGAATTCACAGCTCCCAGGATTGTTTCCTCATTTTACATCTTCCCTCCTCATCATTAACCTGGTCATAACACTGACCAAATAAGTCCAGCATGCAAATGTTTATGCAAATGAAGCCATGAAATTAGTCTCTGCACATGTCTTGCATCACCCTCAAACCACTCCTGGCACCTTCAGCAACATTCTACCTGGGTCCTTGTTCATTTTTTCATTGTTGTACCATCTCCTTATCCATGGAAGAGAGTGCCCTAGGTGTGGGAGCCACTGACCCTGCAGCCCTCACAACATCTGGTACCTGTATGTCATGGGAGCCAGTATACACTGCACATATGGTGCATTTCACTGACGGCCTTAGTGTCCCATGCAGAGTTGTGGCCTACATTTGTGTCAGGGTGCAGACAGTGACACCAGCAGAATGCTCTTGTGTTCCACATTCTCATTTGATCACCATCCAACACATATGGGCACCATGACATGGCTGGGTCCCCTACACTGCCTCTCTATGTTCATATGGCCCATCTTGTTGGTCCCAAGTCCTTGCACCTAACCCCCCCCCCCTTCTTCTGCTACTCCATATGTTTGGGGATATCATGTCTTGTTGGGTGCGCCTTGGGCCCTCTGTTCAACATATACCAGTAGCTATGTAGGGCTTTCTGCTACACACTGCCATTCCAGTCTATGCTTGGCTGCTGTGGCAGTACCTCTGGTGCCCTGTGTGGCACTAATTGCCATGGATACATAGTATTACCATGCATCTTGTGGCCTTGCACATTGCAGTCAATAGGAATCCAAGGTGCCGTACTAAGATGGTTCAAAGTCTACCTACACAACAGACTCCAATGGATTAGGATGGGGTCACTGTCATCAACCCCTACCCCTAGACTCAAGGTGTCTCTTAAGGATCTATCCTCTCAGCATTTCTCTTTAACATCTACATGCAACCACTCTGCTCAATCATCCAATCACACATCAACTATCACATCTATGCCAACGACATCATGCTATGCGCACCATTCAACTTAAACAACCCCTCATACAATGAGCTACAGCAATGCTTCACAGATGTCTCTCAAAGGCTGACCATGAACTACTTGTCCATAAACCTCAAGAAAACCAAATCCTTATTCATTTGCAAGAATGAATCATTCACCCCATCCACATCCATCACCCTCAATCACACAGAAATCCAAATCCAACCTGAAATAAAATACCTGGGAATCATCCTAGACCATCATCTCACTCAGAAGAAACAAATAACAAACATAGCAAGATCAATCTACTTCAAAATCTGAACTCTCTAGCACCTCTGCCCTCTCCTCATTCCATCATCTTTATCTTTATTTCACATTTGATATATAGAAGCTCAGATGACAAGACTTTGACTTTCATACTTTGGACACATCATGCAAAGAGAGAGATCATTAGAGAAAGACATCATGCTTGGCAAGATAGAAGGTCAACGCAAAAGAGGAAGGCCAGCAATGAGATGGATCGATACAATAACAGCAGCTACAGGTGCCAGTCTGTCAACAATGAGCCGCCTGACTGAAGACCGAACACAATTTAGGATAGCTATCCAGGGGGTCGCCATGAGTCGACTCTGACTCGATGGCACTTAACATCAACAACATACTGCCCCGAACATGGCAACCGGGTGGTTTACAACAAAACATTTAATGCTGCAGTCAGGAAATGGAAAAGAACGTCATTCAATGACAGGAAAGAAGAAACAAGAACAGCCACAGCTGACAGAGAGCAGCAGGAGAGACAGGAGGGAGGACAGAGGGATTATTGAGGACTGGTAGATGGGATGTCATAGGCTTGATGGAACAAATGTGTCTTGAGTTGTGCCTTGAACCTCTGATAGGAAGATTCAAAGCGAAGTGAAGATGGCAGTGCATTCCAGAGTACGGGACTAATAAAGAAAAATGCAGCATGGCGGGTAAGTTCTAGGTGGGCCTGAGATGGTGAAGGGAGAGAAGCTGATTAGCATGGAGGGACCAGAGCTGACGATAGGGGGTTTGCAGTGATATGAGGTTGGCCAAATATTGAGGTGAGGAAGTGTAAATGACTTTGTAGGTCTAAATCAGAAACTTGTACTGTATTCTGTAACGAAGGGGAAACCAATGGAGGTGAATAAGGAATGGGGTGACATGGTCTGAACATCTAGCGTGAGTGACAATATGTGCTGCAGTATTTTGCAATATTTGTAAATGCTGGAGCTGATTTATTTATTTATTATTTATTTCAATTTCTTATATACCGCACTATTCAGAATCAGCGCGGTTCACAAAGAACACAAAAGACCACAAATAGTGGTCTGATAGTGGGGCAGATTTGCAAGGGCCACGTTGCAGTAATCTAGCCTACTCATTACCAGAGAAAGCAGGAGAGTGGTGGTTGAAGAGGGCGACAGAAAGGGATGGACTGTTCTGATCTGATGGAGTGCACAGAAGGAGCGTCGAATGAGGATGGACAGATGCTCCTGGAAGGAAAGTGAGGAGTCTAGTATGACACCCAGATAACGGAAGGAAGAAACCAGCGGGATAGGCGTAGAACCAAGCAGAGGGGCAATGGTAGGACAAGGAGTGCTGAAAGAAATCCACATTGCTGTGGACTTAGAAGGGTTAAGGTGGAGAAAGTTAGTCGGAATCCATGTGGCAATGCGGGAGAGACAGTCATTAAAGGGTGATAAATCAATAGCAACAGGGGAGGTGTGGTATAGAAGGATTATATCGTCAGCATAGAAATACGCTGATACCGAGTGCTGCAGGATGATGAGTGGCAGAGGGGCAAGAAAGATGTTAAAAAGCAGTGGGGAGAGCATGGAGCCTTGGGGGACTCCACATACCAGAGGGACTGCAGCGGAGGATGCAGCATTGAGGTGCACAGAAAAGGAGCGGGTAGTGAGGAAGGAATGAAACCAATGGAGCACAGTATCCCGGAGCCCATAATCATGCAGATGGGAAAGCAATGTTTAGTGGTCCACTAAATCAAATGCGGAGGAAATATCATGCAGACTACCAACGTGATATCCCTGCAATCATGTGCAACATGCGGCTCATTTAACAGAGAGAGGAGTACAGTCTCTGTGCTATGGCTAACACGAAACCCAGACTGGTGGGGGTGGAGAATATTGGTGGATTTGACGTGTGAAGTTAATTGATGAACACCAGTTTTTCCAGTACTCTTGCCAGGAAGGGGAGATCTAACACTGGGTGCCAGTGTGCAAGAATGGCTGGGTCAAGTGATGGTTTATTAAGAAGTGGCCGAACTATAGCTCATTTCCAAGGGTCAGGAAAAATTCCAGAGGACAGACTAGAGTTAAAGATGGTTTAGATGAGAGGGAGGAAAGAAAGAGATGATTCAGATAACAAGGTGGAGGGGATGGGATCCAAAAGACAGGTTCTTTTCCTGGAACCAGAGAGACTATCGCTCCACCCTACATGCTCTCATTATGACACACCTCAACTATGTAACTCCATATACCACAGACTACCACAAATGGCACTCTTCTCTCTGCAAACAGCCTTCCACATGACAACTCGGATCATCCAAGGTGCCTCCAGATACAATCATGTCACCCTCATCCTCAAACACCTGCACTGGCTCCCATTACAGAACAGAATACAAAATCCTCTTGTTGTTAAGTGCCATCAAGTTGGAGTCGACTCATGGCGACCCTCTGGATAGCTATCCTAAATTGTGTTCGGTCTTCAGTCAGGCGGCTCATTTATTTATTTATTTGCATTCTCTTATATACCACGCTATTCTGCATCAGTGCGGTTTACATTGAACAAACTGAAATTACATTGAACAGGGCATTATAACTTGGAGATAACTATTTTACAGGGAACATGGGCTATGGAGGGTTAAGTGGCTTGCCCAAGACCACAAGGAGCACCTGTGGGACTAGAAACCCCAGTCCTTCCAGCCCAAGGTTGCTGTCCTCTAGTGGGATTTGAACCCCCAACCTTCTGGCCTGAAGTACCTTGCCCCAACCACTAGGCCACTCCTCCACTCATTGTTGACAGACTGGTACCCGTAGCTACTGTTATTGTATCGAGCCATCTCATTGCTGGCCTTCCTCTTTTGCATTGACCTTCTATCTTGCCAAGCATGATGTCTTTCTCTAATGATCTCTCTCTTCGCATGATGTGTCCAAAGTATGAAAGTCAAAGTCTTGTCATCTCAGCTTCTAAAGAAAGCTTAGGTTTGATCTCCTCTAGTACCGACTGGTTTGTTCTTCGGGCAGTCCATAGTATACACAGTATTCGCCGCCAGCATCATAATTCAAAGGCATCAATTTTCTTCCTGTCTATCTTTTTCACTGTCCAGCTTTCACATCCAATCCTCTTATTGATATTCAAAATGCTCAACCACCAATCATCCCCCTACCTTCAAACCCTTATTGGACCAGTTCAGACAAACTGACCATGAAGATACTCTACAAGGAACACCCTAGCCACCCCCCAAGCAATAAGAAGCACTCAGCAAGCATGCACCAGATCCTTCAAACTCTGCACTGCCACATCCTGCAACTCCCCCCCGACCCATAAGAAACACCAAAGACCCTTTCATGTTCCATAAGCTCCTTAAAACCCACCTGCTCACCCTGCACTTCTGCCCAACCTCCACCTACCCCATCACCCCCGAACCAAACTTTCCCTCACAAAGAAGAACACCTTGTAAATGGTTAAAGGCAACATGCCTCTGCCTAACCTCATTGCGAAAGTTACTGTTCTTGTACACCACTTTGACCTTTGTGAAAGGCAATATAAAAGTTTAGCCAAATAAATACATAATTAAATAAAGTTGCAGCGCGCTGATGACATTATTCGTGCGGATCGGTGCATCACGAGTTGGGAATTGTCCGTACAGCTTTCTATCAGTAGAGGTAGTGCAATTGCAATTATTGACTCTTTGGGATATTCAAAGGTGTGTGCAAGGCACACCACAAAAGCTTACGGTATTTTAATGCCCGCTGGCAGCTATCGCAGGGCGCTGCAACTTGTCTGGACTGGTGGCTGAGGCAGGACGCCCAGACCGCGGCCGATCTTCCAGTTCTGTTTTACCATTTCCTGAAGCCTTTACTCTCTTCACCCATCATCCAACGGTGCTCCTATCTACCGCAGAACTTCCATACACAGCACACAACCGTTTGTGAATGTTTCTCACACTTTCTTTCTCCTCCACCAAGAATTCAATTACAGCTCGTTGTTTGTACCGTGTGTCACTCACAGACTCCATTTGAAGGATCAGTACCGCCTCGCTATTTGTCGGACGACTGTAAAATTACACACAAGTGTCCTTTGAAGTTTCAAGTTACTACCCTTTCAATTTCACACCTCTATCTTCATTCTTTACTGAGAAAAAACATGTGGGGCATTACTTTCTGAGCAACCCTCGTACTTTGCTTAATGTTCATTTACACCTTCTTCCAAGCAGCTGCAAATATATGCAGGTTCATTTTGCAGTGATTTCTGCAGGATTGTTGCTGATATTTTATAAAGACGCATATTTAAATGCCACAGTCTGTGTATTTTTTTAAATGTCAGTCATGGTGCTTAAGTAAAACATATACATTCAGTGCTGCTTTCTGGATAGAGAGTGGCACTGAATGTACATATAGAATGAGCAGCGGCGAACGGCACTGAAGGTACATATAGAGTGGGCAGCGGCGAGCGGCAATGAATGTACATATAGAGTGGGCAGCGGCGAGCGGCACTGAATGTACATATAGAGTGGGCAGCGGCGAGCGGCACTGAATGTACATATAGAGTGGGCAGTGGCGAGCGGCACTGAATGTACATATAGAGTGGGCAGCGGCGAGCGGCACTGAATGTACATATAGAGTGGGCAGTGGCGAGCGGCACTGAATGTACATATAGAGTGGGCAGCGGCGAGCGGCACTGAATGTACATATAGAGTGGGCAGCGCTACAGCTAGCAGCAGTATTCAGTTTGCTATGTGGATAAAATGAGGACAGCCTTCACCTCACTAAATTATCCAGATAGCAAACTGAATGTCAGAGCTAATAGATTTAGAGTTACATGAGTTCCCAGAGGGCTTACAATTTACACTTGTACGTGAGACAATGAAGTGACTTGCCCAAGATTACAAGGGGCAACAGTGGGATTTAAATCCTGGCTTCCCTGGTTCTCATCCCACTGCTCTAGCCATCAGGCTAATCCTCTGAGCCAAACAGCATGTGCGGGATGAAGTTGGCGCAGGGCCCCCTGAAGCATGGGGCCCCGGGCAAACAACATTCCCGCACAATGGATGGGCCGGCCCTGGCACTTTCCAGTTAGGGCCAGGACAGTCTGCAATAATTTTCAGCAGTGCTATCTATATTCCATGTTCATGTCCATGGGCAGACTAAATGGACCATACTGCTCTTTATCTGCCGTCATTTACTATGTTACTACTGTATATATGATCTGCTTTGCATGAATTTGCATCACAGCAGTCATGAATGTGTTTTTTTTCTGTGAAAGTTCATGAACTTGCATGTGACTGTTTTCAAGTGCAGTTTTGTTTTATGTGACCTTTCAATAAGTTCCTGCACACTGTATGTAGATTTGTTAAGATTTTACTCTGCTGTTTTATGCTGACTGTAACATAGGTTACTACTTCCAGGGTTATATGAAACCGATCAGGATAACATGCAGACTGCTTATGGGCTGATTGTTAACATAAAAATACAAACATATAACCCCGCAATCCTGGACTGAACATTTCATATCAAAAGACACAAGCTTGCCCTTCCCTTGCCTGCATTTCTTCAACACTGAGCTAAAGGAAATAGTTATGCAATCAAGGGCCTCATCGCTCTTGCTATCTTTAGTAAATATTTCTTGCGGAGGGGTGGACGTTCAGATATGGCCATGTTACTGGTCGAGCATTTCGACACTGGCTACCTACAAGAGAAGAAAAGGACAGTCCCTTCAAATTGCTGAGAAAATGGGTGTAGTCTAGTTTAGCTTAGTTATGTAGTATACTGTATTTATTCTGTAGTAGTTTTAGTTACTCATTACAGAAGGTGATAAGAAAAACAACTAAGAAATGAGAACAACATGGAATAAATAGCTAAAAGAGCATGTGAGACTCATTTAAGTTACTGATTAACCAGTGAAGTTTTGACCACCGTGCCTATTCTTAAGATGTAGTTTTACAGACCATCAAAACTTTGGTACCATGTGAGCTTGGCTAGCATCGCATTTCATTGTGAACTTGAAAGAGGACTTCCAGCTTCAGCCACTCACAAAAAGAGATAAAGATAAAGAGGTTTACCAGGTGTGAGTGGTGTTGAAATACAGTGCGGCACACCACAACATGGGTAACATAATTCAGATGGAAAGATGACACTTTTGGGGAGTTTCTTTCAAGGTGGAAGGTTTATGAACTCATCAAAATCATGGACTGTTGCCATGGAGAGGGGAGCACGCCTTCCCTATGCACCCACCAAGGCCTAGATTTTCCGAGCCATCTAGCCAGCTAAGTAGGACTAAGATCAAAAGTTTTGAAAATGCAGCCCCTGTTGAGTGGCCAAATTTAGCTCCTCAAATACTCGGAGGCTCCTAGGAGAGTAAAGGAGGGAAGGTTCTTAATGTAATTGGGACTTTAGGGAAAGGAGGGAAGGAGATTCTGGATATGACAAGGGAGAAAGATTTGTTTTAGCATGAGATTGCCAGGTGGAAAGGGGCTCACTTGGCTTCGGGAGAGGAGGGTGGGCAGGAGTTAATCTGGAGAGAGGGTGTTTAGTCAAATTCTAATGCGTGATACATGCAAAAAAACGGAGCTTCTTATTTTTCCCCCTAAACCCTCCTCTCCCCTTCCTCCTTTCTCAGTCTCTGTGGATAACTCTCTACTCCTTCCTCTCTCCTCAGCTTGCAACCTCGGGGTCATCTTTGACTCCTTTTCTCCTTCTCCACACACATCCAACTGATCACTAAAACCTGCCGTTTCTTTCTCTACAACATCAACAAAATTCCCCCATTTTTTTCTGAACACACTACTAAGATACTTATCTACTCCTTAGCAGGGCCGGATTTACCTTGAGTGAGGCCCTACGCCAACAAAAATTGTGGGCCCCCAGAAAAGATAAAAACGAGCACGCTGGATCAGCTGCGCGCTGTTGGCCCTGACGTCATAATTAAACTGGGAATCCCAAAAGCCAAACTTGGAATGTACAACACTGTAGAAATAAAACTATACATTAATTTGCTCTTGTACTAAACAAAGTGCAGACGTTAATGATGCACATTTACCAGAGCTGACATATTCCAATTAATAAATTCAAAATAAAGAGATATTTTTCTACCTTTTGTGCATTTTTTTTTCAGCTGCAATTGCTCCAGCCACTTTCTTCTGGTTTCTTCGTGTCAGCCCAACTCCAGTCTTAACCCCCCCAGCCCATTTCCAGTCCCAGCCCCAGCCCCCCCCATCGGCTCAAGTAAACTTTCATAAAAAAAAAATAAAACGCTGGCCGCTGCCGCTGCTGCCGCAGCAGCATGGACTGTCCCGCGGGGCCCCCTCTGCCCGGCTGAGCCCCTCCGTGCCGGCTTTGAGAGGCGCGAAGGGAGAGTCTCTCCCTCGCGTCTCTGTTAAGCCCGCAGGGGCTGATGGGAAATTTCCCATCAGCCCCTGCGGGCTTAACAGAGACGCGAGGGAGACACTCTCCCTTCGCGCCTCTCAAAGCCGGCACGGAGGGGCTCAGCCGGGCAGAGGGGGCCCCGCGGGACAGTCCATGCTGCTGCGGCAGCAGCGGCAGTGTTTTTTTTTAAATTTAATTTTAAAAAAGCTATTTGTTCAATTTTTGTGGGCCCTTGCCAGCTGTGGGCCCTACGCCACGGCATAGTTGGTGTATAGGTAAATCCGGCCCTGCTCCTTAGTCACCTCCCATCTAGACTATTATAACCTACCCCTTGCTGGTCTCCCTTTGAATCATCTCCCTCCCCTTCAATCTGTTCAACACTCTGTTGCACAGTTAATCTTCCGCCAGCCTCATCATGCTCATATTACCCCTCACTTCATTGGCTCCCTATCCTTTTCCACATTCATTTCAAACTTTTCCTGCTGACCTGTAAGTGTATTCACTCTGCAGCTCCTCACTACCTTTCCTCACTTATCTCTCCATACACCCCTCCTGGGGAACTCCACTCTTCTGGAAAATCACTTCTATCTGTGCCCTTCTCTTCTATTGCTAATTCCAGACTTCACTCCTTTCACCTTGCTGCTCCTTATGCCTAGGACAAAGTACCTGAATGTGTATGTCAGGCGCCTTCTCTGGCCCTTTTCAAATCCAGGCTGAAAACTCACCTCTTCGCTACTGCTTTCGGATCTTGACTCACCTGATCTTTGTGTTTCCTTACCATTCCCCCCGAATGTATCCATTGTCTATAGCTAAGATACAACACTACAGAAGCAATTACCACGCAGAAAACAGCAACCAGTCCGAGGCGTGATAAAAGTGGAAGAATAAAGTCTTTATTGGGTTGTCTAGCGTTCAATAAAGACTCTGTTCTTCCATTTTTATCACGCCTTGGACTGGTTCCATTGTCTATAGCTTCTGTGTTGTCTGTCTTGACTAGATTGTAAGCTCTGATGAGCAGGGACCATCTTTTACATGTGTCTGTGCAGCGCTGTGAATGTCTTGTAGCGCTATACAGATGTTTAGTAGCAGTAGTAGGTCACATCTGTAAATTCTAAAATATTATAACTTATGCGCGTTCCACACAGATTTAGGTGTGGGCATTCACACTACCCTAGGGTTGCTGTAAGTGATTGCGCCTTAAACGAATGTACATTTTTGGCCATTTATGCTCATACTTGACTTTGTGAAATAGTCATCAAATGCCCGCATAAACGTATGTGTTAATAAAGGCATTGGGAGTTTATAAGCTTACCCTCTTGCGTGTATGGCAGTCGAAGAAAGGTGTGTGTTTCCCAAAGTCTGAAAGTCAATTTCTAAAGCAATAGGGCACAAACCAGTCCTGAAACCCTCTCTCCTAACTATTCAGATTTTCAGGATATTGCTAACAATTTATGCGTGAGATAAATTTGCAGTTTTGAGGGGGGGGGGGGCGGTTATTTATTTCACTTTGTGGAGGCAACCTTGTGAAGGATTTTTCATGCATCCTGTATCTGCCGCATATTTACGTGAAATTAATTTCCATGTAAAAGTACTCCTGGTACGATAAGGCGCATACTTGTATGGGACTTTCAGGGGAGGAGTCTGCAGAGAGCGCAGGTGGAGTTGTGATTTATATGCATTGGGGAGTATATTCCGTGGTTGCAGCCAGTGCAGGTAAAGCGTCTGGCTGTCACCGCTTTAAATTAAACCCAGATATTCAAGGCCGGGACCATATCTGGCCACGAGTACTGAATATCTGCTTTACCTGGATAGCAAATTAGCTATGCAGTGATATTCAGCAACTAGCCAGATAGCTAAATTGACTTTTGTTGTCCTAACTTTAGCGAGTTAGGGTTAACTGGCCAGTGGCTCAATATTGCCGCTGACTGGCTAACCCTCAATACCGCCCTCACTCTGCCCCCAGAATGCCCAGACACTAAGCGGTTAGCGGTGAGGCATTTGAGGCGGGTAGGAAGGCATATTCAGTGGCAGTAAATGCTTCAGTGCTGCTTAATATCCCGCTGACCCTGGTTTAGCCCGTTAGCAGACCCGTTAATGGGCTAAACCGTTTTGAATACGCCCCCCATATTTTATAAAGTGCATAGCCGTCTCTGCTGAAGACTAACCCCAGATATTCAAGGCCGGTGCCATATCTGTCCACTGGCATTAAATATCTGAGATAACCGCAGAACCCGGAAGCTAACCGGGCGGCACAGTTATGCCAGCATTTTCTGCCTTCTGGCTACCGATGGGCGCTGCCTCCACTTTGCACCAGAGTGCCCATGACACACCTCGATGCTAACCATGTAGCGGCAGCACCCGTGAATCCAGTGGCACTAGCATGAATATCATGCTATCCATCATTTACATGGCTTGCAAGTCTGCAAACTGTGTAAATGCCTTTAAATCTCTCTCCCCCCCCCCCTCCGCCTACGTTCTCAGGAGCAGGCTTAAATGTCCGCAGTTTAAATCTAGCTATTTCTACCAGACTGTACTAAAAATAGGAACCTACATGTCCTTCACCCCTAGGCACTATATTATAAAATTATTATCATTAAGGGGTATGTTTACTAAACCGTCTTAACGTGCGCCCGGCGATAGTGTGCAGGCTGCCATAAAAGGAGTGGGCGTTTCAGTCTTAAAGTAGCAAAACGGGATTATCGTGCGATAACGCGCGCTATTGCGCACATTAATGGGCAAAGCGCCGCTAAGCGCGTTACGCGCGGTAATCTTAAGTAGGCGCTCAGACATGCACACACAAAAACAGAGGTGTAGTACAATGGTTAATACACTGACTGATAATACAGGGGTCATGAGTTTGATCCCCCAGTGTGCCTAATGCATAAGGCTGGCTGAGGCATCAGCTTTGACATGTAAGTATTGTTTCTTGAGGCATTTTATTTGTATTTTAATTATTGCTGCCAGCAAACACACTCTCACGTGCCATAACCTAAGGTGCCACATAAGGCACCCTATAAGGCACTCCATAGGGCACATTATAAAGTGCACTGTCTGCCATGGCACCCTATAATGTCCCCTATAGGGCACCCTACAAGGCGCTCCATAGGACAACTTATAAGGCACCTTATATGGACTGTAACCATAAGGTGCCTCAGAAGGTGCTTTATAGGGCACCCTATAAAGCCCCTTCTGAGGCACCTTATGGTTACAGTACTCTGAGGGTGTTTTTGCTGACAGCACTAATGTATATTAAAAATTGACAATGCTCCGGATAGCCCTATCAAATAACCCCACTGTGGGTTTGAACCCATAGCTCCATAGGCAGTGAAGTAACCAGTGGGCTACAGCTATTAACAAGCCCCTGGCTGGCTACAGAAGGACTGCATATCACCACACAAACAGTCTGCTGTGGTTACCAGGATAGGGTTAACCCACCCGTACCCATGATGCACTGCACATGCAAATCAGCAGTCTACAGATGATCACAAGATGGGGTATGCACCCCCACAGCACCTCGGCCTGGTAGGGGGAACTGACCGTGTGCACCTCCACAGCACCTCAGCCTGGTGGGGGTACTGACCGTGTATGTTACTGGCACAGAGTAGCTACAGACCATCACATTGTGCGGGTACTGTGCTCACCCTGAGAGTGAGGTGCGGCACCCAGCACCAGGTCCACAGCACCTTTCATGGCTGAAATAGGCTATGCTGCAGGTCCCCATCAGTGCTAGTGTGTGTGATAGGTAGTTCTTGCAGACACATCTGTATTTCTCAGTCATATCTAGCCCTTATGGGCTATGATGCACCCAAAATAGTGCATATCCTGTGTTGGTACCATAGTCACATGATGTAGGTGAAGGGGGGGTATTTGGACCCATAGGTGGATTATGTACCACCACCCAACCCATTCTTTGTGGCGCAGGGTGGGAAACAGGATCTCCCACCAACAGAGCCACACTCTACCTCCCCGCAATGGTGGCAGTAGAGAGGGCCATCAACCCCAGTCCTGCTGGGGAACAGACACCATACAAGACAGGCAATGCCGATCTGTACACATCCATAAGGCAAGGCAGACAGAAGGCATGGAAATGCTCAGCTGCCTCCACCACTATCTGACATTCTCCAGCAGCTGCACCCTGCAAGATGTTCCATCCAGACACATACTAGCTGCAGACAGTCTGCTAGCTAGTCCATAGTGCATGTTTCTGGAGAAGATGCATTTACCCAGAACTGGGATGTCAGCATACACACCAAGCAGATAAGTCAGTGATTGGGCCCCAAAAGAGAACCATAAACATCACATGAGAGAAGCACTAAGGGGGAACCTAGCCATGCCGTGGTCACTGCTCAGTCAGAGTGAGAGTGACCTCCCAGCAAGACATGCTGTGGCCACCCTGTCCATGCAGGTGGTTGTCAGGCACTACAATGTCTGAGCCATTGCCCTATGCCCTGTGCAGATGCATCCTGGCCAGGCCACCCTGTCTGGGCTACACCCATGGTACCTTGCTCCTCATTATGCACATTGGCAGGCTTACACTGGCAACAGTGTGGGCTGAGGAAGGTGTTGGCAGACACCACACACTGGATAGACAAACACATCCTCCCACACCTATGCCAGCATTGTGCAAATATAGAGGCTTTTGGCAGCCCTGGCCACCGCACCAGTCCTGGGCACAGTGCAGGCATGGCTATGGTATGCAATACTGTTGGGGTCACTCCCCAGGGTGGTAAACACTGTCAGACATCAGACCTGAAGCACACTCCACAGAAAGCAGAAAGGTTGCTATGATGCAGCTCAATCAGCAAATTGTGCTTAACTTAGGAATTGCTATCTGCCAGTAATCATAGCAACCGTTTGATAGGTGTGTACAATATTCCCAGGTTTAGGGTGGCATTGCTAAGGTATGCAAGTGCTAGTATTGGGAGATGCACGCAGGGCCCAACATCCTGCCTCTCCAGGAGGCATTGGATAATGGAGCCTGTGGGTGAGGGTGTGTCTGCCCCTGTTGGCCGCTGCTCTAGGGCAGATGTTCCCAACTCCAGTCCTGATGGGCCAAACACTGTTCGGGTTTTCATGCTGTCCCTAATGAATATCAATATCAAAAACACCCCGAGAAAACGGTGGTCAAAGCGCATACCTCAGATAAGTGTCGTGTTTTTTCTTGCTAAAATGCTTTTGGTGAATTTAAAATGTTTTGAACACTTTTACCTAAGTGGTTGAATAAAAGGGATATGTATCGTGTTAATGGGTTGGTATACAGTGCCTTCTCTTCACGATCTATGTCCGACAAAAATATTGATTGAAGTTTTTTTGGGGGACATAACGGGGTCTACTTTTTGATGTCCCTAATGAATATGCATGAGATGCATCTGCATACCATGGGGGCGGTGCAGAGACATGCAGCACAGCCGTGTTTATTAGAGGCAGCATGGAACCTGAATGGTGTTTGGCCCTCCAGGACTGCATTTGGGAGACTCTGCTCTAGGTAATGTGCATGTTTATGGTGTCTGTGCTCTGTAGGGTAAAATGTAGGTTTATTGGGCATGTTTCTGTTATCTGCAATAAAGGTTCTGTCTGTATTAGCACGTTTTAGTTGTGGGTAAAATATGGGGACTGGGTTGGCAGGAACCACAGCTGGGACTTGAACCTGTGACCTTCTGCTCCTGAACACACTGGTTGTGTTCACTGCACCACCATGTTGCCACAGAGATGGTGCATTCCCTGGAGATACCATGACTGTTTGTCAGACAGAGCCTGTCTGTTGCAGTGCACGGCACCCACCTAAACAGGGCTAGGCCATGGTCTGCTCTGGGCAGCTGCCACTGCCCCCTCCACCACCAGTACCCCTCTGCCACCATGCTGACATGCCCTTCTGCTGGTAGTGCTGGTGCTGCGCAGTCTCAGGCCATCCAGTGTGCGGGTAGGTGGCTGCCTATGGTGCGGGTTCTGGGGTAGGTGTGACTTCATAGCTGTCCACGCTTTCCCCCAGCACCGCCTGCCAATGTTCCGTGCCATTGGGGGTACCTGCTGGGTACTATTCCCTGTGACACCGTGGGAAGCACACTCTTGCCCATGTTGGGCCCTCAGCAGTTGCTGTCTGGCTGCTCTACTGTTTCAGCATTCCTATGGGCCAGCTAGGCATTACCCTAGTCCGCACTGTGCCCCAGCTGCACCACAGCATGTGCCGCCTGCAGCCCTCTGTGTCCCCTTTTCCAGCATCTGTCCAGTTGCCCATTCCGACATGCCCGCCCTGCTGTTGTGGAACATGTGCACACCATAGGAAACCTGTCCAATGGAGAGGAAAACCCTGATCAGCGCAATTTCACTGTGGGCTCATTCACCTTGTATGGGGACAGAGCATAGACCCTTCCAAAATTCATATCTTTTTTTTTAGCTTTCTTGGGGGTGTTTTTTGATGTTTCCCATTGATATCACTATTGCCCAGCTTGTTTATGTTTTTTTTACATTTTCTTCTGGTCATTTTCACTGTTTCTTTGCCCTTTTGTTCCGTGCACATGTATCACACTTATCACTTTTTTGTAGGTTTCCCTGGTTTTGCTGTACATTGCTGACGGAAATGGTTTCTTTTCCTTTTAAATCAGCTCTAACGCCAGGGTTTCACTGGCGTTAGTTTTCAGCCTTGGCTTTCACAGCGTTAGTGTGCAGGGAGCCTCTCCCCTCCCACTCTCTGCCCATTGACCCTCTCTCTCCGCCCCTGGGGAGCCTTCCTCCGCCCTCCGGGAGCCTTTCTCCGCCTTCAGCGCTCGTTTGTGCCTTATCGCGCGATAAGGCGCCATTATCGTGCGATAAGGCGCCTTATCGTGCGATAACGTGGGAGAGCGCACGTTAAGACGGTTTAGTAAACATACCCTTAAGTTTAATGGACTTTTTTAAAAAAATTATTTTTAATTTTCCTGACAAATATCCAGAACAAAGAGATACAAACCATACTTTATACAAAAGCAATAACATACATATGTTGAATTTTTGTTCATTTTTGGAAATTTTTTAGTGTGTTAGGTTGATTTGCATGTGTTTAAAAATTCTACTGCACATTCATTTGTAGGTTAGCATGCACAGATTTGATTTTCCATGCAATAAATTTAAGGTGCACTAATGATCCAAGTCCACACTTACAAGTGCCCATCCCTAGTATAAATCATGAACCGATGCATTCTGGTCTTTATTAAATGCTTTCTACTTGATGATGCTTTTACTCTGTGATGTTCTGGAGGGGATCCTGCGGGTTCTCTGGATTCACTTGTTAAAATAATTTTCAGAAACAAACTGTCTTGCCAAGTGGAATAAGAGTGAGAAGAATCCCTGATTTAAAAAAAAACAAAACAAAACCCCCCCAACTGATTGCACATTAGGGATATGCATGGAAATACTTTTGTTTTTTGGGGGGTCATTTTCAGACCTCTTTGTTTTTTGGGGGGTCATTTTCAGACCTCTTTATTTTTTTTTCAGTTTATTTCACACATGTATTTTAATAAAAACATTAGAACATTTTAACATTTGTTAATTTGTAGGTTACTGTGCATGAAATCAATTTAGTGTGCAATAAATATTTTAAGGCATGATAAACTGAATCTAGGCTAATGAAGACACAGCCCTATCACATGTCATTATTCCCAGTCCAAATGTAGCTCTTGGATATAATGTTTTGAGGAACAAATAATTGCTTAGATGGATTTGGGGAAGGAATATGAAAACATACAACTCCTCAAGATTTGGTGAACAGCTTAATCTACCACCTTCATGTTTTCCGTGCCAAGCTTATTTTGTGGTAGTAACATTTTGTCATCTCCTTGTATTCTTATGAATGGTTTATACAGTATTTCTGCAGTAGGATGAAAACATTACTTCAATACCCATTTCGACACCCATCTCCTGCCAGTCTCAGATGTACAGTACCAGTGCTCCGATTAGAACAAAGTTTACAACATCTGCAACATGATAAAAAATGTTGCTATCTAAGCTGTGTTTCTTAATTTTCCAGTACCAGTTTGACTTGTTTTTTTGTTGCATGTTATAAAGTGTAATTAATAATTCACTATAACCTGGTGTTTGCACAAGGAGTGCTCATCACTCACAAGACTGGCCTCATCCAGCAGTTTAGCCTGGAATCAAAACCAGAAAACACGTATACACAAATCACTTTTTATTGCCTGAGAAAGACGGAGACCGTTTTTGTAGGGAATACGTGGAATAATGTTCTGATTTTTTTTCCCTCTCATGAGCCTCCATGCAGAAAAGCTTGTAGGCTTTGCCCATGGGTTACCTCAGTTTTAGTGCACAATTTTATGCGCTACCAATGCAAGAACAAGTTTGCTCAGAGCTAAGTGCACAAAGCTTTGAGCGGCAGCCGTGCACAGTACACTTAAAACTTTTAAATGGGATAGGCGGCAGGGAGTTCCAAGACGGCGGATTGACATGTACTGTGTGCAGCAGCGTTTTTCCATTATGGGGAAAAGAAAGGCTAAAGGGGTTAAGAAGCCCTCCCTTACCCCGGCGGTCTCTTCTTCGTTGCCAATATGAGTGGTGGGTCCACTTGATCCTTTTTTTTTGACGCTGCAGCGGCAGCCGGGAGTACCGGCGGTGTTGAGCCCTGCTGACCTCCCGCTGGAGTTAGATAGCTCGCCAGGGGGTTCTGGGCTGGAAATCTCGCCGCCGGAGCAATGGTGCCCTCCCAAGGACCCTTTGCTGGTGAGGAGCCCGGCGCCATTGGAGGAGGCATTTCCTTCCGGGTCGGGAGGAGGTGCTGAGAGTGAAGGGTCGACTGCGCTGAGAAGTGGTGGAGTAGTTGGAATATCTCACTCCAGCAGCTCAGGAGTTCCCGCGTTGAGGAGAGCTTCTAGCAGGTTGGCGGATGCCTTATCTGCAGCTGGGGCTTTGGCAATAGAGCGGTGGCAGCCCTCGGAGGACAGCCCAGGAATGGCACAAGCTTCGGTTTCTTTTTCCTCTGAAAGACCTGTTGAATTTTATTTATAAAAGTTTACAAATAAATAAATAAATTCACCTTGGAGTCTATATGGTCTGCCATAGTGAAGCTAGGGGAATTGTTTGCTCCTCAGATTTCTGCTTTGAAGGCTCAGACTCAAGTTCATACTAATTTGCTTCAGCAGCATACCTTGGAAGTTTCTGCCTTACAGTCTTCTATGATTGATCTTCAGCAGAAAGTTGCCCGGTGTGAAGATGGTAGTTCTTCTTACCAGAAGGACGCATTGGCTTTAAAAACACGGATTGAAATGTTAGAGAATGCATCAAGATATTCCAGTCTTTGCCTTATAAATTTCCCGAAGTTTCCAGGTATTAGTGCAAAGGAGATGTTTAAGGAATATCTAGTGGAAGGTCTGGGAGTTCCAAATGAATCCCATCCCCCCATGCTTAAAATGTATTATCTTCCTTTGGGTAAAAAGGTGGCGGGTGGTGGGGCAATTCCTGGTATAGAACAAGGTGATGTATTAGATGCATCTGCTATTTTAGAAACTTCTTTAACTGAATCTGTCTGCCCTTCTACACTGTAACGTTTGCTCTTTCTTCTGATAGAGATTGGTTTTTGCGTATGTTTTTTAGGAAAAGTAATGTAATATTTCATGGGTTAACTGTACGGGTTTTTCCAGATTTGTCCAAGGAAACTCAGAAACAAAGGAAAGAATTTTTATTGCTTCGTCCAGGGGTTTTGTTGTTGGGGGGGCCAACTCTTTCTGAAATTTCCATGCAAATGTATGGTTAGGTTGAATTCTGTTTCATATATTTTTTATGAGCCATCACAGTTGCTGGCCTTTTTGAGTGCTTGCTGCCCCGCTGAGATGGACTCAGCTTCACTATAATAGGTTTTGGCCCGGTTGTTAGTTCCCATCAGGTTTATCTTCTCAGATTTAAGTTTAATTGATATATGTTCGATGGTTCTCCCCCTGATGTTGTGGGCTCTAACAGGGGCAGGAATGCTGTGTGTTGTTCTTTAATTTTTAATGGTTTCCTTTTTGGAATGATATTGATGTATCAATATGGTTTCTTTCTTTCTGTACCCTAGTTTCCATGCAAGTGTGTTTATGCTTGGAATTATTGTAAAATGCTAAAGATTAAATTAAAAAAAAAAAATCTTTTAAATGGATGGCAACGAAACAATTAGCTATGCAGAGAAGCGCGTCGAAGACCAGAAGACTGAGCTTAGTGCTGGGATTTTAATGCAAGATCTGAGGAGTGATAGAGAGTTAGCTTATAGGTCTTCAGTCAGTGTTGGTGTGGAATTTATGCCTGTTTTTTGAGCGTACAGCATCCACAACTTATTTCTGGCTTTCCTGAAGGAAGAAGTGAAAATAAAAACGTCAGGGGAAGTGGAACAATATTGTGCACAGGTACTGGAATGCTATGCAGTACATTAACAATATTCTGCCAGTGGATACCCATTCTGACTAGTCTGCTTCCCCACTGGACCAAGTGAGTCCCTATGAAGTCTCCAGGGCCTTGCAGGACCCCAAGGTCCTGCTGCACCTCCTGTCCCTGTGACAGGAGATGCAGTAGGCTTTTGGTGTGGTTACCAGGTCACAAGATCTCATGGTGACACACTTGGAAGAGCTGAGAGCAGAGATGCATGTCATGGTAGGGGCTCTACATCAGCTCATGGCATATCTTCTCTAGTCACTCCAATCAGGAGTGAGGAGGATGGTGAGTAGAACATGTATGCCATGTGCTAAGGGCTAGGGCTAGGTACAAATCTCTATTATATTATTTACAAGAGACATGTGAATAGTCAAGTGGCCCTGGTGCCAAAACAAATAAAAGTTTCTGATGTTGGCAATATGTGTCCAGTGATGTTTGCATGTGCATTAACTGACCGATGTTGCTCTCCACTGTCCCAGACCAACAACATGTGCAATATGGCCCTGCCTTGAGGCATGAGAACACCTGTATGCCTAGCATGGGAGTCCAGCCTAGTACATTATTTCCAGCCACCCCATAGCACTATAGAAACACCTGGCCAAGTGAACGGCCACTGCAAGGATCTGGGACCCCATACATAGCAGCCCTTCCTCACATAGAGCCACCTGGCAGCTAACAGTTGCTCAGGGGCACAACTCATGCACACACACCCTCGCATAAAGCACCTTCTCCCTGTTGCACACATTTGCTGCCATCATCCAGTGGATGGTTCAGGGAAGAGATTACCAATGGGCAATAACACAGGTATGCCTGCATATTTATTTATTTTATTTATTTACATTCTCTTATATACCGCGCTATTCTGCATCAGTGTCGTTTACATTGAACAAACTGAAATTACATTGAACAGGGCATTCTTGAGCGTCAGGTGGAGGCCTACCTATACCTACGCCAGCATGCAGACTATGTCTGATGTTGCACACCATAGCTTAGTACTCTTTCTACCCCACAGTACACTGCAACCCATGGTTCCATTGCCAGGGGTTGTCCATGCTTAACCAGAGCTGATTGTGGCTTGAGTCAGGGGTCCCCAACATCTACTCAGCAGTCACCACATCAGCGGACTGCCACTGCCTGTTCATCTGTTCACTCTGCAGCAGCCCAAGACTACTGATCCGCCATCTGGCAGCCTCTGTACCCACAGCATACTGTATGGAAAGGAATTTCCCAGCATATCATAGGGAGGAGTGGCCTAGTGGTTGAGGCAAGTTACCCCAGGCTGGAAGGTTGGGGGTTCAAATCCCACTAGAGGACAGAAACCTTGGGCTGGACGGACTGGGGTTTCTAGTTCCACAGGTGTTCCTTGTGGTCTTGGGCAAGCCACTTAACCCTCCATTGTCCATGTTCCCTGTAAGTATTAGCATATGTGTCTCATATCCCCTTGTGATACATGTATCCCCCAATTGTGTTGTGACCACTTTGATTGAAGGATAAGGTGGTATACAAAACTGTCTAAATAAATAAAATAAATATCATGCAGATGGAATGGCAACACACTATGCCCTGCACATGCAGACATTAAGAGGGAGGAAAGATACAAGATCTTAGTATAGGTGACATGTTTATTAAAAGTCTACACACAGTAGAACCACACCAGAGAATAGGGCCAGGAGGCCTGCCTCACTGGCTCACATCCAGCCTGCTCCTGTTTCTGGAGCCACAGCTGTGTTAAATATTGATTACAGCTGTGGGAACAAAAGTAAATGTTCCCTGGTTGTAGTAATGCTGATTAATGCTGTGTTGCTGCGAGTGAGGGAGAGGGGGGTGGGCTGGCTAGGACTGGAGATGGGCTGATAATGGGGTTGAGGGGCTGGCACTGGAAATGGGGTGATACTGAGCCTGGGGGAGGGGGCTGGGACTGGCAATGGGCTGAGGATGGGGGGGGAGGGACTGTAAATAGGCTGATACTCAGGCCGAGGGGCTGATACTGGAACTGGGCTGCTACTAGGTCTGGGGGAGATGGGACTAGAAAAGGGCTGGTACTGAAAGGGGACTGGGGATGGGAGCTGGGACTGGAAGGGAGCTAATTCTAGGGCTGGGATCCTGGGATTAAAAGGAGGCTGATGCTGGCAAATGCTAGGGTCAGGGTGGAAGAAAGAGGGAGATCCTAGGGGAGTGAGAAGGGAGAGGAGGACAAATATTGTGGGGACTGGGGAAGAAGTAAAGTCATAACCAGGGGAATGTTGAGAGGGAGGAGTATAAGAACACATACTGGATTAAGGAGGAGGAAAGAAAAATTTAATGAATACTGGAGAAGGAAATAAATGGGTGGGTGATAGGGAAAGGGAGAAGGAGGCAGGAGGGTGGGAACTAAGGACATGGGATGTGGAAAATCACAGACTCTGACAGGTGGAGACGGTAAGACTGGATAATAAAACAAAAGAAAGACTCTAATATAGGCTGGGTATTGCGGGGTATAAGTGGAGACGCAGGGTTTGGATGGGATTGTGAGTGGGAATTGGAGTTGCTTGGGGGGATAGTAGGGACTAAGGAATTGAATAGAGATTAGGATGATTGAGTGAGGGGTATGGGTAGGGCTGCGAGGCCAAGTGCAGAAATATGGGGAGGGGCAGGGCCGGACCATCCATTGAGTAAGAATGTTGTTTGCACAGGGCCCTGCACTTCAGGGGGCTCTGCGCAAACTTCATTCCATAGGGTTTGCAGAGCCAGCTTCAGAGGGAGCCGGGGATGCCAGAAGCCCTGGCTTGCCTCTGCACAGTGCTAGAGTGAAGAGCAGCATGCTCCTTCACTCTCGCTGTGTTCACGTGAAGCCCGTGGAGTGCCAGGAAACAGGAAATGACCTTTAACCTTTCCCGGCACTCAGAGAGCTTCAAGTGAACACAACGTGAGTGAGGGAGCATGCTGCTTTTCATGCCATGCTGTGCAGAGGCGAGCCGGGGCCTCTAGCATCCTCAATTCCCTCGTAAGCCTCAGACAGGCTTGGGGTTCTTTGGGATGGGGTTGGGGGCTAGGATAGGACTGGAAATGGCTGATGGGGGGCTAGGAATAGAAATGGGCTGATGGGGGCTGATGGACTGATGCGGGGGCCTGGACTGGAAATGGGCTAATAGGGGGCTAGGACTGGAAATGGGCTGATGGGAGGTTGGGATAGGACTGGAAATGGCTGATGGAGGTCTAGGAAAGGAAATGGGCTGATGGGGGGGGGGCTAGGATAGGAGTGGAAATGACTGATGGGGGGCCTAGGTTTGGAAATGGGCTGATGAGGGGTGCTAGGACTGGAAATGGGCTGATGCAGGGGATGGGAGATGGGACTATAAGGGAGTGGATGCTGAGTGGGGCTGGAAATAGATGGGAGCTGATGGTGGGGGAGGACTAGAAGGGGATGTGACTGGGTGAGTGGGGATGGAGAGGAGAAAATATATTTTGTGTGGGAGGGAAGACAAATCTACGACTGGCTGGTTATTGGGAGAGTAAGTGGGGATTGAGGATGGAAGAGTGAACTTTGAGTGGATGAAAAAGGAATAAAGAAAGAAATGGAGGAAAGAGCAAAAGGGGAAGATCAGTATGTTAAAGCAGATGTAGAGAGAGAATGGAAAATAACTAGAAGAGAGAAGAAAGGACAAATGGACAGCAGACAATGGAGAGTTAGCCAAAGACATGAAGAAACCAGAAGAAAGTGACTTCCTATTTCTAAGCTGTGATCCCTTGTTCTTTTTTTGGTGACGCTCTATGTTCTGCATGTGTAACTGTGCTGAGGTTTTCTGTTCATGTAGTTTCTATTTGACAGTCCCACTTGTTCTCTTTCCCCAGTAGGAGAGGTATTGGGATTCTCTGAGATGTATTGGTTTAATATTTGCAGTGTTGCCTTTTTGATAGGTTGGGTTTGGTGCTTTAGGAGTCCTGGTAGTGCTGTTATGATACCGCGGGTTTGCTATGGGTTCTAAATGGGCAGTGTTTGTAGTACTTTCTAATGTGCCTGGCGGTTGGCACTGGAATATAGTAATGTAGAAATCTGGTAGTCTTTCTTTAAGAGGCTTGTTTACTAAAAGTTAGCACACATTAACATTATGTAAATATTTATGCAATTGAGGCCCCGCAATGAGTCTCTGCACATGGCCCAGATCCCCTTTGGTCGCCCCTGGGGAGGGGAGAAGGTTTGAAGGACATGGAGGGGTTGGGAAGCAGTTGGAAAGGATAGAGTGCTATGGGGTGGATGAGAGCCACTGGAAGGGACAGGTCTTCCTTGCAGGAGGTAAGAGAGGATAGAAATGGGAGAAGTGAAAGGGGAAATGGAAGCCTAGATGGGCTAAGACATAAGAAAGGGCCTGAAGGTGGAGGTGGAGAAAAGATGAGTTTGATTACAGGATTAGAGGCATAAGGTGGTAGATGAGATTGGGTTAGGGGATGAGTACAGAGCGAGGAAATGGGGGCTCTAAAAAAGTGGGTGAAAGACGGGGGATGGAATGCTTACTGTATGAAGGAATGAGACAGATGTGGAATGGAAGGACTAGGGAAATAAGATTATGAAATGGAAAGCTGGTAAGTAGGTGAACAGTAGAAAGAGGAATGGAATGAAGCTATAGTCAGGTAAAAGATAAATGAAAGAAATAGAAGGATGAATGTCAGAAAGATGTAGTGAAGGAAAGGATGAAGACAGGGAGTGTGAAGGTACAGAAAACAAAAATGAGATCCTCGAAAATGACTTAGAAGAAAACAAAGAAGATGAAGTGGAAAAGAGAGACCGAGATCAACCCAGCTAGAAAAATAATATGATCAGACAACAAAGGTACAAAAGAGTTTTTAGAGAATGAAACAGGTCGGTTTTAAGAATGTGCATTTCTTACAGTTCATTATAGGAGGAAATGCATTCCTGTTTCTCTTTCTTCCCTGTTTCACAGCTCAGTGTCTGTATTAGGGTTTTTCCATTTCCGTTTTTGTCTATATATTCTTTACTAGATGATGATCTATGTTGTTCATGTGCAGCTGAGATAAGGGATTCTGTCAACATGTAGGTTCTCTCTAGGAATCTGTAATAAGAACATAAGATATGCCATACTGGGTCAGACCAAGGTCCATCAAGCCCAGTATCCTGTTTCCAACAGTGGCCAATCTGGGTCATAAGTACCTAGCAGTTAGTTCAGCTTGTTCTCTTTTTCCAAATGGAGGCTACTGGGGGTTGAAGGGGAAAAATGAATCCCCCTTCAGGTACCTTTGTTACAGGTTGAATCCATCTTGTGCTAACGTCTATAGCTCAGGCCTAAGAAAGAAACAGCCTGCTGACTTTTTCACACTGAAACTGCAGAATCAGCAAGATTGAGCTATGAAATGAGCTAATATCCTGTCCCAGAGAGATGATACAATGAGAGGCTCTGAAAACTACACAGCTAGTGAAAAGCTGTCACCTGGGTCCCTTGAATGAACAAAGGGGAACAGAACGAAGAACTTAATCTGCAGGAAACAGAACCAGCATAAAGTGACAAGGACTGCCATGAGACAGGATGCCACAAGGGAAAAAATAAAGGGTAAAGATTAAGAAGCAGATTTGCTTGAAATAATAGAGAATAAGAAAAGAAAGGAAATCTATTTATCAGCAATTTGAGCCTAAAAATAAATATAGAGAAGAAATTCTAATAAGCAGACAGACATTAGCTGATCTCACTGGAGTGAGGCTGTCTCTGTCCCAGGACCCTTTTTACACTTAAGTCAGGTGCTTTGCTTGTTATAGATGTATTGATGCTATGTATTGATATTGAAATTTGTACCTTATAAGTTAAAAGCAAAGCTTGTGATGTTACAGACCTGGCAAAATAAATAAAAAAATTTCCATGCTCTTACGGTGGCACGAGCAATTTGTCCTGTATATGTTGGGGTTGAACACAAGCAGCCAAACAAAATAGAAAATTCCCCAAATAATCGCAGGGGACGCCCAGAAAAACCCCAACATCTTGGTGACCCCGACATGATCACAGTGACATCATAGCACAGAGACGTCACCGGGAAGTGTTCTCCCGTGTTCGCTGGATGAAGCACAGGTCGAGAAGGAGGTAAGCAGGATTTTGAATTCCTGCAGAAGAAACGTTGAGAGGGTAAGAGACGTTTTTCTTATATATCTATATCTATATCTCTCTCTCTCTATATATATATATATACATTGTTGTTTTTCACTTTGCATAGGTAGGACATTTTACATAAGTAGGATATTGTAGACTAGTTAGGATGTTTAAAAAAAAGACAAAAGAAACTGATTCTGACACTAGAAAAGTGGATGTACAAGAGCAGACTGCATTACAGAAAGTTATTAAGAATATCCACTTGCTGCTAAAACTTTAGAACAGTTCTGCAAGAAGTGGCATAACTGGGCACTACGGGACTCAGCTTTTGCCTGGCCAGCAAGCGGTACCCTAGACCCACGTTCGCTACATGACTTGCAAACTAAGATAGAGAAGGACAAAACAGGACAGAAATTAGTGGAACACTTACAACATGTCACATTATGGGTGGAGGTAGCAAGAGAATGTGGCGAGGAACCCTCTCCTTATAACCCCACACATAATCTGGGAGAAACAGGACTATATCCTACCTTAACTGCAGTTGCAGCTATAGGATACCAAGACCCTATTCCTATAGATCATGAACCTAAACAATCCAAGGGGATCCTCCACAGTAACTTGAAGGAGACCTCACCTGAAAGGAGATTTTATGACCAAATGCTCCCAGGCCTGATAGAAGATCCTGAGATGAGGGCAGCATGTGAGGATATAGGGAGAGAGAAAGAAGAGTGGGCAGAAATATCAGGGACAGTTAAATTAGAATATTGTAAGCAGCCAATTTGAGAGAACGAATTAGCACAATGGAAAGCAAAGTTAGAAGCCAGTACTGAGGAATGGAAAAGAGCTTGTCAAGAACAAGAGGAACAATTTCGAATAAGCCTAGAAAATCAGCAGGCTGAGTGGGAAGAGAAAGTTAAGGAAAAGGAAGAATAGGATAAATGTAAAGAACAAGAACAAAAGAAATTAGAAGAGTCACGAGTTAAAGATTGGGAGAAGCGGAAGTCAGAACTGGAGAAGTGGGAACAGCATAACAGAAAGGAGGCAGACAGGGTGAAAGAGGAGTGGGACAAATTAAACTCAGCTCAAGAAAACAAGGAAAGTAATAAAAAGCACATTGGGATTGCAAGAAATAACAGTCAGGCTGGAGCCTCACTAATGCCTAAGGAAACAGTAGCTGAGGGTGAGGGAAATCGTTACTTCATCGACCGATGGAATGACAATATGTATGGCTGGATGTTAGAGAACCAGCTGCAAATGTTGCAATGGCCTCCCGAGGGAGCACTTGACACTGCACATTTGAATACTGCTAGACTTTGCATTCATGGGGGAGCGGGAGACCCACAATGGGATTTAGATTACAAGAAGACAGGATTAGAAATATGGAAAAAATATGAAGAAAAACTGTGCTTGTCCCTCTTGCATTCAAGAGGAGGAACTATTCAATATGTCCCTTGGAATTTTACTGATATGGATAATATAGCTAGTGCCTTATCTCCTCTTAGTAGAGGGGGGCTTCCTGGATTCAAACGTTTGAGTGGGTTACGGCAGGGTATACTTTAGGGCTAGGGGATGTTAAAGCACTATTAGCAAAACTCCTGGGAACCCATGCAACAAATCAAGTTTTTGCCAGAGCTAATTTACCCCAAGTTACTGTAGCAGAAACATGATATGATGGGTCTGAGTTTAATGAGCACCGACCCAGAGTTTGGAATGCTATAAAAGAACTATACCCCACCCAGAAGAATTTAGGGCCACTACTGAAAATGCATTTTAAGATAGGAGTGGAGGAGTAGGCTAGTGGTTGGGGCAAGGTACTTCAGGCTGGAAGGTCAGGGGTTCAAATCCCACTAGAGGACAGCAACCTTGGGCTGGAAGGACTGGGGTTTCTAGTCCCACAGGTGCTCCTTGTGGTCTTGGGCAAGCCACTTAACCCTCCATAGCCCATGTTCCCTGTAAAATAGTTATCTCCAAGTTATAATGCCCTGTTCAATGTAAACCACACTGATGTATAATAGCATGGTATATAAGGGAATGTAAATAAATAAATAGGAGAAGATATTAGTGCATATATTGCCTGATTTCAAGATTTGGGGGAAACCCAGACTGGGATGGTTTATTCTGACTCAGGTTTCCTGCCCCTATTTTTCCAAACACTTAGCAATACTTTGCCTAAATCAGTTCAATCAAGACTTGACACGATTGTAGGGTTAGAAGATGAATCCCGGGCAAGACAGCAGTCACATATACACCATTTTGTCAAATTAGCTGAAGAAGAACAGATAAAACCTGAGAAGGATATGAAAAGTTTGCAGACAAAATTAATGGCATTACAACTGAGAGAGTTGCAGGAGGATCTTGATAAAAGTAAGGTTAAAGAGAAGGACAAGGAAAAGGACGATGAGAAGGAAAAAGAAAGAGAAAGTTCAAATAAAACAGAAAAGCAGCATGAGGCAGAAAAGCAAAAACGTAGGGCCATTATAAAACAGAAAAATTAAATTATTAGAGATTTGGAACAGTATGACATTGAAGAAGAAGACCCCTGGGAGAATTTTGGCTTATATGCTCAGGCTTGGAACCAGACAGGACCAAACAGTGGGGGTACTTGGAAAGGGGGACGGGCAGGACCACCTCAGTCACAGCATTTTCAGAGAAGCGCCCTTAGTTGCTGGAACTGTGGCAGAAGGGGACATCTTCAGCGTAAATGCCGAAGCCCCCCAGCCCGAGGATCAGCAAAACCACAAGGGCCACCCAATGCCTACCAGGGTCCTCAGAGCAGGTTTCCCCAGTGGCAGCCTCCTCAAGGGGGACCACAATGACTCTCTATGGTGATGCGGGCCATGCTCAATGAGCGTGAGCTGATAATTGAAGTCCGTCTAAATGGGTATACAGTGCAGATGTTGTTGGATTCGGAAGCCACAACATCAGTACTGAATTCCCTACCCCCAGGCGTAAACCTCTCTCATCAAACTACTGTGATAACAGGGTTTAATGGAGACCCAATTACTACCAAAATGACAGTACCCATTGAGGTAGAACTCATGGGGCAACATATCTGTAAACCCCTATTGTATGCCCCACACTGTCCAGTTAATTTGATGGGACAGGATCTACTATCCACCTTTGAGGTACAGATGACCTTTATCAGCACACCATCTGTTTTGCTCCTGCAGACAGAGAGTCAGCCAAATTTTGCTAATATCCCACCTGAAGTTTGGGCTACCCCAGAAAACCCTTTTGGCCTAGTAAGGTCTGCATCACCTGTCCAAATTACATTAAAAGAAAACTGTCAGCGTCCAAAAGTTGTCCAATATCCACTATAGCCAGAAGCTGTAGTAGGAGCAAGTGAGGAGATTGATATGTTATTGCAAAATGGTACATCTCAATTTAATACACCCCTGTTTCCTATTAAAAAGCCCAATGGTAAGTGGAGAGTGGTTCATGATTTGAGAGGTCTTAATTCAGCGGTGGAGGCAGAATTTCCTCTTGTGGTCAACCCAGCTATATTGTTACAGCAAAACCCACCAAGGAAATATAGTACTGTCTTAGATTTATGAAATGCATTATTAAGAAGTGATCGAAGATATCAATGCTTGACCCAGTACAAGCATTGTGGAACTTGTGTCTCTTGGGGAAACTGCTAGGTACATATGACCTAGATTGGCCACTGTTGGAAACAGAATACTGGGCTTGATGGACCTTGGTCTGACCCAGTATGGCATATCTTATGTTCTTATGTTCTTATGGGGTCCCGGTCCATCCCGATAGTAGGCCTTTGCTAGCATTTCAATATAATGGACAACATTTTCAGTGGACTAGATTACCTCAGGGATACATAGATAGTCCCTCAATTTTCACTCGATGTTTAGAAAAAGATCTAGCTCCTTTCAAATGCTAGTTGCCTGGCTCAGTTTCACTTGTCCAATATGTAGATGATTTACTTTTAACAGCAGACACTGAGGAATTGTGTAAACAATATACCAGAGAATTGTTAGTGTTATTGGCTAGGGGTGGTTACAGAGTGAGCAGGGAGAAGCTTCAGTACTGTAAATTACAGGTGACATTCCTTGGAATGACACTCAGTGAAAAGGAAAAACTATTAGGACCCATATTTCAGGAAGATGTGCTCAAGGTCACTGAACCTCGCACTGTGAAAGAGTTACGGGCACTCTTGGGACTGTTAAACTATAGCCGTCTCAGGGTGCCAAGATATAGTGTGGGGACTCAGACATTCAGGAGACATTTGAAAGGGAACTCAAAAGGGTCCCAGCCTATAACTCTCAGTGAGGAAGAAAGGTTATGTTTGCAAACATTATTGAAGGATCTGAATGATTTGCCATCACTCTATTTACCTGATCACAGCCTCCCAGTGGATGTCTATGTGTTTCACAGCCCCACTGCCTGGGTAGCAGTTGCCACGCAGGGAGATGGTAAAGTAGTGGGACATTTGTCAGGATCTTTTTCTCTAGTAGAGCAAGGATTCACAAATTGTGAGCAGGGATTAGTGGCTGCCAGTGCAGCAATTGAAAAATTGTACGGTTATATGACTCCCTTACGGGTAACTTATATACTGACGACACACTGCATGCGCTTTTAAAGTCCAGTACTATTCATTTCTTACCTGCCAGGGTAGGTAAGTGTGCAGCTGTTCTGCTATGCAGCCATATTAGATACCAATTGGTACCAAAGCAGAATCCTTTTAGGGATTTACAGGATCTCCTCCAGGTATCTACTATCACACATGACTGCCTGCAGCAAGTAGGAGAAGATGTCAGACCCACGTTAGGGACAGTGCCACATTCAGCTGTGCCTCAAGAGGCTGAATGTTGGTTCATAGATGGATCCAGGAGAGAAGGCAGAGCAGGTTTTGCTATCTGTAGAGTAACCCCACAGGGAGCAGTTACTTCCACAGCACAGTATGAGATGCCTCTAGGATACAGCACACAGAGTGCAGAAATCGCAGCACTAGCACAAGTCCTGAGAGAAAATGAAAATAAACATCTAGTAATTTACACTGATTGTCAGTTTGTAAGCAGCTCAGTACACATATATAGTACCATTTGGGCCAAGAGGGGATATTTGTCAACTAAAGACCAGCCTCTCCAACAAGCTGAGATTCTAATGGAAGTTTTTGAAATGCTCAGAGAAAGAGCAGAGCAGGGCTATTTGACAGCATGTGAGGGTTCAAGAATATTTGCAGTGCTGATTTTCTATAGGTAGGGTTGGTGCAATTTAAGTTCTTGATACTGGTGTTGAGTGCCTATTTGCATAGTTTTTGTGTGATGACGCACAATGTCTGGCTGCGGAAGACGTTAGTTGTATTGTCATTGATGTGAGACTAGAATTTGAATATAATTTTTTTGTATGTTGAGATGTGAAGTGAAATACTTCTGCTCTTCATCTGTGGTTGGGAGAGTTTTATTGGTGAGTCTGGGAGTGTTCCATATGAATGAGTAATTATGCCCTATCAGACTGATATTCAAAGGCAATTAAGCGTCCTCTGGCAAATGCATAATTAGCCTAAGCATGTATTTTCAAAAAATATACAGATAATATCAGGCTGTTTAAGTTGCAGAATGGCCAGATATTATCTGTATACCTCTGGGGCATGTTAGGGGAGGAGCAAGGCTAGGCCAGAAAATTATCCAGATAGTGGCAATATTGCACCACTATTCAGGTAAGTTACACATTTAGTTTAGGATTGTGGAATATCAGGCCTAGTCTATATAGATAATACAATGACTATGCCAATACTCTCTGTATATTTAGTGCCACCATTTATATGGATAATGACACAAAATATACAGATTAAGTTAAATGGGAAGGTGGCATTTAAGAAGCCAGTCGGCTGAAAATGTATCCCTGTTGACACAGCTTGCACTGCAAGATTGGACCCACGGGGAGGAGGGCACAAAAGCAAAACTTGGCTTAGGGTGCTACAACTCCTTGAGCTGACCCTGCTGCAGAGACAGGCAGTTATATATGACAACAAGTGACATTTATTTATTTACATTCTCTTATATACTGTGCTATTCTGCATCAGTGCGGTTTACATTGAACAAACTGAAATTACATTGAACAGGGCATTATAACTTGGAGATAACTATTTTACAGGGAACATGGGCTATGGAGGGTTAAGTGGCTTGCCCAAGACCACAAGGAGCACCTGTGGGACTAGAAACCCCAGTCCTTCCAGCCCAAGGTTGCTGTCCTCTAGTGGGATTTGAACCCCCAATCTTCCAGCCTGAAGTACCTTGCCCCAACCACTAGGCCACTCCTAAGTGGACATGAGCGCACATCATACATGGGAGTAGTCAGGGAACCATGCAGATTCAGGCCTCCTTCCCCTATGTAAAATGATAAAACACGTTTCTTCACCAATTACTAAGCAGGGTTCCTCCTTTCCAGTATGTTACTCCTCAGTAAACTTCCCCTTCCCCTAACTTCCCAGAAACCATCCTTACACTTTAGGGCTTCTGATTTTTGACTCTAACTGGAAAACCCCAATATCCCCTCCCTGATGGGTAAATTGTGGAATCTGGTTAAACCAAACCCCCCCCCCTCCCCCAAAATTGTCTTTACTTGCAGGGATCTGATGACATCTGGCGGCTATCATTGTGGCCACATGCTGTCATCAGAGCAGGCTTGTGACCTTGGGCAAGAGCATGTTTCTTTGCTCCGCTTTTTGCTGGCTCTTCAAGAGGCTTTAAGGCCTATGTCTGGTGGCTCAGTTACCTGCTTTTCCTGAAGGTGCTCCACGCTGTTGTGATTGGTGCTGGTGGAAGGAGAGAGCGCTGCTATCGCTGCTACCTGGGACAGCCAATCAGTGTGCCACTTTGTTAGCTGGGGGCCCTTAAAGCAGGGCTTTGTTCCATGGGATGTGAGTGTATCTGAAGGAGCATGTCCAAAGAGTCATGTTCTTCCCCTTTGGAGCCCCTTCAGAGCATGGAGGAGCGTGGTGAATCTCCTGTCTTGATATGGGAAAGTGGAAGAAGAAGGTGCTGGCTGTAAGTACATCTCATCCATCTAAAACTGTAAAGGTTGTGGGCCCAATGGACAGTCGTGTGGTTAAGCCCGATAAGGCGACGGAAGATCAATCTTTGGCCCCACCCATGTTATGTAACTTAATACACAAAGAACCAGCTAAGCCTACACACAGAAAAGGACAACTATGCAGATTAAAAATCCCGAAAGATTTCACAAAAGCCCACAAATCAACAAACAATAGAGCATTTTCGCACATAGCCCCTACTATCTGGAATTCCCTTCCAGAGGAGCTACGAAAGCTAACAGAGATCACAGAACTACGCAAGAAACTGAAAACCTATCTGTTCACCAAACATTATAACATAAATAACTCAATATCTACAATAGACAAAGGTTAAATAGACAATCCGGTTGCTCTATGCAATAAACCTTTAACCTATACAGATAGCACTCTCCAATGATGATCTTCTGACCTCCCCCATGTAATCCATGTATATATATTCATATATAACTTGTATATAGTTTCCACACTGTTCGGTATTATACCACATTGTTTGTTCTATACTTTATATGATGTTCCTTGTAAATAAGTTCTGTATTATTGCAATGTTCCATGTAAAACAAACTTGATTTGTTAATTATTGTTAACTGTAAACCGCAACTGAACTCTTGGAAGATGCGGTATATAAATGTGAATAAATAAATAAAAATAAAAAAATCTTTGCCATCCTTTGGTAGTCTGGAATCTTTGCCGAGTTCTCCTTTAATGTCGGGGACTTTATCCCTCCCCTTCAGACTCACAATGGAACTGTGAACTCTGGGAGTCTCCCTGTGGAGAAAGGGGGGACTCAAAGAGCTCAAGAGTTTTCCTCCACGTTTTCATCAGCCGGCGCATGTTCGGACCCGGGGTTGAGGGCTCCTCTTCCCTGGGTTGTGTAGGTGCCACCTATGGATGAACCTGCAGAGGGCATTGCTGCTGTTTCCACTACTATGAGCCAGAGTTAAGATATTACTTTAAATGATATATGGTCTTTGGTTTCTTATATGGATGTCTCCCTAAAGGGTACTATTTCTCAGTTTGCTTCTTTTACTAAAGAATCTGTGGTTAAATTAGCTCGGCATGATTCTCATTAGAATTGTTTGAATCTTGATTACAGAAGCTTGAATCTCAAGGATCTACTGTCCAGGGAGCTACATCTTCTTTTGTTATTAATAGTTTGCTACTCCACTGCCAAATGAGGAACCTTGAAAATGCCTCTAGGTCTAATAATCTTAGATGTTTAAAAACGTTTCTGTAACTAGATTTCTTTCCCTGCTGATTTTATTTCAGAAATATCTTAAAGAGATCTTAGGTTTTCAGGATTATGCTATCTTATCCCTAATAAATATTTATTATTTGCCTAGGGGCATCCAGAATTTCTTCAGAGGGCGATGATGAGCATATTGTGGCTCAGTCTATGGATGGTCTTGATTTATCTGGGGTTTTTTTTTTAATCTTCTAAGGATGAGCCTCACTCGATATACTTTGATGGTTTTGTTTATTTCTGTAATTGATAAAAACACAATTTTACTGCTCTATTACCCAAAAAAGAATGAGCTATTCTGTGGCCATAAAATTAGCATTTTCCCAGATGTTTCCAGGCCCATGCAGCTAAGACGCAAGGCTTTTTTGGGGTCTAAAGCCGTGTGTTCTCTCTGTGGGTGCTACTTTTTTTCTCAAGTTTCCATGTAAGTGCCTGGTTTCATTTGAGGGAACTAACTATGTTTTCTTTGAGGTATCCCAATTGGAAGACTTTCTAAATGCATGTACTGTTGCACAGCCTGGTTCTGTTACATACGTGCATTGCAAAGGTATTCATCCCCTCTGTGTTTGTCCTGTCTTGTCGCAGTACAATCTGGAATTAAAATGGAGATTTGGGAGTTAACACCATGTGATATACACAATATGCCTACAACTTTGAAGGTGCAAAATATCCTTCATCGTGACATAGATAATACAACCAGTCTTAAACACCCAACTATACAATAACAACAACCCTACAACCTGTAACAAGAAACCATGTAACTACTGTAATATTATTAATACCCTTGTTCTCCAAGTTTAATGCCCTTGTTCTATGTAATGTTCCTTGTTTATTATTCAGTGTAAACCGTTTTGATTATAAGAAAAGCGATATAGAAAAATTGTTAAATAAATAAATAAATAAATAAGGCCAAATAAAAAATGAAAACAGGAGTGTGCATATATATTCACCCCCGATGTCAATACGTTGTAGAGCCACCTTTTGCTGCTATTACAAGTGCAACTCTCTTAGGGTTATGTCTCTATTAGCTTAGCACATCTAGCCACTGGGATTTTCACCCATTCTTTAAGGCAAAACTGCTCCAACTCCCTCAAGTTAAATGGGTTGCGTTGGTGTACAGCAATCTTCAAGTACTGCCACAGATTCTCAGTTGGATTGAGGTTTGGGCTTTGACTAGGCCACTTCAAGACATTTAAATGTTTCCCTTTAAACCAGCTTTAGCAGTATGTTTAGGGTCATTGTCCTGCTAGAAGGTGAACATTTGTCCCAGTCTCAAATCTCAAGCAGACTAAAACAGGATTTCCACATTAATTGCCCTGCCTTTAGAGTGCCATCCATCATTCCTTTAATCCTGGCCAGTTTTCCTGTCCCTGCCAATGAAAAACATCCCCACAGCATGATGCTGCCACCAGCATGTTTCACTGTGGGAATGGTGTTCTCGGGGTGCTGGGAAGTGTTAGGTTTACACCACATATGGCGTTTCCCATGATGGGCAAAAGCTTAAATTTTTATCTCATCTGATCAGAGAACATTCTTCCATGTGTTTGGGAGGTCTGCCACATGCTATTGTGCAAACTCCAAACATGTTTTCTTATTTCTTTCTTTAAGCAATGTTTTTTTTCTGGCCACTTTTCCATAAAGCCCCACTCTGTGGAGTGTATGGCTTAAAGTGGTCCTATGGACAAATACTCCCAACTCCACTGTGGACCTTTGCAGCTCCTTCAGTGTTATCCTTGGTGTCTTTGTAGCATCTCTGATTAATGCCCTCCTTGCCCGGTCTGTGAGTTTTGGTGGGTGGCCTTCTCCTGTCAGGTTTGTAGTGGTGCCATATTCTTTCTATTTTGTTATAATGTATTTAATGGTGCTCCATGGGATATTCAAAATTTGGGATAATCTGTTAAAACACAACCCTGATCTATACATCTCCACAACTTTGTCTCTGACCTGTTTGGACTGCTCCTTGGTCTTCATGTTGCTTGCTTAGTGGTGTTGCAGAGTCAGGGGCCTTTCAGAACAGGTATATTTATACAGGCATCATGTGACAGATCATGTGACAGTGACTGCACACAGGTGGACTCAATCAACTAATTATGTGATGTCTGAGGTTAATTGGTTGGTCCAGATCTTATTTAAGGGTTTCATGAATACATATGCACTCACAACTTTTCAGTATTTAATTGTTTTTTAAATATACAAGGTCTTTTATTTATTTATTTATTTATTTTGAGAGTTTTGTATACCGCCTTATCCTTCAATCAAAGCGGTCACAACACAATTGGGGGATACATTTAACACGTGGGGATATGAGACACATACACTAATACTTACAGGGAACATGGGCAATGGAGGGTTAAGTGGCTTGCCCAAGACCACAAGGAGCATCTGTGGGACTAGAAACCCCAGTCCTTCCGGCCCAAGGTTGCTGTCCTCCCCAATTTGGATTACATTGTTAGGTCAATTACCTAACATTCAAATGAATCTGCATTTTCATTCCAGGTTGTACATAATGCAACAAAACAGCACAGATACCAAGGGAATGAATATATTTGCAATGCACTATAGTAGCTATGGTTTGTTGGTTTGTTTAAGTATAATTAGGGACTGAGATTAATATTGCACCTCTTGTTATGTGTATCTGTTGATTGTAATTAGTAATTGTAGCCACCCTAAATGTGGGCTCTTTGATTTTGTTTATATATTTTTGTTTCATTGTTTCTTTATAATTTTCTTCATTTTCTTGGTATTGTTTTTTTCATTTGTTATAATGGAATGTGAAAAAAAGGCCTGGTCCTCTGGCGGCCCGGGAGTTTGTGTCTTTTCTTCCACCCTCTCCATTTCTGAACTGGCTCCTTAAGAGGCTCTAGGACACAAGGACAGGAATTTCCTGGAAGTGTCAGTTCTCAGGGCTCAAATCTACCTTTGATGCCGGCAAGGAAGCACAGAACTGTGGAAGCAATGGCACACACTTCCACTGATCTGTGCCACACAGGGTGAAGCTGGAACAAGGGGAGGCTGATGCTGGGGCTGTTGCTGGGACTGAAAGGGGAGCGATGCTGTTGCTGGGAGAAGGAAGGCTGATGCTGGGGCTGTTGCTGGAACTGGAAGGGGGGTGATGCTGTTGCAGGGAGAAGGAAGGCTGATGCTGGGGCTGTTGCTCGGACAGGGAGGGGGCGATGCTGTTGCTGGGAGAAGGAAGGCTGATGCTGGGGCTGTTGCTGGGACTGGGAGGGGGAGGGGATGATGCTTTTGCTGGGAGAAGGAAGTCTGATGCTGGGGCTGTTGCTGGGACTGGGAGGGGGGTGATGCTGTTGCTGGGAGAAGGAAGGCTGATGCTGGGGCTGTTGCTTGGACTGGGAGAGGGGCGATGCTGTTGCTGGGAGAAGGAAGTCTGATGCTGGGGCTGTTTATTTATTTTTATTTACTTATTTAGTAAACATTTGTATACCGCTGCTTCCTACGATCAACCGCGGTTACTTTACAGAATCATCATGTATCGTACAATACAATGAATTTTTAGAGTACAATTTTGATTTTGGCAACGATTTACATAACACACGAGATAGAGACTAGATACTTTTCATAATTCTAAATAAACATTCGATTTAAGGGTGCGAGGGTGGGGGATACAATATACATATATACATGATTACCTATCGGTCGTCAAATGCTGCATTTGTTCCAAGTGTCATTAGAAGATATCTGGTTGTGGTAAGGTGCTGCAATTAGGTTGGGTTGTAGAATGTCTGAAATAAATGCGTTTTGAGGTTCCTTCTGAATTCAATAAGGCTATTTGACATTCGGAGCTCAGGAGGGAGCTGGTTCCAGTGGATCGGCGCTACATAGGTGAATGCTCTGTTGCTTGTTTCCGTTTTAACAGATCTCATGCTGGTAGGGACACAGAGCGTGTTGAGATGTATGGTTCTTCTGTTCCTGTTGTGTGTTTGCTTAGTGATTAGGTTGTCAAGGTATGTTGCTCGGAATGGGAGGGGGCAATGCTGTTGCTGGGAGAAGGAAGGCTGATGCTGGGGCTGTTGCTCGGAATGGGAGGGGGCAATGCTGTTGCTGGGAGAAGGAAGGCTGATGCTGGGGCTGTTGCTTGGACTGGGAGAGGGGTGATGCTGTTGCTGGGAGAAGGAAGGCTGATGCAAGGGCTGTTGCTGGAACTGGAAGTGTGGGGGGGGGGGGGGCTGATGCTGTTGCTGTTGCTGATCCTGAGGCGCAGAGAAGAGGAAAACTGATGCTGGGGTTGAGAGGAGTTGACATTGGAACATTATTTTGGGTCCTTGCATGGAATTCATCTGAAACCCCCCCACAATTTTTTCTTCCTTTTGTTTTGTCAATATACCGATGAAATCCCTATTTTTCTCACCCTGGAAATGCACATAATTGCCTCAAAAATCAACCCCTAAAATTCCAAATGATAAACCCCTAGGATCAGAAGCCCTACTTATATTAGACAGCTCATTACAGCTTTGAAATATATTAGTATACTCCTGCAACACCACCCAGAATTTATTCTATACTGACGTGAAGAAGGGAGCATAGGTCTTGAAAGCTAATCACAAATGCATTAAGACAGCCAGTGTTTGCTGATCTTTATTTCCACAGAGCCAAGCGGGTTAACATCTCAACCACAAGATTTTATTCTCTAATTAAATATTGAAAGCTGGGACACTCTAATCATTTGGTCAGAGAGGAATGTTCGCACTTGTTTATATTCATTCAGTGTTAAAGGTTAAGCACTCATGTTGCACGTATAGTAGCCAATACTTAATTTTAAATTCTGTTTTCATTTCGCTTACTTCCATTCAGGCTTTTAAGTATGCAAATTTTTTTCTGCAGGTTTGTTTTTCACAGAAGAGAATAGGAATTTTGCTCCTCATTAAGATTATCATGATCAATCTTCTCTGTATGTTTATATATATTTATTAAGAAGATAACTTTAGCTAGGTCACCTAATTCAGAAAACAGAAAGTCAAGATCTGTGTATACAAAAAACTTCAAGAGCCTGATATTCAAAAGGTGCTTTTACATGCAACATGGTGCTACAAGTACAACTGCTGTTTTAAGAAAAATATTGGGTGGCATTATACCTCCAATGCTATACATATATTTCACTACGGAGGTAATTTTGTAAGTCACACCTAGATTTATGCATGAGATAGATGTAAAATCTAGATATATTAGTCATATACGTGCGTAAATAGAAACATAGAAACATGACGGCAGAAAAACACCACATGGCCTATCTAGTTTGCCCTTCCATATCAGCTATAATAGTCCCGTTTTTACTTTTAGAGATCCACTGTGTTTGTTTCATGCTTTTTTTGGTTTCAGATACTGTCCTTGTGTCCACCACCTCCATTGAGAGACTATTCCATGCATCTGCCACTCTTACCATAAAGAAATATTTCTGCATATTTCTCCTGAGTCTATCCCCTTTCACCCTCATCCTATGTCCTCCTGTAGCAGAACTTGCCTTCAATTGAATGTCTCTATCATATCACTCCATCCCACCTTTCCTCTAATGTATACGTATTAAGATCTTTAAGTCTGTCCTCATATGCTTCATACCGAAGACCACTAACCATTTTAGTAGCCATCCTCTGCACCGACTCCAATTTGATTATATCCTTTTGAAGGTGCGGTCTGCGTCTGCAGAATTGCACACAATACTCCAAATGAGGTCGCACCAAAGACTTATACAGAGGCATTATCATCTCCTTTTTTCTGTTGGCCATTCCTCTCCCTATACACCCAAGCATCCTTCTGACTTTCATGATCACCTTTTCTACCTGGTTAGCTACTTTAAGAACGTTAGATACAATTATGCCCAGGTTCCACTCTTCTTTTGTGGACAGAAGAACCTCACCCCTACACTGAACCGCTCCTTTGAATTTTTGCAGCCCATCTGTATTTTTTTACATTAAATTTCAGTTGCCAAATTCTAGACCATTCTACAAGCTTAGCTAGATCCCTCCTCATGTTATCTACTCCTTCCTGGGTGTCTACTCTATTGCACATTTTGATATCATCTGCAAACAAGCAAACCTTACCTGACAGCCCTTCCGCAATATGACTAACAAAGCTGTTAAAAAGAATCGGACTAAGGACAGATCCCTGCGACACACCATTGGTAACCTCCTCCTTAGAGTGAGCTCCATTTACCTATACCCTTTGTCGCTTCCCACTCAACAAATTTCCAAACCAATCAGTAACTTTAGGGTCCATCCCTAGGGCGTTCAGTTTGTTTATAGGTTGCCTGTATGGAGGGGTGTCAAATGCTTTACTGAAATCTAAATACACCACATCTAGGGATCTCCCTTGGTCCAACTTCCTGGTTACCCAGCCGAAGAAATCAATGATATTTGACTGACAAGACCTGCCTCTGGACTCCAGAATCCTCACTATTCTCTCTTTTAGTAGCCTTTTCAATAATTTACTAACCACAGAGGGCAATTACCTGCATATTTGATGTGGTTGCTAATCTCAAAGAACGTGCATAAGGCCCATTGTGCATTCTTGCCTTTGGGCATGCGCTGAGGCGGAGTTTGGAAAGAGGGCAAAGTTACATACTGTGATGAGGAGAGCTCTGCTGAGCCCATGGAAATAGAGGAAAATTGTAAATATACCTTTAAGGAGAGAGACAGGCAGGGAATTCACAGTTTTCAGAGTGCAGGTAAAGGAAGAGAACACACAGTTACTGAAGTGAGGCCACACCCAAGCTCTGCTAACCTAAGTGCAGGCTTGGGGAGTAATGAAAAACACCTGAGTAGGAAGCAGTGTACGCTAGTTAAGAAACAGCCTTATAAACCCAGGGGAGCAGAAAGGAGATCACCGAGGAGCAGGGAGGAGATCATCGGGGAGGAGAACGGTGAAGACTTCGGTGAGGAGTTCAGCAGTCAAAGTATCAGCCATAAAGAAAGCCAGGCTTGCAGGAGGAGGACTGTTAGTCCTGAAGCCAGCCGAGGTGTGGCTAGGAGAATTGCTGACGAGGGTCAGGCTGCAATTCAAACGGTTCGTGGACCAGCTCAAAGAGTTCAAGCTGCCAAAAGGTGGGTGGACAAAGTCACAGCTAGAAGTGACCAGAACCCAGCTTGGTGCAAAGAACCAGGGCTGGACAAGTTAGAAGAACTGAGGCAGTTGATCCAGAGAAGGAATCCTCACATTCCAGGTACAAACATTCCTTATTGTGGAGAGCACCTGTGGAGAGAAGTCCAGGAGCTCTTACAGAGCCTTAAGCCAGAAACAGTTCATGAAAGCTCAGAGTCAGACGTACATGCTGTAGAGCAGGAAGAAATGCAGGTAGACTGTCCGGAGCAGGATTCTATAACTGAGGAATTAGCAATGGACTGTTCATTGTGCCAGAAGGCAGATTGAAAGCTTTCTGATAAAAAGTCTTTAACCGAGAAAGCACTGAAGAAACAGGGTGAGTTAACCTAGCTGTGTTAATGCTAGGCATTGCTTCTAATGCAAGGAATACGTGCATAACTTGTATTTGAATTACTGATGAAGCAGAAGATAAAAATGGACATTTACCTTCGCTTGAAGGAAGAAGCTATGTTTTGTTTGCTGAAGGTTTGATGAAAACAGTTACATGTGTTAAAAGGCTTATGAAGCAGTTTCAGTTCCAGTTTGTGTATAATTTCCTGATGTTATTGCTTGAAGAAGAATCCTAACGTTTGTGTTGAGCCTTAGTGCTTTTGGGGAAGATAAATAAATTCTTGTTTGCCTTTAAAACCATCGGTTTCACATTACTGTCTTTAAATAAGGAGAAACAACTACAAGTTCCAGAAGTCCAAGCTGTGGACAAGAATAGTATAATTCTTTATTTAAAGACTAACATTGGCAACTCTGCGCCTTTAGGCCTTTGGCCCAGGCAGGGGTGATGACAAGTGGCGTAGTTCTTGGATTCCACGCATGCGCCAGGATTTTCCAAGCACCCCCAGGATTTGCACTAAAGACAACGCTGACTGCATAAGCTGTGCAGAGGATTACAAGGAGAATCACAGCTGAGGTCAAATCCTGAGTCACGAAGGACAAGCCAAGACCTTCACTTGTGAGAAGCCAGAATCTACACCTGTTATCAGGTAACCCGTAGATAAGTGGGTTTAAAAAAGGATACCAGTACAGTGGCGCAGAAGTCTAAACTGTGGAAGCCAGGAGGACAGCTGAGCTGTTGTTGTCGTACCGCACTTGGTGGTGTTTCTCTGTTTTTTTCTTTCCTACAGAACAGCCGTGGCCATGGAGTGCAAGGACGTGCTACAATGGATGGCTGGCCAGTTTGAGAAACAGAGGGAGATGTCATATCAAGCACAGGAGCAGGCCTCAGCAGTGATGCAGGCGCAGCAAAAGCCACTATTGGACATGATGGAAGCATGGCTGGCAACCCAGAAGAAGACAGCAGAACCAGTACTGACACCTCCAGGTTCTATAGGAGCTTTACTTACCTGTGGGCTAGGACCACAGTCTAATGGGACATTCAGTTTTGGACAATTGTCTGAGAATGATGATATTGATGATTTCCTTGAAGCATTTGATAGAGTAGTGCACATAATAGGGTGGCCTAAGGAACAATGGGATGTACGCCTGGCCACATCACTTACTGGTGAGGCGTTGGCGGCGTACAGGGCCATGCCTGCGGCCCTTGCTAATGATTATGATGAACTAAAGAAAGCCATACGAGATCGCCTAGGTTTAACACCGATGGTGTATCATCGCCTGTTAAGGAGTACCAAATTGAAACCTGGTGAGACGCCAAGAGCTCTGTGCCAGAGAGTCAAGAGCTTGGTAGTAAAGTGGCTAACACCAGAGGCTAAAACTGTAGAATCTATCATAGATAGTATTGTGCTAGAACAATTTATGGCCGCAGTCCCAAAGGACATACAAGCTTTCCTGATTTTGCAGAACTGCCGGAACACAAATGAAGCAACCTTATTGACCGAACGCTTCATGAAAGCAGAATTGGCAGGTCAAGGAAAAGGGAACGCTTCCAGGATGGCAGGTTCTGAATTATCAGAAAGGGCAGTAAGGTCGAAAGAGGATAATATGAAAGTGTGTATGCCTATGTTTAAAAACCCCTGTATGAGGAGAAAATGTTTTAGGTGTGGTAGTGAGGGACACTTGAAAAAAGAGTGTAAAGCGAGAATCGTCCTGATAGCTGCCAATACAAAGGAGATCAGGGAAGGTTTCCTTTTATCAGTGGAAGTGCAGGGCATTGCTACCGATGCCTTTTTAGACTCAGGGGCAGATCAGAGTATGATGTCCAGAAAACTCTGGCAGGAAATTGAATCCCACGGTAATGTAGTCCAGAGCCAATCTGAGGAAAAGGTAAAAATTAGGTGCATCCACGGGGCATCATCCTTTTATCCCATATACAAAGTCTTAGTGAAAGGCTTAGGGATTAAGAAGGAAATTCCCGTAGCAATTGTGCCAAGGTTACCCCATGACTTGGTATTGGGGAGGGATTGGCCCCAATTCAAGAAGGGACTAGAAAAGGGTCTACATCCGAGAGTAGGTATGGTATCTACCAGAGCACAGTCCGAGGCCCTAGAAAGGAACGATGAATCCCCAGATGAAGCCTTGGGAGATCTATCCTCCCAGAAAGACTTAAGGCTTCCCCTACAGATAAGGCTAGGAAGGGGCAGTGTGGGTCTCAACAGAAGACAGAGGCCAGAGTAACCCCAGTTCCCGGTCCGCTATTTGGAAAACTTCAGAAGCAGAGACAGAGGGGGCGACCTCAAAAAGATTATTCTGAAAATAAGCCAAAATTTGTGATAAAGTACTGTAGAACAACTCCAAACGCGCGGAGCCCGAAGAGAGCTTCATCTCAGGCAGCTAGCTACGACTTGTGTAGCGCGGTGGACCTAATTATTCCAGGACATGGAAAGGCTTTGGTGGACACGGGTCTCCAAATGGAGATGCCAACGGGATGCTATGGCCGCATCGCACCCCTCTCTGGTCTAGCTTTGAAGTATTTTATAGATGTAGGTGCCGGTGTCATTGACCTGGACTATAGAGGAGCGGTAAAAGTGTTACTTTTCAATTTCGGGAAAGAAGACTTCAAGGTAAACGTGGGTGACCGAATAGCTCAACTCATCTGTGAGAGGGTGGGTTTTCCTCCGCTTGAAGAAGTTCCCATGATGTCCTCTACAACCCGGGGAACTGGAGGGTTTGGACCTACTGGGCATGCAGACGTTAAAGGATTGGCCGCTACCTTCAAAGAGAAGGTAGAGGAAGATTTGGGTCCACAGTTATCAGATTGCAAGACAAACCCTGAGCCTAGAGTGGGCGAAGAACTTTCTTGGTTACAAAGGCTAGAGTTAGCCCGAGTATTAGAAAGGTTCACAGATGTCCTAACACCAGTTCCCGGGGAAACTAAGCTTGTAGCCCACAAGATAATAACCCCACCTGGTGAGGTAGTGAGGCAAAGACCTTACAGGCTGCCTGAAGCCAAGAAACAGGAGGTGGTGAACCAAGTAAGAGAGATGCTTGAAATGGGGATCATCGAAGAATCTAAAAGCCCCTGGAACAGCCCCATCGTGCTGGTGTCGAAGCCTGACGGGACCCTAAGGTTCTGCATAGACTTTCAGCAAGTCAATGCCATCTCGAGGTTCAATGCCTATCCGATGCCACGTATGAAAAAATTATTGGATCGTTTGGGGCAAGCCAAATTCCTTACTACAGTGGACATGACCAAGGGTTATTGGCAAATTCCCTTAACCCGGGAGTCACGTCCTAAGACGGCATTCAGTACACCCGTAGGACTCTACCAACTTCAAAGAATGCCTTTCGGTCTGTCAGAGGTTGGTGGACCTCGTGTTACGTCCACACCAAGAATATGCCATCGCCTATATGGATGATATAATCATACACAGTTCCAGGTGGGATCAGCATTTGCCTCGGGTGGAAGCTGTCTTAAGGGCAATGAGGCACGCGGGCATAACCTTGAACCCAGCGAAGTGTATGTTTGCGGGGCAGGAGGTAAAATATCTAGGCCACATGGTGGGGCGAGGCATAGTTAAACCTCTATTAAATAAGATAGAAAGTGTAAAAGCGTTCCCTAGGCCGCGAACCAAAAAGCAATTACGCAGTTTTCTGGGCCTAATAGGTTATTATCATCGCTTCATTCCACATTTTGCAGAAGAGAGTGCATAACTGACCGACATGTTGAAAAAGAATGCTCCAAATCAATTGAAGTGGACCGTGGCAGCTGATGAGGCTTTCACTTTGTTAAAAGAAAAGCTCTGTAGTGCGCCTGTGTTACGAGGCGTAGATTTTGGGCAACCGTTCATCGTGCAGATGGACGCTTCTGAGACTGGTTGGCGGTGTTATCGCAGAAACATGAGGGCACGGAGCAACCGGTTATGTTTCTTAGTCGGAAATTATCCCCAGCAGAAAGGAAATATTCCACCATAGAAAGAGAGTGTTTAGCTATCAAATGGGCAGTGGAGGCTCTCAAGTTCTATCTTACACAATGAAGATTCCTGTTGGTTACTGACCATGCGCCCCTGAAATGGCTAAACCAGATGAAAAATCACAACACCCGTTTAACCCGCTGGTACATGGCATTACAGGCCTTTGACTTTCGTATTGAACATAGAGCATGGAAACTCCACCAAAATGCAGACGCCCTATCTAGAATTACGAGCTGTGCGGGTAATATAGCGCCAGCCCATAATATCTTAAGGGGGGGGGGGGATATGTGATGAGGAGAGCTCTGCTGACCCCATGGAAATAGAGGAAAATTGTAAATATACCTTTAAGGAGAGAGACAGGCAGGGAATCCACAGCTTTCAGAGTGCAGGTAAAGGAAGAGAACACACAGTTACTGAAGTGAGGCCACACCCAAGCTCTGCTAACCTAAGTGCAGGCTTGGGGAGTAATGAAAAACACCTGAGTAGTGTGGTAATGAGGCTTCTGACAAGCATAGAAAAAGGGCTGGTTTTAAAACTTTTTCTTCTGAGCTAAAGCATGGCTCAGGCAGGCATTCATTTAAATCAGCACCTAGAGAGCAAAGCCACATGATTGAGAGTGCTGAGTACAGACCACACCCTGCCTCCATGGCAACACAGAGTGCAAATGAGAAACACCTGGGGGATGGGGCAAGGAAACGGGTCTCACACTAAAACATTTAAGCTCCCAGGATCAAAGGCAGAGGGGGAGAGAAGCAGAGGAAGGAACAGAAGGAGCAGAGTCAAGACGGGAGTCTTGGACAAGGCAGACAAGGGAGTCACGGCAGAGAGGCAAGAAGCCAAAGCCAAGAGAGTCCCGGCAGATTGGACAGTCTAGGAGAGAAAGACTGAGGAGTCTGACCAGAGGCTCTGGAGAATGGCAGAGAAAGTCTGAGCTTCGGCACAGAAGGGATTCTAACAGCAGCACTTCTACCAGAGACAGCTGTACAGAGTTTGCAAGCCCTTGTGAAGGTAGGAACCCAAACTCTGGGAGAATTGTAGAATACAGCTCAGATAGCAGTGAGGCTGCTGAGAATTCAGAAGGAGAGATTTATCCTTCTAGAAAGTCTGAGAGAAAGTCTATTCCTAGAAGCCAGGGAAGACAGCAGAAACCTGTGAGTGTCTTGCCCAGAAATACAAAGCCGTGCAGCTCATATAGGAAGCCTGAAGGGAGAAAAGGGAATCCCTGGGATGAAATGTTTAAGTTAATGCAATGATTGAAACCTGATTGTGCAAATAAAGATCCAGAGCTGTTTCAGGGTGAAACTGAAGACATGGAGATAGAGTTAACTGGATTGGAGCAGGATACAGAGTCTCTAATGGATTGCTCAACAGCTTATGTTTCATAAGGGGAAAAGCTGAATTGCTAGCCAAAGAGAAAATTCAGAACTGTGCTAAATACTCTGAGGTTTTTGAATGCTGGAAGCAAAAGGAAAGGATTACAAACATGTTTTGCTTAACATTGTTTGAAGCATTAGTCCTGTATGCTGAAGAAAGCTACTTGAGTTCATTATTGTTTCTGTTATACCTTGTTCATGTTCTAAAGAAGATTTACTTTGCTATGTCTGAGGATACAAAAGAAAATTAATAAATTTCCTGTGAATTGCCTAAAACTACTCGGACTGCTTATTAACCACAACTAAAACTTCCCAGCAGCATTTGCTCTGGTAATAAGTCAGTTTAACAAGAACAGTTGGCATGCAGTGCTCTTTTATAGGCAACCGCCTAGATAGGGTGCAGTGCCACAGTAGGAAGCAGTGTACGCTAGTTAAGAAACAGCCTTATAAACCCAGGGGAGCAGAAAGGAGATCACCGAGGAGCAGGGAGGAGATCACTGGGGAGGAGAACGGTGAAGACTTTGGTGAGGAGGTCAGCAGTCAAAGTAGCAGCCATAAAGAAAGCCAGGCTTGCAGGAGGAGGGCTGTTAGTCCTGAAGCCAGCCGAGGTGTGGCTAGGAGAATTGCTGACAAGGGTCAGGCTGCAATTCAAACGGTTCGTGGACCAGCTCAAAGAGTTCAAGCTGCCAAAAGGTGGGTGGACAAAGTCACAGTTAGAAGTGACCAGAATCCAGCTTGGTGCAAAGAACCAGGGCTGAACAAGTTAGAAGAAATGAGGCAGTTGATCCAGAGAAGGAATCCTCACATTCCAGGTATAAACATTCCTTATTGTGGAGAGCACCTGTGGAGAGAAGTCCAGGAGCTTTTACAGAGCCTTAAGCCAGAAACAGTTCATGAAAGCTCAGAGTCAGATGTACATGCCGTAGAGCAGGAAGAAATGCAGGTAGACTGTCCGGAGAAATGCAGGATTCTATAACTGAGGAATTAGCAATGGACTGTTCATTATGCCAGAAGGCAGATTGAAAGCTTTCTGATAAAAAGTCTTTAACCGAGAAAGCACTGAAGAAACAGGGTGAGTTAACCTAGCTGTGTTAATGCTAGGCATTGCTTCTAATGCAAAGAATACGTGCATAACTTGTATTTGAATTACTGATGAAGCAGAAGATAAAAATGGACATTTACCTTCGCTTGAAGGAAGAAGCTATGTTTTGTTTGCTGAAGGTTTGATGAAAACAGTTACATGTGTTAAAAGGCTTATGAAGCAGTTTCAGTTCCAGTTTGTGCATAATTTCCTGATGTTATTGCTTGGAGAAGAATCCTAACGTTTGTGTTGAGCCTTAGTGCTTTTGGGGAAGATAAATAAATTTGTTTGCATTTAAAACCATCGGTTTCACATTACTGTCTTTAAATAAGGAGAAACAACTACAAGTCCCAGAAGTCCAAGCTGTGGACAAGAATAGTATAATTCTTTATTTAAGGACTAACATTGGCAGCCCTGCGCCTTTAGGCCTTTGGCCCAGGCAGGGGTGACAACAATACATAGATTATAAAATTCTATAATATACGCAACTCTTCAAAAATCGAGCACGGGTATTTATACCAGCCATAGGGCTGGTGTAAGTGCTCATGGCTTAAATTAAAACATGCTTTTAAATGTGTGTGCATTTGAAGTACGCATGTAAAAATGCATGTTAATCTAGGGGTGCCTTTTAAAATTGCCCTCTATATGCAAAGGGTCTTAGTTAGGGTCTTCTGGGGATAGTCCAAGTGCAATCTGGGGCGTCTACGCCAGAACGTTTGAAAAAAAAAAAAACCAGGCACATCACAGTTCATGCATGATTTCACTAACGTGGAGGTACCACATATAGATGTCTATGGAGTATCTATATGGACATCCCCAGAATAGCATTCAGGATTGGGGATATCAACTATCCTAATGGTTAGCATAGTGGGCAAAAGAGGCACTTTCCCAATGCTTATTCATGCCTGGAGCAAGTCTATACTTGGACGTTTCTGAAATCAGGTGGGGACGTCTAAGTCCATTGCACTGCCCCAGACACACCTCCACCATGCTCCTGCCTACTTGGATGTTTCTGCACCGGAGACATCTTTAAAAGTCATTTGCATAATGACTCCGGGGACATCGCTGTGGCTTGGACATCTGCATGCATGTTTTCGGATGTCCAAATTACAACTAAGGCTTTTAAAATGACCCCCATAAGCCCTGATCTTTGGCCCTTATATGGGTAACTTTTATGTTTGGCTTGGCTATAGAAAAAACAGGTATAACCCTGGGGTATCTGAGCAAATGTATAAGCTATACAAGGGTACCCAAGGGTGAAGCAGGGTCATGTGTGGAGACTCATTGTGGAGCCTCATTTGCATATTTGAATAGAAGATTTATTTGGTTAGTGCTATGACCAGGATAATGAGGATGGAAGTTATAAATGAGGAAAAATAATTTTGGTAGCTGTGAATTCAAGATCATGGTGTGTAGGTTGGACTGGACCATGCCAGAACTGGCAAGGGCCAGAAATCAGCAATAGTGACGTTATCAGGTCACAAAACAAAATTAGACTGAGATGTGCCCTTAAAATGTGAGATTTCCTTGAATCTGAACTGACAAAATATTTTACAATTTCAGACTGGCAGCTTCAAGAACACAAACGGGCAGATCTCAAAAACAATCCATATTCCTCTACCCCCACCAATACCCTATATATACCGTTCCACAACAGCACTGATTCCAAAACTCATACAACATGGAGCCTACCCAGAAAAGGAGCACTGTCGATAAAGCAGTGGCCTGGAACCTACTGGGAAAACTGAACAAACCAGATTACTAAAGAGCCCTGCATGGAAGCTCCATACTGCAGAATGTGTGGCCTCAGTCACACACTTAGAACACAAATAGAGCCTCATCAAGGACAGCATGGATGCACAGGAGCGCCTCTTTCAATTAAAAGGATGCTCTGGAACAAGGGGGCATAGAATGACGGGGAAAGGGAATAGGCTCAGAAGTAATCTAAGGAAATATTTACTTACAGAAAGAGTGTTAGATGCATAGAATAGCCTCCCAGCAGAGGTAGGGGAGAGAAGAACTGTATATGAATTCAAGAAAGTTTGGGTCAAGTACAGAGAGGATCACTAAGGGCAGAGGAGGGGATTGCAGAGCACAGTACTGGATATGTTTGGGCAGATTGGCTAAGCCGTATGGTCTTTATTAGCTGTCATTCTTTTCTGTTTCTCTCGATATCAGCCTTTCTCCCACCCCAATCCCCAGCTTCTCCCACAATTAGCCCCCTTTTCCCAATCTCCAACCCTTCCGTCACTCTCTAATCCCAGCATCAGACCCATCTTCAACCTCCAGTCCTCTTCTCTCTCTTTCTCTCCCCCTCACCTGTATCCACCCTCTGTCTCCCTATTCCTCACTTCCCCGCTGCGCAGCATCTCACTTGTTTTCCTATTTCCCCTCAACCGCAGTGTCCACCAGCTCCTCTTTCTCTTCCCTCTCCATCCTCCCACACCATGGTCCAGCATCTCCCCTCTCTCTTCCATCTTCTACCCCTCTGCTGGTGATCCAGCATCTTTCCCTTTCTATGCCCTCCTCTGGTCCAGGATGTTCCGTCCCTCCCTCCTTTCCTTATTCCTGCTGTGACTGACAGCAGCAAAAACAGCAGAAGCCCTGAGGCAGCATTTATAAAAAAGAAACGAGGGCCATGGAGCCTTGCCTTGTTTGCCCCCATGGTAACAGGAAATAGCATCAGAGCGAGCAAGACTGGCTGAGCCTTTAAGAGCGTGTGCAGAATGGATAATGCAGTTTTTTCACAATAATGACCTGCTTTGTATGCAGTTGCATGCTTTTCAGCTCATGTGTTACACTAACATTTCTGCATTACACTGCATTATTAGCAAAATAACATGCCTTAGAGCCCTTTAATTAAGGTGCAGTAAGTTCAAAAGCCATGTGCTAATTTTTGGGGGTGTGGCCAACATGTTTCTGGCAGTTACCGCACTGAAAAGAACCTTAATGCGCGGCAGCAACATTTACGATTAATCTGGGTGCACCTAACACCACTCATTGTGGTGATGTTAAGTGCACCTGCGCTAATTGCAACATTGACAATTTGCACGTGGTATGTACAGAACCCCCACGTTAACCACAATGTGCGGGCCACATCCACTCTTCACCCCATCCCACGCTGTGCGGCTAACGCTGGAATTAGCATACAGTAACTGTTGTGCCGATGTGGTAACAGTGTGGGCAGGTCAGGCCAGTGCAAGCATATGAGTATACAACATGAGTATAAATCATAAAAAAATGGAAGTAATGTTTATCTCTAAAAACCCGGAATTTAAACACCCTCCCTCAATCCTACTAAATAATATATCTTACAACATTAAACAAGAATTAAAATACTTGATAAGACCCTCAGCATGGAAACTCACCTAAGACTATTAAATAGAACTATTTTCCACAAAATAAGAATCTTGCAACCCCTACGCAATATCATTGAACAATCAGATTTTAGAACAATAGTACAAACACTCATAACCCCACATCTTGACTACTGTAATGGTATACTACATGGACTACCTAAAAAAACAACCAACATACTCCAAATGGCCCAGAACGTCACAGCTCGAATTTTAATGAATGTACCAATCTCAGACCACATCACACCTATTCTAAGAGAACTTCACTGGCTACCTATCCATGCACGCATAAGATACAAAATAATAATTACAACATTCAAGTTAATACACAATATCGCCCCATCTTTCCTCACCACACTCATTAAAACACAACCCCGAACAGAAAAAGACGTACACACAATCTAAACACTCTACAAATTCCACTCTCTATATGCAAGGTAAAAATAAATACTAGCAATAGATCATTCACTTACCTAGCCCCCACACAATGGAACAAACTCCCAGACACTCTAAGGGGTATGTTTACTAAACCAGGTTAACAGTTAACCTGGGCTATCTGCAACTAGGTCCCATTGAATAACATGGGACCTAGTTGCAGATAGCCCGGGTTAACCGTTAGCCCAGCTTAGTAAACATACCCCTAAGAGCCAACAAGGACCTCCAATCATTCCGAAAAAACCTCAGAACTCACCTTTTCCAAGAATATTACAATCAGTCAGAAATAACATAAATCAAATTGTATTCAAATATAAATCATATCATGATAGAGCTCAACAACCCTATCGTCATATGACACATTCAAACCCACCAGGAGTATATCAAATTGTAAACCATCCCCACGCTACCCTTGCCATGTACAAAGCTTCTTATAGTTATATGTAACTGCCACCCTTTGTGATAAGGAAGCTTATCATAGCTCAGGAGGGAGCTATAGAAAAGGTGAAGTGACTCTGAACAAGCAACCTGTCAGTTCTGGTAGAAATAAGAAAACAGAATTTTCTCATAAAAGACTACCAGTCACAGAATGCACCAGGTTTCCAACAGCCATTAGAGGAGCTGAAGTGGGGAAACGTGTGTTCAATCAGGAGGGCTATGAGGTAATCCCTAAGCACTCATCTCAAAGGGCAGGGCCTGATTCAGCACAGCTGCGCTGTATTAGGGAGGAGCACTCATCCAAGCAGAATAAGAGTAGAGTTTATTCTACAGATGACCATCTTCATGATCACCTTGGATATCCAGAGAATTGTCCTCAGTATCCTGAGAATCAGCTTGAGTTTGATCATCAGTTTCATCTGAAGGATCATCAGAAGCAGAAGCCAAACCGGACGGACAGAGAGGGAAAGAGACCCTTTGGAAGAAGGAAGAGAAAAGCCTTTGAGAGGTCTAGAAGAGTCCAAAGCAGTACGTATACTGGGAGGTATTCCAAGGGCCAGCATACACCAGGAGTGGAGGAGTGGCCTAGTGGTTGGGGCAAGGTACTTCGGGCCGGAAGGTCGGGGGTTCAAATCCCACTGGAGGACAGCAACCTTGGGCCGGAAGGACTGGGGTTTCTAGTCCCACAGGTGCTCCTTGTGGTCTTGGGCAAGCCACTTAACCCTCCATAGCCCATGTTCCCTGTAAAATAGTTCTCTGTGTGCTGTGCTTTCCTGTCTAATCAATGTGTTTATACCTCAAAAATTTCCTGTCATGATTTGACAATTTCCAATCTGTAATCAAACCGCTGCTGATCGCTGGAAGTAGCGGTATACAAATGTATACTAAATAAATAAATAAATAAAAATTGGACTGGGGAAAGCCAGAGGAATGGTGCTGCAGAGCTAGGAATCACCAGAGGCTACCTGTGAGGGAGACGGCTGCACGTGGAAGGGACCCTAAGACCTGTGCCAGAAGGTATGTGAAGAGAGATCCAGTGTCCAGGGATCTGGATTGGAAGGCTGGACATAAGAACTGGACTACATACTGGCCAGGCTATATAGAGAGGAACTCTAGCAGCAATGGAAGCTCAGGTATGAACACTGATCTATGCCCTAGCTATAACCTTGAAAGACAGCAGGGAAACAAGTATTCTCCTGAAAATGCTCCATTGAGAGATTCATCTGTGCCAATCCATGATATTGAACCCATGCTTGTTGAACAAGGGGGAATAATAGCAGATGAGGATCCTGTTTATATGGACTGCTCTCTATCTAAACTCCGTTGGTAACTTTCTGTTATAAAGTACAGCAACCATCACAAAGAAATACAAATTTGTTCTTTAATCTACTCAGAAAAGCTCCTGAAGCAGGATTTGACCCACACAGTAGAAAGCAAGCCAGCTAAGGGGTTTCAGCTGGGAACTGCTAGCAATCGAACCTCACCTAATTGCTTGTGAGCTAGGAGAGAATCACTTCTGTATCTATGTGGGAAGTAATCAGAAGTTAACCTGAAAAGAACAGTTTGTTTCTTGCTTTGTGGCTTTTCATTTGTTGTTTTCCTGATTTTGAATTTGTTTTTCCAAGTTAACACTGAAAGCAAGTAACCTAATTTATGTGCTACCAAGCATATCTGTGTTGGGAGAAATAACCCCATAAATAAATATCTTATTGGCTTTACCCAAGAGCACAACTAAATTATTGTCAGCAGCTGTGTCTGGTGTGAATGAACTACATTGCCCACAATACCTTGCAAATCATATAGAAATATGCACTTGCCAAGAGTGTGAAGATTCTCACCCAGGCAGCCGTCTGACACCTTGCAGAATTAAATGTTAAAATTGAAACCGCTGCTGATCACCGGAAGGAGCGGTATAAAAATGAGTTCAAATAAATAAATATGCGGCATCCTAGGCATTCCTTGCATTCCCCCCTGCTCCAGGCCCCACTCCGATTGCCACTGCTACCGCCCCCATGCAAAAGGAAGTGATAGCAGAGGGGGCAGAAGGAGGAATGGCCCTGCAGAGCCGGAGCCGACGGTAACTGTGGTACTTCGGTGCTATTTTAAAGCATTGCCACCACTGAATGTCCCCACGGGGGCAGCAGCGGCAGCAAGGGGCTCTCCTAGAGGGCTGGTTTCTAGTTTGCCTAATGATAGCTCCTGCTCTGAGTGTGGGCATGTCGTAACAGTTGCTGTGCCCTTTTGCCTGCAGTAACCACCAATAAAAGGGCCCCATTAGTGCCAAATAACCAAAAAGCACCTTAGTGAATAAAAATCCAAGTATATGTAAGGCAATAAATGATAGTGACCTGCCCCTGGTCACAGACAGCATCAGTGGAAGGATTCCTGGCGGAGCTGGGGCAACCATTAGGCAAATCAGGTAGCCACCTAGGGTGGCAACTTCTCGGGGGCAGCAAAGAGCAGGACATTCAAAGCTAAATAGATTTTGACAGCTGGTGTGTGTGTGCGTAAAGCTTAAGGTTTTCCTAGGGTGCTATCACCTTGAACTAATTCTGGGGCTGGCCCTGATCCATGGTTCGCAACCTGTTACTCTAACTACCAGCCTACTGCTTCGCTTCACTCCATTCCACGTCGTTAAAGTTGGCGTGCTGTCTGCATTGCTCTGGAGGAAAATGGAAACAAACTTGAAAAGAACCAAAGATGATTTTAAAAAGTACTATAAAATAGAAGTAGGAACTGTGGTCTTTTAAAAAAACCAAAACAAAATATCCAATAAAGGTCATTCTTGATACAAAACAAAGCATTGGCACCTTTAAACAGAAAACTGCAGTTTGCCTCTATGGTACAGTATGCAGTGAAATACTAGCTCAATAACACAGAAATCGTGATTGTGGTCTGCAGTGAAGTTTCCTAGAAAAAAAAGTGCCTGTACTACTATGCGGGGCTCTTTCATTAATGCATGAGGACCACGGGTCAATTTTAGCAGGCAATGAAAAAGGTGCTGGTCCTGGTAGTCTGTCATCTTAAATCTGGGTCATAGTCAGTTGACCTAGCCTTACTGTACTACAAGCATAAACTGGCTGTGTAATCTGCAGTTAAGTGGGAGAAAATGGGGGTAACAATCAGAGCAGATCAATATATGGACCCTTTTGTCCTTACACAGCTGCAAAACAGCAGACAACCTGAGAAGCCTGTAGGAGCTTCCTGGCTTAGAAGTGAGGTTCATGACTGTCATGGTATGCGCAAAAGTCACCCATTTGGAGAAACTGCCCTGATGGCAAGAGAACGTGTAGGCTTGAAGGAACTTGCTACTGTAGGAAAGTGCTCTTTATTTAAAATCTTGATTTGTCACTTGCATACCAGGCAATCAATGGAGAGCATTCTGTGCTGAAATGATTTTTAAAAAATGTGAAGGACAAATGTGAAGGACCGCCAGGCTGCTTTCCCGATTGCTGTAAAACAATATACAATGGGTCTGATGAATAAATCTTGTGACTTCTCTGTATCCACTCCCACTGACTAAATGTGAAAAATGATATAATAATTTACTTTGTGAAAATAGGAAGGATTGCTTCCTATTAGCAGAAGCAGCTGAAAGCATATTTTTCTATTGAAAAAAACCCAAACATGTATAAGAAGATGCTTTTGGATTTCAGCACAGCCTTGGATACTGCCCCACACAGAAGGTTCATCGATAAAACAACTAGTCTAAGGGTGGGACCCAAGATGATGAGATTAGAAAATGAAAGAAGGCAGATGGGTGGAGTGCTTCATGGATTAGTTGATCCCCAGGGCCAGTTCCTTTCAGTATCCTTAAGCATATTACAGAGGGAGTGGGGGAGTTTATCCATTGTGGATGGTGCTAGATCTGCAACTGTGTGAACACACCTAAGGGTATAAAAAGTGACCTAGGAAAGCCTGAGGGTGGATGACTTTTAGTCAGCTAAGTTTCAATACCGAGAAATGCAGAGTTCAGAAATCTGACAGAGAGGTGCATGATGGGCACTGAGATACTGGTGGAAACAGAGCAGGAAAGAGACCTCCGGGTGATCATATATGATGATGTCATGATTGCACAACAATGCAGCAAGGCGATTGTCAGGTGCATAGAGAGGGCAATAACTAGCAGAATAAAGGAATTGATTATGTCATAGAACAAGTCACTGGGGAGATCTTACTTGGAATACTATGTCTGGTTCTGGAGACCATAGTTCTGAAATGATATAAACAGGTTATAGGTAGTCCAGAGAACAACTAACAGAAGGTGGATAGGTTTACACCCAAAGTCCTAAAATGAAACCTAAAGATCATGGAGGGTAACTTTATAAAATTGTGTGTATTTTACTTTATAAAATAGGGACATAAATGATAAAGCCAGGAGCAATTTGTTACAGCAGTCTTAGGGCTGCTCAGGGAAATGCCTGATGCTAGGTTTGTAAGGAATGTGTGCAAGTGATAGTATTGTATAACTTACATGCATAGATTTGTGCTCCACGTATGCTATGCCAAAAACTGCACCCCCTGTGCAATTGGCACTTAATCCAATGAGTGCTCTCATCAACTCTTTGGGGTATGGATTTAACTGAATAAAAAAACTGTTAAATAAATACTGTATACCACTTTATCATTTCAATCAAAGTGATGTAAACCACTTTGATTGAAATGATAAAGTGGTATACAGTATTTATTTAACAGTTTTTTTATTCAGTTAAATCCATACCCCAAAGAGTTGATGAGAGCACTCATTGGATTAAGTGCCAATTGCACAGGGGGTGCAGTTTTTGTAACTTAAAATTAGTAATGTACATTAAACAGGGATATTGATAATTTGGATTTTTCTGAGCAATGGAGGGTTAAGTGACTTGCCCAAGGCCCTGAGGAATATGAACCCTGGTCTCTAGGTTCCCAAGTCAGTGCTCTAACCATTAGGCTACTCCTCCTAAATGTGTATATCTTACAAGAGAGAAGACACAGGGGAGAAGATAAAGATTCTGAAAGATGTTAAAAATTCAGAAGAAATAATCCTTTTCAAAAGGAAAAGAGGTTTTACTCAAGGAGTCATGATCTGAGAAGCCAGGGGGATTGACTCAGGAGCAATGTTAGGAAATACATTTTCATGGAAAAAGTAATAGATACACGTAGAGTCACGTTTACTGATGAACAAGGCTGAGAGGAGGATACGGTGTGCTGCTGTCCTCCCAACAGTTTCAGCAATGGGATGGTAGCATCAGATTAATGGGGGTAGGAGGGGACCACGTAGCAAAGAGAGGGCAATGTTCAATATGTGAAAAATAAAAGGGAGCCCATCCACAAAACAGTTTGCTCAGGGCCCCTTAAGTTGATTTTAAAATGGTAGGGGATAAGCATAGAGGATCATTAATTGCCAAAGAAAAAGAGAGAGTGGAAATATATGCAGTGGTATGTGTTTAAAGTGCCCTAATCAAACAATTAACTAGTGATTGAGTTGCAGTGATACCATTAATTAGCAACAGACTGCAAGCAGGAATGCAAATGCTCATTGACAGGCTCTATAGAGGACCTAGGAGACTGATGCTTAGGGGAACTGCTTTGAGTACTTGATAGAAACATGGCAGATAAACATCATACAACCTGTTTTCTCCTCAAGTTTGTTTGATTTATATTATTGTCTTACTCCTCTGACCTATACGTACTCAAAGGAACGTCTCTTTTTTATCCAGCTATCAAAGTGAATGTGTACCTTTACCTGGGTAGAAGAGGGCAATTTCTAGCCTAGTTATTTTACCTGGATAAAGAGCCAATCATGAAAGTAAACTTGTTTTTCCAGTGGCTATGAGGCAACTGGAACATCCTCATTTATTAAGCACATCAACTTTGAGAAATATTTTGACGCCCATGGTGCTTGACTTCTTGTTTGGAAATCTAACGTAGCACAATTCTTATCTTATGCCTTATATTTCAAAGGGTCATGGTGCTTCTTGTTTGATAGGATGGAATACTTCATTTTACAGTACCATTCAACACCTTGACATTTCTTTTTGCTGGCAATAGGCTGAGTCTGTGTCACCCATAATGTGATTTTATGGACTTCATGAATGATGCCTTAAAATATCGGAGACATAAAAAAAGCTCACAGTACATTTCAAGAGCATAAACTCCAGAGAAATATCAGAAAACATTTTTTCATGGAAAGGATGGTGGGTGCATGGAAAGGCATCCCAGTGAAGATGGTGGACACAAAAAAACAATAACACAATTCAGGGCCGGATTTAAGATGTTTGTGGCCATAGGTAGAACTGGGGAGCAGTGAAGAGGGGAGGTTTCTCCTCCAGAAATCATAGAGCATGGTCTTAAAAAAGAAGAATCAGGCTCCTGTTTAGCCCAGATACAGTATTTGGTACCTTCGCAATCTGGCACCCTAGATGATTGCCTTTGTTGCCTGTGCCTAAATCTGGCCCTGATGGAATTCTAGAAAACATGGGACAGGCAGGCCCAGATTTGTAGATTGGTAACAAAGGCACTTGCCTATGCACAATCCAAAATTAAGAAGGCACCTTGTCAGTACCGTCTACCGAGAGTGTTAATGAAATTGTTCCTCGCAATACAGTGGCGATTCCAAAAAAAATTAGAGTCCTATCTTTCTGACTCAAATGCACCCTCCAGCCCATGCCTCCCCTTCTTCCCCACCCCATTACCTGTTTCAGTTTGAGCTTGCTTCTTGCAATGCTGCATGCTGCTGCCAATCATGTGTCTGCGAGTGGGGGGGGGGGGGGGGAGGGGGAGGGGCCTGAATGCTGATGCTCAGGCAATGTAGGTTTAACCCATGCTGTAAAGTTTCTTATTACTGCCATTGGACTGCTTGTTGCAGTTCTGTGTACTTCTTGTTCCAGTAAAAATGGTCTGAACATAAACCGTGCCAGCATGGTGTTGCCGCAGAGAACAAGCATGGCTGCAGCAAGAGTACGCGGTCAGGTTAGGTCTTCTCCTCGGAGCACCAAGTGATCTACAAGTTCTGCGGCTGCAGGGCCTGCCTTACCTAGAGGAAGACCTGCAGGCTGGGTCCCCACTGCCCTGTGTGTTAGCCACCTGCAAACAGAGAGACGGAAATAGAAAAAGGACGCAGGAAGGAAATGGTGTCATGGGGTAGAGCCAAACAGGAAAAGCAGGAGGCTGGAGAAAGAGGTGGAGAGGCAAAAGGACAGAGAATTGGGCGGGGGTGGGGGGGGGGGTGGAGGGAAAGAAAGACAAAAATGTAGGAAGGGTCCAGGAGAGAGTAAAGGTGGAAGCCTGAGTGGGTAAAGGGTGTCAAAGCAAGAGCGGAGAGAAAGGGATGAAGGGGAGGGAGAGAGATACTCGGTAGCAGGGCCGGATTTACCTTGAGTGAGGCCCTACACCAACAAAAATTGTGGGCCCCCAGCAGGGGCGGCCCAAGGGGGGTGCGGACCTCATTTGCATAAGGGGCCTCATTTGCATAAATATTTGCATAATGTTACCATATACTAACTTTTAGTAAACGTGCCTCTTAATGAGTGTATGGATAAAGAAAGACTAAAAGATTTCTACATTACTATAATCCAGTGCCAACTGCCAGACACATTAGGAACTACTACAAACACTGCCCATAGTAAACCCGCCGTATCCTAACAGCACTACCAGGACTCACAAAGCACCATACTCTACCAATCAAAAGGCAACACTGCAAATATTAAACCAATACATTTCAGAGAACAACAATACATGACCTACTGGGGAAAGAGAACAAGTGGCAATGTCAAATAGGAATTATATAAACAGAACACCTCAGCTCAGTTACACATGCAGAACATAGACCATCACCAAACAAGTAATCACAATTTAGAAATAGGAAGACAATAATTAAACTGGGAATCCCAAAAGCCAAACTTGGAATGTACAAAACTGTAGAAATAAAACAATACATTAATTTGCTCTTGTACTAAACAAAGCACAGATGTTAATGATGCACATTTACCAGAGCTGACATATTCCAATTAATAAATTCAAAATAAAGAGATATTTTTCTACCTTTTGTGCATTTTTTTCAGCTGCAATTGCTCCAGCCACTTTCTTCTGGTTTCTTCGTGTCTTCTGCTAACTCTCCATCGTCTGCTGTCCATTTGTCCTTTCTTCTCTCTTCTAGATTTTTTTCCATTCTCTCTCTACATCTGCTTTAACATACTAATCTTTCTCCTTTTGCTCTTTCCTCATTCCTATTTCATCCACTCAAATATTACCCCTCCATCCTCAATCCCCACTTACTCTCCCAATACCCGGCCAATTGTAGAGTTTTATCCCTCCCACACAAAATATTTTTCCCTTCTCCATTTTACTCTTCCAGCCCCATCCCATTCTAATCCTCCCCAACATCAGCTCCCTTCTAGTTCCAGCCTCACCCAGCATCCATTCCCTTCTAGTCCCTGCATCAGCCCATTTCCAGCCCTAGCCATCCATCAGCCCATTTCCAGTCCTAGCCCCCCCATCACCCCACTTACAGTCCTTAACCCATCACCCCATTTTCAGTCCTTAACCCCCCATCACCCCATTTTCAGTTTAAGCCCCCCCTATAACCCATTACCAGTCCTAACCCCCCATCAGCCCACTTCCAGTCCTAACCCCATCAACCCATTTCCAGTCAGCCCCCCATAGCCCATTGCCAGTCCTACCCCCCCCCATCAGCCCACAGCCCATTACCAGTCCTAACCCCATCATCCCACCTCCAGTTTTAACCCCCCAGCCCATTTCCAGTCCTAGCCCCCTATAGCCCATTACCAGACAACCCCCATCAGCCCACAGCCCATTACCAGTCTTAACCCCCCCAAAGCCCATTACCAGTTCTAAACCCCCCCTAGAGCCCTTTACCAGTCCTATCCCCATCTGCCCACCTCCAGTCTAAACCCGCCAGACCATTTCCAGTCCTAGCCCCCCCCATAGCCCATTACCAGACAGCCCCCATCAGCCCACAGCCCATTACCAGTCTTAACCCCCCCCAAAGCCCATTGCCAGTTCTAAGCCCCCCCCAACAGCCCACAGTCCATTACCAGTCCTAACCCCATCAGCCCACCTCTAGCCTTAACCCCCCCCAGCCCAGCCCATTTCCAGCCCCAGCCCCCCAATAGCCCATTACCAGCCCTACCCCCCCAGTCCATTTCCAGCCCCAGCCCCCCCAATAGCCCATTACCAGTCCTACCCCCCCATAGCCCATTACCAGTCCTACCCCCCCCATAGCCCATTACCAGTCCTACCCCCCCCCATAGCCCATTACCAGTCCTACCCCCCCCACATCTCCCATTAACAGTCCTACCCCCCCCCACCCCATTACCATTCCTACCCCCCCCCCACATAGCCCATTACCAGTCCTACCCCCCCCCATAGCCCATTACCAGTCCTACCCCCCCCGGCCTAAAGTAAAATTTAATTAAAAAAAAAAACCTGGTGGCTGCCGCGGGGGCCCCGTCTACAAGCTGGTCGGGTCCGGTCGGGTCTCTCTCCCTCCCTCGCTGCAGGCTGCAGGCTGCGAGAGACGCATCTTCGCGTCTCTCGCAGCCTGCAGCGAGGGAGGGAGGGAGGGAGAGAGACCCGACCGGACCCGACCCGACCCGACCAGCTTGTAGACGGGGCCCCCGCGGCAGCAGAGGGGGCCCCGCGGCGGCAGCCACCAGGTTTTTTTTATAAATTAAATTTTACTTTAGGCCGGGGGGGTTAGGACTCCTACCCCCCCCCCCCGGCCTAAAGTAAAATTTAATTAAAAAAAAAACCTGGTGGCTGCCGCCGCGGGGCCCCCCCTGCTGCCGCGGGGGCCCCGTCTCCACGCTGGTCGGGTCGGGTCCGGTCGGGTCGGGTCGGGTCGGGTCTCTCTCCCTCCCTCGCTGCAGGCTGCGAGAGACGCGAAGGGAGAGCGTCTCTCGCAGCCGGGAGGGAGACGAGACCCGACCCGACCCGACCCGACCAGACCATACCATCTTGTAGACGGGGCCCCCGCGGCAGCAGAGGGGGCCCCGCGGCGGCAGCCACCAGGTTTTTTTTTTAATCGAATTGAAAAAAAAAAAACCTGGTTCTATTTTTGGTGGGCCCCTGCCGGTTGTGGGCCCTACGCCATGGCGTACATGGCGTATACGTAAATCCGGCCCTGCTCGGTAGAAAGCTTTAACGGGAGGGCGAGTGAGGGGAAGGATTTGGATTTTTAGATTTAAATGACTGCTTTCTAAATCTGAACTCAGGGTGAGTTACATTCATGTATGGTAGGACTACTGGAAAGTGGGTTTTACTTGGGGGGGAGGGAAGGGAGAATTTGGCACCGGCAGAGGGTTTTCAGGGGGAGAGAGCAAGTATTCTAGGTGGGGGGGGGGGGGGGAGGGGAAGGATGTTGAGCAGAGAGCTTTAATGAAGGGTGGGAGAAAGTGGTGTTGGGCTAATAGATGATTTTAAAGGATAGGTCAAATAATGTCCCCTGACCAGCATCTCTAGTTCTCTCTCCACCATCCCAAAAAAACACCTGCCCACCCAGTACCCCTTTCTCCCACCTTCTCATTAAAATACGCTGCCCATCTTGGCAGCAGAGTTGTAGTACAAAGGTGAAGACATGGTTCTTTAGCAATCGTTATCTTCTTGAAGTGAAGATTAGGGGGTGAGCACCTTTTGGTGGCAGTGATTTTTCTGTTGATAAGGTGAAAGAAGATGCAAAGATTTTTAGGCTATATAAACAAAACCAGGTAAAAAATCACCAGGGTAGAAGCAATAACTTTTTTTGTCGGGATAGCCAGCCCAGTAAGGAGGAAGGAAACCTCGTACCGCCGTGGCAATTTCCCTTTTTAATAAATATATTTTAAAATTCAGTATGCACTTAACTGAATTGTTGGCAATCCATCTCATCCAGTCAGCAATGTAATAGGCACGCAATCCATCTCATCCAGTCAGCAATGTAATAGGCACGACGTGGCACGTTTCGGGGCCGTAGTAGTCAAGCCCCTGCTTCAGGTACAAGACATTGCTCGGTAGCTTGAAATGATGTGTGGCCCCGAAACGTGCCACGTCGTGCCTATTACATTGCTGACTGGATGAGATGGATTGCGTGCCTATTACATTGCTGACTGGATGAGATGGATTGCCAACAATTCAGTTAAGTGCATACTGAATTTTAAAATATATTTATTAAAAAGGGAAATTGCCACGGCGGTACGAGGTTTCCTTCCTCCTTACTGGGCTGGCTATCCCGACAAAAAAAGTTATTGCTTCTACCCTGGTGATTTTTTACCTGGTTTTGTTTATATAGTACTTATTTTTTCCGGGTTTTGGTATTATATATTTTGATAAGATTTTTAGGCTAGGCATTGAACTAGCACCGTTATTTCCTGAGCAAAATAGTAACAATAAATCATAATTGGTTATACAGTAATATAGTAAGTGACGGCAAAAAAAACAACCCCTAAGCATACTCCAGTTGGCACAGAACGTCGCAGCCAGAATCATCACTAAAACAGGTGTGGCAGAGCACATCACACCTGTGCTAATTGAACTTCACTGGCTCCCCATCATAGCTCGCATAAAATACAAAACCCTAGTGACCACATTTAAAATCATCCACAACCTGGCACCATCTTTCCTCTCTAACCTAATCAACTTACAACCTGCTAACAGAAATAGGAGAACCACCACCATAAACAACCTGCAGGTACCAATAAGTATAAGGTCAGTTAAAGTAGCCACAAACAACAGGGCATTCTCCTACACTGCCCCTTCGCTTTGGAACCAACTCCCGACTGAGTCGCGCTCAACCAATGACCTTATGGTCTTCAGAAAAAAACTGAAGACATACTTATTTCAACAAGCCTACAATGTGTCGTGAACATCAATACATTCATAGCATCAGCTGCTTCACCAAAATGTAGCAAATGCTAAAATGTATTTATACCCCAAAAATGAAACAAGTGTAAAATTGTACATATGTAAATCTCTCTCTCTCCCCCCCCCCTAACTGTGTGTTGTGCTTATCCTATGAATCAAACTGTATACATTATTGAAAATGACTGGCTTTGTACTGATAACCATCATATAACCTTGTAAATCACACTGTAATTTCTTGAAATTTGTCATTGATCAGACACTCCTTTTTACTTAATCAAACCGCTCCTGATCGCTGGAAGTAGCGGTATACAAATATATGCTAAATAAATAAATAAAATAAATAAATAAATAAAATAAAATATAAAGCATGGCCCATCTACTCTGTCCAGTAAGTGGCTAGAATCGTACCTGCTGCTCCATGCAAGTCACCCCCTCTATGTTTTGAAGTGTAAAAGTTTACCTTGATTCAAAAAATAGAGGGGGGTAACCTGCACAATGTGGCAGGTATGACCTTAAACAAAGACATAGAGCAAATTTTTTTCTGTTACTGGTGCACTAGGAAACCTCAGAGCCCTAGTAAACGCTTTCTTCGTCGACTTCTGTGTTTCTATTTTATCCGTAATAGACTGGATGACGCTACTTTACTTTCCCTCCAGCAAAGTTCTTGGCATGACCCTGCTGTCTTAACTGAACTCAGGTTCCTAGCTGTCGGGAAAACAGACAACAGCGCATTTCAGGCATGTTCACAGGCCATAGTGACCAGGTGCTATAACAGGACAATGTTCCTTTCAAGCATTTTGGAGGCCATTGATAATTTTGTTTCTGAAGTTCTCATGTTAGTTTCCAAAAGACATTTTAACACAAAGCAAAATTTAATTGGCTCTTTGAATGCTTTTGGATAAATATATACAAATACGATACTGTTAATTCAAGGGTCTGGAAGAGAAGAAAAGAACAGTTAATGCCGTCTCCCCATTACAGACTTCAGAGGAGGAACATCGATATCAATAGGGAGATTGCAGGTGAGGTGAGGTGATACTTTAGGGAGCTGGGTTTGGTGATATGGGCAAAAGCAGATGTTTCCATTAGCTAAGAAGCTTGGTGGGGGAAAGAAGCTAAAGCACAAAACTATAGGAAGAATCATATGTTATAAGAACATAAGAAGATTAAATTAGACTCTTCTGCTAATTGTAGTTCCTGAAGGAACTCCAGTCTAGTCCCGGAAACTCTAGGGTTGTGCTCCTCTTCCAGCAGCTTGGAGACTGAGAAACATCATTCTTTGATGACACTGGTATAAGGGCATAGGCACCGCCTCCTCACTCCAGTAACCTATTGACAAACTAGACTCACCGGAGCAACAATTAACAGTAACTATCTCAACAGTAAACTATAAGAAACTTTAAAAACAGCCGAGGCCCTCACTCCCCCCTCTGGAAGAGACCCGACCCTCGTATCATCCCCTTCCTCCAACCTCCCCGTCTGGACCCGAAGCCCCACAGCTTACTTTTCTCTTACCTGTGAGATTCACTGATTCAGGCTCCCACCAATACTAAAAACCGGGACGGGGTCCGGGACTAGACTGGAGTTCCTTCAGGAACTACAGTAAGCAGGTAAGTCTAATTTAATCTTCCTTATCATCTCTCCAGTCTAGTCCCGGAAACTCTAGGGATGTAACAGAGCAGTGAAAGAATTCAACGGGCGGGACCTGCTAAACCAGCCTGAAACACAGCTGACCCAAAACAGATATCCCTACTCGCCTGTACATCCAGATGGTAATGCTTGACAAACGAATTTAAAGACGACCACGTCGCTGCTTTACAAATTTCCACTGCCGGAACAAATCTGTACTCAGCCCAAGAAGCCGCTTGAGCTCTCGTCGAATGCACTCGCAAGCCTTCCAGTGCCAGCTTACCCTTTAAGAGGTACACCGATGCTATCGCCCCTGTAATCCACCTGGCAATAGTCGCCTTTGACGCTGCTTCACCTTTTCGAGGACCTCCAATCAAAACAAATAGCCTATCGGATTTCTGGAACTCTGCTGTCCGTCGGATATACTTCTTCAAGGCCCTACAAACATCCAACTGATGCAACTGATCCCATGGAAGAGTTCTCTGAAACCCTACAGAACACTGGTAAAGATACTACCTGAGTCATATGAAAAGGAGATAGAACCTTCGGCAAAAAGGACGGGACCGGTCGCAATACTACCTTCGAATCATAAAAAGCTAGGAACGGCTCCTTACACAATAAAGCTTGCAACTCCGAAATTCTCCTTGCCGACGCAATTGCCACTAGGAAAATCACTTTCAGGGTAAGATCCTTCAAAGACGCCTTATCCAAAGGCTAAAACAGCCAACTTCCTAACGCTCCCAAAACTAACTGTAGATCCCATTGAGGAACGAGATGTCTGCACGGCGGACGCAAAAGTCCTACCGCTCTTAAGAACCTCTTAACATCCGGAAGCGTGCTCAACGCTTGCCCCTTGATCTTTCCCCTATAACAAGAGAGCGCTGCCAACTGAACTCTTAAGGAAGACGCTGCTAACCCTTTCTGAAACCCATCCTGCAAGAATGCCAAGACCTGCAGCACTGATGCACGTAAGGCCTCACAATTCCTATCCACACACCACGCCTCAAAGATGCGCCAGACGCGAACATAAGCTAATGAAGTAGATCTCCTACAAGCTCCTAACAAGGTAGCAATCACCGCCTCCAAATATCCTTTAGCTTTTAACCTTGCCCTCTCAAGAGCCATGCCATAAGTGAAAATCGATCCACCTGAGGCATTAACAGCGGACCTTGCGACAACAAATCCTTCCTGACTGGTAGATGCCAAGGCTTCTATTTAAGACAAATAAGAGAAAATATTTTTTCACTCAACGTGTAATCAAACTCTGGAATTTGTTACCAGAGGATGTAGTAAGAGCTGTTAGTGTAGCTGGGTTTAAAAAAGGTTTGGACAAGTTCCTAGAGGAAAGGTCCATAAACCATTATTAAAAAGGGACCCAGGATATCAATGCTTGACCCAATACAAGCATTGTGGAACCTTTGTCTTTTGGGGATACTGCTAGGTACGTATGACCTAGATTGGCCACTGTTGGAAACAGGATACTGGGCTTGATGGACCTTGGTCTGACCCAGTATGGCATATCTTATGTTCTTATGTTCGCCAACAGCAGTCTCCTGAGGTCCGCATACCAAGGCCTTCTTGGCCAATCCGGTGCAATCAGAATTACTAATCCTTTGTGACGCTCTATCCTTTGCACTATGTGACCTATTAACACCCACAGAGGGAACACATACAAAAGTTGCTCCATTGGTCATTCCTGTATGAGAGCATCTAGACCCTCCGACATTCTCTCCTTCCTTCTGCTGAAAAACCGACCGACCTTTGCCGAATTGAAAGTCGCCATGAGCTCCATTATCGGCTCTCCCCATCGCCTCACCACCATCTGGTACACCTCTGGATGAAGCGTCCACTCTCCTGGATCCACCTTCACTCGACTCAAGTAATCGGCCATCACATTGTTCACTCCTGCCACATGCGCTGCCGACAGCGCCTGCAGGTTTTGCTTGACCCATATGAACAGCTGATCTGCCTCGGCCTCCAAAGACCCACTGCTGGTGACCCTTGTCTGTTGATGTAGGCCACGGCCGTGGCATTGTCGGAAAACACTCTGATCGCTTTTCCCTGTAGATACGGCTGAAACCTCCGCAAAGCCTGCGCTACCGCTCGCAGCTCCAACCTGTTGATTGACCATGCTTTTTCCTGTTCTGTCCATTGTCCTTGGTCGAACCGTCCTTGAAAGTGCACCTCCAAACCTAGCAGGCTTGCATCTGTAGTCAGCGGTATCCAGCCCGGCGTCTCTAATGACATGCCCTGTTCCAGAGCCTCCGGAAGCAACCATCACTGCAACGCTCTCCGCGCTACTTCTGGGCAGAGCAGCCTTCGAGACAATGGGTCATTCTGGTGTGACCACCTTCTGAGTAACACTCTCTGCAATGGCCTCATATGGGCCCTTGCCCAGGGCACCAATTCGACCGTTGATGCCATGGTTCCCAGGAGCTGAAGATAATGCCACGCCATCGGACGTGGCCTGCTGAGAAATCGGCAGGCCAACATTCTCAACCCGCGCGCTCAATGTGGAGGCAGAAAAACCTTGCCCGCCATCGTATCGAAACGCGCCCCTAGGTACTCCAGACTCTGAGACGGCACTAAACTGCTTTTGGCCATATTGACTACCCAGCCTAAACTCTGCAGGAAGTTGACTACCCTGGACGTAACCTCCTCACTCTCTGTTCTCGATTTTGCTCGAATTAACCAATCGTCCAAATAAAGATGGACTAGAACACCTTCCTTCCGCAGTGCCGCTGCTACTACTACCATTACCTTGGTAAACGTCCGCGGGGCCGTCGCCAGCCCGAACGGTAAGGCTCGAAACTGAAAATGCACCGCAAACCTGAGAAACTTTTGATGGTCCTGACGAATCGGAATGTGTAAGTATGCTTCTGACAAAACGAGGGATGTAAGAAACTCCCCTTTTCTGACTGCTACGATGATCGACCTCAGCACCTCCATATGAAAATGAAATACCCGGAGACACCGGTTCACTTTCTTTAGATCCAGAATCAGCCGATATATCCCCTCTTTTTTCGGAACCACGAAATAGATGGAGTATCGACCGAAACCGCATTGGTCTTGAGGAACCGGCACTACTGCTCTGAGATCCAGCAATCTTTTCAACGTCTGTTTGACCGCCTCGCACTTGCGATGCGCCGCGCAAGGGGACTGTACGAACGAGTCAGTCACCGGATGTTGAAATTCTAAAGCATATCCTTCTCGAATCACCTCTAACACCCACTGGTCTGATGTAATCCGGACCCAGGCAGTGTAAAAGTCCTGCAAAAGACCTCCCACCGGTAGCTGCACCTGGGTCCCCGTGACTTCATTGCGGCTTTCTGAGACCCGAAGAGGTAGACGCAAAACCTCTGCTCACCCCTCGAAACCCCCGAAAACCCTGGTTTCTATAGGGAAAATGTCCCCTCTGACTCTGAGTGAACCGTGGAGAATGAAACCGACGAAAATCCTTCTGAGGCAGTCTCGCCATCGGCGGGAACTTACTCTGCTTCTGCTTATCTTCCGGAAGCCTTCCACCCTTAGAGTCTCCTAGATCCTTCACAATTTTGTCCAAATCCTCTCCGAAAAGCAGCTTCCCTTTAAAGGGAAGCTTACTCAACCTGGCCTTAGAAGACGCATCAGCTGCCCAATTGCGCAGCCAAAGGTACCTTCGCGCTGCCACCACTGAGGCCATACTGTTAGATAGTCCCCTAATAAGGTCATAATGAATATCAGTGAGATTCGCCGCTTCTGATTCCAGCCTAGCTGCCTCACCTATTGCCTCATCGATCCGCTCTCCCTGGACCCGCTGAGACCAGCGCAGACAGGCCCTTGCTACTCATGCCCCACAAATGGACGCTTGAATAGAAAGAGCATTCACCTCAAACACCTGCTTTAACAAAGCATCTATCTTCCTGTCCGGCATATCTTTGAGAGCCGCACTCCCTTGTACCGGAATGGTCGTCTTCTTAGTAACTGCCAACACTGCCGCATCTACTTTCGGTGACCTAAAGAGCTCCTTATCTTGGTCCATCAGGGGATAAAGATGCGACATGACTCTAGCCCCCTTGAGGGATGCCTCGGGGATTTCCCACTCACCTTGAATCATTTCTTTTATCACTCGGTGCATGGGAAAGGCTCTCTGAGTCTTCTGAAATGCCTGTAACAACGGATCTTCCAACGTAGCCTCCTCCGACGGCCCTGCCGTCGGCACATTCAGCGCTTTAAGTGTCTCAGAAATAAGTGCGGGCAACTCCTCTCTCCAAAAACTGCGCACTACTCTGGCCTGATCTTCCTGTTCTGTGATCTCTCCTTCTTCCAACTCCTCATCTATTTCCAGATCCTGCTCCCCATCTTCCATGTGCAGATCTTCTGAAATCACCGACTGCTCCTCCTTCTCCTTCTCTATTCTGGCTTTCTTTGGCAATACCCCTGAAGCACCCACTGACAGCGGAGTCCCTGGTCTCTTCTGGCCTATATCCACCCCACCTGAGCTCGAAGGAGCAGATTCTCCTGGCATACCCCCAAACGCCCTTTGAATCAGCGCTACAAAGTCCAGGGAAAAAATGGAAGACAAGGATGCTTGCGCCAGAGGTACATCTGGAGCCAATGAAGGCCCCGGCACTGGCTCCGCATGATCAATTCAGAGGGTAGGGAACCCTGCACGCCCTCCCCGTGATCCTCCTTTTCCATATCCAAGTGCTGTTGTTCTGTGGCAGAAGCTAGGCTTCAGTTTTTACAGACCCCTGTGTCTGAGACCGCAGACCTCTTTACTCCACACAACAAACACAATGTTTTAAGAACATAAGATATGCCATACTGGGTCAGACCGAGGTCCACAAGCCCAGTATCCTGTTTCCAACAGTGGCCAATCTAGGTCATACGTACCTAGCAATATCCCCAAAAGACACAGGTTCCACAATGCTTGTACTGGGTCAAGCATTGATTATCCTGGGTCCCTTTTTAATAGTGGTTTATGGATCTTTCCTCCAGGAACTTGTCCAAACCTTTTTTAAACCCAGCTACACTAACAGCCCTTACTACATCCTCCGGTAAGGAATTCCAGAGTTTGATTACACGTTGAGTGAAAAAATGTTTTCTCTTATTTGTCTTAAATAGTTTACCCTGTAGCTTCATCACATGTCCCCTAGTCTTTCTATATTCTGATAGCGTAAACAATTGATCCACGTTTACCCGTTCCACTCCATTCATTAATTTATAGACCTCTATCATATCTCCCCTCAGCCGTCTCTTTTTCAGGCTGAAGAGCCCCAACCTTTGTAGCCTCTCTTCATAGGAGTAGCCTTCCATCCCCTTCACCATTTTGGTGGCTCTTCTCTGTACTTTTTCTAATAACGCTATGTCCTTTTTAAGATATGGTGACCAGAATTGCACACAATATTCAAGGTGCGGTCGTACCATGGAACGATACAGAGGCATTGCATGGTGACTCCTTAATCAACGGCCCCAGCCTTAACCACATCCCAGAAGCCCCAGGATCGAGTACCCTGAAAAGGTGGGTTGTTTTTTAAACTATCCTCTATAAGAGCAGGAGACCTCCGGAGCTAAAACCTGAAGAAATAAAACTAAAATGAAGTTCTGTTGCTCCAGGCCGTGCAATTGAATCCCCGCATCCGGCCTTGCCCCTTCCCGCGCAAAATGCACGCGGCCCGGGCCTGCTGCCGGTTCTGACAGTAAAAACAGTAATTCCTTTTGAATAAAGCTCCTGCGCCTTACCTTCTTCCCCGGGGCAGCGATATCCGCTCCAGCAGAAGAATTACCGGCTGCTCACCAAGGACCTTCTGCTCCCCGGGCCGACGCTGAGGTCTCTGAATCGCCTCGCTGCGATGCGGCCGCGTGTCCTCTCTGCCCTCCCCCACACCCGAGCGCTAACTAGGGTTGCCAACCAGCCAGTTTTCAGCCGGCCTGGCTGGTTTTCCTGTGGTCGGGCCGGCTGCCGGCAGAGAACCGAAACCGGCCATTGAAAAGCCGGTTTTTTGCTCTGGCTGCGAGATCGGAGCGGCCAGAGCAGAAAACCGGCTTTGCGCTTGCGATCGCGATCACAGTCCTGGCCCCCCCTTGCAGACGCTGCTGCTGCTTCTTACAGAGCAGCGGCTGCAATAAAGATAATTTAAAAGTAAGGAATCCTGTGAGGGGCCTTCCGGCCCTATGAAACTCCTTCTGCAGTGCCCGCCCCTCTGATGTCACTTCCTTTTCAGCCAGGGACCCTGCAGAAGGAGTTTCATAGGAGCTGAGGGTTTCTCACAGGTTTCCTTACTTTTAAATTAACTTTATTGCAGCTGCTGCTCAGCAAGAAGCAGGAGCAGCAGCTGCACGGGAGGGGGGGGGGACTACAAATGGGCTGTGATGGGGGGGACGTGATGGGGGGGGGACCTGTACTGGAAAAGGGCTATAGGGGGGGACTTGGACTGGAAATGGGTTGTGATGGGGGAGACCTGGACCAGAAAAGGACTATGGGGGGGGGGGGGGACTTGGACTGGAAATGGGCTGTGATGGGGGGGACATGGATTGTAAAAGGGCTATGGGGGGGACATTGACTGGAAATGGGTTGTGATGGGGGGGGGGACCTTGACTGGAAAAGGGCTATGAGGGGGGGAACGTGGACTGGAAATAGGCTGTGATTAGGGGGGCTAGGACTGCAAATGGGCTGTGATGGTGGGGGGCCTAGGACTGGAAATAGGCTGTGATGGGGGACTTGGACTTTAAATGGGCTGATTGGGGGGCGGGGGCTAGGACTGGAAATGACCTGTGATGTGAGGGCTAGCACTGGAAATGGGCTTATGAAGGGCTGGAATAGGACTGGAAATGGGCTGATGTGGCGCATGGGAGAATGGGACTAGAAGGGAGTGGATGCTGGGTGGGTCTAGAACTATAAGGGAACTGATTTTGGGGGAGGACTAGAATGGATGGGGAATGAGAATGAAGAGGGGAAAAATATTTTGTGTGGAAGAAAAGTCTATGATGGGTCGGGTATTGGGAGAGTAAGAGGGGCTTGAGAATGGAAGGGTGAAATTTAAATGGACGATAAAGGATAAGGAAAGAATTGGGGGAAAGAGCAAAAGGGAAACAATCAGTATGTTAAAGCAGATATAGAGAGAGAATGGAAAACATCTAAAAGAGAAGAAAGGACAAATGGATAGCTCGCAGAAGACACGAAGAAACCAGAAGAAAGTGACTGGAGCAATTGCAACTGAAAAATGAAATGCCCAAACACAAGGCAGAAAAATACTTTTTATTTTGAATTTATTAACTGGAATATGTCTGGTCTGGGAAGTGTGTATTGCTAACATCTTTGCGTTTTTGTTTAGTGCAAGAGGAAATTACTTTATAGTTTTATTTCTCCAGTGTTGTACATTTCATGTTTGGATTTTGGGGTTCCCAGTTTAATTATTACCTGACCAAGGAAGTTAGCCTACACGTATCCTCAGTAATTTTTGTGGGTGGGGCTGGGGGCGGGGCAGAGGTGGGACTAGGGGAGGAGAATGGGTGGAGCATGGCGAGCCAAAGGTGTCGGGTTTTTCTCGGTGAAAAAGTTGGCAACCCTAGCGCTAACAGGCAAATCCTCTGATGTGCTCTGGGTGCCTGCACTTCTGGCTGCCTGCTCCCTTAGCAGACCGGGCTGCAATAGGAGCCTTTTTCCCTCGCTTTCCCAAACCTACAGAGGAATGGGAGGGGAAAGGGGAGAGAGGCCTCTCTGAATCTTAAAATTTAAAGGCACAGTAACGGTGCCTGCTCAAAAAAAAAATCAGAACCTACCAGGACTAGCAGAAATTAAAGTCCAATTAACTACAATTAAATTAAAAACAAGCTAACTCTAACAAAATGCCCTTAATTGTTCCTCTAGTGAGACGGACCTCCAGGCTCACATCATCCAGCTGCTTGGAGACTGAGATAACTGGAGTGAGGAGGCGGTGCCTATGCCCTTACACCAGTGTCATCAAAGAATGACGTTTCTCAGTCTCCAAGCTGTTGGGAGCACAACCCTAGAGTTTCTGGGACTAGACTGGAGGGACGATAGGGAACATAAGATATGCCATACTGGGTCAGACCAAGGTCCATCGAGTCCAGTATCCTGTTTCCAACAGTGGCCAATCTAGGTCATACGTACCTAGCAGTTTCCCCAAAAGACACAGGTTCTACAATGCTTGTACTGGTTGAAGCATTGATATCCTGGGTCCCTTCTTAATAATGGTTTATGGACCTTTCCTCCAGGAACTGGTCCAAACCTTTTTTAAACCCAGCTACACTAACAGCTTTTACTACATCCTCTGGTAACAAATTCCCGAGTTTGATTACACGTTAAGTGAAAAAATATTTTCCCTTATTAGTCTTAAATAGTTTACCCTGTAGCTTCATTGCATGTCCCCTAGTCTTTCTATATTCTGATAACGTAAACAAACGATTTATGTTTACCCGTTCCACTCTGTTCATTAATTTATAGACTTCTATCATATCTCCCCTCAGCCATCTCTTTTCCAGGTTAAAGAGCCCTAACCTTTTTAGCCCTTCTTCATAGGGGTATCCTTCCATCCCCTTTACCATTTTGGTGCCTCTTCTCTGAACCTTTTCTAATAATGCTATATCCTTTTTAAGATACGGCGAGCAGAATTGCACACAATATTCAAGGCGCAGTCGCACCATGGAATGATACAGAGGCATTATAATATCCTTTGTTTTATTTTCCATTCTTTTCCTTATGATACCTAGCATTCTATTTGCTCTCTTGGCCGCCGCTGCACACTGGGCAGAGGGTTTTAACGTGTTATCCACAATGACGCGTAAATCTTTTTCCTGGGTGGTAGTTCCTAATGTGGAACCTTGTATCGTGTAACCATAGTTTGGGTTGTTCTTCCCTAGGTGCATAACTTTGCACTTGTCCACATTAAATTTCATCTGCCATTTCGATGCCCAGTCTCCCAATTTATCAAGATCCTCTTGCAAATTTCCACAATCCTCATGGGTTTTAACAACTTTAAATAGTTTTGTATCATCTGCAAATTTGATAACCTCACTCGTTATTAGGTTTTCCAGGTCATTTATGAATATGTCAAAAAGCAGCAAACCCAGCACAGATCCCTGGGGTACACCACTATTCACCTTTCTCCATTGGGAAAATTGGCCATTTAGCCCTACCCTCTGCTTTCTTTTAACCAGTTCCTGATCCACAATAGTACATTGCCTCCTATCCCATGATTCTTTAGATTTGCCAAAATTCTCTGATGAGGGACTTTGTCAAAGGCTTTCTGAAAGTCCAAATACACTATATCAACTGACTCACTTTTGTCTACCTGTTTATTCACACCTTCAAAAAAACATAAGATTAGTAAGACAAGATCTTCCTTGTCTAAAGCCATGTTGGCTGTCTCCCATTAGGCCATGACTATCTACATGCTGAGTAATTTTGTTCTTTATGATGGTTTCTACCATTTTTCCTGGTACTGACGTTAGGCTCATCGGTCTGTAGTTTCCCGGATCACCCCTGGAACTCTTTTTAAAAATTGGCGTTACATTAGCGATCCTCCAATCTTCAGGTATTACAGATGATTTTAATGATAGTTCACAGATTACTAATAGCAGGTCTGAAATCTCGTATTTCAGTTCTTTCAACACCCTTGGATATATACCATCCAGTCCAGGTGATTTGCTACTCTTCAGTTTATCAAATAGTTGTAATACATCTTCCCAGTGTGGCGATATTTCTTTCATTTCTTCTGCAGTATCACCTTTAAATACCACTTCAGTCATGGGTAACATCCCTACATCTTCCTCAGTAAAGACTGAAGCAAAGAATTCATTCAGTCTCTCCACTATAGCCTTTTCCTCTCTTACTGCCCCTTTTACCCCTCTATCATCTAATGGACCAACTGACTCTCTCACAGGTTTTTTGCTATGAATGTACTTGAAAAAGTCTTTATTATGCATTTTTGCTTCCACAGCAAGTTTCTTCTCAAATTCTCTCTTTGCTTGCCTTATCATTGCCTTGCATCTAACTCTTTTTTCCATTTTCTGAAAGATGCTTTTTTGGCAACAACAGCCTCTCTGACCTCATCTTTAAACCATGCTGTCAGTTTTTCTGACTTCCTTCCACTTTTCTTAAAGCATGGAATACAGCTGGTCTGGGCTTCCAATATAGTATTTTTAGACAACACCCAAGTTGATGTAAGTCTTTAACGTTTGCAACTGCTCCTTTTAGTTTTTTCTTAAATATTTTCCTCATTTTATCATAGTCTCCCTTTCGAAAGTTAAAAGGTAGTTCTGTGGATTTCCTTACCATCCCTCCTCCATTAATTAAATCAAGTGCGATCTTTGCTCTCCACAGATTAAGGTAGATGTGATGTCTGCACCCTCTTTTCTAAGGTGATAGTTGGAGACTTTTGAAGCATAGTACTATTCTGCCTAAACAGGGCTGGTGCAAGGGAATTAGGAGTCCTAGGCAAGCCTTCAGCTTTGCTCCCCTCCCCCCCAAAAATCTGTCAAGCCCTTAACGCCTCTTCCTCCAAGATTTTGATAGTTGAACTCACCAATGATCATTGCCCTAACAACGCCTTTTCCAGAACAGTCCTGTGCAAAATGAACATCATACTTTTTGTCTATATTTAACTAAGGACAATTTCTAAAAGCCATTAATCCAGGTAAAATTGCCCACCCTCCCTACAGGTAAAAGTACAGTACACACGGATGGCTCTTTGCATTTGTATAGCTGTCAGGACCTACTGTTTTGCCTCAAATGGAGCTGCTCCTTGCTGCCCCCCAGAAGCTAATGTCCTAGGAGACCAACTGGTTCTTCTAATGGGTAAGCCGGCCCTGTCCCTAAACTGGAGAACGTGACTAGGAAGAAACCCTAAACAGTGGGTGGGATATTCAAAAGTTAACTGTGTTAATATCTTTATCCAGGATATTTAGTGGCACTAACACGGTTACTACTACTACTCAGTGGTGAGATCTGATCCAATCAGGAACCAGTTCAGATCGATCCTGCATTGCCAGCACTACATGCTCAGGCTGCTGGTGGTCACCACAAGGCAGTAGCTCCTTGGTGGCCCAGAGGCCTGATCCCCCTGCCCACAAGTGGTTTGACGGCATTGGGGGCTTTCAGTGATGCGCCGGTCCCCTGATGCAGTCAAACCACAAGCAGGCAGGGGGAGCCCACCAGTATAGTGTCAGCATGTGGATACCGTGTTTGGCCCGTTTTGCCAAATGTGGACCGTGGCAGAAACCGGTTCATGTGAACCTGGCTGAACCGGCCGGATCCCACCACTGCTACTACTACTACTACTACTATTACTAATCATTTGTATAGCACTCCAAGGAGTACTCAGTGCTGTACATGTAGATGTAAGACACAGTCCCTGCTCATCTAATCAAGACAAAACACGAGTAGCCCGATTCAATAACATCCATGCCCTGCCAGTGAAAACGCTGAAATCAGAAATGAGGAAGTTTTAGTCCCGACTCTGATTCCGTGAGGACATCCAGCCTGCCGTGACGTCAGCCCATGCATGTATCCAGCACGAGCCCCGTACATGGGCCATAGCGGAAACACGTCTCACTCATATGCAAAGACCAAACGTTGCTGGCCATTATGGATATCTCTGCTGCCACTATATACTGAAAAGATGAACATGGCAGATACTGTCCGTCTCTGAGAGAAAGTCGTGGACACCACACCCCTGAATAGAAAGCGAATCGCCAAGGCTGCTGTGCACTCAGACCCTCCTACTAGTCCATTTTGATACTTGCATCCGAGGAATGGATAACGTAAAACAAGTCTTCATCCTTGCTTTCTTGACATGACCTCTGCCTTTGACAATGTGAATCATAATAGACTCCTCTCCAGACTTAATCAAATAGGTATTAAAGGAACAACACATAATTGGTTCAGTTCATACATCTCCAACCACATACAATATGTACAAATAGATCAACAACCTTCCACAACCTCCCCCAAGAACAAGGAATTCCCCAAGGCTCTTCTCTATTGTCCCTCCTGTTCAAGCTCTATATCCAGCCCTTGTGCCCTATATTCAAAAAACACAAAATAAGATATCATATATATGCTGATGACATCTTGCTGTACTCTCCTGTAGATATATCTAACCCCAACTATGACAACCTGGCAACGTGTCTCAAAGAAACAGAAAACTGGCTCCATTCAAATAACATGTCCATCAATTTCAATAAAACAGAAGTCTTATTTACCTCTAAACAACAAAATGTCAAACCCCCCCCCCCCAACAATCACCCTGAACAACACCACACTCCCAATTAAACAGGAGGTAAAATACCTAGGAGTAATCCTCAACACTACCCTCAACATGACCTCTCACATAAAACAAACTACCAGAACCATTTTCTTTAAATTAAGGACCATCCAACAACTCAGACCCCTGATTGATACAGATGATCTCAGATTAGTAGTTCAAGCATTAATAACTCCCCACTTTGACTACTGTAATAGTATACTACAAGAAACAACTAAAAAGAATCTAAACATACTCCAAATGGCTCAAAATGACACCATCAGAAACATTTTTAAGGCACGCCTATCGGATCACATCACCCACATTCTTTACACCCTTCACTGGCTTCCCATAGCCAGCAGAATAACATAGAAAATATTAATAACCACGTTCAAACTAATCAACAACATAGCACCCTCTCATCTAACATCTCTAATTCACACATGCACAAACACCAGGTCTAGAAGACAGAACAACCAAAACACCCTATCAGTACCAACTTCCATCTATAAAACTAGGTAAATAACAAGTAACAGCGCTTACACATTTGCTGCCCCTACCCAATGGAACGCCCTCCCGCAGGCATTAAGAGAAATCAAAGATCTCCAAACATTCTGAAAGGAATTAAAGACATTCTTATTCATTCAACACTTCAATACCCCCAACCACACATCCAGTCTCTCACTCCAGACCAATACAACCACCGAACCCCGGACCAATACCAATCCCTAACCAACCTCCACCCCACTCCCATGCAATTATAATCCACACCACTCTCCTAAAATTACATACCACTGTATACATAATGCTGCTCCTTTACTCAACAACCACAATCCAAAGGGTTGTACATATCTTTGTATATAGTTATTGCACCACCCTGTTTATTGCAAATAGTTTAACTGTTACAACTATGTTCATTGCAAACCGCCCCTGATCTCTGGAATGGGCGGTATAGAAAAAGCACCAAGTAAATAAATAAATAAATAAACAAAATAAATTGTATGTTGATGCTACCTGGACAGAGATGGAAAGGAGACATGAATGCTGATGGAAACTAGACCACCTATTGGTGCCCCTCCTGCTCACAAAAGTGCTATGTAAGCCCACGGCACAAAAATATAGCAGCAAAGAATGTAAATAGGAACATGTTTCAAAACCAAACACATAGAACACCACAAGTTACAAAACCTATAATGACACCAAGTACAATTGCGGCACCAATCCCTAACGAGGGCATCAAAAGCACAGATTCCCTTGTAATGCATATATAAACTCAGGAATAGCATGTATGGACTATATCGGTATCACAGCCATATGTCTCACATATGTATACTGCCCCCCCACACATAGAAAAACAGCACACACAGCAGCAAACAGACATCAGTACAAGATGAGGCTGCGCGGCTAATCTTCTGCCAGCCTCGTCATGCCCATATTACTCTTCTTCTCAAGTCACTTCATTGGCTTTCTATCCGTTTCCACATCCAGTTCAAACTTCTCCTGCTGACCTATAAATGCATTCACTTTGCGGCTCCTCACTACCTTTCTTCTCTTCTCTCTCCTTACAACCCCCCTCGGGAACTCCGCTCTTCTAGCAAACTGCTTCTATCTGTGCCCTTCTCTTCTACTGCTAACTCCAGACTTCGCTCCTTTCACCTTGCTGCGCCTTACGCCTGGAACAAACTACCTGTGTCTGTACGCCAGGCACCTTCTCTAGCCCTCTTCAAATCCAGGCTGAAAACTCACCTCTTCGCTGCTGCCTTTGGATCTTGACTCACCTGATCTCCTTTTTCTTTCCCCTTGCTTTATCCCTCTCTACACCTTCTGTGTTTTGTCTTGACTAGATTGTAAGCTCTGATGAGCAGGGACTGTCTCTTACATGTCTGTGCAGCGCTGCGTATGTTTTGTACCAGTATACAAATGCTCAATAGTAGTAGTAGTAGTAGTAATGATTTGCCCCAAAGATTGTAGTCAGATACACAGTCAGGAATAGGGTCAGATCATCAGTTCCATAGGTGAAAACATTCACCACAATAGGATAATGATAGTGTAAATAGTACAGCATATAGAAAACTACCCCCTGAAACAACCATACATCACAAACGTGTACCTATGTAATTGATGGCATGATACTGTGCCGGCATGTGTGTGTGCATACTATCCTTGGGGGCATGTGATATGGCTATGCTACCTGCTCCTAGATACTGGTGCTGCTTCCCATATATTGGTCATGTCCCCCAGTGCCTGGTACTGCAGATATACGACAGCTCTATCACACTGGCACCTGGTGGCATGGCAGTCAGCCATACAGTCCAGGTACGGGTCAGGCATTTATCTCTGCCCAGACCTGCTGTTCAGTACACGAGCTTCCCATGCAACCCTGACAGCAGACACACACTCACAAAAGTGAGACTTCTGGCAACATGATGCTCGCCACCTGTAAACAAAGACTGGTATACCATTCAGGAATGAGGTTCCAGGACTGGATATATGATATTCCTTTTTACTCCAACAGGGCTCTGTTCCAGACTCACTCTCATACAATGTGCATCAGCTTAACCAGTGTTCATGACACAGGCTTTGTTAGGGAGCTCTAGCTCTGCTTCCTTTAGCACACACACAGAACATGTCTGCATAGCCAGCTTACACACCTGTGCACTTCATTGTAATAATGTAGGGGTGTTCTTACTGTTGCTGTACCTTACATCCTTCCCTCCCCTCTGCAATCGGTTCATTGGAACTGCCTCTTGTGCTCTTTTAGACTGAAGACACACTGGTTCATCACATAGTTGGCACCACCGTTCTCTATGGGCTGCATGATAAAGCAGAGCACAATATTTTCTACCATTCAGCAGGTTTAACATGGACGTCACCGGGTAACACTGTGTACGTGCAAAAGCCTTTCCTGAATAAGCTTTCATCGTCTCCATGGCTCACCATGCCCCCACTCTGCCCTGTTTCACCCATGTTCTAAGATCCCCGTTTTAGCACTGTATACATGCAAAGACAAAAGGTTTCTGAATATGGGTCTGAATGTTTTCATGGACAAACGTCTATCCCACACATTTAAGCGAAACTGGGGACTAGAGTATGGTAAGATACACAAAAGTAGTGGACAAGAGAGTGAAGAGCATCAGGATCCAAAAGTGGCTTCAAAGAGGTGGGTTTTAGCCTGGATTTGAATAGCGCTAGAGAAGGAGCCCGATGCACAGACTCTGGTAGTTTGTTCCAGGCATATGGAGCAGGGAGATGGAATGAATGAAGTCTGGAGTTGGCAGTGGCAGAGAAGGGCACAGATAAAAGGGATCTGCCAGAGAGCAGAGTTCCTGAGGGCGGGTAGGGTGAGATAAGAGAGGAAAGGTAGTGAGGAGACACAGAATGATGGCACTTGTAGGTTAGTAGGAGAAGTTTGAACTGGATGCAGAAACTGGTAGGGAGCCAGTGCAGTGACTTGAGAAGAGGGGTTACATGAGCTTAGCGACACTGGTGGAAGATAAGCCGTGCAGCTGAGTTTTGAACAGATTGAAGAAGAAAGAGACGATTCAGAGGAAGAGTTACACTCAAGTACTGTAGGTATTTTCCTGTCCCCAGAAGACTTACAATCTAATGGGCCAAAGCGAAAACTAGCGTGGTGTTTAAGCATAGATAACCCCACTTTTAAGCACAATTACTGCCATCGCCAAATGCAGAAAAGAGACTGACGCATGCATAAACAGCAAAGGCAATACTAGTGCACAGTTAACACTGAGTATTTCAATTTATTTAAATTAGAGGCAAATGAGCTGCACATAACAAAATGGCATGCAAATATTGCCTGCACCCGATGCTGAGAAATGCGTACAGGATTTTGCAGCCAGCCTGAGTGCCAGTGTATCTCTACGCCTGGTCTTGAGGTGGCTTAAACATCTAGTGTGTTCCCTGACAGTCAAACTCCCCTCAGATGATCCAGGCATTGGGAATAGCACCTGATGCCATCAAAATACTGTCAGGGGGCCTGTGCCCCTGACAGAAAGCAAATCCCTTGTGGTCCAATGGCCATGATCCCCCCCCCCCCCCAGTACCTTTACAAAGGAGCGGGAGCGCCGCTTATCTGAAAATGTATAGGGAGGTGGGGGGTTCGGGGCTGCGAGGCCACCAGGTTTATTTTTAGTTGGGAGGGGGTGGGGGGATCATGGCCGCTGGGCCACCAGGGATTTGATTTCTCTCAGGGGCAATGGCCCCCGACAATATTTTGATGGCATCTGGGGCTTTCCCTGATGCCTGGATCATCTGAGGGGAAATATCAAAGATGATCCAGGCATCAAGGAAAACCTCTGATGCCATCAAAATACTGTCGGGGGCCGGTGCCCCTGACAGAAATCAAATCCCTGGTGGCCCAGTGGCCATGATCCCCCCACCCCCCCAACTAAAAATAAACCTGGTGGCCTCGCAGCTCCGAACCCCCCACCTCCCAATACATTTTCAAATAAGCGGCGCTCCCGCTCCTTTGTAAAGGGGGGGCGGCGGGGGATCATGGCCATTGGACCACAAGGGATTTGCTTTCTGTTGGGGGCACAGGCCCCCTGACAGTATTTTGATGGCATTAGGTGCTATTCCCAATGCCTGGATCATCTGAGGGGAGTTTGAAATATCCCCTCAGATGATCTAAGCATTGGAGAAAGCCCCCAATGCCATCAAAATACTGCCGGGACTCATATGCAAATTTGCCATGTGATGCCCCTGTTTCTCTGGGAAAGCGTGCCAAACCTGTGCTGACTTCTGTGCACATGTGTTTGGCTTGTTCTTGCAGTTTAACACTGCCAATTGCGCACAGTTTAACACGTGGCTAGCACATGGCTAATTTGCATATGAGCCCCTTTCTGCATGCCGGCTGCAAATAGGCGTAAAACGTTTATAGCGCCTGACGTCAGCACCGACTTTCTGCATCGGCCTATAAGGGGCCAATGTAGAAAAGCGTGCTTCCATTAGCACAGGCATTTACACGGCGTTTACACACAATTTTCTGTGATAGTGTGAGCATCGAATGTAGAAAGGGATTTACTGAGAACGCAATCACTGTGTAGATACCAAAGTTAATGGCAGCACACAGCCCAGGTACATCTATTCAAAGTAGACGATAATTAAGCAATTAACCGTGCCGCCCGGATGCAGAGAAGTGTGCAGAAGAGCAGAAGGTTGAGCTCAATGCCAGAATTTTAATGGTAGGTTAGAGGAGACATAAGGGGCCTGCAGTTAGTGCTGTGAGGAATTTATGCCTGTTTCTTGAGCGGACAAGCCCCACAGTTTTTTCTAGGTGAGGCCTGAAAAATAAAAGGCAGGGGAAGCCTGCTGGAACAATGTAAGCACATGTGCTGGAATGCTGTGTGGCGCATAAGAGCAATATCATTCTGGTCAGAAGTTCTGACAGAATAATATTGCTGTCTTTGAACACCGATATCATTCTGAACAGAATGATGGCTCTCGTGCACCACATAGCATTCCAGCACACGCGTACAAGGGTCTTTTGTGCGCAAGATCTAGGTGCTCCTAATGCAGACACCTGTACTCCTGGCTTGCTCTCCCAGTTTAGCGCAGACGTTTTGTGTGCAGCTCATTCACTTGCTGTTTGCTTACAGCTTGGTTGCACAAAACTACTACGCTAAACCTGCGTTTGGAACATATCATCCTTATAACCAGTGGTGGGATCCGAACTGACTAGGAATCAGTTCAGTCCCAGACCTCTCATGTGCGTGATGGCAGGGTGGTTGCACCTTGCGTGGAGGTGTTGCAGTGGCTGCTGCCCTCCATCAAGGTGCAAAGAATATGAAGAATTCAAAACCCGTCAGAATCAAATAAATACCCGTGAAACAAAAGATCCCAACAATAAATGGTGAAACCCCTTAACGTACTAGTTTTGTCAGAGCTAGTCATCAAAGTGAGTGGAACACTTCCACACACCACTGCGACAACTCCTTTTTTCTTAAATTTTTTAAAAATGTTTAAGTCATAAGAATCAAACTTGACACTTAGCTCTATCAATGAAACGCCAGAATTTCAAATTGACAACGTGCCACACGTTTCGGGTACAGCATCCAAATTTAACCCTGCTTCAGGTCAGCATAAACTGGCGATCAAAATTGCATTCCACTCAAATCGGTCATCAAGGTGCAGCAACCCGGCTGTTGTCCTGCAGCCCGATCCCCTGCCTGACCATTTTTTGATGGCATCGGGGGCTTCTCCCGATGCCGCGATCCCCTGATGCTGTAAAATATTGTCGACTATGTAACCACAAAAATCCTGCTGGGTCTCCCATATAAATATCCTCACCAAAAAGGGAAACACAATAATATCTAATATTTTTTGTTGGAACTCACACCATGAGGGGAACCCCCTCTCGTTGTGTGCTGTTCCGTTTTTCTCTTTTAATTTAAATTAGGGACCCAACCCTAATAAGGATTAGAGGGACATCAACCCACTAACACCAACTGAAAGTGTAGAAACCATAAAGGGATTAACCAAAGTCACTTAGCTTGGAGCAGGAGCACTTCAATTAAAGGCAATGAGAATCCACAATGAGGCCAACGGTCACAGCATAAGCTTCAGTCCCAACGCTGATGTCCATTCAAGGGTTTCCTGGTCAAAGCTGAGCCGCCTCAAAGTTTTCAAAGAAGATGTCTCCGCTCCATCCACATGCCAAGCAAACATACATGGTCCAAAGAATCCCAAATGCTTGAGCAACTATATGAGGGGAATCCCCCTTCCAAGTAACCCAACGTTGTAGCTGTTTCGAGTCACTGAATCTCCCGACTCTTTATCAAACTCTGTTGCTCCTCTCCCCACCGGAAACCAAAACTTCTTTTTAAACGCCCCAATACGGGCACATGATCAGTTGGTATCCAATAGGCATGCGATACACTTAACTTTTTTTCATTCAAACCAAAGTCCACCAGTCCACCGTCAAATGGATGGAGCGGAGACATCTTCTTTGAAATCTTTGAGGCGGCTCAGCTTTGACCAGGAAACCCTTGAATGGACATCAGCGTTGGGACTGAAGCTTATGCTGTGACCGTTGGCCTCATTGTGGATTCAAACCAAAGTCCACCAGTCCACCGTCAAGTGGATGGAGCGGAGACATCTTCTTTGAAATCTTTGAGGCGGCTCAGCTTTGACCAGGAAACCCTTGAATGGACATCAGCATTGGGACTGAAGCTTATGCTGTGACCGTTGGCCTCATTGTGGATTCTCATTGCCTTTAATTGAAGTGCTCCTGCTCCAAGCTAAGTGACTTTGGTTAATCCCGTTATGGTTTCTACACTTTCAGTTGGTGTTAATGGGTTGATGTCCCTCTAATCCTTATTAGGGTTGGGTCCCTAATTTAAATTAAAAGAGAAAAACGGAACAGCACACAACGAGAGGGGGTTCCCCTCATGGTGTGAGTTCCAACAAAAAATATTAGATATTATTGTGTTTCCCTTTTTGGTGTCAAACATTGTCGAGCAGGGGGATTCCCACCAACTACAGTGCCGGCATTTCAATGCCAGTTTTGCAAACGCGGGCTGCCGTAGGAACCGGTTCGCATGAACCGGGCTGAACTGGCCCAATCCCACCACTGCTTATAACCCAACAAATACAAGATAAAGCTTAAGAACATAAAATATTCCTATGCATGGTACTTGCGGATATGACTATTACCACCAGTAATGGATGATGACAGACAAATACAAACATGGGCCCCTGAGTTTGCACATTAGAGGTGCCAGGACAGAACCTGTGGTTCAGTACAGGTTATATTTCACATTATGTTTTTATTTGATAGATTGCATATCTCATATAGTCTATGCGTTTTACTGTTAAAAATATCAGAGGATGACAGACGTCATAGAAGTCTGGGACAGTTAAGGAGAGAACCAAAGGGTGCAGTGCAGTAATATGTCTTGACACAAGGGGAGAAAGGAAACAGAAGGGGAGTCCCAATTAGGCCACAGCATCAGGGCTGCTTTTACCTATGGGCAAAAGAGGCAGCTGCCCTGGGCCCTTTGCACAATGCGGGGCCCTGCTGCCCATAGGTAACAGTGGCCCTGCTCCTGCCCCCGCTCTGACTACCAATGCTGCTGCCTCTCTCCAGGACATGCGACGGCAGTAATACATTAAAAAGGCGCTGTGGCACTGGGATTACCTTATTTTCTGGGGCAATTTCTCTAAATGGGTGAATTTTGCGCATAGCATGGCAGTCATGAACTTCACCTCTAAGCCAGAGTATGTGGAGTATGGTCTCAGTTTCCCAAATTTACTGCTAATGCTCAGCGTAGCACTTGCATTGTGCCAAAGAGAGCCTCCTTTTGGAGTTCGTAAGATGTTACGTGTATGGGTAATTTATCAAGGTGTGCTTGGAAATTCCTCTTAATTAGGCCTGTGGCATCCAACATAATCGGAAATAACTCGGTATCTTTCTGCCATATATTCTTTGTTTCTGACTGCATTTCTTGCTACTTCAAGATCAACGCAATTCACAAAACAGTCACTTGGAACTGACACTTCTATAATCGTTGCAGTTCTGAGATTTTTCTCCTTTACCATTATATCCGGCTTCCTCGTGTCCAGCTTTTTATTGATCGGAATGGGAGTATCCCAGGTGATCATAACCTCTTCATTCTCTGTAATGGGTCATGATCCCAGTGCTTTTCTGGCACAGCGATGTAGTGCTTACAGAGTTTCCAATGGATAAGGCATGCTACTTTATTGTGCCTTTCTGTTTAGAAATTTTCTGCCACCAGAACTTCACAGCCAGCTATGAGGTGAGTCACTGTTTCTAGCTGTTTCCCACAAAATCAACATATGTCTGTTTTGCCTTTTTTTTCATTGCTTGCTGTAAACCATCTCATCCGTAATCCGCTGTTCTGGGCAGCAACTATCAATCTTTCGTCCTTTGTTCACCGTCCTTTGTTCACCGCTCTTTAACCATTCATGTATCCGTTCTTGATCGACAAAGGGTTCCTGGAGTAGCACTCTCTATTTCCCACTGTATTTGTGCATTTGCCACTTGTTTTGGCTCATTTGTTGATCTTGTTCTTTGTAGAGTTTTCTTTCCTCTTGTTTTGCAAATTCTGTTACTTACTTCCTTTGAATTTTCTGGCGCTGTCGTGCCATTTGTGCGTCTGCTTCTGCCCCGCCTCCCACCCCCCGACTCTCTGATTCAGGGCCAGCCAATCATTAGAAGGGGGCAGAAACAGAAGCGTGAACTGCACCATGGTGCCAGAAAAGAAGGCAACTCTAGCGCCATGGTGTCTTTTTAATGTATTGCTGCTGCTCCACATCTTGAGGAGGGGCAGCATGGTGGTGAAAAAAGGGGGCCTGCTTACGAGGGCCCCCACCGGAAATGTTTGCCCCAGGCCCCATAAGGGGTTGAAGTGGCCCTACACAGCATGTCAGCGATGACACACCTGTTAGCTACAGGAGAAGCATTAAGGATCAGGAAAGGCCAACCTGAAATAGTGTATCTTGAGCTGAGACTGGACATTTTTGCTGGACATTTCAAAGCTGATGTCCAAAGGAAGCGTGTTCCAGAGTGTGGGAGCTGTAAACTAAAAGAAGACTTTCTGGTAGGCTCTAATCAGATACTGGGATAGGAGGAGGTAACTGAAAGATTCTGCTGGGAGGAATGAACTGTGCATTGGGCGATATAAGGGACAAGAAGATGGGTGAGGAAGATAAGCAGGCTGGAATAAAAGACCTGGGGGCTTGTTTACAAAGCCGCGGTAGCGGTTTACGATCGTTATCGGAGCCGGAGCCGCGGTCCCATTGAAATCAATGGGGCCGCAGCTCCAATTACGATCGGAAACTGCTTCCGCAGCTTTGTAAACAAGCCCCCTGGTGTGTGATGGTAAGAATCTTAAAGGGGATACTTTAAACACAGTGCACTTGATTTAGCCTCAGCCCACTGTGGGACCAGCCAGGCTGTCATTCTTCCTGCAACCAGTCCAAGCCCCCTACCATACAGCGAGGTAGCCCATCCACTGGCACAGTCATCACTGCTGCATTAGAGGGTAAGCTTTCTTTGGGGGTCTGTATCTGCTGCGCATTGTAGGTTGTTTTCCTGACGGTTTCTTGGGAAGCAAAGCTGTTGTGCCACATGTGTTTCTAGGTGAGGTGCTCTGTTCTTGGTTATCTTCTTCTTGCCCTTTAGGGATCCATTGTGTTCATGTTTGAATTCCAATACCATGTTTGTTTCACCACCTTCTTTAGGAGGGCATTCCATAGTAACATAGTAATAGCATATGACGGGAGATAAAGACCAGTATGGTCCATCTAGTCTGCCCAGTAAGGTGGCTAGAGTGGTTGTAACCATCGCTCTGTGCAGGTCACTCCCTCTGCCTTTGTTTAGAGTTGTACCCACTGCTCCATGCAGGTCAACCCCCCCCCCCCCATTCATTGAAGTATAAAAGAAATTTAAGTTTGCTTTGATTTCATCCTCTTACTATAAAGGGATCCATTGTGTCTGTCCCATGCCATTTTGAAGTCTGTCACTGTATTTGCCCCCATCACTTCCATCGGGAGGGCATTCCAAGCATCCACCACCCTTTCAGAGAAAAAGTATTTCCAGATATTGCTTTTAAGTTTACCTCCTTGCAGCTTCATTGTATGCCTTCTAGTTTTACAGCTTCCCCTTCTTTGAAAAAGGTTTGTTTGCTCATTAATACCCTTTAAATATTTAAAAGCCTGTATCGCCCCTGTCCCTGCTCACCTTTGGGTATACATATTTAGGTCTTCAAGTCTCTTCTCATATGTCTTCTGGCACAGCCACCAAATCATTTTGGTTGCCTTCCTCTGAACCATTTCAAGTCTTTTTACATTCTTTCTGAGATATTGACAACACAGTACTCCAAGTGAGGCCTCACCAATGACTCGTACAGAGGCATTAATACCCCCTCCTTTCTGCTAGTTATTCCTCTCTGTATACAGCCCAGCATGTTTCTAGCTTTGGCTACCACCTTGTCGCATTGTTTCATCACCTTGAGATCCTTAGACACTATCACTCTGAGGTCCTTCTACTGGTCCATGCACACCAACGTGTGCCCCCTATTGCATACAGTTTCTTTGGATTTCTGCATCCCAAGTGTATGACTCTGCACTTCTTTGCATTAAATCTTAACTGCCAAGCAGTAGATCATTCTTCCACTGTTTGTAGATCTTTCCTCATGTTATCCACTCCCTCAGAAGTGTCCACTCTGTTGCAAATTTTTGTGTCACCTGCAAAAAGGCAGACTTTTCCTTGCTATCCTTCTGCAATATTACTCACAAATACATTGATCTACTGACAATTCATTCAAGGACCAGAACAGTGAGACAAAGGAACCTGAACACACTACTTGTTCCAAACAACTTTTCAAAACTCAATAAAATTACAACAAATAGGGCATTCAGCTTCAATGTTCCTTTACTATGGAACACTCTGCCAGATAGACTCAGAGATATCACAGATCTTTCAGCATTTCAAAAAGATCTTAAAACTCACTTATTTATAGAGTACTTTGGAGACTCATTCCCAATAGATGAAATATTTCCCACTTAAACTCATGTATACTCATATTCATTAATTCACAACTTACTTTTTCCTTTTTCTTACTCTATCTTACAATACCCAATTCTCCACATTATCACATTTACTCTTTACACTAATAATTCTAGTGAACTACAATACATTTTTCCTTGCTCAGATAAGATAAGATTTTTGAAATTTGTAAATATTTAAATCTGTATATATGTTTAAACTATCTATATACCTAATCAGCATTTACTCAGCATTGTAACCCTCAAATTACCATTTTTATTATATACAATTTAATGTTCACTGTAATTTCAATTGTTTGAATAAGTTTCAATGTAATGTTCAAGTTTTGTTCTATGTAAACCGCTTTGCTTTTTCTGAAAGGCGATATATAAAACCGTTCAATAAATAAATAAATAGATCAGTCCCGGTCCCGATCCTAGTCCCAGGACCGATCCCTGAGACACCACAATGCACCTTCCTTTTTTCTGAGAGAGTTCCATTTACCACCACCTTCTATCATCTGTCAGTTAACCAATTTCTGATCCAGTTCACCACCTTGGGACCTATTCCCAGGCTGTTCAGTTTATTGATAAGTCTCCTATGAGGAACAGTAACAAAGGCTTTGCTGAAATCTAGGTATATCATCACATCCATCTCCATGCCCTTGATCTAGTTCTCTGGTCACTCAGTTGAAGAACTCAATCAAATTTGTTTGGCATGATCTTCCATTGGTAAAACCATGTTGCCTTGGATCATACAATCCATTGGTTTCTAGAAAGTCCACTATTTTTTCTTTCAAAAGCGCCTCCATTACTTTTCCTGCCACCGAGGTAAAGCTTACCAGCTTATAGTTTGTTACCTCTTCCCTATTACCACTTTTGTGAAGAGGTACCACATCAGCACTTCTCCAGTCCTGCAGAACCTCTCCCATCTCCAAGGATCTATTAAAAACATCCTTTAAAGGCCCTGCCAGAACCTCTCTGAGCTCTTTCAGTATCCTGGGATGTATCTCATCTGGTCCCATGGCCTTGTACACTTTCAGTTTTGCAAGATGTTCAAAAGAATTATCTTCTGTGAATGATATGGTATCTACTCCATTCCCATTTATATATTTGCGAATCATATCTGGTCATTCTCCAGGATTTTCTTTAGTGAATACAGAACGGAACTATTTGTTTAGCATTTGCGCTTTTTTGATGTGACTTTCCACAAATCTGTCCTTGGCACTTTTGAGTCTTGCAATTCCATCTCAGATCTTCCTCTTCTCCCAAATATACCTGAAAAATCACATCTTTAGCCATCTTCTCTTTCACCTTTGCTTTTGCTATCCTTATTTCTCTCTCGGTATCTTTTAGGTTTCTCCTGTATTTTTTTCCTGTGTTCCTCTTATTGTGAAAACTGTTTTTTGTCTTTATTTATGCAGCTACTTCTTTGGTGAACCATATAGGTTTCCTTTTCCACTTGTTTTTATTTATTTGCCTTACATATATATATGATGCCCCTTTTATTGCCTCTTTCAGTTTAGCCAACTGTAATTCCACTTCCGTTATCCCCTCCCACCCAGCGAACTTCTCCTTCAGGTACTTTTCTATTTTACTGGAGTCAGTGTTTGTGAAGTCTAGGACATCCAGTTTGCTGTGATTGGACTCTGCCTTGACTTTTACCTCAAGCCACACTGTGTGATGATCACTACTGCTCACATGGGCACCCACCTGGACATTCAGCACCATATCTCCATTGGTGAGTACAATATCCAGTGTCAAACTTTCCCTGGTTGGTTCCATCACCATTTGTCTGAGCTATGCTTCTTGGAAGACATCCACCGCTCTTTCGATGAAGAAATATTTCCTGATGTCGCTTCTGAATCTACTTCCATGTAGAATTGTATCATATCCTCTAGTTCTAGAGCTTCCCTGAATTTGAAAAAGGCTTGTTTGTTCTGTAATACCCTTCAAGTATTTAAAAGTCTCATAAGAACATAAGTTATGTCATACTGGGGCATACCAAGGGTCCATCAAGCTGAGTATCCTGTTTCCAATAGTGGCTATTCCAGGTCTCAAGTACCTGTTGGGTTCCCAAAGATATAACAGTCCATGCTGCTTGTCCCAGGGGTAAGCAGTGGATTTTTCCAGTCCTCTTTAATACAGGTTTATGGAGTTTTCCCATGAGGAATTCGTCCAAAAGTGCTTTGAGCCCAGCTACACTAACAGCTTTTATTACATCGTCTGATAACGAAGTCCAGAGTTTGATTATGTTCCGAGTCAAAAAATAATTTTCTCTGATTAGTCTTAAAATGTGCCAGATCTATATTTACCCATTCCACTCCATTCATTATTTTATAGACTTTTATCATAGCTCCCCTCAGCCGTCTCTTTTCCAAGTTGAAGAGCCCTATCCTTTTAAGCCTTTCCTCATAGAGATATCCTTCCATTCCCCTTTACCAGTTTGGTTGCTCTATCTGTATCTTTTCCAATTCTGCTTTATCCTTTTAAGATATGATAAACAGAAATGCATACAATGTTCGAAGTGTGTGTGCACCATGAAGCAAAACAGAAGCATTATAATATTCTTGGTTTTATTTTTCATTCCTTTCCTTATGATTCCTAGCAGAGGGTTTTAATGTACTATCCAAGATGTACCAGATCCTTTTCCTTAGTGGTGATTCCTAATGTGGAACCTTGCATCATGTAAATGTAGTTTGCGTTGTTCTTACCTAAGTGCACAACTTTGCACTTGTCCATATTAAATTTCATCTGCCATTTGAATGCCCAGTCTCCCAATTTTTGAAGGTCCTCTTGCAATTTTTCACAATCCTCTTATGTTTTCTTTAATTTTTTATTTATCCAAAATTTTGATTAGTACATATCAATACGCTACATAACGGGAAAGCAAAGAAAATGGTAGAGGAAATGATATACCTTAAAGCAATAATCTCATGACAGATTACCATAATTCAAGGGGGAGAAAAAAAGAGAAAAAGAAAACAAAAACCCAGGAAAATTTAAATCCTCCTAGACAATAAAGGCAAGCATAGAACAAGCATAAACAGCTGGTACGTGCGCTACTGTGAAGCCCCTATGAAGCTGTAGGGGCTTCACTCAACTGACTGGGATCAAAGAAAACATAAACTTTACCCCTAATAGATACCACACATTTGCAAGGAAACTAAATTATTCAAAGTTATTAAAACGCAAGAGGATTGTGAAAAATTGCAAGAGGATCATGATAAATTGGAAGACTGGATGTCCAAATGGCAGATGAAATTTGATGTAGACAAATGCAAAGTTATGCACCTAGGAAAGAGCAACCCAAACTACGGTTACATGATGCAAGGTTCCACATTAGGAACCACCGCCCAGGAAAAAGGTTTAGGTGTCATCGTTGACAATACGTTGAAACCCTCTGCCCAGTGTGCGGCCAAGAGAGCAAATAGAATGCTAGGAATCATAAAGAAAGGAATGGAGAATAAACCAAGGATATTATAATGCCTCTGTATCGTTCCATGATGCTACCGCACCTTGAATATTGTGTGCAATTCTGGTAACCATATATTATAAAGGATATAGCAGAATTAGAAAAGATACAAAGGAGAGCGATCAAAATGGTAAAGGAGATCGAAGGCTACCCCTATGAGGAAAGGCTTAAAAGGATAGGGCTCTTAAACCTGGAAAAGAGATGGCTAAGGGGAGATATGATAGAAGTCTATAAATTAGGGGGGGCGGAGCCTGATGTCCAGTGGGTTAGACGCTTTGCGCTGAAGCTCCCGAGGGGCCTACTCAGAATCCTGACTTAATACCTACATTAACTTACTATTTTGCTCCGAACTTACCGGGGTGTCTCGGGGGGGATGGCGGCCCATAAACCAGCGCGCTTAGACTTCGGATCTCCCTCTTCTTCACACGGAAAACGTTCCAAGACAGAGCTGCCTTCCCCACAAAAGATGGTGCCATTTCGGGATAACCCCGAAATGCAACAGGAGATCTTGGAAGAAATACGTGGTGTGAAGGAACTGGTGCAGTCCAACGGAGAAGCGCTCCGAGCCATGAGAGAAGATTTTGGTGTGCTTCAGGATCGACTTGAAGGTCTTTCATTACGGCAGGACAATATGGCGGGGGTCCTCGACTCGCACGCGGTGCGCTTGGTGAAACTGGATGAGGCTGAGCGTCAGATACAGAATCTACAAAAAGAGTTAGAGGATGGCAATAATCGAGCCCGTCGCAACAATGTAAGGCTCATTGGTGTACCGGAGGGCGCGGAAGCAGGAGATATGAGAGAATTCCTGGTCAAAACTCTTCCCTCCTTGCTGAAGATTACTTTTCACAGAGATCTGGAAATTGACCGAGCACATCGTGTTCCTGCCAGCATGGCGCTCAATCGGACGACCCCCCGGCCCATCATTTTTCGTCTACTGAGATATCAGCAAGTTGAGCAAATTCTAAATGCTGCCCGGGCGAATCGTCATTTGGAGTTTGAAAATCATAAAGTCTCCTTCTTCCCTGACTTGGCTAAGCCCACAGTTGACCGTCGGAAGAGACTCCTTGCTTTTCGACCTAGACTTCAACAGTTACAGGCTCGCTTCGGCATCTTATATCCAGCGAAGCTCAGAGTGACTCTCCATAACCAAACTCGTACCTTCGAAGATCCTGATCTGCTAGCAACATTTCTAGCTTCCAAAGAAGCAGACCAGATGCGCTAATCCAACAGCTTGGATGGAATCCGCTGGAACTGTCCGCCATTTTGAACGGCCCGATGCGGTGATCGCTGCCTGAAACGGAGACTGCCTGGACTTTTCTTTCTCTTTATATATACCTTATTGGTCTCCTTTCTTTCCACGATGAGATCCTTGGTTAGTTTCGGAGCCCGTATAGCTCTGTAGGATTTATGTTTCAATTCAGGCCTTCTCTGGGGTTTCTCCCCGCAGACATCAGGCCGCCAGTAATTTCTGGGGTTTTGCTTCTTCTCTAAGGCACTTCGGTGCTTATTTTGTTATATGGGGCGCTTCATGGTTTTCCTTAGTTTAATTTCTATCATGTTGTTTCTGCAGTCATTTACTGGTACTATGAGCGGCATTGTGTACCTCTGGGCGCTATTATGTTTCTTTTTCAGATTGTTTAACTATTTTGCATGGCTTTATGTAAGTTATCATTACTGACTGTAAAAGGCATCAATAGTCTATTCCAAAGAAGGACAATCCTTAGCTCTCTTAATCATGATTATTCTGAGTTAGTGTTTCTTCAGGAGGCCCATTTACTGGGCATAGCTATTTCCTATCTCCTTCATTACGAAATACTGGAACTTGGCTCCCATCTGAGCCTCAATGATTGGTGGAATTATGTCCATTTTTACTGTAATTATGAGCAACTATCTTGTATGTCAATCTCTTCCACTCAAGCCTTTCACTACTTGTTTAAAAGGAAGGTGTTCCATGATTATGTTCTAACTGCTAAATGCTCTCATTTGACTGTTTAATTTTGTATACATTTCTGCCACAGGATCAGCCTGTATCATCAATACCATTTCTGCTTGTTTGCTGTACAATAACTGTTGTGTGTAAGCGCTTATGTGATGACTCTTATTAGCTTAGAGAAGAAGCATAGGGGTGGGGGGTAATTGGGGTTGTTTTCCTTATTGTATGTGTGTATTTGTATCTTTTGGTGTGTTGTTACTTTTGTTTGTTGTAAAATGAAAATAAACGTTTTAAAAAAAAAAGAAGTCTATAAATTAATAAATGAAGTAGAACAGATAAGCATAGATCGGTTGTTTACTCCATCAAAAAGTAGAAAGACTAGAGGACATGCAATGAAGCTACAATGTAAACCAATTAAGAGTAATAAGAATAAATATTTTTTAACTCAAGGCGGAATTAAACGCTGGAATGCATTACTGGATGATGTAGTAAAAGCAGTTAGTGTAGCTGGGCTTAAAAAAGGTTTGGAGGAAAGGTCCATAAACCATTATTAATGAGGACCCGGGAAATGCACTGCTTTCCCCGAGACAAGCATTGTGGAATCTAGGTACCTTTTTGGGAATCTGCCAGGTACTTGTGACCTGGATTGGCCACTGTTGGAAACAGGATACTGGGCTTGATGGACTTTGGTCTGACCCAGAAGGCATTTCTTATGTTCTTAACTGGATATTAAACACCTAAATTTACAATTTATAAACAACTAGGAATAGAAGCCCTAGCTATCCTGTGAGCATTGAGGCTCTCAGGATGCATAGTAACATGGATAAGATGTAACGTTGCCAAATGCTTTGCTGACAAATCTGGAACACTTTTCTGAAATGTGCTGGTGGAGGGGAGGGGGGTTGGAGAAGTGACACCTTAATTCTAGGTTTGAGCAACCAGGTGTGGTGCAGTGAAGAGGAGTCATTATTCCCATCCATTTCCATCCCCCCCCCCCCCACCCAATCTATCCCATGGCAGCAACAATATCACTTCCAAGCAGACTAATCGACAGAAGTAGAAACAGTAAAGCATTTCCCCCATGCTGTGCAAAATGCAGTAGAAAGATAATGGATGTAAATTCTAAAAACTGATACTGGCAGCCTCCTGTCCTCAATTCCAGCAAACAGATGGGAGTCGAGGACACAGCCCTAAAACTGAGGACAATCCCTGAAAATCGTGGACATCTAGTAACCTTAATAAGATGAAATATTAGAAAAGCCCATAGAAATACAGGCCACACTGCAGTTGGAATATTCTGGCAGGCTGTGCGGGTGACCCAGAACTCCTGGTTGCTAGAGTGACGGAATTAGCCGACAGCTGAGCTGGGTCGGGCCTGGCAGGCTGCAACCAATACCTAGAGGTTCCAGTAGAAACAGGTGACACAGTGAGGGTTGGTCTAGCAGGCTATACTAAGGACCCAGGATACCAGACACAGCAATGACCATCCTAGTACTGGCTGATCTTTGATTAATATAAAGCCTTGTGAACAGACAGACATGGGAAGAGGAAATACTTGGTGTGAAGTAAAAGGCCTTTTTACAAAAATGTGTTAGGTTAGGGCTCTTCAACTTGGAAAAAAAGACAACTAAGGAGAAATATGATAGAGGTCTATAAAATAATCAATGCAGTGGAACGGGTAAATTTAGATCGGCTATTCCTTCGAAAAGTAGAACTAGGCGGCACACAATGAAGTTACAATGTAGCACATTTAAGATTAATCAGAGAAAATACTTTTTCACTCAACGCATAATTTCTAGTCCCACAGGTGCTCCTTGTGGTCTTGGGCAAGCCACTTAACCCTTCATAGCCCATGTTCTCTGTAAAATAGTTATCTCCAAGTTATAATGCCCTGTTCAATGTAATTTCAGTTTGTTCAATGTAAACCGCACTGATGCAGAATAGCGCGGTATATAAGAGAATGTAAATAAATAAAAATAAATAAATAAATAATCAAACTCTGGAATTCCAGAGAATACAGTAAAAGCTGTTAGTGTAGCTGGGTTTAAAAAAGGTTTGGACAACTTTCTGGAGGAAAGGTCCATAAACCATTATTAAAGAAGACCCGGGGAATCCACTGCTTGCCCCAATACAAGCATTGTGGAACCTGTATGTCTTTTTGGGAACGTGCTAGGTACTTGTGGCCTGGAATTCTTATGTTCTTATGTTCTTAACGCAAACCCCACTCTGAGGGCCTTAGCCCTCAGCTTCAAAGCCAAAAAGGCTCATCTATGGGCTTGCAAGAAAAATCAGGAAATATAAGCACATTAGAACCCAGAAAGCTGACATGCATATTACAGAAATACAGTTTCAAAATATAGTCTCTGTCAGACACGAACGCAAAAGCGGCCAACAAAGTAGTACATTTTGTGACCACTTACAGAGAAGATTCTAAGAAGTTAGTCAAATTCAACTGTCTTTCCTCTTGATCTTCCAAACGAGAAGGTCCTCTTGCAATTTTTCACTCGCCAAGGCAACAAGATATAATAAGCCTTAGCCAAAGGTGGAAGGTTATCTGGAGAAAACTACAACCTCTCCTTCAAATACTTCCTAACCATGCCCAATGGAGCAATCAAAGGACACTTAGGAAAGTTTAAAAAATGCAGGTTATTCTTTCTGGATTGATTTTCTAAAATATCAATCCTGTAATTCAATATGTCCTCCTCTTTAATCTGGGCCAGCAGAAGTTTTTTATGTCCACCATTCACTTCTGCATATTCAACATTCTCACTTCAACTTGGAAATTCCTTCCGGAGGTATTGTGGGGATCAAATATTGAGCCTGAACAGGAAACTCATACAACACTAACTGAACATCACTCTTCAAGGACTGAACCAAATCTGTGATTGAAGAATCCAGGCCTTTCAGGGCATCCCACAGGGTCTCCAACGACAGGAGCAGGCTTTTCCAACACATCTGCGATACCTCCGGAAGGAATTTCCACTCGCTCCAGACCAAGTTGTACTGGCGAGGAAATCAATGGGGGCTGTCCCGAAAGCCTGCGGCTCACAGCTAGCTCTCCAGCAGATTGCCTGGTAGCGGTTGCACTCCCGAAGATTCTACTTCCTGGTCATGGGGGAACTTCTCTTTCCTTGGGGCTTAGGGATGCCCCTTCAGCGCTTCGGTCAGCCTCACACAACGAAGAACCAGCCAAAGCTTCTGCCGGGACATTCTACCAACTTCATCTGACCCTTTGAGAGGCTGCCGCTGGTGTCAGGATCTCGTCTGAGCTTCCCCTTCCTCTTCCCTGGCATATCTCCAATTGGTAAGAGAACAGGGCACAGAGTCAGGGATAACTGCCAAGAGCTCACTCTACTGCCTCTGATTAGGATGCCATCTTGCCACTCTCCCCATTTCTGTAAACTGGCCACCTTCTTGTGTTTTAACAACTTTGAATAAATTTGGATCATCTGCAAAGTTGATCTCTTCATTCGTTATTCCCATTTCCAGGTCCTTTATAAATATGTGAAAAAGCAGTGGGCCCAACACAGATCCCTGGAGTACTCCACTATTCAACTTTCTCCATTGAGAAAATTGGCCATTTAGCTGTACTCTCTGTTTTCTATCTTTTAATCAATTTCTAATCCACAATAGTACACTGTCCCTTATCCCATGCCTTTTAAATTCCCCAAGAGTCTCTCATGAGGGACCTTGTCAAAGGCTTTCTGAAAATTCAGATACACTACAGTATATCAACTGACTCACCTTTATATATCAGTTTATTAACACCTTCAAAAAATATAACAGATTAGCGAGACAAGACTTTCCTTGGCTAAATCCATGTTGGCTTCCTGCTATTAAGCCATGACTATCCACATGTTAAAAACATAAGAAATATCAAACTGGGTCAGACCAAGGGCCATCAAGCCCATTATCCTGTTTCCAACAGTGACCAATCCAGGTCACAATTACCTGGCAGGTTGCCAAAGAGGTATGCAGGTTCCATAATGCTTGTCCTGGGGTAAGCAGTGCATTTCCCAGGTCCTCTTTAATAATGGTTTATGGACCTTTCCTCCAGGAACTTGTCAAAAACCTTTTCAAACCCAGCTACACTAACATCTTTTACTACATCCTTCGGTAATGAATTCCAGAGTTTGATTACACGTTGAGTGAAAAAATATTTTCTCTTATTAGTCTTAAGTGGGTTACATTGTAGCTTCATTGCGTGTCCCCTGGTCTTTCTACTTTTTTATGGCATAAACAACTGATCTACATTTACCCGTTCCACTCCGCTCATTAATTTCATATCATATCTTCCTTAACTTTTTAAGCCTTCCTCGTGGGGGTATCCTCTCATCCCCTTTTCCATTTTGGTGGCTTTTTTCTGCACCTTTTCTAATTCTGCTATATCCTTTTAAGATATGGTGACCAGAATTGCGCACAATATTTGAGGTTCGGTCGCACCATGGAACAATCCAGAGGTATTATAATATCCTTGGCTTTATTCTCCATTCCTTTCCTTATGTTGCCTAGCATTCTATTTTCTTTCTTGGCTGCCGCTGCACACTTGGTGGAGGGTTTCAACATATTATCCACAAAGATGCCTAAATCTTTTTCCTGGGTAGTGGTTCCTAATGTGGAATCTTGTATCATGTAACCATAATTTGGGTTGTTCTTTCCTAGGTACATAGCTTTGCACTTGTAGACATTAAATTTCATCTGCCATTTGGATGTCCAGTCTTCCAGTTTTTCAAGGTCCTCTTGCAATTTTTCACAATCCTCTTGTGTTTTAACAACTTTAAATAATTTTGTCATCTGCAAATTTGATCACATCACTCATTATTCCTAGTTCCAGGTCATTTATGAAGATGTTAAAAAGCAGCGGGCCCAGCACAGATCCCTGCGGTACTCCACTATTCACCTTTCTCCATTGGGAAAATTGGCCATTTAACCCTACTCTCTGCTTTCAATCTTTTAACCAGTTCCTGATTCACAATAGTACACTGCCTCTTATCCCGTGGCTTTTTAATTTCGCCAAGAGTGTCTCATGAGGGACCTTGTGAAAGGATTTCTGAAAATCCAGATATACTATATCAACTGACTCTCCTTTGTCTACCTGTTTATTCACATCTTGTAAAAAATATAACAGTTTAGTAAGACAAGACTTTTCTTGACTAAATCCATATTGGCTTTCTCTCATTAAACCATGACAATCTACATGTTCAGTAATTTTAATCTTTATAATGGTTTGTACCATTTTACCCAGTACTGACGTCAGGCTCATCAGTCTGTAGTAGATCACCCCTGGAAACCTTTTTAAAAATTGACGTTACATTGGCCATTCTCCAATCTTCAGGTACTACAAATGATTTTAATGATAGTTTACAGATTACTAATAGCAGGTCTGCAAATTCATATTTCAGTTCTTTCAACACTCTTGAATTTATACCATCCGGTCCTGGTGAAGGTGACTTGCTCCTTTTCAGTTCATTAAATAGTTGTAGTACATCTTCATGGTTTATCATTATTTCTTTCAATTCTTCTGATACATCACCTTTAAATACCATTTCAGGCATGGGTAACTTCCCTACATCTTCTTCAGTAAAGAACAAAGCAAAGAATTCATTCAGTGTCTCTGCTATGGCCTTGTCTTCCCTTAGCGACCTTTTTTCCCCCCTCCATGTTTAGTAATTTTGTTCTTTATAATGATTTCTATCATTTTCCCTGGTATAGATGTCAAGCTCACCAGTCTGTAGTTTCCTGAATCACTCCTGGAACCCTTTTTAAAAATTGGCATTACATTGGCCACGCTCCAATCCTTAGGTATTACAGATGATTTTAAGGATATTTCACAGATTACTAAAAGTTGGTCTGCAATCTCATATTTCAGTTCTTTCAGCATGCTGGGATGCATGCCATTTGATCCAGGTGATTTGTTGCTCTTTAGTTTTTCAAATAGCTGTATCATATCTTCTTGATTTCTTGTGATTTGTTCCAATTCCAAAGATACATCACCTTTGAATATCATTTCTGGCATGGGTAAGTTTCCCATGTCTTCTTCAGTAAAGAATGAAGCAAAGAATTCATTCAGTCTCCGCTATGGCCTTGTCCTCTCTTAGTGCTCCCTTTACCCCTCTATGATCTAATGGTTCAACTGGTTCTCTCACAGGTGTTTTGCTACAAACGTACTTGAAAATTTTTTTATTATGCATGTTGGCTTTCACGGCAAGCTTCTTTTCAAATTCTCTCTTTGCCTGCCTTATCATGCCTTGCATTTAACTTGCCAGTAGATATGTTATTTCCTGTTTTCATCATTTGGCTTTTTTTTCCATTTTCTGAAGGATTTTCTCTTAGCTTTAACAACCTCTTTGACCTCACCTTTAAACCATACTGGTTGTCATTCAGCTTTCCTTCTAACTTTCTTAAAGCCTGGAGTAAACCTGGTCTGGGCTTCCAAGGTAGTATTTTTAAATAATTTCCAGGTCTGATGTAAAATTTTAACCTTTGTAGATGCTCCTTTTAGTTTTTTCTTAACCATGTTCCTCATTTTATCATAGTCTCCTTTTTGAAAGTTAGGTTCTAGTGCGGTTGATATCCTTGATATCCTCCCTCCATTTATGAAATCAGATGCGATGATGTTATGATCGCTATTGCCAAGCAGCCCCAAAACTTTATCTCCCTTGCATGGCCTGATATAACATTGAGCCAGTCAATACTGGGGTAATTGAAATCTCCCATTATTACTGTGTTGTAAACTTTGCAAGCTTCCCTAATTTCTTTTAGCATTTCATCATCTGTCTGTTCATTCTGGCCAGGCAGGCAGTAGTACTGTACACTGCCATTGCCATTCCCTTCCCCCTTTTACATGGAATTTCTATCCATAAAGATTCTACAGTATATTTTATTTCCTGCAAAAGCTTTATCCTGTTTGACTCAATCCCTTCCTTAACATACAGCACCAACCCCTCCACCTATGTGATCTACCCGAACATTAAAATATAGTTTGTAGTCTTGTATCACAGTGTGTCATTGGTTATCCTCCTTCCATCAGGTCTCTGAGATGCCAATTAAATCTGACTTTTCATTTAGTGCTATAGATTCTAACGCTCCCATCTTATTTTTTAGACTTCTAGAATTTGCATACAGGCATTTTAAAGTTTGTTTTTTGTTCCTATTAAGAGTCTGGCTATCGGATGACAGGGATAATTTGGAATCTTTCAACTTGATCTGGTTCTTACTTAAAGGCACCTGGACTACTTTTACCTTTATTGGAACTTCTCTATCAGGATGTCCTAACTTCCCTGTTTTGCTACTATCCATCAAAGCTACATTATTCCAAACCATGCACTCTTGGGAAACTGTCAGCTTTCCCCCATTTTCTTGTTTAAAAGCTGCTCTGTCTTATTTTTAAAGGTTAATGCCAGCAGCCTGGTTCCACCCTGGTTAAGATGAAGCCTGTCCTTTCGGAAAAGCTCCCCCTTCTCCAAAATGTCACCCAGTTCCTAACAAATCCACAACCCTATTCCTTGCACCATTATCTTATCCATGCATTGAGACTCTGGAATTCTGCCTGTGTCTTGGGTCCTGCACGTTGAAAGGGAAGCATTTCTGAGAATGCTATCCTGGAGGCTCTGGATTTCAACTTTCTACCTAAAAGCCTAAATTTAGCTTCCAGAACCTCCCTCCCACACTTTCCAAGACAGCAGGCTCCTATCCAGCACTATCTAAAATCTTATCTAAGTGGTGCATGAGGTTCACTGCCTTCGCACCAGGCATGCATGTTACCAGGTGATCCTCATGTTCACCAGTCACCTAGCTATCTACATACCTAATGATCAAATTGCCATTTATAATGGCTGCCCTAACCCTTCCCTCATGGGCACATGGCCCTGGAGACACATCTTCGGTGTGAGAGGGTATTACATCACTTGGAGGACAGATCCTATCTATAGGATTGCTTCCTGCCACACCAAGGTGATGGTGCCCTTCCACGTGACTTCTCTCCTCCAAGGAAGTAGAAAGGCTACCAGACAGGAGGTGGGATGCCTCTAATACATCCCTGTAGGTCTCGCCTATATACCTCTCTGCCTCAGCTGCTTCAAGTCTGCTACTCTAGCCTCCAGAGATCGGACTCATTCCCTGAGAGCAAAGAGGTCTTTGCACCTAGTGCACACATAAGACCTCTCACCAACTGGGAGAAAATCATACATGGAACACTCAGTGCAAAAGACTGGATAGTCCCCATCTCTCTGCTGGACTGCTGTCTACATCATAAGATTTAAAGATTTCTTTTATCTATTTAAAGTTGTTCAGTTGTTTAATGTTTCTAGGGGAATAGGGATACTTTTACCAAGGGATTTTTAGTTTTCACCTCAAGCTGAACTGCAAGGACTTAATTAATCTACTCCTAAGGCCTAATAACTTGTTAGCAAGATAATCAGTTAAACCTGAAAGTGAGCTGGACACTCCCTTCCCCTTAACTGGTTTAGGAGGCTACAAATCAAGGATTATGCCAGGGGTGGGGGGTGGGACTGAAAGAAACACTAACTGAAAGATGGCTCATAGTAAGCCCTGACTGCCTTTCATTTAAATGACAGCTGGCTTGTTTTAGTATGCTGTAACTGTCCTAACAAAACACTGAATTTTAAAATATACAGAGTCTATCAGCTTTAACCCAACAAATTCCCTTTGCCCCAAGATTTAGAGAATTTACCAGCAGGTAAATACTTGCAGGTACAGATTTCTTCCCAGCAGCAGCAACAGTCCCTCTTAGTAATCCTTCAAGGGCATAAATATTAGGGTCTCCCACCTCTTCTCAAATGTCACCTGACCATTTTTAGTGCCTTCCTCTGTACCGACTTCACTCTCATTATGTCCTTAGCAAGATACAGTGTCTCCCTTTTTGCAGCATGTGAAAGTAGCGCGAGAACGAGCAGTATCAGAATGAACCTGCCTTTGTGAAGCAATTAGGATGGTGGTCTGGACAGTCATTGCCCCCTGAAGAAAGTGTTTGCTGAAACATCGATGTTGGGACCTGACTAGAGGACGTGTGGCAACAAGAGGCAATTTTTGCTGTTCATTTCACTGTGGCAGCAATGAGTTTAGATAAGTACTGCTGTTTCCTCAATACTACCGTCTGTCTGCAGAATGTTTGTTTATACCGCTTTATCATTTTAGTCAAAGCTGTTTAAGCCTTGGAGATTTTTTGCAATCTCTTTGAGGAACTGTATACATGAATATTTTCTGTCAGCCAATGACAGCTTTTTTGAGAGTATGCTTTGAAGTATAATACAACTCTTTTAAGAGTTAATTTTTGAAGCACAATAATGAAGAAAAAGGAGAGGGAGAGTAGCCTAGTGGTTAGTCCACTGGCTTGGGAACCAAACGACCAGGGTTTGCTTCCCACTGGCATTCCTTGTGTCCTCAGACAAGTCACTTAACTCTCCATTGCCTCAGAAGAAAGGCTGGCAATCTACTTCCAGTCACACTGCCAAGAAAGAAAGCCCAGGAGCTGCTAAGCTGCCAGGGCTGACCCAATGCATAGATGATTTCCTAGGTGAACCTTCAGCTGTACCACCCCCTCCTCCTCCTCCCCACACACACCATAGCCCAGCATTTCCTTTTCCCTTGCCTACCCCTCATAGACAGTATCTCTCCTTCCCTTCCCTACCCCCTATCCAACATTTCACCTCCCCCTCCCTCCCTACCCACTCACCCTCTCCAGCATCTCTCCTTCCCCTTCCAACCTCTTAAGGTGTCCAGCATATTGTCTCTCCCTTCCTGCCCTCCCAGTCAATCATCTCATCTCCCTTTCTCTTCCTCTCCTCTCCCTGATATCCAGCACCTCCTCTTCTCTGCCCTCCCCCCTCCTTGTCCAGCATGTCCACCACTTTTTCTTCCTTCTCTCAGCCCTGTTGCTGCTGTCACCCAGGGGAAGATTGTGGCCAAAATTCAGCTCAGGCAAGATGGTCCTGTCCCTTGCCTCCGTCTCTTTCCTTTCCCCTTCTCACTTCCTCTCTTGCTCCATGCTCTGACCTCGTCCATGCATGAACATTGTGTTTAATTTGTGTAAACGAATTGCAGCAGCAGTACATCTTCCACCAGTCTGCCCTCTTAAAGGCATTGATTGGCAGCTATTCCTATAGTGCTGGTCTGCAAACCCCTGCACCATTATGAGGACAGACTCAGCAGCCCACCGGAGGATTAGCAATCCTCAATAGAGCAATCCACCTCTGTTGTCCCTCCCTATCTCTGTGGGGCCAGAAGAAGTATGAAGAAGTCAGCGTGGGATGGAACTTCCCAGAACATGACGTTTGCATTGCAAAGGGTAGGACACAGCAGCACTTAGCACAGACTTGCGCTGGAAGGACCCACACTGATTTACTTCATGCTTCTCCTGGCCCAGACAGCACAGCAACTAGAGACTACAGTAGATCTAGGGCAGGGGTGTCCAATCCTGGCAGGTTTTTGGGATAGCCCTAATGAATATGCATGAGACAACATTTTGGTGGTGGTGAGAAGCGAGGAGGAATGTGACAAATGCTATCTACCCTTTTTGATATCTAGGACATCTGCACCTTGCCCACTCACAATCTTAAATGACAGAGGTGTAAGGCAGGGGTCTCCAAATCCAGCCCTGGAGGGCTGCAAACCAGTCAGGTCGGCAGGATATCTCTAATGCATATATATCTCATGCATATTCATTAGGGCTATCCCAAAAACCTGCCAGGATTGCGGCCCTCCAGGACAGGGTTGGACGCCCCTGATCTAGGGGAATGATAAAGATACCCTTGGGTGGTGAGCAGGAGAATAAGGGAATCTGAATCCAAAAGCAGTCTTGAAGAGGTGGATTTTAGACTAGATTTGAATAGGGTCAGAAATGGAGCCTGATGTACTGATTTGGGGAGTTTATTTCAGCCATATGGAGCAGCAAGGTGGAATGAACAAAGTTTGGAGTTGGCAGTGGCAAAGAAGGGCACAGATACAAGGGATATGCCAGAATAGCGGAGTTCCCAAAGAGAAGTATAGGGAAAGATGAGAGAGCAAAGTTTGAAGTGAATGTGGAAGCAGATAGGGAGCCAGTGAAGTGACTGTGTAGTGGTTGGGCCAGCTAAGTGCAGGGCTGGCCAATGGTAGCACCTTGGAAGTGGTCTTATGCAAATCACGACTGTTTGGGAAATCACACAAATATACTGGGCGTTATTCTGAGGCACGGTTGTGCGGGGATGTTAGACGGGGGCAGGGAAGGGGCGACACGGGGGCAGAGAGTGGGCAGGCAGTGCGTGGTCGCTGGCCCTGGACATACAGGGCCGATTCTAATGCCGGTCCTGTATGTCCAGGGCCGGCGAAATGTCCCCTGGGTGGAATAACTTCCCTGGACATTTCTTTTGTTCAGCTCTGGGGCGCAGATGGGGCTGGGGGGGTGGGAAAGAGTTACGTGGCAGCCGGCATCGTGGCTTTGTAAATGGAGCTGCGGTGCCGCGGTTCCATTTAAAAGCCCTGACTGAGTTAGTCGAGCAGGCATGTACATGCAGGTTGGGACCAAATCGCAGTCCTGGTCTGCACGTACATGTCTATTCACGATTCTGATCCCGCGGGGCTAAAGGAGATGTACGTGCGGGACAGAATCGGGCCCACTGTATTTATGTATTTACTGGTATCTGATGTATTCCACTTTAGCTTCTTTAGTTTTATTTGATGTATTTTGTTCTACTTTAATTTTTTTTTTTTTTTCTTTATTTTTTTCTGGGCTCACACCTTTAGCTTTCCTCTACGGCAGTCCTGACCAAGGTGATCAATCTCAAACGGAAACTGAAAGATTTGAAAGCCACAGTCTCATGTAGCCATTCCTACGGACACTCCAGCCACAAGTACACGTGCTGATGGTCACTTAGCAAAAGAAAGAAAGAAGCACTTTGGGTATTTCTCCCTACCTTTCATATACACTCCTGCAGTCCCTGGTGGCCAATGTCTTCTCTGCATTTGCCAGTGAAAGGGAAGGTCAGGGGGACGGGGTGCGTGAGGAGGAGGGGCAGGGGCAGCCTTAAATCCTGCATGTCCAGCAGCACTGGTTCCCCCCCTGGTGCCCTCTTCACTCATTAGTTGATGGCTCATGTCTACATCCACATTGCTGCATCTGATAACAAAAGGGCCTGATGTTCAAAGGGATTAACATGGTTAGCAGAGCTCCGTACCTTGTTAATTGTAGTGAATGGGATATTCAGCGGCAGTAACACTGTTAGTATCACTGAATAGCCATGGCTGACGGAGCTACATGCCCGATGCTAACCGGTCAGCATGGGGGCATATCGGGGGTGTTCCGGGGCAGAGTGGACGTGCCCTGCTCACTGACTGGGCAGTGGCGATGCTGAGCTGCTACCCAGTTAGCGATATGCGGCAAAAGCCAGGCACAGGAAACCCGCATATCATGAACCCAGCAGCAACTCCATAGGCCACTGCCCGGTTAGTGAGGAGCAAATGCGGTGACCCCGGATATTCAATGCCAGGACCGAATACGACCCCGGCATTGAGCAGTGTTGGCCGCTGGTGCTGCATATCGGGCCCTTAGGTTTAGTGGCTCTTTCACTTGTTGCTGTTTACTTCGTATTTCTTAATTTTATTTCCTTATTTTTTCTTTTTCTGATTTTTGGCCCCCCTCGCTTATTGTGTTGCATTTAAGACTTTGGCGCCCATAGGCAGGACTGGAGAGCAGAGGCGAAGGAGTTTAAAATGTCACTGTGGCGCCCCTCCGAAGTCCCTCCGAATGGGAGGAGGTCCGTCTTTAGTCTGGGTGTTTGGAGCCTGAAACATTTTGTGCCCTAGGTTGTAGCCTATGTCTGAATCCGGCAGATGTGCAGCAGATCGAGCATATTGTGCAGATTCAGCCTGCTCCAGGTCCAGCTTTCCAAGTCAGGCTATCAGACAACAGGATCATGGCTCCAGATCCTGTTTCTGACCTTCCACCGCTCCAGTGCACTCCGATACGGGATCTGAGCAATCCCCTCTGAGGCTATTGGAACACATCGCTCTCGAAATCCATGCTCTCGGCTCAGTTTTTGGGATTACCATGGATATTTAGCACAGTGCCGATTTGTATATCAATAACTTAATGCATACCATAGTAAACTGAAAAAACATAATCCATGCTAATTTTTGGTGTGGATTTTTTCCACAGTTTTGTTACACTGGCTTCTTGGAGCTGTGCGTCATCAAAATAAAATGGAACTGCTGCTCTGTAGGCTGCATCTACTGCAAACCTCCACAGAAAGTGAGTATTAAGCGAAGTCCGTGAGCAGCAGTTAGGGGTCAATGGGAGCCACCACAGGCTCCTGGACTTTACAATGAGAATCATTGCCGTAGAAATCTTGGGTACTTTTTTTTAACCAAAATTAAAAAATCTGTGAATATACTGCTACAATATCTTAATAAACAGCAAGTCATGAGAAATTTCACGGAGTAGGAAAGTTATTGAACTGTGCATGTGAAATTCCAAGTGCAGCCGCCTCCACTCCCCCCTCCAGGGGCTGGCGCATGATCGCCGCAGGCTCCAGCCCAAGGCTGACTCAGCCTCTTTGATAATAATAATATTGTTCCTCCTGCCTGACTCCCCTGCAAATTCTCCTGGATCCGAAACTGGATGCATGGCCCTCCAAAGAAATAAACTGTAACAGAACTCTACTTGAATGAGTTTTTTCTCTTATGAAAACAAGACAAAGTGAAACAAATGAAGGAAATTCCCTCCTACGTGGAGAGTCTCAAGGCTTGCCACATGTGGAGCTAGGGTTGCCAACTGGCTCCAGATGCGCCCGACAGACTTGATCCAGTCCTGGGTTTACCCCATTGCATGCAGTGACTTGTAGTTTTTCATTTCTTATGGAGTGCAATGGAGAAATCAGAACTACATATCCCTGCATGCAATGGGGTAAACCCAGGCATGGATTGACACTGTCGGGCGCATCTGGAGCCAGTTGGCAACCCTATGTGGAGCAAATATTACCCAGCTTTTCGTGTGGTACAGTTAAAGCATTTGCCTTTATTAAAACCGGAAAGATGTTACCCATCACGTCGAAGCTTAAGAAAAATTCTTGACTGTGCTATTTGTTATTATTGCATCTAACACCTGTGATTGCACTCTCCTCTCCTCTTGCATCTAGGCCTGGATCTAAAAGCTGTTTGTCAGGCTCCAAGCAGTGTTTGAGCTCAAAGTACTGACTAGGATGTTTTCCCAAGCCACAGCTTCGCCAGCTGCAGGAAATATCTCGCACGTGTCCCAGCACACAGCAGTCCCACAAGAAGCAGCAGCCCCCTTCCCTGCGTGTGACCGTGGTCATGGAGAGTACATAGTGCACGGGAGTGGGGCAGGACGCAAACAGCATGTAGTGCGCTGAAGCAGGGGAAAGTGCAAAGAGTGGATGCGCATTTCTGTTTCACTAACCTCCCTTCCTGTCTCTGCAAGGAATTCAGGGCAAACAGTGCTATGCGGAGGATGCACCATTCTGACTGGAGGCCCTGGTGGAACCTTTGCAGCAGTTTGGCTCTGTGCAAAGAGAGAGTAGCTGGCAATTCTTAGCAAATTTTACCGAATAAAATACTTAGATGCTTTCTGTTGTGTGTTATCAGCCGCAGTGCCGAGGTCAGAATGGGCAGAAAGCTGGGTACACAAGTTGCTGTCAGCCCTCTGGTGTCTAGCCTGCAGTAGTGCTACAGTGTGTGTAGTGGTCAGGTTTCTTTTCCAGCCGTGAAAGCCTCAAACTAGATCTGGGGGATCGGGCCAGATCTGAATTCACCCCTTGTTTGCTACACGATAAAGTTGTGGGCTCTGCATACTAGCACTGCCAGAGGTGTTCTCTTCCTCAAATGCATTGATTATATTTCTCCTCCCTCCATAACAGAGAGCAGATGTTTCAATCCCGCCAAGTGTAAATTGTGCCAAGCCCCATTTAAATCTCCATTGCTAAATAGGTAAAAGCTAGATCCTCTAGCGTAACCTAGATCCAGAGGACCCGGCTTGTATCTATTTCCTGCCACGCCAAGCGGTAGCAGAGAAGCAGAAACTGAGTGAGGGGGCTCATGGTGGCCGAGGAGGAAGAGGAAACCCAAAAAGAGAATGCAAGGAGGCAGGGTCAGTCCATTTAGTGGGCATTCACCTAGGGCAGCAGACCCTCACTGGCGCAGCCTGCATTGAAAATAAAAGTAGCATGGCGACGGGCCTTTGAGCGCCTGCGCGTGCAGTCATGACCTGCCACTCTGATAGGGAGTTTGCACTACAGGAGCAGGACTGACAGGCCATGAACATGCGTGAGGCGCTTGAAGGCCCACCGCTGCGCTGCTTTTACTTCCGGTGCAGGTTTGGCTGGGACTGAGCACGGAGGTAGGCTGGCAAGGGGAATTGAAAGAGAGATGTTGGATACCTCGGGAGGGGGAAGGGAGATGCTGGAAAGAGGGGGTGAAGGGCCTTGAGCCACTCTGAATGGGGGGGGGGGGGGAAGCTGTGACCGAAGAGTCACCTAGGGCAGCAGCAACTCTTGGGTGGCCCTGCAAGAGGAAAAGCGTGTGCCACACTCCCAACCCCAAGCAGGACACCCCCACATCCCCAAGCCCAAAAACTCCCAAAGTCAGCCACACAACACTTCCCCAGCACTGTCAAGTTACCCAATTCTACAAAGGAAATTTTAAGCCAGTCCTGAATTTCCAACAACCCCCATCCTGATGGATTTGGGACCTGCAGCACTAATTTCAATAGGCAGATTCAGGAACTACAAATCTCCTTCTGCTTTGGGATGTAAATTCAAAACCAGGACTGTCTGAAAAGTTACGTGGCAGTTCTGCTTTCCCCCTTCCCTCAGAACAGTCTCCTTCACAGCCAGTCACATCCCTCACACAGTCTTTCTCACCTTGCCCCCTCCCAGGCCCCAAATTAGGCATACACAATAGTTTCTAGTGTCACATTATAAAATGTGCCAATGTCATGCTTCTATCCAGGTCTTCCATTGCAGCAACATTTGAGGAGAGCCTCTACACGTCCGCGCAGGTTGGAGCAAAGGCCCCGCGGTGTCTTATGAAGTGTAGCTGCAGCCACGAGCATCAGATAAACAGAGTGAGGAAGAGTTTGTAAAGGCTTAGAGGGGGTGCCCATCGCTGCACATTAATCGGGGGAGGAACTGCCCTGAGCTCCCCATTGCCTATAGGCACCCGCTTTTAAAATCCCTCTGTTCCCCCTTCCATTCCTCTGCCTTACAAGCAACTGCAAGACACACAGCCAAACTCAGTTTCTGTAACGCAGACATACAACTCATGGGGCATAGCAAGCATTTGATTACGTTGTCATGCGAGTCTAAGATTGTTTTTATTTGTATTTTCCCTAAAGGAAGCTGTTGCCAGAATGAGAGCTGACGGTACATCTAAGACAGACAGAGGTACGGATGTATTAGAAACCGGGAGAAATGACGGCAGATAAAGACCATCTGACCTATCCAATCTGCCCAGCAGGGCTCGTGCAAAGGTATTAGGTGCTCCAGGTGAAATTTCAGCTTTGTGCCCCCTTGCAATAAGGTTTTAGATTCCAAGCCTCCATATTTTGATTAAACTAGATTGTAATCAACTTAATGCCATTCCCCCTAGAATAAGCCTATAAAAATGGATATCGCACTTTTAAAAATCAAACTTTATTTTGTAAATATATACATAATGAGGGAGATTTCAACAAGCCACTTACAAGGGTAAATGGACTATATGCATATCGCCCATTCTTCCTGCAGGTAAAACCAGACATTGATGACTTTTGAGCTTCTGTGGCTATCTGGATCTATTGCTTTGCTGCTCTTCCCCCCCCCCCCCCCAGACAACCACCTAGCTGCACTAGTGGTTCCTCTGGACCGACTACCATTTCTGCTTTTGTATATGGTTGTATCAGCAGGTAGCTTGGGAAAGTGCATGGGCTATCGCTAGACTGGTGGACTAGGAAATAGGAGGCCAGTATCCACTGATTTGTCCTGGTAATTTTGCACAGTTATCTGGTACCTCTCTCACTGAATGGTTGGCTGGATGTTTGAGACACTCTGGGCAGTTTGATCTTAGCCAGACACTGCTGACTATCAATGCTTTCTGGCTAAACTTAACCAGACAACTCCGGTTACCAGCAGAGGCTATTCTGCAGTTAACTCAGTATCTTAAGAACATAAGAAATGCCATACTGGGTCAGACCAAAGTCCATCAAGCCCAGTATCCTGTTTCCAACAGTGGCCAATCCAGCTTACAAAGTACCTGGCAGGTTCCCAAAAAGACACACAGGTTCCATAATGCTTGTATTGGGGCAAGCAGTGGATTACCTGGGTCTTCTTTAATAATGGTTTATGGACCTTTCATCCAGGAACTTGTCCAAACCTTTTTTAAACCCAGCTACACTAACAGCTTTTACTATATCCTCTAGTATCGAATTCCAGAGTTTGATTATGCATTGAGTGAAAAAATATTTTCCCTTATTAGTCTTAAATGGGTTACACTGTAGCTTCATTGGATGTCCCCTCGTCTTTTTGATGGTGTAAAGAATCGATCTATGTTTACCCGTTCCACTCCATACATTAATTTATAGACCTCTATCATATCTCCCCTCAGCCGTCTCTTTTCCAGGTTGAAAGGCCCTAATCTTTTAAGCCTCTCATAGGGGTATCCTTCCATCACCTTTACCATTTTGGTGGCTCTTCTCTGTACCTTTTCTAATACCGCTATATCCTTTTTAAGATAAGGCGACCAGAATTGCACACAATATTCAAGGTCTGGTTGCAGCATGGAATAATACAGAGGCATTACTGTATAATATCCTTTGTTTTATTCTCCATTCTTTTCCTTATGATTCCTAGAATTTTATTTGCTTTCTTGGTTGCCGCTTCACACTGGGTAGAGGGTTTCAACGTGTTATCCACGATGACTCCTAAATCTTTTTCCTGGGTGGTGGTTCCTAATGTAGAACCTTGCATCATGTAGTCATAGTTTGGGTTGTTCTTTCCTAGGTGTATAACTTTGCACTTGTCTTTGCATTTGTCCATAGTAAATTTCATCTGCCATTTGAATGACCAGTCTTCCAATTTATCAAAGTCCTCTTGCAATTTTTCACAATCTTCTTGGGTTTTAACAACTTTGAATAATTTTTGTATCATCTGCAAATTTGACTACCTCACTCGTTATTCCCATTTCCAGGTCATTTACGAATATGTTAAAAAGCAGCGGACCCAGCACAGATCCCTGGGGTATTCCACTATTCACCTTTCTCCATTGGGAAAATTGGCCATTTAGCCCTACCCTCTGCTTTCTATCTTTTAACCAGTTCCTGGTCCACAATAGTACACTGCCTCCAATCCCATTACTTTTTAACTTCACCAAGAGTCTTTCATGAGGGATCTTGTCAAAGGCTTTCAGAAAATCCAAATAGACAAATGTGAGCCGGTTGATATAGTGTATCTGTTTATTCACACCTTCAAAAAGATATAATAGATTAGTAAGACAAGACGTTCCTTAGCTAAAGTTATGTTGGCTTTCTCCCATTAAAACATGACTATCTACATATTCAGTAATTTTATTCTTTATAATGGATTCTACCATTTTGCCCGGTACTGATTTCAGGCTTGCTCGCCTATAGGTTCCCGGATCACCCCTGGAACCCTTTTTAAAAATTGGCGTTACATTGGCCATTCACCAATCTTCAGGTACTACAGATGATTTTAATGATAGTTCACAGATTACTAATAGTAGGTCTGCAATCTCATATTTCAGTTCTTTCAACACTCTTGGGTGTATGACATCCAATCCAGGTGATTTGCTACTGTTTAGTTTATCAAAAAGTTGTAATATATCTTCCCGGTTTATCAATATTTCTTTCTGATGCATCACCTTTAAATATGATTTCAGTCATAGGCAACTTCCCTACATCTTCTTCAGTAAAGACAGAAACAAAGAATTCAGTCTCTCCACTATGGTCTTATCCTCTCTTAGTGCTCCTTTTTCCCCTCTATTATCTAATGGTACAACTGACTCTCTCACAGATTTTTGCTACGAATTTCCTTGAAAAAGTCTTTATTATGCATTTTTGCTTACACAGCAAGTTTCTTCTCAAATTCTCTCTTTACCTGCCTTATCAATGCCTTGCATATAACTTGTCAGTGCTTATGTTGTTTCCGGTTTTCATCATTTGGCTCCTTTTTTCATTTCCTGAAAGATGCTTTTTTGGCTACAACAACCTCTCTGACCTCACCTTTAAACCATGCTGGCAATTTATCTGGCTATATTCAGTGGTCCTGAAAAGATAAACTGGATAAAAAAAATATTTAACTTTACTGCTCACAGTGCTGCTGAATATGGTTCTCCAGGATACCAATATTTAACTCTTGCTTTTGTTCATGAAAAAGTTATTACAGCCATTGTCTTAGATACCCACATTCACCTTAAACTCTTTTGAGAAGGGACTTGTAGCTGTTTGTAACTTATACAGTCCTTTGGTATATAGCACTATAAAAATGCTGAAATAAATAAGATTTGGCAGCCTTCCATTGCTTATTTAGTTTGGCTTTATTTGATATACCGCTTAACGGGAAGTAACTAGGCTGTTTAATAAAATAGATGACAGGCACAATAAAATGAGAATGTTACAGCATCATAAAAGGAATCAGTTGAACCTCCTAACCTCTAATTTACCAGTGTTAATTTTCCTTGCTATCATGCCTGAGAATTTTAAGCATATTCACTATATTCCCTGAGTACTTTCTAATCAAAGGATATTATAATTCTTCTGTATCGGTCTGTGGTGCGACCACACCTTGAGTGTTGTGTGCAATTCTGCTTTTCGTATCTCAAAAAAGTTATAGCAGCATTAGAAAAGGTACAGAGAAGGGTGGCCAAAATGATAAAGAAAATGGAACAACTTTCCTATGGGGAAAGGCTAAAGAGGTGCGGGCTCAACAGCTTGGCAAGGAGATGACTGAGGAGAGATATGATAGAGGTCTATAGAATCTTGAGTGGAGCAGAACAGATTGATGTGAATTGTTGGTTTACGCTTTCAAAAAATACAAGGGCTAGGGGATACACCATGAAGCTACAGAACAATATATTGAAAACGGAAGAAAATGTTTTTTCTCTTAATGTGTAATTAATCTTTGGAACTCGTTACCGGAGGATGTGGTAAAAGCTGTTAGTGTAGGTTGGTTAAAAAATGATTCGGACAGATTCCTGGAGGAAAAGTCCACAAACCATTATTAAGCTAGTCCAAGAGAAAAGCAATACTTATCCCTGCAGAGAAGTGGCAAAGAACTGGATACTTTTGGGATATGTCAGGTGCTTGTGATGTGGATTGGTCACTGGTGGAAACAGGACACTGGGCTTGATGGACTTTAAAGAGCCAGTGAAAGAGATGAGGTACCCTACGTGAACCTCATTGCTTGTGACCCCTCCCCCCCCCCCACATTCTGACCCCCTCCCTGGCCCCCACTGCCATTGCTGCCACCCTAGCCTTACCTCCAGTGCTGTGAGGCTGTTTGACTCTCGCCCCCGCTGAGGTCCAATGCCCAAAACCATACCCACCATCTCCACACTCACTACCCATTTTCAGCATCTCCCCGTCACCTCACCCTTCCCTTTTACCCCCAAGGTCCAGGATCTTCCTTTCCTTCCCCTCATGGATCAGGAATCTTCTATCCCCTTCCCCTTCTTCATCCTCTCCCCCTCCAGTAGCCTGACATCTCTCTCCCCCTCCCCGTCACCCCCCATCCCTAGTCTGATACATCCCTTCTCTCTTATAACCTAAAATCTCTCTCTCTTTCTCTGCCCCCCCATCCATCCAGCAAATCCCTTCTCTCTCTCATAAACCAAAATCTCTCTCTCTGTTTCCCCCCTGCGCACCATGGCAAAAATATCATGCGGCCCCTTTCTCCAAGTCGGCATGCTGCAGCCAGTGCTGAGTGTGGCTTTCACTTATGGTGCACAGTACAATGACCCGCATACTGGACGTGAATGCTACAGGCAGCAGTGGCTGCTCTCACTGACTTGGAGAAAGAAAGCTGAAGCTTGGGATGGTACCTCAAGATACTGCGATCTTTCTGCTGCCGGGGCTGCATACACAGTGATTTGCGCTGGCCCTGGGCCTGCCACCTAAATCCTCACTTACTCTTCCAATACCCAGACAATCTTAGTTTGTTGTCTTATTTTCTCCCACCCTATTTTAAAGCCTCCACTTAAATCCCAGTCCCTGCTCTCGCTCATATCCCTCTCCCCAGTGCCTAAACTTCTGCTTCCTACATCCCTCCTCCACACCCACCCAGTTACTTCCTTCTGCAATATTCATTAACTCTGCCTTTTCTCCTCCTTATCCCAGAATCCATCATATGCCCCCCTCAACCTTTCGCTCTGTATGAATTATTTCTTCCCTCCTACACAAAATATCTCTCCCCTTCCCATCCTCACTCCCCTACCCTTTTTCTCCACCCTGACCCCAGCATCTGCCCCTTTCAGCTCCCCAGCTTCCAGTATCAACCCATTCCAGACCTCCCCAGCATCAGCTCCCTTCCAGTCCCAGTCCCACCCAGCATCAGCTCCCTTCTAGTCTCAGCCCCTTTCAGCATTAGCTCCCCTTCATTCCCAGCCCCTCCCAGCATCAGCTCCCTTCTAGTCTCAGCCCCTCTCAGCATTAGCTCCCCTTCAGTCCCAGTCCCTCCCAGCATCAGCTCACCTTCAGTTCCAGCCCCTCCCAGCATCAGCTCCCTTTTTGTCCCAGTCCCTCTCAGCATTAACTCCCCTTCCAGTTCCAGTCCCTCGACTCCCACCCAGCATTAGCTCCCCTTCAGTCCCAGCCCCTCCCAGCATCAGCTCCCCTTCAGTTCCAGCCCCTCCCAGCATCAGCTCCCTTTTTGTCCCAGTCCCTTCCTGCATTAGCTCCCATTCAGTCCCCCCCCCAGCATCAGCTCCCCTTCAGTCCCAGCATTAACTCCCTTCCAGTCCTTGCCCCCCCAGCAGCAGTCCTCTTCTTCCAGTGCTGTGTATTCCCCCCACTGCCTCCCCCCCCTCCCATCAGTAACCCCTTATCATCCTCCCTCTTCATCTCGGTGGAGTGGGCGGAAGTCAAATAGCCTCGCAGCGTTGGAGGTTTAAGGTAAACACTGCGAGGTTGTTTGATTGAGACCATTGCCGCTGCTGTAGGGTCCCAGAGAAGGGCAGCAGCGGGCCGCCTCTGGACCATTGGCACTCTAGACAGCTGCCTTGTTCGTGTAATGGTCGTGCCGTCCTTGGTCTTTAGGTCTGACCCAGTATGTCAGTTCTTATGTTCTTAAGTTGTAGTTTGTATTAAAACCTTACAGGCACTGTGACAGGTAGCTTAACTGAGGCCACAGACAGCTTATCGTTATTCTTAGTTTGCATAGCACCACTGGGTGTATGGAGCCCTATATAGATCTGACCGTGATCAGCTTTCGGCTTCAATAGTATGCTCCTGATGCAGCAATGTTATCCATAATTGATTGTAGAATTAGCAGATAATTTCTGTGGAGGGTGATTTGATATTTTTAGGATAATGATTGTTAAAGTAATCAGTTAGGGAATTTTCATGATAAGGTGGTAGTCAATATAATAAAAGAGTTTTTCTCTTGACTTGCAAGGAGCAGTCCCTTTAGCTGGGGTAGTTTCTCCTAATGGGTTAGTTTTGCGCATACTATGGCAGTCGTGAACCTCACTTCTAAGCCAGGGTATGTGGAATTTGATCTCAGTCTCTCAAATTTACTGCTAATGCTCGGCGTAATACTTGCATCGTGCCAAAGAGAGCCTCCTGCTGGAGTTCATAAGCTGTAACTTGTATGGGTAGTTTCTCAAGATGGACTTGGAAATTCTTCTTTATCAGGCCTGTGGCTCCCAGTACAATGGGAAATATTTCCATATCTTTCTGCCACATTTTCTTGGTCTCTGACTGCATTTCTTGATACTTCAAGATACTTTAGCCCTCTGAGGAGAATCTCATGGCTAATAAAAGGATTGAGGATGTTGTCTGAGGTCTTTTCCCCCTTGTTTTGATCGTAGTATTAAACAGTAGTTTTGACTTGGATGAGTAGCCTAGTGGTTAGAGCACTGGCTTGATACCCAAGAGTTTCATTCCCACTGGCGCTCCTTCTGACCTTGTGCAAGCGCTTAACCCTCCATTGCCTTGGAAGAAAGACCTGATAATCTACTTACGGTCCCGCTGCCAGGAAAACCCAGGAGCTGCTGGGTCACCAGGAGTCAGCATTGACTCGAAGGCACACATTGCAGTCTTATGACTAGATATTACTGATTTCTCCCTTTTTGGGGGGGGGGGGTTATTGGCTATCAATTGTATGTCATCGGCATAAGTGCAGATTTCCATGCCTACGTTCCACACAATCTTCCCTAGCAGTTGTAAAGAATTGTTAAACAATAGTGGAGATAGGGGAGAGCCCTGCAGTATCTCCCATGACCAATGGTGCTTTATTTGGAACACAATTTACCACATCTAACTTTAAAACTGCTACTAAACATAAATGATTCTATACACGAACTGTCCCTGTACTACCAATTTGAACACATTGTTCAATTAAAATATTTGTTTCCATTAAATCAAATGTGGCTGACATATCTAATGATATTAGCAGAAATGAATGGAAACCCCCCTAGTAAGTTATACTCTTCTATAAAACCAGCAAGTTGGTTGATTATAGAAGGAAGTTACTGATGACTTAATCGTGCCGTCTCTTCAAGCCAAACCTGCTGATCTCAGCAGCCAAGCATGCAAAGCTGTACACAGATGGGTTCCATGGAGGTTTTGTTTTCAAAGTTACATTATGCATATTTGTCTTCTCAAGTCGCTCTCCAGCGGTCTGTGCAAGGCAGCTGTTTGCTTCTGCTAAAGCTTTGGGGGTGGGGTGATGCTGTGACTCCCTCAGCTAACTGAAACCACTATTTACAGTCGCTGGTACAGTGGCTCCCATCTCACTTCCCTTTCCTCCCTTCACTCTTTTTTATTTCCCTCCTCTCTGAATTGCCAGTTTTATTGGCAACCTATAACGTTTTGCTCGGGACAGTGAAGTTGCTGTTGGACAGTTCTGAAGTGAACACTGTGAGCTGAGCCGGGTTATTTGCACAGTCAGCATGCAGACATGCAAGTCAGCTGTGTTTGGCAAGAATAGCCAAAACAGCAAACCCTACTCACTGATCTGAACATTTCTGGCATACGTGGCTAGGGCCGGCCCATCCACTAGGTGGGCTAGATGGCTGCCTAGGGCAACAGACCTCTGTGGGAGGCACAGCATAGCACTCGTGGCAGGCCAAGTTTTGTCAGAGGGGGATCAGAAGCGAGAAGCCATGTGTGCTGAAACACATAGCCTGCCACGGGCTGCTGCCACCGCTGCACCAAGCCGAGCCTTCACTTCTCCACCGACCCTGCCGATGGAAGAGACGGGGGGGGGGGGGGGGTGTGTAGCATGGCTCAGCTTGGCTCTGAATTAGGGCCATGGCCGGGGCTTCTGCTTGGGGTGGCAGAAACCCTTGGGCCAGCCCTGTACGTGGCTAATACAATTTCCATCCCCCACCTCAGCACTTGAGGATCCCGTGCTCAAGGCAGAACGAATGTCTCAAAATGGAAATGTCAAGATAATTATTAGTTCAGAAAGTGGGGAAGAGAGAGAGAATATGGTAGCAGAGAAGAGTGCAAAGTCCAGATAGTCTTTCCTGCAATACCATAGACCAGTGCAAGGATACGCGGCACCCCAGGCAAGCCTTCAATCCTGCCATCCCCCTGCTTCTGCACCGTCCCCATTGTTGCCACTGCCGCCTCTCTCCTGGACCTGTAGCAGTGGCAATGCCATTTAAATGACAACACAGAGCTTCCCCGAGCTCTCCGATGCTGCGTTGCTTTTCCTTCTCTCAATGGTCTTCTGCTTCCGCATCGGAGGGGCAGAAACAGCAGATCATAGAGAGAAGGAATGGCAACGCAGCACTGGAGAGTTCGAGTAAGCACTGCCTTCACATTTCAATGAGAGGGGCAGCAGTGACAGCAATGGACAGCCCAGTAACACTGGTACTCTAGGCATCTGCCTAGTTTGCCTATTTGGTTGCGCTGGCCCTGACTCTACTTTATTTCTGGCCTTAGTCTTGCTTCCCTACAACCAACTGTAAAGCATTGTATTGTTTGCATATTGAGTCAAGGATAGATTGTAGACGTCTTTTTATGATTTTTAAGGTTCTCGAGGATCAGGTTTGGTCTGACCAATTGGTGGGCTAGGCAGCCACCTAGGGCAGCAGACCTTTGTGACTGGCACGGAAGTTGTGTTGGAGGGGGGTCAGAAGTGGCAGGCCATGTTTTCTGAAGTACATGGCCTGCCGTGGACCCATAGGTGTCGGAAAGGGGGAGCCACAGTGTCCTTGGCCCCAACAAAACTTTGCTGCAGCAATCAGGGCTTCCCCTACTTCTGCCTGCAGGGATCCTATCTCCCGCAGGCAGAAGTAGGGGAAGGCTGGCGATCGTGATCCGACAAGAAGCAGGCTGCCCACAGGGATCCCATTTCCTACTGGCAGAAGATCACGGCGATCGTAGCACAGATCCCTCCTGTCTGCCTTTAGGAGAGTGGATCCCTGTGTGCAGTCAGGAGGGGAACATCAGTGATCGCAGCTGCATGGAGTTTGGCTGGCCCAGTGGCAGAGCTTGGCCCTCCCACAGAACACAGCGTTCCGACACCTCTGTGTGGGCCGATGTCACTGCCCCTACACCAAGCTGAGCTGTTCTCCCCTTGCCGATGGAATTGGTGGCAGCAGGGGTCTGCAGCGCAGCTTAGCTTGGTGTGGGGGCTGCACAGCTTGGATGGGGGGATGGCATGTTAGGGCTTTTGCCTGGGGCTGCAGAAACCCTTGGGTCAGCAACATTGAGGATAAAACCCACAAATGTCCTGTGTCATGTTCCAACGAGAAATTTGCACTGCTGTCAATTAGCACGTCTTTGGATTACTAATTCTGTGTGTTTAGTGATTTTCAAGCAAAGAGATTTCTATTGTGTAGGCCCAACTCTATGGAATGAACTTCATCTTGATCTTGGAATGATGACTGATACGTCATCATTTTGTAAACTGTGTAAAATTTTACTTACTCAGTATATTTGTTTTTTATTATTGGACCACTATGGGAGTAGAGGGGTAGCCTAGTGGTTAAAGTACTGGTTTAATAACTAGGAGACCAGTGTTTGATTCCCACTAGCACTTCTTGTGGCCTTAGGCCTGGCCAAGAGTCAGCATTGACTCAAAAATTCAATAAGATATTTAGGTTGGCTCCTGAATAACACTCCAGTTACTATACAGAGAACCTTAAATTGCATTCACCATACGATGATCAACTAGTACAGTGTGGTGTGTTCTGTGCACCCTTAATATCAACCTACAGGGCCAGCCCATCCATTGAGCAAGAATGCATTTTGCACAGGGCCCCGCACAAAGAACATTCTGATCTAAAAGTAAATTTTAAAATTAAAAAAAAAAAAGCTGTCTGCTGCAGTGGCCGTGGCCACCGCGGCAGAATCGAGTGTGCCGCAGGGCCCCCCCTGCCCGGCAGAGGCTGCCCTCCCCTGCATCAGCTCCCTCTCCGCAGTCACACGCACCGGCTTTCAGAGTGCGAGGGGAGAGTTTCTCCCTCGCGGCTCTGTTAAGCCCACGGGCGCTAATGAGAAAGTTCCCATCAGCCCCGCGGGCTTAACAGAGCCGTGAAAGGGAAACTAGTCCCTTCGCGCTCTGAAAGCTGGTGCGTGTGACTATGGAGAGGGAGCTGATGCAGGGGAGGGCAGGCTCTGCTGGGAAGGGGGGGCCCCGCGGCACACTCGATTCCGCCGCATCTGCGGCAGCAGACAGCTTTTTTTTATTTTAAATTTTCCCTGGGCTGGGGGGGGGGGGGTTAGGAGTGGTGATGGGCTATGGGGGAGCTAAGTCTGGATATGAGCTGATGGGGTTAGGACTGGAATTGGGCTGATGGGGGGGTTAGTACTGGTAATGGGCTATGGGGGGCTTAAACTCAAAATTGGGTGATGGGGGCTTAGGACTAGAAATGGGCTGATGGGATTAGGACTGGGAGTGGGCTGATGGGGAGGTTAGGACTGGTAATGGGCTATGGGGGGGGCTTAAACTGAAACTTGGGTGATGGGGGGGTTAGGACTGGAAATGGGCTGATGGGATTAGAACTGGGAGTGGGTTGATGGGGAGGTTAGGACTGGTAATGGGCTATGGGGGGGCTTAAACTGAAAATTGGGTGATGGGGGTTAGGACTGGAAATGGGCTGATGGGATTAGGACTGGGAGTGGGCTGATGGGGGCTTAGGACTGGTAATAGGCTATGGGGGCTAGGACTGGTAATGGGTTGGGGGGGTTGCTAGGACTGGAAATGGGCTGAGTGGAAGGGAAGGCTTGAGCTGCAAATAGCTGATGGGGAGGAGGCTTGGAATGGAAATGGGCTGAGTGGAAGGGGGCTTGAACTGCAAATAGCTGATGGGAAGGGGGCTTGGAATGGAAATGGGCTCTTAGGGGAGGGAGCTAGGACAGGAAATGGGCTGATGGAGGGGCTAGGATAGGACTGGGAATTGGGTGTTGGGGGGAGCCAAGATTGGAAATGGGCTGTGGTGGGGGCTTGGATTGAAATGGACTCATGGAGGGGCTAGAACTGGAAGTAGGCTCATGGGGGGCTTGGATTGGAAATAGGCTGAGTGGAGGGGAGCTAGGATTTGACATGGGCTGATGGTGGGGCTAGGAAAGGACTAGAAATGGGCTGATGGGAGGCTGGTATTGGAAATGAGCTGATGAAGGGACTCGGATAGGACTGGAAATGGATGGGGGATCTAGGACTGGAAATGGGCTGATGGGGGGCCAGGACTGGAAATGGGCTGATGCAGGGACTAGTAGGGAGCGGATACTGGGTGGGGCTGGAACTAGAAGGGAGCTGATGTTGGGGGAGATTAGAATGGGATGGGGCTGGGAGAGTGAAATGGAGAGGGGGAAAATATTTTGTGTGGGAGGGAAGAAAAATCTACAATTGGCCGGGTATTGGGAGACTAAGTGGGGATTGAGGATGGAGGGGTAAAATTTGAGTGGATGAAATAGGAATGAAGAAAGAGCAAAAGGAGAAAGATTAGTATGCTAAAGCAGATGTAGAGAGAGAATGGAAAAAAACTAGAAGAGAGAAGAAAGGACAAATGGACTGCAGACGATGGGGAGTTAGCAGAAGACACAAATAAACCAGAAGAAAGTGGCTGGAACAATTGCAACTGAAAAAAAATGCACAAACGGTAGAAAGATATCTCTTTATTTTGAATTTATTAACTGGAATATGTCAGCTCTGTGAAATGTGCATCATTAACGTCTGTGCTTTGTTTAGTACAAGAGGAAATTAATTTATAGTTTTATTTCTACATTGTTGTTGTACATTCCAAGTTTGGCTTTTAGGGTTCCCAGTTTAATTATTGTCTTCCTGTTTCTAAATTGTGATTCCTTGTTTGGTGATGGTCTATGTTCTGCATGTGTAACTGAGCTGAGGTGTTCTGTTTATATAATTCCTATTTGACATTGCCACTTGTTCTCTTTCCCCAGTAGGTCATGTATTCTTGTTCTCTGAAATGTATTGGTTTAATATTTGCAGTGTTGCCTTTTGATAGGTATGGTATGGTGCTTTATGAGTCCTGGTAGTGCTGTTAGGATACGGCGGGTTTTCTATGGGTTCTAAATGGGCAGTGTTTGTAGTAGTTCCTAATGTGCCTGGCGGTTGGCACTGGATTATAGTAATGTAGAAATCTTTTAGTCTTTCTTTATCCATACACTCATGAAGAGGCATGTTTACTAAAAGTTAGTGTATGGTAACATTATGCAAATTTTTTATGCAAATGAGGTCCCTTATGCAAATGAGGCCCCGCACCAAGTCTCCGCACATGGCCCCGCACCCCCCTTGGGCCGCCCCTGTCAGCCTAGCTGCAATGTTATAGACAGACTGGAGTCTCCTTAGTTTTCCCCCCAATAATCCCCTATTCAGCAAATTACAATAATCCAGTCTGCTAAATACCACCAAGGTGACCAGACTGGACAGGGACAAAAATGGATACAAAATGCTTATGATCAGAGATGAAAAAAATAAGACCAGGCCACAGATCTAAGCTGTTTTGCGAACATAAGTCATTATGCAATTCTCATCCCTAAACTGGCAACAGGCTCACAGAGTGGTAGCAGGTCATCCCCAAAATTGGATCGGCAGGTCAACACATTCTCTGACTGCGATGTCTATATAACAGCTGATGTTTTGACTTTCAAACATAATTCATTTGCCCTCAGACTTACACCCTTGATTGCTTTGTAAGTTGCTTTGTAGCCTCTTTTGGGGGAAGCGGTCTGGAGATTTTAAAGTAAAATAAATGAAACGGATGTTTGTCTCATGCTTTTTTGAAGTCTATTCCCAATGTCGTATCTACTAGGGATGTGCATAGCCAACAAAAGTTTGGGTTTTCTTATTTATTTAAAACTAATTTTTCTCAATTTTTGTGAATTTTTTTAGCTTGTTTCTCACATTCCTTCTGTGGGTGCGTATTGTATGTGTACTGTCCCAGAACGTGTGCAAGCACGCAAATCAATTGTTCACGTATTCATTTGTAGGTATACGCATATACAAGAGCTTTGCACGAATTTTACCTTTTTAAGCCCCCAAGCACACTGAATGCGCGCCCATGAATGCACATCCCTGGTATCCAGCACCCTTTCTATCGAGAGATTTATCTTTGTGAGTCCCGATCTGTTCTTTGCTCTCCTTTCCTCTAAGAATGCTTGCCTCTTATGTTCTACTTCGGTGTTGTTGAGCTCTGCCGTTTTCCTCCTCTCCTCTGGTGTATACATTTTACACTAATCTGGGACCATTCTTCTGGACTGACCCTACATTCTTTTGAAGATGTGGCAGAGGGAGTGGTAGGCTGGGGACCTGCAGTAATTATGGAAACTGAGAAGATTATTCACCGGAAACAGTAGAGGGTCGATAAAAGGAGATAAAGCCAATGGCCGGAGGGTCGGGGGTTCAAGCCCCACCTGGGGACAGCAATCTCAGGCCGGAGGGACTGGGATTTCTAGTCCTATAGGCACTCCTTGTGGTCTTGGGCAAACCACTTAACCCTCCATTGCCCATGTTCCCTGTATGTATTAGTGTGTGTGTGTCTCATATCCCCTCGTGTTAAATGTATCCCCCAATTGACCGCTTTGATCCGGTGAAAAGCGGGATATAAATACAGCTAAATAAATAAATAAATAAATAAATGTTTAGGAAGTGATGAAACAGTGGCATCCATAGGCAGTTGTTGACTGCCTAAAATGGGGCGGGGCTAGGATGGGGTAATAAAGGGACAGTGGAGGCAGTCTGAACAGAGCAAGGAACCCCCCCCCCCCCCTTCACTGTGCTCCTCTGGTGCAGCTGCCCCTGCGGTCTCTCGCTTAGTAGCTCTCTCACTGATGGTAGCATGCATACTGAGTACATCCAGGGAAAGAGTTAGCAAAAGTCAAAGGAATGCAATACAGTATATTAAACAGAATAGTATTTACAGTATTCAGCAGATATATGCAGGTACTTTAACAGTTCCTAGTCAGCTTTAGAACCACATTAATTGCTTTGAATATTGGACCCACAATTCTTTTATCTACCTTTGTGATCTGCCATTTTATTTTTCTAATTGTGTTTGTCCCACTCACTGGTTGCTGCTTTCTCTCTCTTCTCTTAACTGTCTTTTCAAAATCTCATGTTCATTTGTAATTTGTCTTTCTCCTACTGTCTTTGTCACTTTCTTTCCTATATGACATGGGAGACTGGGAGGAGTGGTCTAGTGATTAGGACAAGGTACTGAGGGCCAGGGGTTCAAGTCCCACCTGGGGAAAACAATCTCAGGCCGGAGGGACTGGGGTTTCTAGTCCTATAGGTGCTCCTTGTGGTCTTGGGCAAGCCACTTAACCCTCCAATGCCCATGTTCCCTGTAAGTATTAGCATATGTGTGTCATATCCCCTCATGTTAAATGTATCTCCCAATTGACCGCTTTGACCCAGTGAAAAGCAGGATATAAATACAGCTAAATAAATGACATTGGTCTTTTCCTTTCAGCTGTCTTCCATTTTTCTGCCTCTCTACTTACTCAAATTTCATTCCTTTTTACGATCCAGTCTTCAGTCTCCCTCTCTTACTGTTTTTACCTATAGTTTTCCATCTTTCCCTTGTCTTGGCTCTTCTTCTCCCTCTTATTTTCTAGTCTTTTACTAACTCAGCCTTCACTATCTACATCTTGTAGGACAATGAGCCAGACATGGGTTATTTTAAAAGCGCTATTTTTGAGATCCAAGATGGCCGCATCCTAGTCTGGCTGTGATGTTCGGTCTCTGAATCACTAGTTGGTGTATGCCTTAAATCCTTCTTTGTGCTGCAATGTTGGGGTTTTCTAATGCAATGCAGAAGGAAAAAAATTCTCCTCTTACCTCTTTCCCCTCCTCTAAGTCATTATACCCCCTCTGTCATTCTTCTGTACCCATCTCGAAGCCAGAAGTCACAATATCCCCTTTCTTTCCCCCTCCCCAATCCAGGGTCTCCTAGTATGAGTATTTCTCACACCCAAGTCCAGCATTTTCCTTCCTCCCTTGCCTCTTCTGCTTCCTGGGGCCCGTGGCAGCGGTGGAATATAGCAAAAAAGCATGGGGTCATTCAATATGCAGCACGTCTGTGCTGCTATTGACTCTGCCAGTCCCACCCCTTAGAATCAGGAAGTTCACACCAGAGGGAGCGGGACTGGCAGAGCCCTCAGCAGTGAGGAAGTGTTGCATACTGAACACCCCTGAGTTTTCTTTGCTGTTTTTCACCGCCACTTCTGTAGATCTGGTAAATAACAGCAGCAGGGGTGTCGGTAGCAAGGTGGGGGGTGGGGGGGATGGAATGCTGGCCTGGGGGCTAGGGCACCTCTTTGCTTTGTCCAACTTCCAGTCAAACTGACAAGCAGGTAAATAAGCAATGCTGGCTGTCAGTTTGACTCTTAGTCGGGGAAGTTTCAGATGATTTAGGCTGAGAATGCTTAGTCTCCCCAAGCCTCTTATATGAGGTGCCTATGGTTGCGTCAGGGTAAATAGAAGAGGCATCATCAACCAAAATGAAAAGTAAGAAAGCTTTGGCACATGACCAAATATCAATTACCCTAGCAACAGGAGATAATTTTCCTGTGATGACCATTCAGACGTGATAGAGGTATATGCCCTTAGGAATTTGCTAGCTTGATTCCCTAAAAGAAGAAACCAGGGGCTAACATAGATTTATTTATTTAACCAGTTTTTCTATACCGCCTTATCCTTCAATCAAAGTGGTTTACATTATGTAATCACTACAAACAGATACTGGATACCTTCCCTTGTCCCCAAAGGGCTCACAATCTATGTGTACCTGAGGCAACGGAGGGTTAAGTGGCTTGCCCAAGGCCACAAGGAGTTCCTATAGGACTAGAAACCTCAGTCCCTCTGGCCTGAGATTGCTGTCCCCAGGTTGGAATTGAACCCCCAGCCCGAGGTACTGTGTCCCAACTACTAGGCCACTCATCTCAAAGGTAATATATAAGGAGAATTTTGGAGAGAAACAGGTCTTTTTGACTCTTTTCTGCTAAACTGACAAGAGAGAGCACAGTGTTCTTGAATCGGGGTGGGGGGGGGGGGGAGGGAGTCCCAGGTGTTCAAGAGGAGAAGTGTTAGGGTTTTGGGTGCTAGCTAAGCATCAGTACAAGCACTAAAGGCAGTTTAGTCGTTTGCATTTTTCAGCCTCCAAGAAACAGGGTAAGAATTCAGCAGCCAGGAGCCTCATGCCCTGTGAAGAGTGGGCCCCAAAGCACTAAACCAGTAATGGGGCAAATGCAAAGAAGAGATACTCCAAGTAAATGGAAAGGGAGTACAATCCATGCGAGGAGAGTTTTGTTGTCTGATGTCCAGCAGCAAGCAAACAGCAGCAATTCCCCTGCAACCTTGGAGTCTTGCGAGGGTATCCAAGCCGGTCTTGGTATACTCCCTAGCCGGTCCGCTTTTCAGGATACCCACAATGAATATGCATGAGATAGATTTGCATGTACTGCCTCCATTGCATAGAGATCTGTTTCATGCATACTCATTGTGTATATCCTAAAAACCCAAAGTGGCTAGGACCAGCTTGAGAAACACAGGGGTAGAGGACGAAGAGAAACTCTGAGGAGAAGGCTATGCAGGAGTGAGAGGTGAAGCCTGAGAGGAATTGGGTTGAGGCCTGGTAGGAATCTGAGAGCCAAGGGAGTCCCAAGCTGCATCCAACTAAGAAATAATTCAGAAAAGGAGGCTCAGAATGGTTTTCCTCAGGTCAGAGCTGCATCCAATTGAAAACAAATCAATATAAAGAAACATCAGAGCCTCCAGCCAACTCAAGGAAATAGGTTTTATATTGTAAATAAAATGGAATACAGGCCAGTTCCACACTCAGTTTTACAATTGTGGTCAACATTGACCAGCCTGACGTCTCACTATTAACAAGCTGCTTTGATGCTGTTACTGACTGGCTCCGCACGCAAAATCTCAGAATCAACTTCAATAAGACAGACGTCCTATTTATCACAAGAAATCAATCCTTCACTGCTCCCGCTTCGATTAAGGTGAGAGACGCAGAGCTCCCGAGTAGGCCCACCATCCGCTACTTGGGTGTCACCCTAGACCAGCAGCTCGACATGAAAGCACATATAAGCAACACCATCAAGGCAATCTACCACAAGATACGTACAATTCGCCACCTACGTCCCCTACTGGAGCCTGCTAACTTCCGGATGATCTTTCAAGCCCTTGTAACCCCCCACTTCGACTACACCAACACCATTCTACATGGTCTCCCTAAGAGCACGCTTAACCCACTACAACTGGCAATGAATGCCGCTGCCCGCATACTGCCTGGAGCCTCCAGAAGAGACCACATAACTCCTATTTTGCAACACCTCCATTGGCTTCCTATCTACTGCAGGCTCACCTTTAAAGTACTACTGATTACCTTCAAAGCCCTTAACAAACTATCCTCCACCTCCCTGACGGACCTTGTTCACCCCGCTCCTCAGAATAGATCCAAAAGATCGGTCGCAGCTAACACACTCGCTGTCCCCAATGCGATTACAAAATGCTCCCTCGCGACAAAGAACAGAGCCATTGTGTTTTTCGCACCTACACTTTGGAATGCCCTCCCCACTACTATCTGGTCTTTCTCCAGGACCAAGCAGGAAGTCAGTCCTCACTTATGGGTGACGTCGGCGCCGACGGAGCCCTCGCGGAGCAATTTTCCCCAGCTTTCAAAGAAAGCCTTTGGGAATTGCAGCGCGCATGCGCGGTCCTCTTCCCGCCCAAGGGTGCCATCTTAGCCAGTCTTCTTTTTTCCGCGGAGCCCTACAGACGTACCCGTCGTGTCCCCGCGAAAAAGTTGATTTTTACTCATATTTTCTCTTTTTTCCTTCGGTTCGACGCCGGTCTTTTTCCCGCCCGGACTCGCGACGCCGGTCACGAGTCCTCTTCTTCTTTTTCGGTTTTTCTGACTTAGTCAGTTTCGTTTTCGGTTTTTCCCTGGCAGCCCGGTCCTTTGACCTCGCCGGGGCCCTTTTTCCCCCGATGGCTGCCAGTGGTTTCAAACGGTGTGGTCAGTGTGACCGAAATATGTCACTAACTGACACACACGACAATTGCCTCCGCTGCCTGGGCCCGGATCATGAAGAAATGATCTGTGGGCCCTGCGGCAAAATGTCCTACAAAGCGTTGAGAAGTCGGCGGCATCAGCGGGATAGGATCTTCGCTGACCCCAGCCGTACCCGGACCTCGTCGGAGGCCTCCGCGTCCAGAGGTTCCAGCTCGGACCGTCGCCGGAGTTCCTCCGACAGGGGTTCTCCCTCCGGGGACCATCGACGAAAGGTGAAACCCGCGAGGGCGGCGTCAGTGGACGCTCCTGGCTCCGCGAGGGCCAGGTCGCATAGCCCCGATAGCCGTCCCGGGTCCTTGGAGAAGGAGCACCTCTCGAAGCGACCTCGCCTGGATTCGGAGCTGCCTGCTCGGGTAAGTCCTGTGGTCCTCCTGGACTCGCCTCCGAGACCGCCGACGTCGGGCCCGACGCCGTCGGGGCCCGAGTCGGGGGCTGCTGGGTCACCTGAGCTCGGACTCAGGTTGACGGCCTTGGAGAGCAGACTGTCTGCCTTCATGGACCAGCAGCGGGCACTGCTCGCTGGCTTCGCTGGCTTCGCTGGCGCCGCTGCCCCGACTGCCGGGACGTCGACGTCTAAGTCGACCCCAGGGACCGAGCCGATCCTCGAGTCGATGCGAACTCGAGTCGATCCTCGGTCGAGGTCACCCTCGGCCTCCCGTTCGGGACCGAGGTCGCCGACGCCGACTCCCTCGGCGTCGGGGCGGCAGGCGCCGCGCCCTGCCCGGGCCGACCCCACCGAGTCCTCGTCGGAGTCGGTCTGGGAGTCTGAAGAGGAAGAGTCGCCTGATTCTTTTCGGACTCGGTGTGTCCCCTCGGACTCACCTGAGTCCGAACCTCGGAAGCAGTCCCCCCCGGAGGATGCCCGGTTCTCGGACTTCGTCAGGGATATGGCCAAGGCTTTGGCCTTCCCTGCGGATCCCGAGGAGGAGCCTCGAGCCGAAGAGCTCGACGCCCTCCAGTATGACTCTCCCGCCAGGGAACACTTTACTGTACCGGTTCCTCCCATGCTGGAACGACTACTCTTCCGCATGTGGGAGAGTCCGGCCACCTCGCCGGTCCTGAGCAAGCGGGTCGATTCTATCTATCGAGTCCGCAAGAGCCCTGGCTTCCAAAAAGCACAGCTACCACACCATTCCATGGTAGTGGAATCGGCCATGCATCGTCTTAAGAGCCAGAAGATGCACTCCTCGGTGCCTCCTGGCAGGGAGGCCCGTAACCTGGATGGCCTTGGTAAGAAGTGTTTCCAGGGCTCTATGCTTGCGTGTCGTGTCCAGACCTACCAGCTATACATGGGCATGTATCTCCGAGACCTGGCTAAAGAGCTAGCCGGATTCTCCGCTGGTTTGTCCGAGGAACCCTTGAGGAGGTTCCTGGCCTTGTCCACTGGCATTCGGGAATGCTCAAAATTCATATCCCGAGCAGCCTATGATGGCTTTGAAGCATCGGCTCGAGTGGCCGCAGCCGGCATCGGTGCCCGCCGACAGGCTTGGCTTCAGTCGTCTGACCTTGAGCCCTGGGTGCAGGACAAGTTGGTCGATGTCCCCTGCCGAGGCGAAAACCTCTTTGGCAAGCCCATGGCTGACAAGGCTGCACAAATTGAGACGGAGACTCTCACCAGGACTAGGCTTTCTAGGAAGACCTCCGCCCCTTCCCAGAAAAAGAAGGGCTCGGGAAAGAAGTCCTTTTACCCGAGGAAGGCGGCTGCCTACAAACAATACCCCCAATATCAGGCCCCTGCAGCTCCCCAACAGGGCCAGCAGGCCAAGGGACGGGGTAACGGGTCCCGTAGGCAGCAAGCCCCCAAGCCTGCACCACCAGCCCCTGCTCAGCAGGGTGGGGGCTTTTGACTCCTTAAGCATAGCCTCTCCCCCCCCGCTGGTTCCTCCCAGCACCGGAGGCCGGCTGGTTCACTTCGCCCACAGGTGGTCCAGCATCACCTCAGATGCCTGGGTGCTTCAAGTCGTGCGAGAAGGCTATCTTCTCCACTTCCACCAGGTCCCTCCCTCCTATTTTCCGGGAGAACCTCCACGACCCCCTCTGCACAGGGAATTACTCCTTCAGGAGTTAGCAGGTCTTCTACAGGAACAGGCGGTGGAACCGGTGCCCCACCACCTGAAAGGTCAAGGCTTTTATTCCAGGTACTTTCTAGTACCAAAAAGGACAGGAGGCCTCAGACCCATCCTGGACTTGCGCAACCTCAACAAATTCCTCGTGCGGGAAAAGTTCAAGATGCTTACCCTTGGAATCCTTCTGCCCTACCTCCAGCAGGGAGATTGGCTATGCTCCTTGGATCTAAAGGATGCCTACACGCACATCCTTATCCACCCAAGCCACCGCCAGTACCTAAGGTTTGTGGTGGCCGGAAATCATTACCAGTACAGAGTACTACCCTTTGGCCTGTCCTCCGCACTGCGAGTCTTCACAAAATGTCTCGCGGTGGTGGCGGCCCATCTCCGGCTTCACGGCCTCTATGTCTTTCCGTACCTCGACGACTGGCTCATCAGGGCAGCGTCCGCTCCGGAGGTCACCAACGCCACACGCCGCACGGTGACTCTTCTGCAGTACTTGGGCTTTGTTATAAACTTCGCAAAGTCCACTTTGCTCCCCTCACAGGATCTCGAGTTCATCGGCGCAAGGCTGCACACTCCTCAGGCACGAGCGTTCCTACCGCTCGACAGAGCTCAACGGCTCATGGACCTAGCCGACCGTTTTTGCAGCCAGCCCCTGGTCTCCGCCAGGCGCTTCCTGAGACTACTCGGCCATATGGCTTCCACCGTCCATGTGACCCCCAATGCCCGCCTGAATATGCGGCCTGCTCAATGGTGTCTCCGCCAGCAGTGGCAACAAGCCACAGGCGGCCTAGCAGACCTAGTGCGCGTCTCCGAGCCGCTGATCTCGTCTCTCCAGTGGTGGCTTCATCGGCCGAACCTGGTACTCGGCATGCCTTTCCAGTCACCTCAGCCGGCCCGGGTGCTGACAACAGATGCATCCCTCCTGGGCTGGGGAGCACATTGCCAAGGGGCACGTACTCAGGGCCTCTGGACCACGTGGGAGTCTGCTCAGCAGATCAACTTCCTGGAGCTCAGAGCGATCCGCCTGGCTCTCAAGGCCTTCTCCCACCTGACCTCTCACCAGTCCATCCTTGTCCAGACGGACAATCAAGTTGCCATGTTCTACGTGAACAAGCAGGGGGGCACGGGCTCCTTCCCTCTCTGTCGGGAGGCACAGAAGCTCTGCTCTTGGGCCGTCAGTCACGGCGTTCTTCTCAAGGCAGTTTATCTCCCAGGCCAAGAAAATTGCCTGGCGGACAAACTCAGCAGGATCCTCCAGCCGCACGAGTGGCGCCTGGATCCCTTGGTAGTTCAGAAGCTCTTTCTAAAGTGGGGCCTCCCCACGATGGATCTCTTTGCCAGCCCTCTCAACCGGCAACTTCCTCGCTTCTGCTCTCGTCAGCCGCATCCCCTTCGAGTTGCGGCAGACGCTTTTCTACTCTCATGGGCGGAGAGCCTTCTGTATGCTTTTCCTCCCATCCCGCTAGTCTCTAGAACTCTTTTCAAGGTTCTCCGAGACAAAGCTTCCATGATCCTGATCGCTCCTCGCTGGCCCAGACAGCCGTGGTTTCCACTCCTGCTGCAATTAGCGGTGGAGGATCCATTCCCTCTGGGGTTTCAACCGGATCTCCTCACTCAAGATCAGGGGTCTCTGCTACACCCCAACCTCAGATCTCTCAATCTCATGGCCTGGCTGCTGAGAGGGTAGTCCTTGCTCCCCTTCTCCTGCCGGCAGAGGTGGAAGAGGTCGTCTTAGCTTCTCGGCGACCTTCTACCCGCAAATGCTACGCCCTTAAATGGCGTCGCTTTTCCGTTTGGTGTACCCAGCAGTCTCAGGATCCCTTCTCCTGCTCGGTGTCGGTGATCTTGCAGTACTTGCTCTACCTCTCTAATCTGGGACTTAAGTCCAACTCCGTCAAAGTTCACCTCAGTGCTCTTTCAGCACATCATGTACCGGTGGACGGCAGACCTCTTTCCAGCGACCCTCTCGTAGCGAGGTTTCTCCGAGGTCTCCTTCTACTTAAACCACCTCTCCGCCCGCCAGCGCCTGACTGGGATCTGAATGTGGTTTTGCAGCGGATCACCTGTCCGCCTTTTGAACCTATGGCTACCTGTTCTCTCCGTTTTCTTTCTTGGAAAACATTGTTCTTGATAGCCCTCACTTCCGCTAGACGCGTAAGTGAATTGCAGGCCCTCGTGTCTGATCCCCCTTACACTCGGTTCTACAAAAATAGGGTAGTCCTACGGACTCACCCAAAATTTCTTCCAAAAGTGGTCTCCCCCTTTCACATCAATCAGGAGGTGGTACTTCCGACCTTCTTTCCCAGACCACACTCCAGCCGAGCTGAAACGGTCCTCCATACCCTGGACTGTAGAAGGGCATTGAACTTCTACCTTGACCGTACGCGGGAGCACCGTAAAGCTGCTCAGCTTTTTGTGTCTTTTGACCCCAATAAATTGGGGCTCCCGGTCTCCAAGCGTACTCTGTCCATCTGGGTTGCGGACTGTATCACTTGGGCTTATGGGGCAGCCGGACTCTCCTTGGAAGGTCGAGTCACGGCTCATTGCGTTCGGGCAAAGGCTACGACAGTGGCTTACCTCCGCTCTGTTCCGCTGGCAGACATCTGCCGGGCCGCTACTTGGTCTTCGAGCCAGACCTTTGCGGTCCATTACTGTCTCGAGAGGGAGTCCCGCAGGGACAGTGCTTTCGGACAGGCAGTCCTCCGTAATCTCTTTGAGGTTTGAGCAACTCCTACCCTCCATCCCGGATGTGGGCTACCGGTGGGTAATAATTCAGCGAAGATTCCTTCCTTCTGTGCTGCTGAGCTAGAGGGAGCTCATTTTTGTGCTTAGGGTCTCCGGTAGCCTTAAGCTTGGGAGTCCCATAAGTGAGGACTGACTTCCTGCTTGGTCCTGGAGAAAGCGTAGTTACTCACCTGTAACAGGTGTTCTCCAGGAGCAGCAGGAATCAGTCCTCACAACCCTCCCTCCTCCCCTTGGAGTTGCAATCATCTGCTTTAGTTTTTTTGCAAATTTTTATGCTGTCTTTTTTAGCTATGTCATCTGACTGGCTAAGATGGCACCCTTGGGCGGGAAGAGGACCGCGCATGCGCGCTGCAATTCCCAAAGGCTTTCTTTGAAAGCTGGGGAAAATTGCTCCGCGAGGGCTCCGTCGGCGCCGACGTCATCCATAAGTGAGGACTAATTCCTGCTGCTCCTGGAGAACACCTGTTACAGGTGAGTAACTACGCTATCTCTGACCTCGCACAATTTAGGAAGGCTCTAAAGCACCACCTTTTCCTTCAGCATTACTCTCATACTGGTGACATGACATAACCCAGCATACCCTCCCTATCCGTCACGATGACATAACACAGCACACCCTTCCTATCTGTCATGTTGACATAAACATATCTGTTGATACAATTACTCGACTTGTATATAGTTATCCCTGTTGAAACCCAAGTTGTATTACCTGTTCCTTGTAAAGTTCAATGTATGTTTCAGCCTACATTGTACAAATTAATGTTATTTGTAAACTGCACTGATTCTAAAGAGCGCGGTATAAAAAGACTTAAATAAATAAATAACATAATTGGCACTCCTGAATTTTAGGTATGTTGTGTACAATAGCTTGAGAAATAATTGGAAATATTCCAACTGTATATCATCAAAATATTTTAATAGTATGTTCAAAGGTATGTCTTTGCAACTTAGACATAGTAATTTCTGAGAAAACAACAAAATATGACCTGGACAGGATTAATGGCACCCTTCACTAATATTTATTTTTTATTTACATTCTCTTATATACTGTGCTATTCTGCATCAGTGTGATTTACATTGAACAAACTGAAATTACATTGAACAGGGCATTATAACTTGGAGATAACCATTTTACAGGGAACATGGGCTATGGAGGATTAAGTGGCTTGCCCAAGACCACAAGGAGCACCTGTGGGACTAGAAACCCCAGTCCTTCTGGCCCAAGGTTGCTGTCCTCTTGTGGGATTTGAACCCCCAACCTTCTGGCCTGAAGTACCTTGCCCCAACCACTAGGCCACTCCTCCACTCCATATTTGGCAGTGATGACAGCCTCCAAACATTTCTTGTAGCTATCTATAAGTTTCGTACATCTGTCTGCTGATAGTTTCTCCTACTCTTGAACTGTGAGTGGTTCCAACTTATGAATGTTTCCAGGATTCCTTTTACCAATGGAAACTTTCAGCTCTTTCCAAAGGTTCTTGATTGGATTGAGATCAGGACTTCATTGCTGGCCAGTTTAAAACAGTCCATTTGTCTCTTTTTAACCATTCTTTTGTACTTTTGGAGGTATGTTTTCGGTCATTGTCCTCCTGGAGGACCCATGACCTTCAAGACAGACCTAGCTTTTTGACACTAGGTAGCACACTTCGCTCCAAAATACCTTGGTAGTCCTCTGACGTCATGATTCCTTTAATGTGTTCCAGGTCTCCAGTTCCCGAGGGAGCAAAACAGCCCTACAACATTATGGAACCTCCACCATATTTAACTGTAGGAAGGGTGGTTTTTGTCCTTATAAGCTTTATTTCTTCACCTATAAATGTAGCGCTGGTCTGCATTGCCAAAGAGCTCAAGTTTGGTTTCATCTGTCCACAGAACATTTTCCCAGAAGGATTGTGGTTTCTCAAAGTGGTTTTGGACAAAGATCGGGCATGTCTTTTTATTTATTTATTTATTTATTTATAAACATTTATACCACTTTGCTGACCATAATCAATCAAAAGGATGTACAAAAATAAAAATAGCACAGTAAGCAAACACCACCCACCTCCCAATATCCAATCTCTCACTACTGTGCAAATAAAAAAGTCTTCACTAACTTGCTAAAACTCAACATGTTAGACTGTATGCAAAGCTCCAAATGTAGTTCATTCCACATTTCAGTGGCCACTACCTGGAAGACCCGTGCCTGCCAATGCATCTTCTGAACCACCTTCAAACCTGGGACTGCTAATAACTGCCCCTGCGCCAAATGTAATGGTCTAGGAGGATCATATCATTGCAACAGATCCCACGGATACTCGGCATAAATCAGTCAGACCCCAGAAAGCAATCACCAGCAGTTTAAACCAACAAAGCGCCTGAACTAGCAGTCAGTGAAAGTGCACCAGCAAAAGGTGCTTGCTGTCCCTTTGTTTTGCTCCCATCAGAGCAGTGGGACCCTCCTTGGCCTTTGCCCATGAAGTCCTCCTTTGTTTAATGTGTGGCGTATGGTGTGGGCTGAAACCACCACTCCAGATTGCTCCAGGTCAGCCTTAAGCTCTTTGGATGTTGTACATAGTGTTTTTCCAACAGTTCGCACTAACCTTCAAAGACTTCTTGGATTAATTTTTCTCTTCCCACCATCTTCTGGGAGGTTCTTGACAATTCCATGAGCAGAAAACTTCTTAATAACATTGTAAACTGTAGACAAAAGAATCCCAAGGTCTTTGGAGATGGCCTTGTACCCCTTTGAAGTTTGGTGATAATGACTTTTCTGACCGTCTCAGGCAGCTGTCTTGTCTTCATCATTTTGAAAATTGAACAGGGAGTGAATGTGGCCATTTTAAACTTCAGAGCCATTATTCATTGGTTGATTCAAGTCATGTGAGTACTGACAATTGATTACAGGTGCATCTAAGTTTACTGCAATGGGAATGTGGTTCTTCTGTTCAAAATAATTTGAATTACTGTTTATAAGGGTGTCAATAATCATGTACTGGCAATGTCCCAGTTTTTATACTATTTCTTTTTTTTTAATTGGCCTTGTTTTATTTGATTCTTTTATGTGTTAAATATGTGTGCATATATAGACCAAAGCCATTTCATTGGCCACTTTTTTAGGAGATATTGGACATTAAGGAGTTGAACTGCAAGGGTGCCAAGAATGTTGACCACTACTGTATTTACAGTACATCCAATTCAATTTTATTTGCAATATAAAAAAAGCAGCTAAAAAGTAAGTGACTTTGTAGACATATGGGACCAATGGTTGTAAGTGTGAGTCTTTAAGCTCCAGTCCCTGAGGTCCCATTATCTTGATTTCATTTAGATGCAGTTCTGATCAGAGGGAAACCGTTTTTACCCTTTATTTTCTGGATTGTTTTTTTTGGTGTGACATGCGAAGTGGTGTCTTAGAAGGAACGTTTAGTTTGAATCTGGGATGTCCATAGCAGAACGTTTAGAAATCTGGGGAGGGGGGGGGGGGTAGCATTAGGGAAGGGAAGCATGTATAAGTGCCTTCTGAAATCGACCCGTCTCCATCCCGAAAAATGAATGGTCCTATAATCAGTTATGGAGGCGGGGCCCATGCAGATTGCTAGGCCAATCATGGGCAAGAGTGTAGGCTATTTCATAAAAATTGACATCGCAGATTTGCACAGCCTCAGAACCGTGCCATCTATTGTATGAGGTTTGCACATCCTGGCCTGCCATTTTAGATAGTCAGGCATGTGGAGGCAGGCCAGTAAAATGTTTGGAGTATGTATTTACACTCAGGTTTCTTCAGGCAGGAAATAATAATCGTGGTAATGCAAGCACATTATGCGTTCCCCCTGGAAGCGTTAAATCCATGAAACATGCAATTTGTTTACCTCATTCATGGTCAGGAGCAGGTATAGACATGGACGTCTCACCAGCCAGAGCCAGATGTGCTTCTGCCATTCTGAAATCACACGTGACATGCATCTCCCTTTTTCATCCCAGGCTAAACCTTCAATATGCCTCCCTGCTAGTGATGTCTATATACCCAGCTTCTAAAAAGGCCCCCGGGATGTCTCCATGCTTTGCACGTCTAAGAACACATTTCCATTATGAGACATCCGACTCATGATTAGAGCTTTCTAAAATCCCCCCACTACTATAGTATTCCATTCTGGGTTTTTTATGTATATATAGAAGGAGAGAGAACAAATATGAATAATCCAATGTGTATAGAGCTGTATGTGGAAAATGAAAACCAGAGATGAGCTGGTGTCCAGACATTACAGCCCCAATCACCTTCACAGTGTGATATATGAGAGAATAGGGGAGGGTGGAGGAGGGGGAAGGAGTCTATCTCTTTCACAATCCTGAATAAGGAGAAGTTCCAAATACAGAGTGAGACATGCTACCGAAGGGTCCCCAGGAATTATAAGAAAACAGAGGAAGGATGTAAGCAAGCAACCGAAAGGCCTGCAGATGAAGAAACCGCCTTTAGTATTTATTTTATTTTCTTAGAGGCACATTCCAAATGGGACATCCAAATGCAATCTGGGACGTCAAAGCCAGAACGTCTGAAAAGAAAGGCAGGCACGTGCAAACGCAAGCACAATTCCAGAAACGTGGACATGCCTGATAAGCACGTGTATCAAACGTCTATATAGATGTCCCCAGGAAAGCATTTCAGAACCAAGATGTCTAATGACATAATGGCTAGAGTAGTAGCTTAAGTGCTGTGTGGCCAAAGTTCAAATCCCAGTGTGGGACTTTGTAATCTAAAGCTAGTCACTTAATTCTACACTCTCTGGATGGTTTAAGATGAAAACAAACACTTTCCTGATGCCTATTTGTGCCTGGAGTAGGAATAAACATGCAGATGGCTCCGTTGCATTGGGGGATATGTAGGTCTATTGCTCCTGTGCCTACTTGAATGAACCTGTAGTGGAGATGTCTGTGAATAGTTAAGGTTTGGATGTCCACGTGCACGTCTGCAGAGGCCCAAACCATGAATGACCCTCTTAGTTACATACATTTGATGAACCGCCTCCCATAAACATCTAGGTGATGTACAAATAAATATATAATAAAGTCAATATAAGTAAGTAATAAGAGGTCAACGCAAAAGAGGAAGGCCAGCAATGAGATGGATTGCTACAATAACAGCAGCTACGGGTACCAGTCTGTCAACAATGAGCCGCCTGACTGAAGACCGAACACAATTTAGGATAGCTATCCAGAGGGTCGCCATGAGTCGACTCCGACTCGACGGCACTTAACAACAACAACAACAATAAGAGCCGGACACATTAACTCCCTCATTCCCTCTCCAGCAGCAGAAGGATGGAATCTAAATTCCCATCATCTTATATACCAAGAATCTGGAAAATAACTACCAGACCAATGGTTTTTACCATCTTTTTAAAATGCAGATACCTAGGGCTCGATATTCAAAGGGATTAACATGGTTAGCAGACCTGCTATCCATATTAATCCTCTTATATTCAGCGGCACTAACCGTATCCATGAGTGCCACCACTGCGTGCCCTGAAGCTACTGGAGCCAGTTAGGGTATTCCGGGGCTGTTCCGGGAGTGACACCTGGCCATATCCGGGCAGTGACGATATTGAGCAGCTGCCCAGTTATGGCAAAGCAGTGAAAGTAAGGTGCAGCAATGCCTGGCTTAGCTTTCACAGCGGAAGATAACTGGGCAGCGGCTGAATATCGCCGCTGCCAAGTTAAGTTCCTGGCCATCTGGGCAACCTGGAGATTCAATGTTGGGGCCTGGATATTTTATTTATTTTATTTATTTAGCTGTATTTATATCCCGCTTTTCACCGGGTCAAAGTGGTCAATTGGGGGATACATTTAACACGAGGGGATATGAGACACATACACTAATACTTACAGGGAACATGGGCAATGGAGGGTTAAGTGGCTTGCCCAAGACCATAAGGAGTGCCTATAGGACTAGAAATCCCAGTCCCTCCAGCCTGAGATTGCTGTCCCCAGGTGGGACTTGAACCCCCGGCCCTCCGGCCTGAAGTACCTTGTCCTAACCACTAGACCACTCCTCCCACTCTGGCGTTGAAAAATCCAGGTTTAAGTTCTAGCAACAATGGCTAGCCGCTAAAACCACGTTAGCCGTCACTGCTGAATACCCTCCTCTCTACTCTAACCATATTTCCAAGATAAGTTGATTGCAAATATAGGGGCTGGAATATCAGAATGCTGTTCTCTGTGCATAAATTACTTCCTAAAAGGGTAGTGTGATAGGCATTTTAGTCCACTGCAATAGTAATTAAATATAAAGACAAAAGAGGAAAATAAGGTGATAACCTTGTTATTGGACTAACTTAATACATTACTAGCTTTTGAAAGTTAGAACCTTCTTCTTAAATTGGGACAGTATGAGGAACAGATGGCAGTACCGTAATATTCGTATAAGTGAATCACTAAAGCATCGCATTGACAGTCTTAGTGGAAGAGGTGGGCATGGGAGAGACGGATGGGTGATCAGAGGGTGACGAGGCTATAAATATGAATACAGTAGTTTGAGAAAGCTCATATCTTTGTTAAGTCCTGTCTGATCTGATTACAAGTGTCTTATCTCCATTTCAAAAGTTTTACGTTCTTGGATTGATTTGATGAAACTGATTTTATATGTTTTTTTTTATTGTAATAGGATTGTATTGCTGTGGATTTTAGATTTTTATTATATGTAATCTGCTCTGAACTATTGGGATATTGCTGAATATAAAGCTTGTATTACATTAAATTAAATTAAACTTAAATTTCCCTTTCAGAACCTTTACCGTAAAATCACTGACGTTGTGTTTTGGACCTGTGAAATGCTCTGTAACAGCTACTCTTTGGTCTGTTCTGTGCTGTGCTATCTGATGTCTTTGTGAATTCATTCTGGTCTTTTAATGTTTGGCTTGTCTCTCCAGCACAGCAACCCTTTTCACATTTTCTGCATTGAATAATATAAATCACATTAGAGAAAGAGCATGATTAGGACCCCCTTATGTTGAATATTTTTCTCATGTGGGACCCCCCCATACAAATGCATGCAAAACACCTCATTAGTATTCAAATGAACGATACAGCTTGTGGTAATTTACCACAAGCTACATTATTCATGGAAAAATAGTACCAGCTCAAAGTTACCGCAGGTTAGTGACTAACAGTAAACAAAGCTGTGGTAAAATTCATGATTTTACTGCGCAGCTTAGTAACTACCCCCCAATCGGCACTAACCTCTGTTGGGCTACAACTCCATGAACCTTCATTAACACATGTAACTGAAGGTTAACCCCCATTCTAAGCTTCCTCACAACTTGCCCAACCATTTGCAATCAGCCAGGAGGCCACATCCCACAGCTCCCTCTAGTATGTCGTGACTCGGTCCTGCACCCTCGAGCGCACCAAACAGCATGACAATCCAGGCACCAATTCCAGTCCCGGTTTTATAGAAAACACAAAGAGTTGCCTTCCAAAGGTTACAGCAGTTCAAAGAGCAGTTCTGCTGCCCCTACATCTCATTGGAGGTTAGCCCCAAAACAGCGTGCGTCTGGCAGCAGCAGTGATGGGCGTGGCCTCCCTTCTCCAGAACACAAACACAGCAAACCTTCCAGAGAATCAGTACTAAACCATCCTAGGCAGTCCCATGAACATAGTGATCCAAACCCCACCGTCTTTTCCTTTACAATTAACAGTATTGCTCAGCTACACAGTTTAACCAGCTGTACAACTGCCCTTCCCAACCCCTCTTTCAGGTTCTGTATCAGCTGGTTGAAGATGCCCCAGGGCTAAAGCATTCACTATTCCAGGAAAAGTACCTCCATGGGGTCAAGGGGCCTGTCCCCCTCATGCTCCTGGGCTTCCATGGGTTCCTCCAGGTCAATTTCACTCCCCCCCTATCCTGTGGAACCTAGGGATCTTTTCTAGGGCATGGCCTGCCTCTCCCTCCCCCTTCCAGCCTCCCTTTGGTCCTAAAGAGTATTGCCTAGTGAACCAGGGAAACTGGGCCAGCTCAGGATCCTGCAGCAGCTCAGTGGGCTGGCTCTGTTCCTTCCTAGCAGGGGCTATTAGATTTGTAGTTTCTAGGCTTTCCTCGGGCTGAAAGAGAGCCTGCACAGTCCCAAAGGTATTTTTCTCTTGTTTGTTATCCAGCTGATCATTACAACGTGTACGTCCTTGGTATGACCTGTAGTTATCATCCAGGCAGCTGTGAGTGCTTTCACTGCAGCACCCTTAGGCCTAGCTGAGCAGACGTCAAGCTCAGGAATCAGAGCCGAGTCTCTGGCCTTGCACATGAACTGTTGTCACTGAGTAGATGACAATACTTTAAGACTAGACTTGCAGAAAAGGGCATGGGAGAGCTGGAACAATGTTATGAGCATCTTGTTGCTTTGGCCACTTGGCTTGTTAGGGCCTCTAAAGTTCTGGGGTTTAAAGCCCTGACCTGGAGAGTAAATTGAGACTAATCCTGGGGCCTGCCTGAATTCAGGTCTTCTTCGCCCCTGACTCCCGCATGATCCTTGAGCTCCCTGTAGTTTCTTGGGCTAACAGCCTGCACTGTAAGCCTAGAACAATCTTTTTTCACTGCTGGTTTAACAGTTTCTTGTTTAAATATCCACAGTCCTTGAAGCAAGCTTCGAAGAGCAACTTATCAGGATCCCGCCCATCCCACTGCCTGGTTTTCCGAGAGTTGCAGAGAGCAGAGGTTAATATTTCTGATTTTACTTAGCTACACTGATCCCTGCCCTTAGTTCGGAAATCAAACCCTCTTATTAGTCTTGCTTCTGAGTCATGAGTAGACTGTAAGCTACACAGAGAAGAGACGGTCTCTGCTGTGTCTTTGTACAGTGTTGTACATCTAGTAATGTTATATAAATGTTTTATCGGGCCCAGGTTAAAGGCTTAGGCAACTGAAGGAACTGAATGCCCGAGCTAAACACGGTCTTCATTCCACTTGATTTACGATGTCGACTCTATGATCTCTAGGGGAGAATCCTTCCCACCACACCACTCTCTGGTCCTGCATATTGGGCCAACATCTTTTTTTGTGAACCGCTCAGATGCCCCTGGTGTTGGGTGGTATCTCAAGTAATTCAACAAAGATAAAGATAAATCCAGCCCTATGTTTTATACTTGTGGCAATAGCTTGATCAACCATCGCATAATTGGGTAATGATAATAATCTCTCCCCTCATCTTTAGGGACTTTCCTGAGTCCTAGTGGTTATAATGTGATGCTATCAGGCTATTGTTCGGTTCCAGAGGCAACAGCAGACGAGCCACACTGCAAAGACGTTGGGGTCTTGTTGCACTGTATAAACACACATAATCATGATGGTAGAATTTATTCTGAATTCCAGTGGCTGTACACACCCCCATAGCACTTCAGGCACGCTATCAGCAGAGCCACACCACTGTTTGTCTTGAAGGCCGAAGGAGAGAAATTCACTTCATGTTCACTATAGATTTTCTTCTTGCAAAAGGAAAATCCAAAAGCAGCTTGTTTTAAAATTGCTGAGTAATCTGTTTTTTTTTAATAAAAATCAGACATAAGACCTGAGCTGCATGAGAGATTATAGTATAACTTTGTTCAAGAAAACCAGTCTAGAAACATAGCCTAACACAGAGGCGGGTGTTTCTGTTGTTAGCACTCTTGCTGAAACCCAGATTTGTTACAATTTTGTTCCTTAAGTTCTTAAAAAGGAACCTTATATAGTTCATCAACACTATCTTGAAAAGCACCAGATGGCAAGGAACAGAAATTCGAACTAAGGGGCCCCGAGCAACAGCTTTTAAAAGCCCTTCTGAGCAGGGGAAGTCCCTTCTTTCTTGGGGCCACCCTGAACTGCAGGGACTGCTGGGGCAGAGGTTACGCCACTGGCAAGGAACCAGGGCTAGATTTAAGAATTTGGCACCCCTAGGCCAAATCAGACAGCAGATCCTAGAGAGTGGGTTAGGAAGGAGGGAGAGGGGTGTTGGAGATCCCAAAGAGTGAAGAGGAGTAGCGGAAGACCTTATTGCCCCAGTGGCATCCTTTTAAAGAAACACATATACTTGGCCCTTAAGTAAGTGGAAGCAGGTTCCTTTGACCTGGGTATTTAGTGCCTTCAACCCTGGGCAGTTGCCTTTGCCAACATCCAGACCTGAAAGGAACAAAACTATGTAAGAAGAAAGGAAAATGCGAGCCCAGACGTATCAGAACATAGTGCTGATTGTGATGGCCACACAGACTCTATTAGCAACTGTTGTGGTAGGCTGTGGCCTGTAAACTAGGCCTAGACCCCAACCCCCACCTGAGACTAGTGCTGAGAAGAACCAAGTCTGAGAAACTGCTTTAAGCTGCTTTAAGCTGCTTTTGAAAAGTTTGTGTAATTCCTTTATGCTGATGATGGAAATGTTCCTGCATTCTCTGAGCTAGAAATGGCCTTGAAGTAGAAATGTATCTATATCTAAGACTGTGCCTTTGTTAGAATAGTCTGAGAAGGGGGGAGCAGGGAGTTAGGCCCAGAGAGGGTCCCCGATTGGACAGGTGCAAGGGGCGTTGGTACCAATAGAAAGTTTGCCTGTATCAGAAGTGTAAAATTGTATATAAGGAATTTGCTCCTGTTCTCCATTGCTCAGTCACTTTTGGACACTCTCCTGTCTGAGCCTGTGCACAATAAATTGGCTTGGAACCTGCAATTGACTTCTGGTTTTATTCATTGCGTGCACTTCGCTGCTACATTTCCTGGTGCGTTGGGCCGGGAAGTGCCAGTAGTGGATGGTATTCAAGTGAATATACCACGTTTTATCGCCTCAAGGTTTGGTCTAGCTGGAACCGTGACTGGCCAACCGCAGGGGAAACCTCAGGCGCCACCGGTCCTCTTGCATCGGAGAGGATTCCTCCTTGCCTCGGCTGATTACTGGATCCGGCCGGCCAACACCTCCAAACCCGAGGGGAGTCCAGGATTCAACCCAAGAACTGGTTTTGTACCTGGTACCAGATCCGCTGAGTAGAAATTTCTTTGCTACTCAGTCAGTCAGTTAGTTCGGAATTTTGGAAATGAGAGGCTGATCACCTCTCCGGGCGGTCGTAGTACATCTTGCATGAGTATGCGTGAGACCGAAACTACCGCCCCTCAGTCAGTCAGTAAGGCCTGGGAATTCTGGAATGTTGCTAGCATGTCTGTTTGTGTGTGAATGAGAGGTCTTGAAACACAGACCAAGCAAGTGCGGACTCCTGATTAGCGCAGTTCCTGGCCGGGCGACCGCGCCCAGGTCGCAAAAAGGAGGAAGCGTTTAGTGTTTGTCTACCTATTTGTTTCTAGGGCTGTACGGACCCCTTACCTGCAGCCCGACTATCCGCCCCTACTGTCTGTTGTTGTGTACATCATTATGGGAGGGTCGGAGTCCACGCAAACTCCGTTGAAATGTATGATCAAGACTTTTAGCAAGGGATTTACCGGAGACTATGGAATAAAAATGTCTCCGTCCCGATTAGAAGTGCTCTGTGATAGGGAGTGGCCAGTACTGGTCACCTCGTGGCCCCCTGGGGGTACCTTTGATGTTAGTATCATATCCTTAGTTCACCAGATTGTATGAAAAGAACACCCTGACCAGTTCCCCTATATAGATTCCTGGTTAAGTGTTTGTGAAAAAGAGCCCTCCTGGATGAAGCGTTGTTATGAGGAACAGTGCAGGATATTTGTAGCAACCACCCGGGGGCCCTGGAAGCCTGGGGAAAAGAAACTGCCTGTCTATTCTACCCCAGAATCTCCAGACATTCCGTCCCATCTGACCCAGTTCCTCTATAGGCCAGTCCCCTCGGCTCCGTCCCCATCCCAGGCAGAGCCTGTCCCAGAGGGACCCATTCCTGCAGTTTTACCCCAAGTAGCCCCCCAACTGCCTCTGCAGCTGGAGGACGCACACTCCCTCCCGACCGGAAGCCCTGGCTCCGTTCGGAGTGCTTTGGGGGGACCACAGTCCACTGATGACTCTGCCAGCAGGGATTCATTTGCCATTTCAGGGTCACTCACTGCCGTCACCCAATATCATGGAACAGAACCCCAGCAGCCCCGACTACCTTATGCTTTCAGAAGTATGACTGCGAGCCAAAGGGATGGTCACGTTATACCGCTGCGCCAGGTCCAAGGTCTACCTACTCTTGATGACCAGGGCCAGGTTGTGGTGGGACCAACTAGTCTCGTTTATGTGCCTTTTTCCACCACTGATTTACTGAACTGGAGGACGCATTATGCCTCTTATACTGAGAAGCCCCAAGAATTGACAGAATTAATGTCCAGCATTATGCAAACCCATCAGCCTACCTGGTCTGATTGCCGCCAGCTCCTGTCTACCCTCTTCACTACTGAAGAACGAGCACGGATTGTGCAAGCGTCCACCCAATGGTTAGAAGAAAACCCCGTAGGAGAAGCAGGCCTAGATCCCCGGCAAGCAGCCGCCGCGGATTTTCCAAATGATGATCCCAAGTGGGATCCAAACAGTGTAAACGGGGCGGCGGCCCTCAATCGGTTCCGCCAAGCCCTCCTGCAGGGCCTGAAGAAAGGAGGCCAGAGGGCCATGAATATCGGAAAGGTAGCAGAAGTCATCCAGCGTCCGGACGAGAGCTCAGCAGCCTTTTATGAATGCTTATCTGAAGCTTACAGACTTTATACCCCATATGATCCAGCGGCCCAGGAAAATTTGCGCATGGTGAATGCAGCCTTTGTGAGTCAGTCCCAGGGAGACATAAAACGGAAACTGCAGAAGTTGGAAGGATTTGCGGGCATGAATGCGGCCAAGTTAATGGAAGTTGCACAGAAAGTGTTTGTGAATCGTGATCAAGAACGTCAGAGGGAGAGTGAACGTAAAATGAAGAAGAAAGCTGATTTCCTTGCTGCAGCTTTAGTTGAACGACGCAGAGGAAGTTTCTCTAACCGAAGGACTCGAGGACGTGGAAGGGACCGAGGAGATGGTCGGTCCCCATTAGGCGCAAATCAGTGCGCCTACTGTAAGGAAAAAGGACATTGGAGGAATGAATGCCCGAGCTTGGAGTCCGCCTCCTGGAGGGGAGGAGGGAGCATGTGGAGAGCAGGGGGAAGATTCCGGCAGCGGGGAGGAATGAATCGCACGCAGTTCCAACAGGGAGAAGTAGCTATGGAGGGAGTGGCAGCTGAAGGGGGCTACAATTCAGATGAGTACTAGGCCAGACCGGGCTCCAAGTTTCCTCTGGGTCTCCAGGAGCCTATGGTCAGTCTGAAAATTGGGAACCAATATATGGACTTTATGGTGGATACGGGGGCCGAACACTCGGTGGTGGCAGAACCGGTGGCCCCTCTGTCTTCCCGATCTATCACCATTGTCGGAGCCACCGGTACTCGGGCCACTAAACCTTTCTTGCAGAACCGCACCTGTGAATTAGGGGGACGGAAGATAACACACCAGTTCCTGTACATGCCTGAATGCCCAATTCCCCTCTTGGGCCGAGATATGCTTGCTAAGCTCCAGGCGCAGATATCCTTTGCTGAAGGGGGAAAAATGAAAATGATTCTGAACTCAAAATCTGCTGGCCTGATGGTGTTAACTGTCCCCAGGGAAGAAGAATGGCGGTTCTATAGTGCATCTCCGACCAAGGCAGCCAGTCTCCGTATCCCTACCAGTATTCTAGCTCCGCCCGAAGTGTGGGCGGAGGATAATCCTCCAGGCCTAGCAAAGAATATAGCCCCTGTGCTTGTCACCCTCAAACCAGGAGTAAAACCAGTGCACGTGAGACAATAACCTCTCCCGCGACCAGCGATTGAAGGCATTCATCGTCATCTAATGAACTTATTGAAGTATGGACTTCTAAGGAAGTGTCAATCACCCTGGAATACCCCCCTCCTCCCAGTCAAAAAGCTTGGGACCGGTGATTACCGCCCAGTGCAGGATCTGAGATGAGTGAATGATGCAGTTGTAACCATACATCCGGTGGTACCAAACCCCTACACTCTCCTGGGACTGATCCCTGCTGAGGCTACCCACTTCACCATCCTGGATCTGAAGGATGCTTTCTTCTGTGTATGCTTAGCACTAGCCAGCCAACCTCTGTTTGCCTTTGAGTGGGAAGACCCTACTACAGGAAGGCGAGGTCAACTCACCTGGACTCGACTACCTCAAGGATTCAAAAACTCGCCTACCCTCTTCAGTGCCACCCTCAATCAGGACCTTTCGAGTTACTCTGTTACTCCAGGAAAAAGAGTCCTTCTCCAGTATGTGGATGACTTGCTGATAGCCACCAACTCCAGAAGTGAATGCGTGCAAGCCACTAGTAATCTCTTGCACCTCCTGAATGAAGCCGGAAACAAGGTCTCAAGGGCCAAGGCTCAGTTGTGCCAAACTGAGGTTAAATAACTGGGATTTCATCTGTCTAGTGGGATTCTGCGGCTAGGACCAGAGCGTAAGGAAGCTGTGTGTCACATTCCTACCCCAACCACCAGAAAGCAGGTGAGGGCTTTCTTGGGAGCTGCAGGCTATTGCCGAATATGGATACCCAACTTTGCGCTATTGGCAAAGCCATTGTATCAGGCCACCAAAGGAATGGAGCGATCGCCCTTGGAATGGGGACCTGAACAGGATGCAGCTTTCCGATCCTTGAAAACAGCATTAATGTCCTCACCAGCTTTGGGTCTGCCAGATGTACAGAAACCATTTCGCCTCTATGTCCATGAGTCAAGTGGAAATACTTTGGGAGTATTGACTCAATCCCTTGGATCTTGGCAGTGACCTGTGGCTTACCTATCAAAGCAGCTAGACACTGTCGCAAAAGGGTGGCCACCTTGCCTGAGAGCCGTTGCAGCTACAGCCCTCCTGGTAGGAGAGGCCGACAAGCTCACTCTGGGTCAGAGTCTCCAAGTTACAGTGCCACACTCTGTCCTAACTCTCATGGAACACAAAGGAAATTATTGGTTCACAAATTACCGCATGCTGAAGTACCAGAACATGTTGTGTGAGAATCCCCAATTACAGCTGATCGTCAGTCAAGCTTTGAACCCAGCCACGCTATTGCCAGTTGGACCAGGCCCACCGGATCATGATTGCCTGGAAGTTATGGACACTGTATTCTCAAGTCGCCCTGATCTAACTGATCTTCCACTAAACAACCCTGAACAGACTTTCTTTGTGGATGGAAGTAGTCTTGTCATCAACGGACGATGCTGTGCTGGCTATGCAGTAGTGACCCTGGATACGGTAATCGAATCTTTAGCTCTGGCCTCGGGAACCTCAGCGCAGAAGGCTGAACTGATAGCCCTCACTAGGGCACTGATAATAGGGACAGGGCTCCGCTTAAATGTGTACACAGATTCCAAGTATGCCTTCACAACATTGCACGCACATGGAGCCCTGTACAAAGAACGAGGGTTAATAACTTCGGGAGGCAAGTCCATCAAGTATGGCCCTGAGATACTAACATTGCTAGATGCTGTATGGGCCCCCAAACAAGTGGCAGTAATGCACTGCCGAGGTCATCAGGCAGGAAAAGGAGAAGTTTCACGGGGAAATAGTTTTGCTGACGCTTCTGCTCGAGAAGTGGCCATAACTGGACAAGCTCCTGCCCCCAATACCCTAGACCAGGCAGCATTATTCCCGGTACCACTCAGTGCATGGACTCCCCGATATACCTCCAGAGAGTTAGACTATTTCTGTCAGGAAGAAGGGGGAGTGTTAACAGAGACCGGATGGATAGTGCTACCACCGCCATTAGGTGGTCAGCCTCCAGGTCCAACTGTAATCCCTGAAGCATAAGGTCCAGCCTTTGTCCATGCTTTCCACCAAGCCACACATTATGGGAAAACTGCGATGGAAAGAGCTCTGAGACCTCATTTCTGTATCCCGTTACTAGGACCCCTGTCAGCATCAGTAGCCCGTAGATGCTTAACTTGTGCAAAGAACAATGCCCAGCAGGGTCCTAACCTACCTCCAAGAGTTCAGTCAGAAGGAGTCACCCCCATGGAAAATATCCAGGTGGACTTTGCAGAAATGCCACGAGCAAATGGATATCATTACCTGTTAGTTTTGGTTTGTACATTCTCTGGGTGGGTAGAGGCTTTCCCCACTAGAACCGAAAAAGCCAGGGAAGTTACCAAGATTCTGCTCCATGAGATCATCCCCCGGTTTGGAATACCATTAGTTATAGGATCAGATAACGGACCCTCGTTCGTATCTCAAGTAACTCAGCAGTTGGCCCAAGCTCTACAAGTGCAATGGAAATTACATTCAGCTTACAGACCCCAAAGCTCAGGAAAGGTAGAGCATATGAACCGCACCCTGAAGTCCCAGCTGTCTAAACTCTGTCAGGAAGCTCACCTGAAGTGGCCCCAGGTTCTTCCTATGGCCCTTCTCAGGATACGTTCAGCCCCCACCAAGTTATTAGGAGTTTCCCCATTCGAGATTCTGTATGGGCGACCTCCGCCCATTGTCCAAGGGATAAAAGGGGACATGAGTCAAATTGGGTCCGAAATCACCAGACAAGAACTAGTGGCTATAGGTTCTGTTTTGCAGAGTCTCCATTCATGGGTACGAGATCAGCTGCCCATAAATCTGACAGAGCCACTGCATCCCTATAAGCCTGGAGCCTCAGTGTGGATCAAGGAGTGGAGAAAGACACCATTAGCACCTCACTGGAGAAGGCCCTATGTCGTCATATTGTCAACCCCTACAGCAGTCAAAGTTGCGGAAGTAGAACCTTGGACCCATCACAGTCGGATAAAGCCAGCGGCGACTACCGAACTTCGTCCCTGGACTTCAACCACCAACCCCGCATCACCATTGCGACTTACACTGCGATGACAGCCACCGCCGTGAGAAATTTGCAGCCTTACTCCTGCCACCAACCGGAAGCTGGCAGGTCCACGTACGGCAGAAACTTGAGGAATCTACAACCCTACTCCTGTCACCAACCGGAAGCTGACAGGTCTACGTACGGTGGAAGCTGTGGAAAAAGAGAACTTCAGTCAAAACTTTGCAATTTCTAGACAAACTCACTTAGACATTGTAATCATGTTGCATCTGTGTGTTTATATTGTACTTGCGGTAACCCTATGGCCCCTTGGAATGACTTTTGCCTTACCCCCCTGTGCGGCCTGTATAACTACTACCCGGATCGGGACGAAGATTACCCAAACCTTACTTTATCACTCCTACTACACCTGTACTGGTGTAACTAGCCGATGTGTGTATAATGGTACGGAGTTAAGTATCTGTACTAGAGGGAAGGTGAGAACTTGTTTTTAACCCCCGACAGAACCCTTCATACCATGTTCTAGAGTTGCGATGGAACAACGAGGATGGGGCCCTCCTAAATGCCACACGACAGCTCGCAGATCCCACGAGACCAGCCCCTCTTTACTTTGATGCTTGTGATACCATCAACAGAAATGGCTACTATAGCTGTGGGTCTGTTGCCAAGAGCGAAGTTATTACTATGATGATAAAGACATGTGCCCCGAAGGAGCATACAAGTGGGGAAAATGCACCGGGACACATACCACAACTAGTTATGTCAAAGCATCCGAAAACGCCTACTTTTGCCCTAAGTGGGAGTGTGTATATTATGCCACCTGGTCTGACGGGCCTCAGGGGCAAGATGGGGATCATCGCCGAGCTAATTTAGAGAGACTACCCTTACTGGAACCACTTAAGTGTCTGAAAGGTGCTTGTAATCCCTTAAAGCTCCTTGTGTTAGACCCTAGCCAATGGAGGCAAGGATATAGATTTGGCTAATGAATAGTGGGTAGGGGAATAGACCCTGGAACTTATGTATACTGTCAAAACGCCTCCCTGGTGGCCAGTGGACGCCAGGGCAGGTGGGACATAAAAATGTTAATATTAAGATAGGAGAGTCTTTTAAGGGCCAAAAGGCACTTGGTCCTTGTAGTTTTTAGCTCCAGTCTTTAAAGAAACCATTAAAGCAGAGTGGTGGGAAAAAGAAGGCTTTTATTCCCTTTACACAGTGGTTCCAATTGTTGGGTTACAACTCAAAGTAAATGTCCTTAATTCAGGTAAGAAAGAAAACTCAGGGTTTAAAGCAAAACTGTTGAATTTCACAGGAATAGCAGTGCCCAGTCAATTAAAGAATGCTCGGTTAGCAATTCAAGCAATTCACAAGTCTGGCAAAGACTCTATTCTACCAGATACACAGAGAGTACAATCCATTTCCTGGTCTGATAATTCTCCTGCCAGTTCCACTTGCATTGGCTCATAATCAGATATGTCTGACTCTGTATCTCTAATTTCTTGGGAAACACCTCCAGGGGTTTTGTATATCTCTTGCAGTACTTGCCAATGTCCTTGGCCTAGCCTAGGGCGTCGGCCACGTGCTGTATTAGGATTAAATGTGTTTTCTCTTCTTAAAGGTTTTATAGCAGCTTTACCATAGTCTTTAACATTTATAGCTTTCCTCATAGGCATATATTTATCATACCTTGTATTGCAGCAACAAGCAGGTAAATGGCTTTCTTTAATTGCTTGCCTCTCACAGTCAGCAGCTTGATGAAATCCTTTTCTTTGAAAGTTTAGTTTACCTTGCAGCCTTTGAACCCATTCTCCTGGTAAGCGCCTGCTTCTGCATAAGCCCAGCTCCTGGCTTTCCTGCTCAGCGTGGCTTAGTTCTCCAGCTGATTCTCCTTTGGCTTCTGCTTGCAATTAGTACAGTGCTTTTGCCTCTTCGGGCAAACAGCTCTCTCTCTATCTTGAGCTGGTCCCTCCTTAGGTCCTTCCTCAACTCCTGGTGAGTCATCTCTCATTCCTGGTGATCCTCTAGCTCCGGAGAAATCAGGTTTCCACTTCAACCTCTCTCCTCTCCAGTCTTCCACTCTCCCCTTATAAAGCACTCCTGCCTTTGAGGATTGGGAGCTGGTTGTCAGTTCCTCGTGACCAGCTGGGCGTGGCCCTTCAGTCTCTCTGAATGCCCTCCTGCTCCCTCTAGCTGGTTCCTGCGAATATTGCAACTTGTGCACATCTTTTTTTCTCTGAAAAACAGCTTCTTTTTTCTCCTCTGGGCTTTCATCAGCCCTCGCTGCATTACAGTACATACAGCTTAACACCAAGACCCGTATTTCCTCACCTTATCGAATACACCATACCTTCTATGAAGCCATGCAGACGGAAATAGAGCTTCCCCAGACTACACAGAATTTATTCATTGAACTAGCTTGAGCTGTAGCTTCTAGTCTCCACATTTCTAATTGTTTCTTCTGTGGAGGAATTAGAATGGGAGACCAATGGCCCTGGGAGGCAAGGGAATTGAACTACTCCGTCCCATATAACCAGACTGCCTTAAATAAAACTGCTAGTGAATGGGTATTGGCCAACACCATTGTCGGCCATCTCTGTTTTGTCCGCACGGGACCACAGTTCACCATACAGGTGGGACAACTGATTTGTCTAAGTCAACGGATTTATAATGCCACCACAAAGAGGACATCCTGGTGGTCGGGTGTCAATGCTACTGAACCCTCCAACCCATTAATCGCTTTCCCTCATCTTGCTAAACTATGGACTGACCTCACCTCCTCCAATACGTGGGAAGCCCCTCCTGGGCTTTATTGGATTTGTGGCACTCGAGCATATGCTCGACTCCCTGATAACTGGGGAGGGGCATGTGTCTTGGGAACAATACGACCTTCGTTCTTCCTTATTCCAATCTCTCAAAGGGAGCAGTTAGGCTTCCCCATCTACAATGGTCGACAGAAGCGAAACACTCTGAAGATAGGTCAGTGGGATAAGTGGGATGGTGATGAGTGGCCCCCTGAGCGAATTATCTCATATTATGGCCCAACCACTTGGACACAAGTTGGGACCTGGGGATACCGCACTCCTGTTTATATGCTTAATCGTATTATATGCTTACAAGCTGTAGTAGAAATTATAACTAATGAAACAAGTAAAGCACTAACTCTCTTAGCCAAGCAAAGTACCCAAATGCGTACAGCTATTTACCAAAACCAGTTAGCCCTTGATTATTTACTAGCATCTGAGGGTGGGGTGTATGGAAAGTTTAATCTCACTAACTGTTGCTTGCAAATTGATGATCAAGGTCAGATTGTTGAAGAGATAGCTGACAATATGCGTAGGTTAGCACATGTACCAGTTCAGACTTGGAATGGACTAAACCTCAATGGATGGTCTGGAACCCTATTTTCAGGACTAGGAGGATTGAAGACTATTATGTTTGCAGTGTTAATCATGGCAGCTATGTGTTTACTCCTTCCCTGTTTTCTGCCTCTATGCTTGCGTATGTTTACCTCAATCATTGACAGTACAGTTCAATGTAAGACAGCAGCCCGGGTACTAGCCGTATGGAAGTATCAGGCTATACCCCAAGAAGAAGCATCAGTTTGATAAGAGTCCGATAGGTGATTAGTTTCTCACCCTCTTTTAGTCAGGATGAGAATAATCAAAGGGGGGAATGTGGTAGGCTGTGGCCTGTAAACTAGGCCTAGACCCCAACCCCCATCTGAGACTAGTGCTGAGAAGAGCCATAGTCTGAGAAACTGCTTTAAGCTGCTTTTGAAAAGTTTGTGTAATTCCTTTATGCTGATGATAGAAATGTTCCTGCATTCTCTGAGCTAGAAATGGCCTTGAAGTAGAAATGTATCTATATCTAAGACTGTGCCTTTGTTAGAATAGTCTGAGAAGGGGGGAGCAGGGAGCTAGGCCCAGAGAGGGTCCCCGATTGGACATGTGCAAGGGGCGTTGGTACCAATAGAAAGTTTGCCTGTATCAGAAGTGTAAAATTGTATATAAGGAATTTGCTCCTGTTCTCCATTGCTCAGTCACTTTTGGACACTCTCCTGTCTGAGCCTGTGCTTGGAACCTGCAATTGACTCCTGGTTTTATTCATTGCGTGCACTTCGCTGCTACACTGTCACCCACTCTCCAATTGCACTGGCTCCTCTAGAAGTCTCTTTTTTATAGTGTTTTTCTAATGTAATTAAAATCTAACAGTGTGTATGGCCAAAAACACTGGGTTCATGTTCATTTAAAATGAATTTTACCTTATGTTCAATTCACCTATTTATTTTTTTAGGTGTGGATTGTAGGCACAACAGGACTTATTTTGCGCACAATTGCTCGTTGATTCCTAGGTATATGCGTGTACAAGTGATTTGCGCGCATTTTAAAATTTTAGGGGTCCAAACAAATACATACTCAGGAGTGCACATCCTTATTAATCTATAAATGGCAGCATTGAGTGTAGAAGCTCTGTAAGTGCTTCCGTGTCACAATGAAATAGATGGTCTACACAATAACACAGTAACATAGTCTATGATGGCAGACAAAGACTAGTCTGGTCCATCTAGTCTGCCCAGTAAGGTGACTAGAGTAGGTGCACATGCAGGTCACCCCTCTCTATTTGTTGAAGTATAAAAAATAGTTACATTTATTTTGATTTTATCCTGTTGCTATAAAGGGATCCACTGTGTCTGTCCCATGCCATTTTGAATTTCATCACTGTATTTGCTCCCACCACCTCCATCAATCAATTATTTCATCTCCAGAAGGTTCCTGGGTTATTATTTGCCCAGTGCCTCAACAAACTTACTGCAGTTTCACAGACCCAACTAGTCGGAGTCTACCTGCTTTGGATAGCCATCTCCTACCTAAAATTAGAAACTCCCACGGAATGTGAGAAATTCTGCTACTAGTGCTACTGCTTATCATTCGTATAGCGCTACAAGGTGTATGCAGCACCGAGAAAACTCGAGAGCCAACAGTTTTTTCGTTGCCTGTATGTGAGCATTAGCAGCATCAAATCTCACGGTGGGCAATGCCTGCTGAGAGATTAACAGACAGGAAGTGTCCGCCAGATCTGAAGCTGTTTAATGTTGCAATGCTACATAGAAGCGTTGCAGAGGAGGTGTAGTGGGGGGAGGGCATGGGCATGAATTTGGTTAGGAGGTGGTATCAAAGTCTCACACTTAAAAATGTTTGCCCCTTGGCATCACTGATTTCACCCCAGAAATTTGCTCCCTGCCTTGTACTGGGTTTTGTTTCCTTCAGCCACGGCCTAGACTCTACTCTTCAATCACGGCATAGTGGCTTTAGAGAAGATCAGATGTGTTCAGGGCCAGTGAAAGGATATTAGATACCCTCGGTGAACCTTTAGCCCTGCCCCCCCTCCCAAATTATCTTTCAGACTCCTTGGCTCTCCACTTCCCCTGACAATCGGATAATTAAATTCAACAAGCATAATTATTCCAACATCAACTTTCTCAGAATACTACTATTTATTTATACTTAACAAGGGCAATTTCCAAAGACCATTTATGAGAGAAAATAGGATATTTGAAAATCGCCCACCATCCTTGCAGGTAGAAACATATACCGATGGTTATTTGAGTTTGGTTTGCTTTCGCTGCAATGCCTCTTTGCTGCCTCTGCCCAATACTCCCACACTGATATTGAACCATGCTTTCTCTCTTCTTCAGCCAGGGGGGGTGCCAATAATACAGTCCAGATCTCAGTCAGCATGCTCAGAGAGTCATGTGGGTCATCCCGGGCAGGAGGCTGTAAGTGCAGATGGGCCACACTTAGACTGGTGTACCTCCATAGCCCTAAGGGCTTTCTTCTGTGAGTTCAGCCGAACAAAAACACAGCAAGTCCTTAAGCTCATAAAAACCTAGTACAGCCTGTTCATTCACTCACTCGCCCTAAAACTAAATCTGTTCCAATGTCATCTAGGCCTTACCCACTGGATCCAGTTACTTCAGTCTCACAGCAAAACCATTTGTAAACTTTTATTTGTAGGTCCATGAGCAACCACAAAATCATTATATTTAGGTAGTAAAGTGGAGAGAGGGGGGTTATAACGTTTCTGCACAATTTTAAGCACTGGCGTGGTTTAGCAGTGATCATTTTTTCCCTGTTCACATTGTTGATGGTGATAGAGAATTACTACTGCTACTACTGAGCATCTGTATAGTTGCTACAAGACGTACGCAGCGCTGTACAGACACATGTAAAAGACGGTCCCTGCTCATCAGAGCTTACAGTCTATTTAAGACAAACAACACAGTAGCTGTAGACATGGGATACATCTAGGGGATAATGGTAAGGAAACACAAAGCAGATCAGGTGAGTCATGATCCAAAAGCGGCAGCGAAGAGGTGAGTTTTCAGCCTGGATTTGAAAAGGGTCAGAGAAGGTGCCTGACGTACAGACTCAGGTAGTTTGTTCCAGGCATATGTTGCAGCAAGGTGAAAGGAGCAAAGTCTGGAGTTAGCAATAGAAGAGAAGGGCACAGATAGAATTGTGATTGCCATGTTAGCCCACTTGGATATATGGAATTAAGGGTCACCAAACAAGTTGTGATAGCTTTTATTGCACTAACTTAATGTATCTTTGACCAGCTTTTGTGAGTTATCTTCTCTTCATCAGGACAGTGAAGAAACAATGAAGTTACACTGGATCTAGAGAGTACAAACTCATTTAGGTCTTAGACTGTCTGTACGTGCCATTAAAGCTCATTAAAGGGAGTGGGGGATAAACAGAGGTGATGAGACAGTGGAGTTTTACAGTTGAAAGGCCCTAAATCTGATGGGTGAGAAAGCCAATGTCTCCACTGAGTCCTTTTGTGCTAGTTTCAAAGTGTTTCATTATTCTAATTTGAAATGTTTTCCATTCCTATGCATGCCTGGAATTTTCTCTAAGTACCTTCATTGTAAGGTCATTGAGGGAACGATCTCCCTTTAAGAAATAATCACCCACTGAGCTATGATTTTTTCCTTCTGTAATAGTTTACAGTATGTCTGTGGAGACTGATGTGTCCTCAAGTTTTGGTTTGTTTCACCAATGTTTTGCATTGGATCATGTCCTCTAGAGTCACAGAGAAGCACAAACGTGACCCTTTTATGTTGAATGCCTCTTTCCCATGAATGTAGCTGTAAGGTTCTGGCTTAACTTGCATCCTCAAGCAATATAGAAGGGACCCAGGATATCACTGCTTGACCCAATACAAGAATTGTGGAACCTGTGTCTTTTTGGGGAAACTGCTAGGTACGTATGACCTAGATTGGTCACTGTTGGAAACAGGATACTGGGCTTGATGGACCTTGGTCTGACCCAGTATGGCATATCTTATCTTCTTATGTTCTTATAGGAAGAAACCCCCTTACAAAGCAAGGAGTAAGTACTCTTTTTGTCGGACCCTCACAAAACTGTCATCAATAGCATGAGCCATCATCCAATATAGCTTGCATCCGGGCATCTTGCACATTTTTTAGCCATTTGCTTGATGGTTTTAGAAAGATAAAGCTTAGCCCTTGTTGGCATAATCTGGGAACTTACACACATGGCTCGTGGTAGAAAGAGATGCTTCAAGGTTGAACATGTATGTAAAGCTATTATAGCACATAGACAGTGCGCATTCGTTAGTGTACATTTGGTTGGAACATCTTAAAAAATTAGGGCCCAATATTCAGCAGTGGCGGCTAGCCCTGCTAAAGCATCTAGCCACTGCCGCTGAACATTAGACCTGATAGTCAATGCCGGGGCCGTATCCAGGTTTTCCGGATTGCCATAAAGCTAACCAGGAAATGGTGATATTCAGTTGCTGCCCGGTTAGTTTCAGTAGTGAATGTTAGGCCAGCTGTTAGTTCACCTGACGTTTACCACATTGCGATAACCAGACAGCAGCTTAATATTGCCGCTGCCTGATTATCATTGGGTGCTGCCCCCAGAATGCCCAGATGCTAAACATATTAATCCCTTTGAATATCGGGACCTTAGTGCCTGCTAAGTTGATTTGATGCACACTAATTGACTTAGGGCCCCTCTTACAATACTAAAGCCCGGTAGCCAGTTAACATGCATTTTAATGTGGAGCAACTGGCAGCTGGGAACACTAACGTGGAGATATGCCAGTGACTGCATGGTAAATCACGCGGTAATTGGTCTTCATGCCATGGGGCAGAGTGTGGGGATAGAGAGCACATTGCTGCTAGTGTAAGGGCAATTGCCGCACAATCAGTGGCAATGTGGCAATTAGTGTGAGTGCGGCTAATGACACCTCTTGGCTCCTGACAGCTATACAACCACAAAGAGCCTGTAGGGAGGTGGGTCATTTTCAAATAGCTCATTTATTTGGATATATAGCTTTTAGAAATTGTTCTTCTTATGTAAATATAGAGACCTTTAAAGTAATGGTAGGAGGAGACTTCACTTGAAAGGAAACATGATTAGAATAAAGACCGAGGTCAAAGGCAGTTTCCTTGGTTTAAGAACATAAGAACATACGATATGCCATACTGGGTCAGACCGAGGTCCATCAAGCCCAGTATCCTGTTTCCAACAGTGGCCAATCTAGGTCATACATACCTAGCAGTATCCCCAAAAGACACAGGTTCCACAATGCTTGTACTGGGTCAAACATTGATTATCCTGGGTCCCTTTTTAATAGTGGTTTATGGACCTTTCCTCCAGAAACTTGTCCAAACCTTTTTTAAACCCAGCTACACTAACAGCCCTTACTACATCCTCCGGTAACAGATTCCAGAGTTTGATTACATGTTGAGTGAAAAAATATTTTCTCTTATTTGTCTTAAATAGTTTACCCTGTAGCTTCATTGCATGTCCCCTAGTCTTTCTATATTCTGATAGCGTAAACAATTGATCCACGTTTACCTGCTCCACTCCATTCATTAATTTATAGACCTCTATCATATCTCCCCTCAGCCGTCTCTTCTCCAGGCTAAAAAGCCCTAACCTTCTTAGCCTCTCTTCATAGGAGTAGTCTTCCATCCCCTTCACCATTTTGGTGGCTCTTCTCTGTACTTTTTCTAATAATGCTATGTCCTTTTTAAGATACGGTGACCAGAACTGCACACAATATTCAAGGTGCGGTCGTACCATGGAACGATACAGAGGCATTATAATATCCTTTGTTTTATTTTCCATCCCTTTCTTTATGATACCTAGCATTTTATTTGCTTTCTTGGCTGCCGCTGCACACTGGGCAGAGGGTTTTAACATGTTATCCACGATGACTCCTAAATCTTTTTCCTGGGTTGTGGTTCCTAATGTGGAACCTTGCATCTTGTAACCATAGTTTGGGTTGTTCTTTCCTAGGTGCATAACTTTGCACTTGTCCACATTAAATTTCATCTGCCATTTGGATGCCCAGTCTTCCAATTTATCCAGATCCTCCTGCAGTTTTCCACAATCCTCTTGGGTTTTGACAACTTTAAACAGTTTTGTATCATCTGCAAATTTGATAACCTCACTTTTCCAGGTCATTTATGAATATGTCAAAAAGTAGCGGACCCAGTACAGATCCCTGGGGTGCTCCACTATTCACCTTTTTCCATTGGGAATATTGGCCATTTAGCCCTACCCTCTGCTTTCTATCTTTTAACCAGTTCCCGATCCACAATAGTACACTGCCTCCTATCCCATGACTTTTTAGTTTTGCCAAAAGTCTCTGATGAGGGACCTTATCAAAAGCTTTCTGAAAGTCCAGATACACTATATCAACCGACTCACCTTTGTCTACCTGTTTATGCACACCTTCAAAAAAACATATTAGATTAGTAAGACAAGATCTTCCTTGTCTAAAGCCATGTTGGCTGTCTCCCATTAGGCCATGACTATCTACATGCTGTGTAATTTTGTTCTTTATGATGGTTTCTACCATTTTCCCCGGTACTGACGTCAGACTCACCGGTCTGTAATTTCCCGGGTCACCCCTGGAACCCTTTTTAAAGATTGGTGTTACGTTGGCGACCCTCCAATCTTCAGGTATTACAGATGATTTTAATGAAAGTTCACAGATTACCAATAGCAGGTCCGCAATCTCATATTTCAGTTCTTTCAACACTCTGGGATGTATACCATCAGGTCCAGGTGATTTGCTACTATTCAGTTTATCAAATAGTTGTAATATATCTTCCCGGTGTAGCAATATTTCTCTCAATTCCTCTGCAGTATCACCTTTAAATACCACTTCAGTCTTGGGTAACATCCCTACATCTTCCTCAGTAAAGACCGAAGCAAAGAATTCATTCAGTCTCTCTGCTATAGCCTTGTCTCCTCTTACTGCCCCTTTTACCCCTCTATCATCTAATGGCCCAACTGACTCTCTCACAGGCCTTTTGCTACGAAAGTACTTGAAAAAGTCTTTATTTCGTGTTTTTGCTTCCGTAGCAAGTTCCTTCTCAAATTCTCGCTTTGCGTGCCTTATCAATGCTTTGCATTTAACTTGCTAGTGCTTGTGCTGTTTCCAGTTTTCTTCGTTTGACTCTTTTTTCCATTTCCTGAAGGATGCTTTTTTGGCAGCAACAGCCTCTCCGACCTCACCTTTAAACCATGCTGGCAGTTTTTTGGACTTTCTTCCACTTTTCTTAATGCGTGGAATACAGCTGGTCTGGGCTTCGAGGATAGTATTTTTTAATAACACCCAAGCTTGCTGTAAGTCTTTAACCTTTGCAACCACTCCTTTTAGTTTTTTCTTAACTATATTCCTCATTTTATCATAGTCTCCCTTTTGAAAGTTAAAAGGTAGTACTGTGGATTTCTTTACTATCCCTCCTCCACTAATTAAATCAAACATGATCATGCTATGATCACTATTGCCAAGTGGTCCCAACACTCTTATTTCTTGCACCAGATCTGGCGTTCCACTAAGGACTAGGTCCAGTATGGCTTCCCCTCTGGTCGGTTCATGAACCAGCTGCTCCAAGAAGCAGTCATTTATTTCATCTAGAAACTTTATCTACCTAGCTTGTCTTGCCGTAACACTGACCCAGTCGATACCAGGGTAATTGAAATCACCCATTATTACTACTCTGCTGTGACTTTTGTTAGCTTCCTTGATTTCTTTGAGCATTTCATCATCCATTTGTTCATTCTGGCCAGGCGGTTGATAGTACACTCCCACTGCCATCACCTTCCCCTTCATACATAGAATTTCAATCCATAGAGATTCTACAGCAAATTTTGTTCCCTGCAAAACTTCAATCCTTTCTGACTCAATGCCCTGTACCACAACAAAAGATGTCTCTAGCTGCATAGTCATGGACCACAAGGGAGAAGGAGAAGTTCTTGGTTAACCAAGCAAGGGAACCAAGCAACAGAAGCAGTGACAAGGACAGCTTAGTCCACTGCACTACAATGTAAGGAGTGAAGGAGAAAGCAGGAGAGAAGGAGCTTTGGAGACAGAGGGGAGCATGGAGACTCTGTTCCTGGAAAAGAAAGGAGAAGATAAAGTAGAGACAAAGAGGCCAGGTCTAAGGGGAGCAAGGTCTGAGATCACAGACAAGTCTAGCATCAAGCTCTACAAAGTACTTGGGGAAAAGGACCTAGTGAGCAGGGGTTCTCCACCTGGAGGGGAGAGTTCAACTAAGCACCAAGTGAATGTAACTTTCTGATATTTGCTCTGCCAGTATTTCGTTGTTATTGTTCATGATCTCTCAATATTTTTTCAGTAAACCCTTGGCTCAGAACAACAAATTCTGGCCTGGGAGAGGTCTCAAAATTCTGCCACTATTGTGAAGAGGACTCAAACCAAAACTGCAAGAAGAATTTAAGCAGAGATAGTAGTTAGAGTAGGCCCAAACCTAACTGTGGCCTACCAACCCAAGCTACAGCTGTGTTGAAAGTAAGGAGTGGAGAGTAGTCCAGAGACTAATTATGATTCCTGCCATAGATCCAGCAGCAGTGAAGGAGAAATGCAAGAGGCAGTCATGTCCCATCAGCTGCAGCCCTGAAGTTTTTTGAGTGAGAAATCCCTATTGAAAGGGCCCAGTGTCATTGATGCCAGTGAGCAAGACCCGCTACCACTATTATAGAATCTGCCACTATTGTAGACTCTGTTTTGGAGTCAGACAAGTCATCTGACTCCCAGCAGGGGACAGATCACTCACCCCAAGTGAAGCAGTGGGGAATGTCAAAGAGCCAGAGACCATTTGCCACTAGAAGTGGTTCTAGCCATGATGATGGCCAGATGTACACAGGGAGGACCAGCAGGAGAGTACCGAGGGCCCACTCTTTCCCCTGAAAGCTTCTATAGCAACTGGGAGGGAACTAGCACTACCGCACAGCCACTGAATGAAATGCTAGAGGCAGCAATATCCATGCAATCTGAGGAAGGGCTTCTGTCCCTTCAATTCATCCATCTGCCCATGGATACCAAGCACAGAGGTGAGGGGAGTAGACCCCGAGGCCTACCAGTCAGCTTGCTGGGGTAGAGTGAGACCTCAAAGACCAGCAGCTGAAGGGGGGCTGCATTGAATATCCTATATGAGGAGACACTGATAGAAGTAAAGGCACCTGGGTCATCTGGAGGTAAACTACCTATATTAAAACCATCCTAGTCTGACTGGGTCGAGGCTTGGGATGCTTCTGATGCAGCGTCTATTACCAGCAGATGCATTGGGAGGGTGCAAAAGGATTTTAACATGAGGCTACCAGTGTTGAACAACATGCTGGACTTTGTCTGGCCTTATGCTCCCTGGTGAAAGACTTCTCAGCAGGGGTATCCTTTCATTAGTCTATATTTATTTATTTAACAGGTTTTTTTTATACTGCTTTATCATTTCAATCAAAGCGGTTTACATTGTAACTTAAACTTGGTAAATGTACATTAAACAGGGAATTGATAACTTGGATTTTTCTGAGCAATAGAGGGTTAAGTGAGTTGCCCAAAGCCACAAGGAGTGCTAGAGGGAATTGAACCCTGGTCACTGGATTCCCAAGCCAGTGCTCTAATCACTAGGCAACTCCTCCATGCCACCCAAAAATCAAGAGGTTATCCACCCGATCCAGCCACCTCTCTGGAGAAGGAAGAAATTAAAGTGAGTAAGGTGCCAAACTGGGTCCCCGAAACCCTGAAAAATTGGGTTTGGCTATTATGCTGATACTGCTGGATCTGTTAAGAGGTCCGTGGAGGGAGATGGAAAACTGCAGAGATGCACAGATGGGCAAGTGGATTCCAACATTTTGTTTGGGAGATCTAGAAAGTATGGTATCTTCTCATCATGAGCATGGTTAAGGCCAAGATAGACAAGTGTATACGGGAGATCTATAATTGGATGAAGACTGATTTGACCTACACTACTTTTGGCCTGGATGACTTAATTGCAAAAGCTATAGCAAAAGCACAATTTAAAAAATGGCAGATTAGAAGATCCATTCACTAAAATGCAGTAGTGGTTGTGGACCAAGGGACATTTGGTGACCAGGATCCTCCCTGGAGGAAGTATAGTGAAGAAACCAGAACCTAAATGGTACAGTGCTTGATCTGAAGTGCACCATGAGGACGGACATCCCCTTGCCCTATGCAGTGTGAACTGTAATAAAGAGACTGTTTCAGTCATTGAAAGTTTCTGCCAAGAACATGCCTCTCTTGTTTCTCTAAGCATTCTGCATGTACTTGCTTCTTTGCAGGGAGAATTTCTTGCACACACAGCAGGTTGCAGCAAAGCACAAGTTAGTTGAGAAGTACCTAAAAACATACCTCTTCAGCAAACACTACAACTGCACACAAGATACATAACACTACAACAATAAATGAGCCAACAATCACAGATCTGAATCTTCTACACAGCTGTCCCTCCCCTACAAAACGGTCCCCATGCTAGTACTTATACACTGTACATAGTTCAGAGTTGTAAGCAATTAATTGTTAATTATGTAAGCTGTTCAATGTTAATTGTTAATTGTAATAGATATTTTACTGTTCCTTGTAACAGTGTTCTGTTCTCTGTAAACCGCTTTGATAATCTGAAAAGCGGTATATAAAAAATGTTAAATAAATAAATAAAATAAATAATACCACTAAAGCATTTCAGTGGGCCTCATTATTCCATTTGAGCATTACTAGCTACTTGTAGCTTAGAAATTACACATTGGTTTGGTGTGATCTTTTTCAGTTATAAATGGAAGTGATTGTATTAGAAAACATTTTTAAAATGCCTTCTACAAAAATTGCTAAATTGTTTAAAAATTTCAAAAAGTATAAGATGTTAAAAACTCATTGTGTAAAATTTACAAAATGAGGAAATCCTTTCCACAAAAAATATAAAAAGACAAAAATGTTTTGAATCATTTTTTATTCTTTCCAACTCAATGGAAGTTGGAAAGAATTATAAAAAGGGGTTGAGAATGTAAGAACATAAGATATATCATACTGGGTAAAACCAAGGACCCATCAAGCCCAGTATCCTGTTTCCAGCAGTGGATATTCCAGGTCTCAAGTACCTGTTGGGTTTCCAAAGATATACACATTTCATGCTGCTTGTCCCAGGGGTAAGCAGTGGATTTCCCTAGTCCTCTTTAATAATGGTTTATGGACCTTTCCTCCAGAAACTCGTCCAAACCTGTTTTGAGCCCAGCAACTAACAGCTTTTCCTTTTTGTCCTGTCTGTCCTTCTGTCTCTCTGTCTGGGAGCAAAATAACATTTAATGAAACAGGATGATTCAGACTGGTGACTCCAGAGAAATAAGCCCCCCCAAAAAACAAGTCCAATATATTTCTATGGGAAAAGGAGTTCCAGTTTCGGTAATACAGAAACTTACAGTGAAACCTAGCCATTAGTGAATTGCTCCTTTCAAACAATCTCTGTTCTCTACTCTCCCAACCCCATAAACTGCCTCCATTGCCCCCCCAAAAACCATTTCCCCACAATTGCCCCACTGCCCCATCCCCAAGAAATACTCCCTTGCAACTTCCCTATATACCCACCAAACGCTGCCACCATGAAAACATACTTCCACAACTGTCCCATCACAAAATGTCCCAACCCAAAAAATGATAATTACACTTATCTGGTAATTGTAGTTCCTCGAGTGACGACAGTTCAGTCCTCTACCACTGGGTAGTGCACCTCCTCCTGCAGCATGGAGACTGGACCAATCAAAATCTTGCCAACAGTGGATGTAGCGTACTAGAACTCCCATCAGCCCACAGTGTACTATTGACAAAGCAGACTCAAAAGTGCAAGAAACAAAGATCTACAAAGGTTATACAATCGTCCTCTGTTTTTGTTTTTTTTTTAATTACCTATAGAACAATATATGAACTTCCCTCCCAAAAGGAAGGGATGAGGTCTCTGATATCCAAGCCTCCCCCCCCTGCCGAGCCAGGCAAGAGTTAGAGGAAGGAAAGACAGAACAAGAGCAAAAACTAACCTGTAAATGTGTTGCGCGCTCCTAAATGCGTGCCGCGCCAAACAAACAAACCAATACGTCTGGGCGGGAAGGAGGACTAAACTGTCGTCACTCAAGGAACTACAATTACCAGGTAAGTGTAATTATCATTTCCTTATCGTTCCTCCAGTTTAGTCCTCTACCACTGGGAGGTAACAGAGCAGAACTAACGGGAGGGACCCTGCCAGCCGGCACACAATACCGCCGACCTGAAACAGGCATCCTCCGCCGCCAGCACATCCAAACGGTAGTGCTTGCTGAAAGTATGAAGCGACGCCCAGGTCGCCGCCTTATAAATTTCCACCGGCGGAACAAGACTGTGCTCCGCCCAGGAAGCTGCCTGCGCTCTAGTAGAGTGCGCTTTGAGACCTACCGGCGCCTGGTGCCCTTGCAACATGTAAGCCGAGGCAATGGTTTCCTTAATCCACCTGGAAATGGAAGCTTTTGCTGCTGCCTCACCCTTTCGAGGTCCTCCAAACAGCACAAACAGATGATCCGATTTACGAAAAGCCTCGGACACTTCCAAATACTGACGTAAAACTCTCTTTACATCCAAACGACTCAAACCACGATCAGAAGCATGCGCAGAGTCCGACCGCAGAACTGGAAGAGACACGGACTGATTCACATGAAACGGAGAAGACACCTTCAGCAGAAAGGAAGGCACTGGCCGAAGAACCACTTTTGCTTTAGAAAAACAGAGAAAAGGTTCCCTACAAGACAGAGCTTGTAACTCGGAAACGCGCCTCGCTGAACAAATAGCTACCAAAAACACCGTCTTAAGAGTTAAATCCTTGACCGAAATTTGACTTAAAGGCTCAAATGGCGCCTTTCCCAGCATTCATAAAACCAAATTGAGATCCCACGGCGGAACGGAAATCTGACGTGGAGGGCGCATTCTCGAAACCGCCTTCAAGAAACGCAGAACATCGTCGTGAGCTCCAAGAGGCACGCCCTGAACCTTGCCTCTATAACAGGCCAGGGCTGCCAACTGCACCCTCAAGGAGCTGGCGGCAAGCCCCTTCTCGAAACCATCCTGCAGAAAACTCAACACTACCGGCACCGAAGCCATGGCAGCACGGATCTGATGCCAGGAACACCAGTCCTCAAAAATTTGCCAGATGCGTACATAGGCAAGCGATGTGGAGCGTCTCCGAACTTGGAGAAGAGTTGACACAACCGATCTGGAATAACCTCTCTTTCTCAACCTTGCCCTTTCAATGGCCAAGCCGTAAGCGAGAATCGATCCACCCGCGGCATCACTAACGGACCCTGTAAGAGAAGCTCCTGCGACACCGGAAGTCGCCAGGGGGTCTGTCCAGCAATCGGATGAGGTCAGCATACCACGGCCGCTGGGGCCAGTCCGGTGCCACCAACAGCACGCGCCCGCGATGCGATTCGATGCGCTGAATCACTCGACCGATGAGCGCCCACGGCAGGAACACATAGAGAAGACCCTTCGACGGCCACGGTTGAATCAAGGCGTCTATGCCCTCTGACATGGGCTCCTGCCGCCTGCTGAAAAATCAGCTCACTTTCGCGGACTGGAAGGTGGCCATCAAGTCCATGACCGGCGTTTCCCACCGGAGAACCAACTGCGCGAACACGTCGGGATGCAGCTCCCATTCGCCCGCACCCACTCGTACTCTGCTGAGAAAATCGGCTGTCACATTGTCCTTTCCAGTGATGTGCGCCGCTGAGATTGCTAGGAGATGCGCCTCTATCCAGGAGAACAGACCCTCTGCCTCCTCTTCCATGGCTGTGCTGCCGGTACCGCCCTGGCGATTTATGTATGCCACGGTCGCCGCATTGTCCGATAGTACTCGCACCGCACGACACGTTACCAGCGCCTCGAAACTGTTTAGGGCGAGAAACACCGCTCGCAGCTCCAGACGATTGATCGACCAGACGCTCTCCTCTGCCGACCAACATCCCTGCGCAAACGCCGTCCCGCAATGCGCTCCCCAGCCCGCTAGGCTGGCATCCGTGAGGAGCGGAATCCACACTGGCTGCTCCAAGGGCATTCCCGCTCGCAAGGACGTAGGGATCAGCCACCACTTCAACGCCCGCCAGACCCGTAGAGGACACAGGAGCCGCTTGCTCAAGGGGTCGGACTAATTGCACCAACGACGAAGCAAGGCCCGCTGTAACGACCTCATATGAAATCTGGCCCAAGGAACCACCTCCAGCGTCGCCGCCATGGTCCCGAGCACCTGCAGGTATTGCCACACTGTCGGAGCCGCCAGCGTCTTGAAGTGCTGCACCAGAGCCCGGAGAGCGCGAACTCTCTTCTCCGTTAGAAACACTGAGCCTAGCCGAGTATCGAACCGTACTCCCAAATACTCGAGAACTTGCGTAGGCTCCAGATGACTCTTGAGCGGATTGACTACCCAACCTAGACTCTGGAGGAAAGTTACCACCTTTTCCGTGGCTTTCTCGCTCTCGTCCCTGGACTTCGCCTGGATGAGCCAATCGTCGAGGTATGGATGGACTAATACTCCTTCCTTTCTCAGTGCCGCCGCTACCACCACCATTATTTTGGTGAAAAACTCGTGGAGCTATGGCGAGGCCAAAAGGCAGAGCCTGAAACTGGAAGTGCCCCCAAGGAAGCGTGAACCGCATAAACCTTTGATGCGCTTCCCTGATCAGGATGTGGAGATAAGCCTCCTTGAGATCGAGGGACATAAGGAACTCTCCTTGCCGAACTGCTACAATCACCGATCTCAGTGTTTCCATGTGAAAGTGTTGCACCCGAAGGCACCGATTCACCCCTTTGAGATCGAGAATAGGCCGAAGCGATCCATCCTTCTTTGGCACCACGAAATAAATAGAGTAATGACCCATACCGTACTCCTCTGGCGGTACCGGAATAACGGCCCCCAGCTGCACCAGATGGACTAAAGTCTGACGCACCTGGAAAGCCTTTTGTGGCCCTCTGCAGGGCGAACTCGCAAACGAGTCCAGCACCGGCTTTGCGAGATCTAGAGCATAGCCGTCACGGATAATCTCCAACACCCACTGATCGGTAGTCACGTGGGTCCAGGCAGAAAGGAAATCCCGAAGGCGACCTCCGATCGATTGACTCTCTGCCGGGACCCGCTGCCATTCATTGTGGTCTGCGAGTGGCACCCGAAGATGCCGCTGAGAACCCCCTGCTGGCCCCTCGAAACTCACAAAACCCCAGGGTTTGGGAGGCAAAATGCCCTCTTTGGAACCCTGCGAAACGGGGAGATCGAAACCTCCGAAAGTCCCTATACTGTCCCCGGAAGGAAGAAAATACCTTTCCCTGCTTTGGTTTATCCTCCGGGAAACTACCGCCTTTGGATTCCCCCAAGTCTTTAACCAACTTATCCAAATCCTCTCCAAACAATAGCTTACCCTTAAATGGAAGCTTGCCGAGCCGAGCTTTGGAAGAGCCATCAGCTGCCCAATTCTTAAGCCAAAGGGATCTGCGCGTGGCTACTAAAGAAGCCATACTATTCGACAATGCTCTAATGAGGTCGTAGTGCACGTCGGCCAGAAACGCCGAACCGGACTCTAAGCGCTGCAGTTCCCCGACCTCATCAGGCCCCAAAGAGGTCGACTGCTTTAGGTGCTGAACCCAACGGAGACAGACTCTCGCTACCCAAGCTCCACAGATAGAAGCCTGTAAAGAAATTGCATCAGCTTCGAAAGACTGCTTACAGAGACCATCTACCTTCCTATCTTGCACATCCTTCAGGGCCGCGCTGCCCTCTACCGGGATTGTAGTTTTTTTTAGTGACCGCCGAAACCGCAGCATCTACCTTTGGGGAACGGAACCTTTCCTTGTCTTTATCAGCCAAGGGGTAGAGCTTACTCATAATCCTAATTCCCTTCAGCCCTGCTTCCGGATGATCCCACTCGTTCTGAATCATCTGATCTATTACCTTATGGATAGGAAAGACTACCTGCGCTTGACGCACTGCCTGAATAATGGGATCTGCGATATCCTCTTCCTCGACCGGCTGCTCGGGAGACAGCCTGAGGGTCTGCAGGGCCTCAGAAATAAGAGCCGGCAATTCTTCTCTTCGAAACACCCGAATAATCCTAGCTTGGTCCTCTGGCTCAGGAATCTCACCCTCTTCTAATTCATTGTCATCTCCCTCCAGCTCATAATCTGCCTCCTCTACCTCGTGCCACCCCAAGTCCAAGGTAGAAGGCTCTGGAGGTCGCGGCCTCTTGGCCGCTCTTAACGGTAAAGATTCACCCTCCCCAAGCCCGGGCTTCTGGGCGGGAGCAGGAACAGAAAGGGAAGTAGGTAGCTGGCCCTGCCTTCTACGACAGAAAGCCTGATGCAAGAGCAATATAAAATCTGGGGAAAATTCCTCCATTAGTGCAACAGAACCAAGATCTACAGCTACTCCAGAAGTACCAGAAGCTCCCTCTGGAGCCGGAGTGGAAGGACCCGCTATCCAAGAATCACTCTCCGTCCCCTTAACCGCTTCCTGGGGCCCAGAAGGCTTAGGGGTCTCCATCTGCTGTCCACCACTGACAGGCCCTGTGACACAGCTCGAACAGACGCCTGTGCCACCTGAAGTGCCCTTCCAGGATCCACAAATAATACACTGGGAGCTGAGTGACATGGATGAAACAAAAAGGGCAGACTGAAAGCAGCGAGCCTCGAGGACAGCTCAATAAGCTTTACACTTCAGTTCCTGTTTTCTGCCTTTTTTTTTTTAACCGCTTAAATCAATAGCAGTGCTTCATAGACTACCGCCCAAAGCAAATGCCCGCAGAAAATAATGATTTTGCAAAGGAAAAACAAAGGTAAAGGTAAAAGAACTTGCTAACCTGCATCCGGAGACTCCTCTATGCCCGTCAACAGCCCTGCCAGCAATATACAGGTGCCGCTGTAGAAACCGTGTGTCTAAAATGGCCGCGGTTTCACACAGCATTTAGGTGGGAGTTTCTGCAGCCCCGAGGAGATAAGAAGAAACCTCTCACGAACCGTCCGCTCTCGAAACCGGCACTCTTCAACTGAAAGAAGTGGCGCACAGGCCTGCCACAACGTCAGCTGTGTGTCTGCGGAGCCGCTTTCGCCGCCGACGCCTGCAGCGAGAGGAGAGCCGGCTGACTGATTGCCGGTGAGAAATTTAAACCCCGCTCCGTCAAGGGGAAAAATAACTCACAAAGAAATCGTCGAAAAGGCGCGTGGCTAGGCAAGGACAGGACCCGGATACCAGAGTCCTGCAGTCCAAAAGTTATGCAAAGACATCCGTCAGAAATTAACCCCTTAATGCCTTTTTTATTTTTTTTATTTTTTTAAAGAGAAAGCCTACAATGTCAATCTAACAACACCCAAAAGAAAGGTAAATAGAGGAAAAAAATCAAATTGAACGCTGAAATCTAACTAGCCTGCTAAGAACAGATTCCTTAGTGAGCCCAGCACCTAGGCTCACAAGTCCTCCTGCTGCATGGAGACTGGACACACTGAGGGCTGATGGGAGTTCCAGTACGCTACATACACTGTTGGCAAGATTTTGATTGGTCCAGTCTCCATGCTGCAGGAGGAGGTGCACTACCCAGTGGTAGAGGACTAAACTGGAGGAACGATAAGGAACTACCCTTCTGCAACTGCCCCACTACACCAAAAAGTTCCCCATTCCCAAAATCTACTGCTCTGCAATTGCCCCTCAAACATTACCCCCTCATAATTGCCCCACCAACCCACACACTGCCCCTTCCCCTAAAAAAATTCCCTTGCAATGGCCTACTACCCCACAAACTGCCCAACCCAAAAACTGCCACCGCAACTGGCCAATCACTCCATCGAATGTCCCGGCATCTACGCCACCACCCCGCAAACTGCTTCCACTCCCAAAAATTACCACCCTGCTATTGCCCCACCTCCATAAACTACTTCCGTGCAACTGCTGCACCTGCCTACAAACTGCCATACCACAAATATTTATTTTTTATTTATTTAACATATTTCATATACTGCTTTATCATTTCAATCAAAGCGGTTTTCATTGAAACTTAAACTTGGCAATATGCATTAAACAGGACATTGATAACTTGTATTTTTCTGAGGCAATGGAGAGTAAAGCAACTTGCCCAAGGCCACAAGGAGTGCTAGTGGGAATTGAATCCTGGTCTCTGGGATTTCAAGCCAGTGTTCTTAACCATTAGGCTACTCCTCCACTCTCACCTGCAACTCTCCCATTCTCACAAATGTCCCCATGCAAATGCCCTACCCCTCAAAACTCCCCACTGTAACTTCCCTACCATCCTGCAAATTATCTCATCCTCAAAACTACCTCCGCACGACTGTCAATGAACCCGAAAACTATATCCTCCATAAATGCCTACCATCCTGCACTATTCTACCACAGACAGAGCACGTGCAAAGCACACACAGAACACACAACAGAAATACACACATACATGAACATACACACCCACACAGACACTGGGATTACAAATAAGTACCCAGCTGTGATGCACTGCATTTTAAATTATTCACACACACACATATATATATATGTCATTTTTTTTGCTGTTATCTCTCCTTCCTTCTCGGTGCCTTTGGCCCATTTCTGTATTTTTATTTTGAGTTTGTAAACCGCTTTGTTTCAACTTGAAGGGCAGTATATCAAGTGAAATAAAACATAAAACATACTATGAAAGCTACTGACTGAATCGTACTATTTTCTTTTTGCTTGCTATCTGTACTACTGCCTGCCAGAATCTACTGCCCTGAGCAAGGCTAGATTAAGGAAATGACAAGTTAGGAACATACCAAGGTGCCAAAATTTAGGAAGTGTTGTTCAGATATGCTTAGCACTCAGGAGATTAGGACTGATAACTATCTAGCTTTCCTCATGATTAATGACTGGAAACTAGAAGGAAGGCGAATGCACTGTATGCCTGGATGCTTTTCAGAGTTTAATATCTATATCTGCAGTTCTCTAATCCTCTCCCTCCCTCTGTGAGTGAGTGAGTGAGTGAGCCTGCCCTGCCTGCTTCCAATGTAACTAGCAGCAGAGAGACTGTGGGAGAATCCATTCAAGGGGAGGCTGTGGGGGTGGAGCACTGGAACCCTGCTCTAGTCCAGCGTTTTTCAACCACTGTGCCGCGGCACACTAGTGTGCCGTGAGATATTGTCTGGTGTGCCGTGGGAAAAATTCCAATTTCATCCGTAACATGTGGCCTCGGCTCACAAATTAGGGTTGCCAACTGGCCGGTTTTCAGCTGGCCTGGCCGGTTTTTCCATGGCCAGGCCGGCTGCCGGCATAGTTGTAAAACCGGCCATTGAAAAGCCGGTTTTTTGCTCTGGCCGCAAGATCGGGAGTGGCCAGAGCAAAAAACCGGCTTTTGTGCCGAAGTTCGCGGCGCAAACGCGACCGCGATTCCCTATAGCAGTGCAGCCGCTGGTTCTGCTTTGTACAGAGCAGCGGCTGCACTACACTTACATTGAAAAGTAAAGAGAAACTGTGTCAGGAGCCCTCCGATCATGCAGAGCCCGAGGAAGTGATGTCATGGGGGCGGGCTCCTCACAGGCTGTCTTTCCTTTTCAAATTAACTTTAGCTGCAATAAAGTTAATTTGAAAAGGAAAGACAGCCTGTGAGGAGCCCGCCCCCATGACATCACTTCCTCGGGCTCTGCGATGACCGGAGGACTCCTGACACAGTTTCTCTTTACTTTTCAATGTAAGTGTAGTGCAGCCGCTGCTCTGTACAAAGCAGAAGCAGCGGCTTGGGCAGGGTGTGTGTGTGTGTGTGTGTGTGTGAGTGAACCAGCAAGGGGGGGGAGTGTGAGTGAACCAGCAAGGGGGGGGAGTGTGAGTGAACCAGCAGTGGAGGGGGGGGGGGTGGTGTGAGTGAACCAGCAAGGGGGGGGCGATAGTGTGAGTGAACCAGCAGGGGAGGGGGGGTAAGTGAGTGAGTGACCCAGCAGGAGGGGTGAGTAAGTGACCCAGCAGGAGGGGTGAGTAAGTGACAGGGGGGTGGGTGAGTGAACCAGCAGTGGAGGGGGGGGGTGGTGTGAGTGAACCAGCAGGGGAGGGGGGTTGGTGTGAACCAGCAGGGGAGGGGGGTTGGTGTGAGTGTTTGATTCCTATTCAAGAGAATTACTTTATATATAGTCAATATAGGCACAGAGGTAAATTTTTTTAACATTTTCTAATGGTGGTGTGCCTCGTGATTTTTTTCATGAAAAAAGTGTGCCTTTGCACAAAAAAGGTTGAAAAACACTGCTCTAGTCACAGGAAAGGAGGAGGTGAGCTGGGGAAGTTCCTGTGCTGTAGAGGTTTCGTTTTTGAATGTGGTGGGGCATTTCTCTAGGCAAAATAGTTCCAATAGCTGCAGCATACTAACACTGATTCACAGTCACATAGCAATTACACAATTTTAACTGGCCAACTCATCTCCTCTCCCTATCACAGATGCATCGAGAACAATTATACACACACACACAGACACACTCACATGCATGCAAGAATGCATGCAAGCACATATGAGGTGACACAAAAACACATGCAAGCTGTGTAAATGCTGGCTGGTGGGATATTCAGTGGCACTAACACAGTGTGTTGTGGGAGTTCTGGGGTGGGGCAGAGGTGCCATTTATTTTCCTAGGCTTATGTACTGCTTTTCTACCAGTCCAAGCAGTGTACATTCAGGTACTGCATATATATATTGTTCCCTTGTCCCCAAAGGACTCACAATCTATGTTTTTGTACCTGAGGCTGCTGTAGCAAAGTGCAATCAATGAATAAATCCAGGAGTCAATTGACAGGGTCCAAGCCAGTTTATTGTGCACAGGCCCACTCAGTCAAAGCTTCAAAAGGAACTGAGCAAAAGTTTCTACAGAGACATAGCCATTTATACCTCTTTTTCAGTTTGATACATGAGAACTTTCTATTGGTTCTAGCTCGATGCATGCAAACTTCCCATTGGTTCCATGTTCCCTGCACCTGTCCAATTAGAAATCCCTCCGGGGCCTAGCAACCAGCCCCCTCCCTTAGGATGGTTCTAACAATGGTACCGTTCTTGATTTTGATACTTCTCTACTGCAAGGTTATCCCTAGCTCCAGGAATGCATATATTGAAACATTTCTTTTCTTTCACACACAAGAGAATAATGGAAGACTTATGAATTCATAAAAACTTCTTATTAAGCATTTTAAAACAGTTTTCTCATTTCTCACAGATTTTTGGTTCTTTTCTAGCTATAATGGGAGTTAGGATCCAGGCCTAACTTACAGGCCTTTCATAGTAGCAGGCCATGCTAGGCCATAGCCTACCACATTCCCCCCTTTGATTATTCTCACCCGCAAGTGAGAAAGGGTGAGAATTAAATCACTTATTAGTCATTTAACACACTATACTGGTGTAATAGCATCATCGTGGGGTATAGGGTAATATTGCCACATAGCTAATACCTTCGCAGCTGCCTTCCACTCTATAGTGTTATCAATTGCTGAAGTTACCATGCGTAAGCAAAGGAGTAGGAGACGGGAGCAATAAGCACATAGCTAATATGAATAGTACAATAAACATAAGGGCTTTTAGACCACCAATCCATGAGAATAATGACCCAAACCACCCATCCATTTTCAAACTGTGCCAGGTCTGGACAGGCACAAATGTCTGCTCTCTCATCTGGGTGGCTAGATCTTCAACTACATGCCCATTATTATCAATCTGTAAACAGCAATTACTTAAGTTTAACTTTCCACATACCCCACCTTCAGCTGCTAACAAATAATCTAAAGCTAAACGATTTTGATAAATGGCTGTGCTCATTTGTGTACTTTGCTTTGCCAGAAGGGTTAGTGCTTTACTAGTTTCATTAGTTATTATTTCAACAACAGCTTGCAAACGTATTATTTGATTAATCATATAAACAGGGGTACGATATCCCCATGCCCCATCCTGCTCCCAAGTAGCAGGTCCATAGTATGAGATAATTCTCTCTGGTGGCCATTCTTCAGATGTCGCATCCCATTTGTCCCATTGGCCTATCTTCAAGGCCTCCTTCAGCTGTCGACTTCTGTACACAGGATATCCCAGTTGTTCTCCCTGGGATATAGGCAAAAGGAAAAAGGAAGGTCGTATGGTTCCCAATACACATGCATCTCCCCAGTGGTGAGGGAGCCTAGCATATGCTCAGGTTCCGCAAATCCAGTACAGTCCAGGTGGTGCTTGCCAGGAATTATATGCTGCTAAGTTAGTCCAGATACTGGCAAGTTTGGGAAAACGAACTAGAGGATTGGAAGGTTCAGTAGCGTTGACTCCTGACCACCAAGATGTCTTCTTAGTGGTACTGTTGTAGAACTTCTGATTGAGACAGACCAGCTGCCCCACTTCCATATTAAACAATGGTCCATAGCGAGAAAAACATAAGTTCCTGATCGTGTCCCCAGTCTAGTCCCGAAACCTCTGGGTTCCCCATCTCATACAGCAGCTTGGAGACTGAGAAACTCCTCTTTTGTGACATCACTGGTATATCCATCCCAGATCCGCCTCCTGTCACCAGTTACCTCAGTCTCCAAGCAGCTGGATAGATGGTGGGCCCAGTGCTCCGGGCCCACTGGAGAAACAATTAGGAATACTTGAGATTAAGGGGTTTTTTTTCATTAAATTACCTTAAATTCCCTATTTTGACTATACATAGTGCAGGATCCTTAAGGTTTGTCAGACCTTGTCTGCCTGTTTCTTTGAGACTTGTCAGACCTTCTCTCCTGCTCCGGGCTCCCTCCTCCTGCTCCTCTATCCTTGCTTTCAGCAGCTAGTGGGGGAGAACAATCAAGTGCTCGAGGGGAAAGAGAGCTCCTTCGAGCGAATTGTTGCCCGGGGGTCAGACCGGCGCTGTGCAGAGGTATTGCCTGCCAGTGCGCCGGTCGGCCCGCAGCGCGTGCACATGGCCGGCGGTTTTGCTTCGGGGGGCAGCGCATTGGACAGGCATTGTGCAGCGCTTTGGACATCTGCGGAGGACGAGTTCGGTGGCTGGAGCCCGATTTCCTCGTCTGTTCTCCGGACAGTGGTAAGACCGCGGCTGCTGCGGGGTTTACGCGGCACCATGCTTTTTGGCGCGAACGCGGCCCTGATCCCGGCGCGTGCAGAGAGCGCGGTTTGGACCTGCGGCCTACTGCAGTCAATCGGCAACTTCTCCGGGGGGTGGCGGGAGCCCTTCGGAGGGGTTTTTAGCGTTCCGGAAGGCAGGAATAGCATCCTTGGCAACGGGCTAAGCCTTTTCCAGACAAAGTAAAATACAATAAAGTGAAAAGCAAGCCGGTGGTTTTACTCCCGAAAGGGTCGCGCGGTTTGAGTCAGAGCCGTATCCCGTTGCTGCGAGGGACAGCTGTTTGCAAGTTCAGAGGCTGCAGGCTGTCTGTGAGGTCTCTGCAATGCCCTCCAAGGCCCCGTGCCTGGTGTGCGGGTCTAAAAAGACCACGGACACGGGGGTCTGCAAGCGTTGTGTGGGGGACGCTCCTAGTTCAGAGCAGGGGAAGGATGGAGCTCCTTTGCCAACACCTGAGATCTCGGCCTTGCCGGTGACTGGGGGTCCGGAGGAGGAGCCAGTAGCGGGACCGTCCTCTGCTGCTGGCCTTCCTTCTTCTCACTCTTCATGGGCTCCTTCCCTGGCCTCCATCTTCTCGCAAGAATTCCTGTCCTTACTGTAGCGCTCAGCGGCGGGCAGCGCTCAGCAGTTGGAAAGCGTGTCAGGCGGAGGCTCAGTAAAGCGGCAGTCCCCTCCCGCTCCCATGGACGCCCTTTCTCGGGTGGCTAAACGTGCCCGGTCAGATGGAGGCGTGGGGGAGCCAACTCCAGTCTCAGAGGGCCCGTTGTCGGATGAGGAAGGCCTTAGCCTAGATTTGGAGGAAGAGCTTGAAGAGGGCGAGCTCCCTGATGGGGAAGACCAAGCCAGGGTGGTCCGCGTCTTCAAAAGGGAGGAGTTGCCGGCCCTCATTACAGAGACCTTAAAAGTGCTCAACATGCCGGTCCCGGGGCCACGGCGGAGGAAGCCCTCGAGGATCCCTTGTTGCAAGTCTTCAGAAAGAGTCAACGGGTGTTCCCGGTTCACAGAGTTTTTCATGAAATGATTCAGGAGGAATGGAATGCCCCGGAGACTCCTCTCAGAGGCTCCCGGATCATGGGCCGCTTGTATCCGTTGTCCGATGCTGACAAGGAGATCTTTAAGTCACCCAGAGTGGATGCCGCCGTTTCTGCAGTCACGAAGAAGACTACTATTCCGGTAGAAGGCAGAGCGGCCCTTAAGGACTCCCAAGATAAGAAATTGGAAGTGTTATTGAGACAGGTGTTTGAGGTTAATGCCCTGTCGCTCCAGGCGGCTATTTGCGGAACTTGGGTAGCCAGAGCCTGCCTGCGCTGGTCTCAAGGCGTGCGCGCGGGGCAGGATACTGAGTTGGCAGATGAGGCCTCCAGGTTGGAATCGGGTTCGGCCTACTTAGCCGACATCCATTATGATCGGATGCGCGGTTTGTCCAAGAGTATGGCTTCGGCTGTGGCGGCGAGACGCTACCTGTGGTTGCGCAATTGGGTGGCGGATGCCTCTTCCAAGGCGCGGTTAAGTAAGCTCCCCTTCAAAGGACGCCTGCTGTTTGGGGAGGATTTGGAGAAGCTGGTCAAAGACCTGGGAGAGTCCAAAGGTGGCCGGTTACCAGAGGACAGGCCGAAGCCAGGGCGTGCAATCCCGGCGGGGCGGGGGCAGCAGCGGGATTTTCGCCGGTTCCGGTCTCAGAGATATGGTTCCTTCCAGCAGGGGCGATTTTCCAGTAGGAGTCAAGGTTTCCGTGGGTTTCGAGGTGCGGGGAGAGGCTTCGGTTCCTCTTCTGCTTCCGCCTTCGCCCCCAAAAAGTCACAATGAGATACGGGGGGCCCAGGCGCCCTTAGTCCTCGTGGGGGGGCGTTTGCAGGAGTTTTACCCTGCCTGGGCCCAAATCACTTCAGATCAGTGGGTGCTGGAGGTTATCCAAGAGGGCTACACGCTGGAGTTTCTCCGACCAGTGCGGGACTCCTTCGTGCAGTCCCCCGGCAAGTCGGCCGCCAAGCTCACGGCCTTGCGGGTGACCATTCAAAGGCTGTTAGACCTCGGGGCGGTTGTCCCGGTTCCGCCGGACCAATGCGGCAGCGGTCGATACTCTATCTACTTCATCGTTCCCAAGAAGGACGGCGGGGTCCGTCCGATTCTGGATTTAAAGGGTGTCAATCGTTGTCTTCGGGTATCGCATTTCCACATGGAAACGCTGCGCTCAGTGTCGGTGGCAGTGCAGAAAGGGGAGTTTCTAACCTCGCTGGATCTTTCAGAAGCTTACCTGCACATCCCTGTAAGGCCAGAGCACCACCGATTTCTCCGATTTGCGGTGCCGTTCGGACATTATCAGTTCCGGGCATTGCCGTTCGGGCTGGCGACGGCTCCAAGAGTGTTCACGAAGGTCATGGTGGTGGTGGCGGCGGCCTTGAGGAAAGAAGGGATCCTAGTTCATCCCTATCTAGACGATTGGTTGATCAGGGCGAAGTCTCAGGCGGAAAGCGTGTCCGCTACGGCTCGCGTAGTATCTTTTCTGGAGAGTCTCGGGTGGATAGTCAATCTGTCCAAGAGCCACTTGGTGCCATCACAGAATCTAGAATATCTCGGTGCAAGGTTCGAGCCAAGCGTGGGGAAGATTTTCCTTACAGACAAGCGGGCGCATGGCTTGCGGCGCCTAGTCCGGAGCTTTCTGGAACGCAAGGCGCCTTCAGCGTGGCGTTACCTGCAACTACTGGGTACCATGGCTGCAACCATAGAGACGGTGCCATGGGCAAGGGCTCGTATGCGACCATTGCAGAGTGCGCTGCTGCGCAGATGGTTGCACCAGCAAAACCCGCTGGGTCAACGTCTGCCCTGTCCGGAAGAAGTCCGTCGCAGTCTGCAGTGGTGGCTCATTCCCGCATTGCTGGGGCGCGGGAAATCGCTGGAGACTCCGGCCTGGGTGGCATTGATGACAGATGCTTTTCTCCTGGGCTGGGGTGCCCACTGCCAGGGAAGGTTCACCCAAGGCCAGTGGAATGCTCAGGAGCGCAGCTGGCCGATCAACCGGTTGGAGCTACGGGCGGTGGCTCTTGCGTTGCAGGGGTTTCATGCGGATCTCGAAGGAAAGGCAGTCAGAGTATTCTCCGACAATGCGACAGCGGTGGCCTATGTCAACAGGCAAGGAGGAACCAGCAGCATAGCGCTCGAGGCAGAAGCCGCGGGGTTATGCGACTGGGCGGAAGCGAATCTTCTAGACCTCTCGGCGGCACACGTGGCCGGGGTAGACAACGTTCAAGCCGATTTCCTCAGTCGAGTGAGGGTGGATCCGGGGGAATGGGTCCTCCATCCCGAGGTTTTTCAGATGGTGGCCCGCAGGTGGGGCACTCCAGTCATGGACCTCATGGCGACCTTCGACTCGGCAAAGTCAAGCCGGTTTTTCAGCAGGCGAAGAGAGAGGATGTCGGAGGGTTTGGATGCCCTCATTCAGGACTGGCCGGAGGGCCAGCTACTCTATGTGTTTCCTCCGTGGGTCCTAATCGGAAGAGTGGTGCAGCGCATGGAAAGCTTCAGGGGGCAGGTGATTCTGATAGCTCCCGATTGGCCGCGCCGTCCCTGGTACGGGGATCTCGTCTGGCTCCTGGTGGCGAGACGTTGGCGACTTCCGGACAGGCCGGATCTGTTATCTCAGGGGCCCCTATTCATGCCCCACGTGGCTCGATTCTCGCTTACGGCCTGGCTCTTGAGAGGGCGCGGCTGACGTCCCGTGGCTACTCGGCGACGGTCATCTCTACCTTGTTGAGGGCCAGGAGGAGGTCTATCTCGTTAGCGTATGTTCGCATCTGGAGGATTCTGGAGGATTTGGTGCGCGGACAACGGGTGTACGGCCTTGAGGGCCACCATCCCTCAGATATTGGAATTCTTGCAGGATGGTTTCGACAAGGGCTTAGCGGCAGCGTCTCTGCGGGTGCAGGTCGCAGCGGTTTCTTGTTATAGGGGCAGAGTAGGCGGTCAAACGATTGGGGGCCAAAGAGACGTCAAGCGTTTTTTGCGGGCGGTGTCTCTCTTGCGGCCTCCGTGCAGACAGTTCGTCCCTAAGTGGCATCTTCCGTTCGTGCTGGACGCTCTTGAGCGCGAGCCTTTTGAGCCCCTAGCGCAGGCATCCCTCAAGGATCTTACGCTTAAGGTAGTTTTCTTGGTAGCGGTCGCTTCGGCCCGCCACGTCTCCGAATTACAGGCTTTGTCCTGTAGAGAGCCCTACCTTTCTTTCTTCTCATCCAAAGTGGTGCTGCGAACTGTGCCCGCGTTCCTTCCGAAAGTGGTTTCGCCATTCCATGTTAGTCAGGACGTCTCCTTACCGGTGTTCCCTAGGGGTCCTCCTGGGTCTGCCTCACAGAGCTTGCATCGACTGGACGTTGGTCGGGCTTTAAAGCACTATCTCAAGCGGACGGAGTCTTTTCGGAGGTCGGACAGGCTTTTTGTTTTGTTCGCCGGTCGCCGACAGGGGGAGGCGGCTTCGAAGGTGTCTATTGCGTGGTGGATCAAGGGGGCCATTGCTTCGGCATATATCTTGAAAGGTAAGCCGGCCCCGGAAGGGCTGAGAGCTCATTCCACTCGGGCGCAGGCCGCTTCTTGGGCGGAGCAGCGGTTGGTATCTCCGGAAGAAATTTGTAAGGCAGCGACCTGGTCGTCCTTAAATCCCTTTGTAAAGCACTATCGTTTAGATGTCCTACGGGCAGCGGATGCTTCCTTTGGGGCGGCGGTGCTTCAGGCTGGGCGTCAAGGTCCCTCCCGTGCTTCCTGATGGCACTGCTCTGGTACAACCCAGAGGTTTCGGGACTAGACTGGGGACACGATCAGGAAGATGAAATTAGACTTATCTGCTAATTGTAGTTCCTGGAGTGGACACAGTCTAGTCCCGTATACCTCCCTGGTGTTTGTTTGGTCTCCCAGCCTGAAGTGTTGGTGGCAGTTCACAGGTAAGTCGGGAGAATATTTGCAGCGCTCTTATGCAGAGGGGGGAGTTCTTTAGCTATACGATGAATCTTTCTTGCTGTATTTTCCCTCTTGTTCCTCTCTTCTGGATGACAGGAGGGGTCTGGTCCGTCTCAAAGTTACACTTTCCTTAAATTGATGGGCGTAACCCTAGTTTCTCTGTATATATACTTATGTTGTTCTTTATTCTTACTTGTTACTCCGGTGAGTCTGCTTTGTCAGTAGGTAACTGGTGACAGGAGGCGGATCTGGGATGGATATACCAGTGATGTCACAAAAGAGGAGTTTCTCAGTCTCCAAGCTGCTGTATGAGATGGGGAACCCAGAGGTTTCGGGACTAGACTGTGTCCACTCCAGGAACTACAATTAGCAGATAAGTCTAATTTCATCTTACCCACAATGGAGTGGGCCAATACCCATTCACTCGTGGTATTGTGTATATTAGTCTGATTATATGGAACAGAATAGTTCAGTTCTTGTGCCTCCCAAGGCCATTGGTCTCCCATCGTAGTTCCTCCACAAAATAAACAGTCTGAAACATGGAGACTAGATGCAACTGCTCCCGCTAATTCAAGAAATAAGTTCTGGGAGGCAGGAGGAATTTCAAACTCTGATTTCATGGCTTCATAGAAGGAGTGATGTATACGATAGGGTGAGGATACATGGGTTTTGGTGTTTAATTGCAGATATAAGATAGTCCCAGGATCTATACGCAACCCAAATTTATATCCTTGCTTCCATTGGCTGGGGTTGACTATGAGGAGTTGCAGGGGATTACAGGCACCTTTCTGGCATTTCTTGGGCTCTGGTAGTCTGATCTTTGTCCAGCTGCCTTTGCGATTATCACCATCTCATCCCACCGGTGCATTCTTCCAGGTAGCAAAATATACACAGTCCCATTCTGGGCAAAAGTAATCATGTTTAGATGTAGTGGTGTAAGTGGTGGCTGTAGAACTCTTTCCTGTACACTGTCCCCATCCGTAGGCTCCTTCTGGACACATATATTTATCATCATGGTAGTATGCTCGCTCCCATGACCCACATCTGTGGTAAGCATTTCTGTTAATTGCATCACAAGCATCAGAGTTCAAGATAATAGGTTTTGTGGGGTTTGCAAGGGGTTTTGTTGCATTTAAGATGGCTCCATCTTCATCATTCCAGCTTATCTCAAATGTATAATATGCAGGGTTTTGTCGGGGGTTATAACAAGTCCTACTTTTCCCCTTTGTGCAAATATTCAGTTCGGTGCCATTATATATACACCGGCTGACTGTACCAGTGCAAGTATAGTAGGAGTGATAGAGTAAAGTCTGAGTAATCTTTTGTCCCGTTCGGGTGGTGGTTATGCAGGCTGCACAAGGGGGTAGGGCAGAAGTCTTTTCCAGGATTCCCAGGATCACCACTCCCACAAGGCAATAGTGGAAGAACATTGTGATTTCAGTTCTTGGAGGTTAACTGGAAAGTTGGGTATGATGAACTTGTTGAGTTTTCTTCTGTTTCTGCTGTGATGGTCACTCTCGCGTGACGAAGGTAGATTCTGAAGATTCTCTATAACGCCGGCTGTCTTCTCAATGTGAGTCGCAATGGAGTCTCAGGATCATTCACTGATGTCCATTGGTCAGGATCAGGAGCAGCTGCCGGCTTCACTCGACTGTGGTGGATCCAGGGTTCAAATTCTGCAACTTTCACTGCAGTGGGGGTTGACAGGATGACGACGTATGGTCCCTTCCAATGCGGCGCCAGCGGGGTTTTTCTCCACTCTTTCACCCACATGGACATTCCTGGCTTGAAGGGATGCAGAGGCTCGGTCAGGTTGATGGGTAGTCGTTCTTGCACCCACGTTTGGAGATTCTGCAAGACAGAACCTAAAGCTAATAGTTCTTGTCTAGTTATTTCAGATCCTATCTGTCTCATGTCTCCCTTTATTCCCTGCACTATGGGTGGAGGTCGTCCATACAAAATCTCAAAAGGGGAGACTCCTAGGGATCTGGTGGGAGCTGAACGTATCCTAAGAAGGCCTATAGGGAGAACTTGGAGCCACTTCAGGTGTGTTTCTTGGTAAAGCTTGGATAACTGAGTTTTCAAGGTTCTATTCATACGTTCCACTTTTCCTGAGCTCTGGGGTCTGTAAGCAGCGTGTAACTTCCATTGTATTTGCAGAGCTCGAGCTAACTGTTGGGTCACTTGGGATACAAATGATGGACCATTATCCGACCCTATAGTTGATGGTATTCCGAATCGGGGAATGATCTCATGAAGCAATACCCTAGTGACTTCTCGGGCTTTCTCAGTTCGGGTGGGATAGGCTTCTACCCATCCCGAAAATGTACAAACTAACACTAACATATGGTGATATCCATTTGCACGGGGCATTTCAGCAAAGTCTACCTGTATATCACTCATCGGGGTCACCCCTACTGACTGAACTCTTGGGGGTGGAACGGGACCTTGCTTAGCATTATATTTGGCACATATCAAACATTGCTGTGCCACCGAGGCGGTCAGGGATCCTAGCAGTGAAATACAGAAATGGGGTCCCAGGGCTTTTTCCATAGCTGTTTTTCCATAGTGTGTGGCTTGGTGAAACGCTTGAACAAAGGCTGGCCCTAATGCTTCAGGGATGACTGTAGGACCTGGAGGTGGGCTACCTTCTGGGGGTGGCAACACTATCCAACCTTGTTCTGTCAACACTCCTCCCTCCTTTTCACAATAATAGTCTAACTCTCTTGTAGTGTATCGGGGTGCCCAGGAACTAAGGGGCACAGGGAATAGGGCTGCTTGCATTACAGTATCTTGGGTCCTAACTTGTCCTGTGGTGGCTGCCTTTCGGGCTGTGGCATCTGCAAATCTATTCCCTCGGGTGACTTCTCCTGCTCCTGCCTGATGACTCCGGCAGTGCATGACTGCCACTTGTTTGGGGGCCCACACAGCATCTAATAACATCAATATCTCAGACCCATATCTAATGGCCTTACCCCCTGAGGTGATCAACCCTCGCTTTTTATACAAGGCTCCATGTGCATGTAAAGTAGTGAAAGCATATTTGGAATCTGTGTACACATTTATGCGGAGTCCTCCTAATGTCAAAGCTCTGGTGAGGGCTATCAATTCAGCTTTCTGTGCAGAAGTTCCTGGAGTCAGAGCTGAGGACTCAACTACCAGATCAAGGGTCACCACTGCATATCCAGCACAACGATGTCCATTGATGACCAAACTGCTTCCATCCACAAAGAAAGTCCATTCAGGGTCCTCTAGAGGGACATCGGTTAAATCAGGGTGACTTGAAAATACAGTGTCCATGGTTTCTAAGCAGTTATGATCAGGGGGCCCAGGACCAATTTGGAAACAACGTAGCAGGGTTCAGAGCTTGACTGACTTTCAACTGTATCCGGGGGTTTTCGCACAGCATGCTCTGATATTTCAACATTCGTGCATTGGTTAGCCAGAAGTTTCCTTTGTGTTCCATGAGAGTCAGAACAGAGTGTGGCACGGTGACTTGAAGAGTTTGCCCCAGTGTGAGTTTATCTGCTTCGCCCACTAGGAGGGCTGTTGCTGCAACAGCTCTCAAACAAGGGGGCCATCCTTTTGCAACTACATCCAATTGTTTTGACAGATAGGCTACTGGTCGATGCCAAGATCCAAGAGATTGAGTCAATACTCCCAATGCGTTTCCTTGTGACTCATGGACGAAAAGATGGAAAGGCTTCTGAACATCCGGAAGACCTAAAGCTGGGGATGACATCAGGGCATTTTTCAGAGACTGGAATGCTGCATCTTGTTTAGGTCCCCATTCTAGTGGGGATTTTTCCATTCCTTTGGTGACTTGGTACAATGGTTTTGCAACCAGCGCAAAGTTGGGGATCCATATGCGACAGTATCCCGCGGCCCCCAGGAAGGCTCTTACTTGCCTCCTAGTGGTTGGAGTAGGAATACTACATACAGCTTCTTTGCGTTCTGGTCCCAGACGTCGGATCCCACTGGACAACTGGAATCCTAGATACTTGACTTCAGTTTGGCATAGTTGTGCTTTGGCTCTTGAGACTTTGTATCCAGCCTCTTTGAGAAGGTACAGGAGTTCACTGGTGGCTTGTAGGCATTCACTTTCTGAGTTGGTGGCTATGAGCAAGTCATCTACATAGTGAAGAAGAACCCTCTTTCCTGGGTCCACTGGGTAACTTGAAAGATCTTGATTCAGGGCCGCACTGAAGAGAGTAGGTGAATTCTTGAATCCTTGGGGTAGTCTAGTCCAGGTGAGCTGGCCCCGCCTTCCTGTTGTGGGGTCTTGCCATTCAAAAGCGAATAAAAGTTGACTGGTGGGGGCTAGGCGCACACAGAAAAAGGCATCTTTCAGGTCCAGGACGGTAAAAATGAGTAGCCTCAGCGGGGATCAGTCCCAAGAGAGTATAAGGGTTTGGTACTACAGGGTGTATAGTTTCAACTGCATCATTCACTCGCCTTAGGTCTTGTACTGGGCGATAGTCCCCTGTCCCAGGTTTCTTTACTGGGAGAAGGGGGGGTATTCCAAGGTGACTGGCATTCCTTAAGAAGTCCATACTTCAGCAGTTTCATCAAATGGCAGTGGATTCCTTCAATGGCTGGTCGAGGGAGAGGATACTGCTTTACATGCACTGGTTCCACGCCTGGCTTGAGGCTGACAATGACAGGGGCTATGTTCTTCGCTAGGCCAGGTGGGTTATCTTCTGCCCATACTTCAGGTGGGGCTATGAGGTTGGTAGGTATACAGGGACTAGTTGACTTTATTGGAGGTGCACTATAGAACCGCCACGCTTCTTCTCAGGGAACAGTGAGCACCATCAATCCAGCAGGCTTTGGGTTCACAGTCATTTTCATTTCTCCCCCTTCAGCAAAAGAAATTTGTGCCTGGAGCTTAGCAAGCATGTCTCGGCCCAGTAGTGGAATAGGGCACTCAGGCATATACAAGAACTGGTGCGTTATTTTCTGTCCCCCTAGTTCACACATGCGGTTCTGTAAGAATGACTTTGTGGCTTTATTTCCAGTGGCTCCAATAATAGTGACAGATCGTGAGGACAGAGGAGCTACTGGCTTGGCTACTACTGAATGTTCTGCTCCTGTATCTACCATGAACTCCATGTATTGGTCCCCTATCTTTAAACTGACCATAGGCTCCTGGGGACCCAGGGTAAACTTGGAGCCCGGTCTGGCCTAGTCTTCATCTATGTCATCCAGGTCATAGCCCGTTGCTACTGCCACTCCCTCAATGGCTTCCTCCCTCTCTTGCTGGAACTGTGTTCGGTTCATTCCTCCCCTCCTTCAAAATCGTCCTCCTGGCCTCCAGGGACTCCCTCCTCCCCTTGCTGGGGTGGAGTCCAGATGCGGGCATTCATTTCTCCAATGTCCTTTTTCCTTGCAGTAGGCGCACTGATTTGCACCCAATTGAGGCCTTTCACTTCCGCGGCCTCTTCCACGTCCTCTGATCCTTTGATTAGGAAAACCTCCTCCACGTCGTTCGGTTATAGCAGCAGCAAGAAGATCTGCCTTCTTCTTCATCTTTCGTTCACTTTCTCTGTCTCGTTCATTTTCACGATTCAGAAATACCTTCTGAGCGACTTCCATTAACTGTACTGTATTCATGCCCGCAAAAATCCATCCAATTTCTGCAATTTTCGTTTTATGTCTCTCTGGGACTGACTAACAAAGGCTGCATTTACCATGCGTAAATTTTCCTGAGCGGCGGGATCATATGGGGTATACAATCTATAAGCTTCAGACAACTGCTCATAAAAGGCTTCTGGGCTCTCATCTGGACCCTGGAGAACTTCCGATACTTTCCCGATATTCATGGCCCTCTGGCCTCCCTTCTTCAGGCCCTGCAATAAGGCCTGGCGAAATCTGGTTAGGGCCGCATCCCCCCTTTCATCATTCGGGTCCCACCCGGGATCTTCATTGGGATATTCTGCAACAGCTGCTTGCGGGGGATTTATTCCTCCCCCTTCTACAGGGTTTTCTTCTAACCAATGGAGGGCTGCTTGCCCGATTCGCCCTCGCTCCTCAGTAGTAAAGAGGGTGGACAGGAGCTGGCGACAATCGGCCCAGGTAGGCTGATGAGTTTGCATAATGCTAGACATTAATTCTGTTTATTCCTGAGGCTTGGCGGTATAGGATGCATAATGCGTTTTCCAGTTCAATAAATCTGTGGTGGAAAAGGGTACATAAACTAAGCTGGTTGGTCCTGGCGCCATCTGGCCCTGATCATTTAAAACAGGTATTCCAGGCACTTGGCGTAATGGCATTAGGTGCCCTGCTTTCTCCTTCTTCTTCTTGGGAGTTACGCTTCTTAAATCATAAGGCTCCCGGGCATAAGTCTCCTTGGTGGGTGACCCTGAACTGGCAGGAGAGCCTCCGCTTTCTGTCTCGTCAGAGGACTCGAGTCCCTCCAACGTGCTTGGGCCTGACTCGGGACTATCACTCGTGGTAGGGCGCTTCTTAGGCTGCTGCAGCGGTATTTTCTGGGACTCCTCATCTGGCTCCACCTCAGACCGTGGTGCTGGGGGAACTAACTTCTGTGGGTACTGGGGTAACCTAGCCAGGATATCTGGGGACTCTGGCGCAGAATACACAGGTGGCTTCTCCTCCTTAACTTTTCTGGTTCCCCTAGTAGTAGCTACAAATATTTTACAGCGCTCCTCATAACAGCGCTTCATCCATGAGGGCTGCTGTTCACACACACTTAACCAGGAATCTATATAGGGGAACTGGTCAGGATACACTCTTTGTATAAGCTGATGAACTCGAAAAACTGTTTCTAAATCAAAGGTGCCCCCACGGGGCCATGAAGCAGCTAGCACGGGCCACTCCCTTTCACATAACATTTTTAATCTGGACGGAGTCATTTTCATACCATAATCACCCAAAAATCCTTTATGGAAATTCTTGATCATACATTCCAACGGAGTTTGCGTGGACTCCGCCCCTCCCATAATCTGAACGTAACTGCGTATTCTGACTACGTACTCTACTAACTACGTACTCTGCGTACACGTAATGACATACAAGACAACGAACAATAAGGATAGGTAGTATGGCTGTAGGTAAGGGGTCCGTACAGCCCACAGAACACTGGGGGGGACAAACACCACTCGCTTCCTCCTTTTTGCGACCTGGGCACAGTCGCCCAGCCAGGAACTGCGCTACTTAGGAGTCCGCTCTCGCTTGGTCTGTATTTCAAGACCTCTCACTCACACAAGCAAGCATATTTCAACAGGAAATCATTTTTCAAGTGCCCAGGTTTTCTGACTAACTGACTCCTGTTATCCATGTTTATTTACCCTGTTTATTGTAAGTGCATTGAACTGCCCTCTTTGCACAAATACGTTTCCTGTAAACCGCGCTGATAATAAATAGTGCGATATAGAAAAGCAATTAAATAAATAAAATAAATAAATAATTCAAACAAGAAGGGTCGATGGCTTCGGCTTCCGCTTTCTCTTACACGGAGCTTACTAGGACCGCCCTTATGGGAGGTGATCAGGCTCCCTTGTCTCGCACACACTCATGCGAGATTTCCCAGTTAGTCTATACCAAATATACCAAATCAGTCCTGCGCACGCAAGACGCTGTCCCAGGCTGTTCTTTCTGACTATCGAATCACAAAAATGTCTACTCACCGGTTCCGGTCCCCAATACCACACCAGCTCTTGAGTTGGAACCTGGACTCCCCCGGGTCGGAGGTGTTGGCCAGCTGGACCCAATGGCCCGCCGAGGCAGGTGGAACCCTCTCCGGCACAAAGGGGCCGGCGGCGCCTGAGGTTTCCCCCGCGGTCGGACAGACACGGTTCCAACCGGGCCAAACCTCAAAGCAAATTGCGTGGATTATTCACTTGAATACCATTTACCACTCGCACTTCCCGGCCAACGCACCAAGAATATGCTGTAGCAAAGTGCAATCAATGAATAAATCCAGGAGTCAATTGACAGGGTCCAAGCCAGTTTATTATGCACAGGCCCAATGAGTCAAAGCTTCAAAAAAGAACTGAGCAAAAGTTTCTACAGAGACATAGCCATTTATACCTCTTTTTCAGTGTGATACATGAGAACTTTCTATTGGTTCTAGCTCGATACATGCAAACTTCCCATTGGTTCCATGTTCTCTGCACCTGTCCAATTAGAAATCCCTCCGGGGCCTAGCAACCAGCCCCCTCCCTTAGGATTGTTCTAACAATGGTGCAGTTCTTGATTTTGATACTTCTCTACTGCAAGGTTATCCCTGGCTCCAGGAATGCATGTATTGAAACATTTCTTTTCTTTCACACACAAGAGAATAATGGAAGACTTATGAATTCATAAAAACTTCTTATTAAGCATTTTAAAACAGTTTCTCATTTCTCACAGATTTTTGGTTCTTTTCTAGCTATAATGGGAGTTAGGATCCAGGCCTAACTTACAGGCCTTTCATAGTAGCAGGCCATGCTAGGCCATAGCCTACCACAAGGCAACAGAGGGTTAAGTGGCTTGCCCAATACCACAATGAGCACCTTGTGAGCAGGGGCGGCCCAAGGGGGGTGCGGGGTCATGTGCGGAGACTCGGTGCGGGGCCTCATTTGCATAAGTGGCCTTATTTGCATAAATATTTGCATAATGTTACCATACACTAACTTTTAGTAAACATTTCTCTTAATGAGGGTATGGATAAAGAAAGACTAAAAGATTTCTACATTACTATAATCCAGTGCCAACCGCCAGGCACATTAGGAACTACTACAAACGCTGCCCATTTAGAACCCATAGCAAACCCGCCATATCCTGACAGCATTACCAGGACTCACAAAGCACCATACCCTACCTATCAAAAGGCAACACTGCAAATATTAAACCAATACATTTCAGAGAATACTGGGGAAAGAGAGCAAGTGGCAATGTCAAATAGGAATTACATAAACAGAATACCTCAGCTCAGTTACACATGCAGAACATAGACCATCATCAAATAAGGAATCACAATTTAGAAGCAGGAAGGCAATAATTAAACTGGGAACCCCAAAAGCCAAACTTGGAATGTACAACAACACTGTAGAAATAAAACTATAAATTAATTTCCTCTTGTACCAAACAAAGCGCAGACGTTAATGATGCACATTTTCATATTCCAGTTAATAAATTCAAAATAAAGAGATATCTTTCTACCTTTTGTGCATTTTTTTTTCAGTTGCAATTGCTCCAGCCACTTTCTTCTGGTTTCTTCATGTTTTCTGCTAACTCTCCATCGTCTGCTGTCCATTTGTTCTTTCTTCTCTCTTCTAGTTTTTTTTTCCATTCTCTCTCTCTACATCTGCTTTAAACATACTAATCTTTCTCCTTTTGCTCTTTCCTCATTCCTATTTCATCCACACAAATTTTACCCCTCCATCCTCAATCCCCACTTACTCTCCCAATAACCGGCCAATTGTAGATTTTTCATCCCTCCCACACAAAATATTTTTCCCCTCTCCATTTTACTCTCCCAACCCCATCCCATTCTAATCCTCCCCCAACATCAGCTCCCTTCTAGTTCCAGTCTCACCCAGCATCCATTCCCTTCTAGTCCCTGCATCAGCCCATTTCCAGTCCTACCCCACATCAACCCATTTCCGGTCCTAGCTCCCCCATCCATTTTCAGTCTGAGTCCCTTCATCAGCTCATTTCCAATCCTAGCCCCCCATCAGCCCATTTCTAGTCATTTCCTAGCGCCACCATCAGCCCATGTCAAATCCTAGCTCCCATCCACTCAGCCCCAATTCCAGTCCAAGCCCCCCCATGAGCCTACTTCCAGTTCTAGCCCCTCCATGAGTCCATTTCAATTCAAGCCCCCACCACAGCCCATTTCCAATCTTAGCTCCCCCCAACAGCCCATTTCCAGTCCTATCCTAGCTGCTCCATCAGCCCATTTTCAGTCCTAGCTCCCTTCCCTCACAGCCCATTTCCATTCCAAGCTCCCTCCCCATCAGCTATTTGCAGTTCAAGCCTCCCCTTCCACTCAGCCCATTTCCAGTCATAGCAACCCCCAACCCATTACCAGTCCTAGCCCCTCATCAACCCACTTCCAGTCCTAACCCCCCATCATCCCATTTTCAGTTTAAGCCCCCCCTATAACCCATTACCAGTCCTAACCCCCCATCAGCCCACTTCCAGTCTTAACCCCATCAGCCCATTTCCAGTCAGCCCCCATAGCCCATTGCCAGTCCTAACCCCCCCCCCCATCAGCCCACAACCCATTACCAGTCCTAACCACATCAGCCCACCTCAAGTCCTAACCCCTCCCCATCAACCCATTTCCTGTCCTAGCCCCCCCATAGCCCATTATCAGTCGTAACCCCCCCATAGCCCATTACCAGTTCCTAACCCCCCATCACCCCATTTCCAGCCAGCCCCCATCAGCCCACAGCCCATTACCAGTCTTAACCCCCCCAGCCCATTACCAGTCCTAACCCCCCATCACCCCATTTCCAGACAGCCCCCATCAGCCCACAGCCCATTACCAGTCAACCCCCCCCAGCCCATTACCAGTCCTAACCCACCTTCACACCATTTCCAGACAGCCCCCATCAGCCCACAGCCCATTACCACTATTAACCCCCTCCATAGCTCATTACCATTCATAACCACCCCCCAACAGCTCACAGCCCATTAACAGTCCTAGCCCCCCCAGCCCATTATCTGTCATAGCCCCCCCAGCCCATTACCAGTCTTAGCCCCCCCAGCCCATTACCAGTTTTAACCCCCCATCACCCCATTTCCAGACAGCCCCCATCAGCCCACAGCCCATTACCAGTCTTAACCCCCCCAGCCCATTACCAGTCCTAACCCCCCATCACCCCATTTCCAGACAGCCCCCATCAGCCCACAGCCCATTACCAGTCCTAACCCCCCCAACAGCTCACAGCCCATTACCAGTCCTAGCCCCCCCCTAGCCCATTATCTCTCCTAGCTCTCCCGCAGCCCATTATCAGTCTTAACCCCCCCCAGCCCATTACCAGTCTTAACCCCCCATCACCCCAGTTCCAGACAGCTTCCATCAGCCCACAGCCCATGACCAGTCTTAACCCCCCCCAGCCCATTACCAGTCCTAACCCCCCATCACCCCACAGCCCATTACCAGTCTTAACCCCCCCATAGCCCATTACCAGTCCTATCCCCACCTCCATAGCCCATTACCAGTCCTAACCCCCCAACAGCTCACAGCCCATTACCAGTCCTAACCCCCCAGCCCATTATCTGTCCTAGCCCCCCCCAGCCCATTACCAGTCTCAACCCCCCCCCCGCAGCCCATTACCAGTCTTAACACCCCCCCCAGCCCATTTACCAGTCTTAACACACACCCCCAGCCCAGCCCAGCCCATTACCAGTCTTAACACCCCCCCAGCCCAGCCCAGCCCATTACCAGTCTTAACACCCCCCCCCAGCCCAGCACCAGTCTAAACACCCCCGCAGCCCAGCCCAGCCCAGCACCAGTCTTAACACACCCCCCCCAGCCCAGCCCAGCCCAGCCCAGCCTTAACACCCCCGCCCAGCCCAGCCTAAACACCCCCCAGCCCCAGTCTTAACACCCCCCAGCCCAGCCCATTACCAGTCTTAACACCCCCCAGCCCAGCCCAGCCCAGTACCAGTCAAAACAACCCCGCAGCCAAGCCCAGCACCAGTCTTAACACCCCCCAGCCCAGCCCAGCCCAGCCTTAACACCCCCCCAGCCCAGCCCAGCCCAGCCCAGCCCCGCCCCGCCCAGCCCAAACACCCCCCCAGCCCAGCCCAGCCCCAGTCTTAACACCCCCCCAGCCCAGCCCAGCCCAGCCCAGCCCCGCCCCAGTCTTAACACCCCCCCAGCCCAGCCCGTCTTAACACCCCCCCCAGCCCAGCACCAGTTTTAACACCCCCCCAGCCCCCAGCCCAGCCCAGCCCAGCCCCAGTCTTAACAGCCCAGCCCAGCCCCAGTCCTTAACACCCACCCCCCCCAGCCCAGCCCAGCCCAGCCCCAGTCTTAACAGCCCAGCCCCAGTCTTAACACCCCCCAGCCCAGCTCAGCCCAGCCCAGCACCAGTCTTAACACCCCCCCCAGCCCAGCCCAGCCCAGCCCAGCCCAGTCTTAACACCCCCCCCCCCCCCATATCGGCTTATGACACATTTAAAATTTAAAAAAAAAACCTGGCTCTGGCTGCTGCTGCTGCCGCCGCGGCAGCAGCAGAATGGAGTGTCCCGCGGGGCCCCCTCTCCTCGCTGAGCCTCTCTGCAAGGGCTTTCAGATTCGTGAAGGGAGAGTGTCTCCCTCGCGTCTCTGTTAAGCCCGCAGGGGCTAATGGGAAATTTCCCATCAGCCCCTCGAGTCCTAAAGGGGCAGATGGGAAATTTCCCATTAGCCCCTGCGAGCTTAACAGAGACGCGAGGGAGACACTCTCCCTTCGCGAATCTGAAAGCCCTTGCAGAGAGGCTCAGCGAGGGAGAGGGGGCCCCGCGGGACACTCCATTTTGCTGCGGAGGCCGGTCGGCAGCAGCCAGAGCCAGCTTTTTTTAAAAAAATATAATTTAAAAAAAAAAGCAGAATGTTCTTTGGCGGCGGGGCCCCCTGAAACACGGGGCCCTGTGCAAAGAACATTCTTGCTCAATGGACGGGCCGGCCCTGCTTGTGGGACTAGAAATCCCAGTCCTTCCAAGCCACGGTTGCTTTACCTCTAGTGGGATTCAAGCCCCTGGCCCTCTGGCCTGAGGTGACTTGCCCCAACCACTAGGCCTTTCCTTCCTCCCCATCCATTGCTAACTGGGCACTGGTGATAGATGCGACAAAGGTTGGCCTAACTTTACCCCGGGAGTTAACCGGGCAGCAGCGATATTGAACCGCTACCCAGTTAGCTTCTGGGCTCTGTAGTGACCCAGTTATTCAATGCTGGTGGCCGGATAAAGCCTCAGCATTGACTTTCTGGGGTTATACTTAAGTGGCAATGGCTATTGGCTTTAGAAGTGCTAGCCTCCGCTGCTGAATATTCCCCCCTAAACAGATATACACATGCACACATACACATACACTCACACTTATACAGTACAAACACCACATTCACAAGACACACACGAACACGGGTAATGGAGATACAGAGTGGGTATACACACACACACACACACAAAGGGGTTGGAAAAAATTCCATGAACCATGCTCTGTGCGCTTTCCTCACTTGTCTCTTTATTTAATAATTCGTTATTGTAACCCTAATACCCTAATGGGTACCCCACTGGATAAAAGGAGGCGTGTATAGGTCTCTCTTACTATGAGAGCCTGAAAATGAAATACTAAGGTGCAGTGACATCGCCATCCAGAGATTTACTGAGGGACTAATTGGGGTGTCATTTTTCTTAGCCCAAGAAATATTACTAGAGTACAAGGAGAGTATGTCTCTACTCTAGATGCTTCACCAGAAAGAAATAAAGTTGCATTTTATGTTCCTGTCTAAGGGGGGAGACTTTGAATACAGTTGACTGTAATGGAGGTGGTTTTTCAAGGTCTTGGAGAGTACTGTGTCGTCTTCCTGCTTCAGAGGGAAGCATGTGAATGTTGTGTAGAGATATTGCAATTCACTGTGCCTTCCTGCTGCTCTGTTCAGAGACGTGAGTGTCTCTGTAAGTTGTTGCGAAAAGCTGTGTTTCCATTCTGACACACATGGAAGCATGGATAGTTCTGTGGTAGGCGACGGCCTATGATCCATGCTAATTGAACTAAGCAGACAGGCCTGAGCAGCTTGACCTGTAACTGAAGCCTGTAGTTTAGTCCCAGAGGAATGAAAATCCCCCTGAATGATGACACCATAGAATTGAAACTTAACTCAGTTTAACTGAACATAGCTAAGCAGAAACGAAACTTAGAAAATATAGAAAAAACAAGTTTAATTGGTACTGATAAGGTGTGCTATGCTTCTATGGAATTAATTAACTCTGGCAAAAAGCAAGGTTACCGTGCCCTGCTTACCATATGTTTTAACAAACTAAGCGACCTTGGAGGAGAGATGTAACAAGTTAGAGACACTGACCATTGTAATTGGGACTAGAAGGGGGGCAACCAGGTGCTGAGCCCAGAACAGAGTCCCGATTGGGTAGACATATAAGTTCCGGGACGAATAGATTGGTGAGAGGGGTACTGGGACGATTGTAAAGTTTGCCTATGCTTTGAATGGACAAGTAAGCTATAAAAGTTGTTGTTTTACTAGAAGCCATTGCTCAGCCATTTTGAAATTGCTTATTGCTTGAGCCATGTGCACATTAAACTGGCTTGGATCCTTGAAAAGACTCCTGGATTTATTTATTGCATGCTTATCTGCTGATACATTCTTGGTGCATTGGCCGGGAAGTGCGAAGTGGTGGATTAGTGTTCAATGTGAATAAATCCACGTAATTCGCCCTTGAGGTTTGGACCCGGTTTGGAACCATGCCAATCACGACTGCAGAGGAATTCCCTGGGCCCACTGAATCCTCTTGTATCGGAGGGAGTTCTGCCTGGCCTCGGCAGGCACTTTGGTTCCGGCTGAGAAACAACACCTCCGACCCGGGGGGGTCCAGGATCCAACTCAGAAAGCTTGGGAACCATAATCTTGGTCAAGTACTAGTTTTGAAAACCTGTCTACGCAACCAGAGGGAGTTAGAACTGCAGTTTTGAGAAACTTTGGGTAAGAATTTGAACTCTTGTAATATTGTACCAACTCCTCCGAGAAAATTGGGAAAATTGGGTAAGACTTAAGTCTTTGTTTGAAAATCCTTGCATGAGTATTCGCTAGGTACAGCTGTTATAGAGAACTCATGATTCAGCCCTGGTCCAGAGGCAGACAGGACTGGGTTTTTTTGGTATGGTCTAGACACGAAATAGAAAGAGCAGTACTGCCATTGGAACTTGGAATTTGTAATCTCGAGATATTGGGAATTGGTATAAGCGAGAGCGATGATCACCCTCAAAGGAAGGGCCGAGTAACCCCGCCTCGGGAATTCGCCGGGTGAAACCCTCATCCTTTTTGTAATTGGGAAAAAGACTAGTCAGAATAGATAGAAAGGAATGCATTCTGAGATACGTTGCTAGCATGCTTGTGTGAATGAAGTGGGAATGAGAGGTCTGGCAGCAGCACGGACCAAGCGAGACGGGAGGCGGGAGGTGACTCTGGACATAGCGCAGTTCCTAGTCGGGGTGACTGCGTCTAGGTCGCGACACGGATGAAGCGTTTGGTGTATTGTCCGTCCTGTGTATTTGATTGTTGTTATCTGTTGATGAAAACACGGAGTTTCCCTTATGTTATAAATGGGAGATTATTCTGTTGAGTAATGTGTGACAGTTTACCGATTAACGAAAATAGTATTAAGAAAAGGAAACAGACGCA